>CM074727.1:40463047-41063047 GCA_037306005.1 Rhinophrynus dorsalis
TGCATGTAAAGGGCAATAATATTCAGTGTGCTGACCTCTTTTAATTTCAGATTTATTTTAAATGAGAACAAAAATTGCTATTAACCTCTAAGATATTACAGACACTTCTAGCATTCAAATGGTTAATTAAGGATAACACTAGGATATAGGGTGAGGGTTCAATATTATAGTATAGAGAATTATTAAAAACATAAGCAATAAAACTTTTGCTGAATAACACCGGCTTATGACTTTATTTACAGACAACCTAATATTTTAGAGGATATAACTGCGATTTTATCCATTATTTTATTGGTATATAATGTAGAAATATTTTTTTCATTTTTTTTTCAGTTTTTATGCTTCAGAAACTTTTTTATTTCAAACTTGGGGATATAAAAAATCGCTTTTCAGAATTTTGTCTCATAACAAACTAGATGGCGTTTATAATGTGTTCCCTATGTCTTTCACATGAAATAAGACAACGGAAGTGGTTTGTTTTTTAAGTCAAGTTGGTTTTGAAATATTTTGTATTGGAGCAATGTATTCTGGGAGAAAATTGGGTCAAACCATTTGAATGAAGGTGGGGGACACATAAATCTTTGTTTTGCATTAAATCAGTTTTTACTGTCATAAAAGCTCAGATATGTCATCACTGCCTGTCTTCATAATGTATTAAAATCATCTGGAGCAATTAGAGTATGTAAAGCTCATTTAAATCTCTAAACACTTAACTTCCCAACCCCCTATTATGGTGAATTTGGTTTGATCCAGATTCCTACACTCTTAACACTAAATAGCTTTGCAGGGTATGTGCACAGTGATATAGAAGAGTAACAGCATGTAAAGGGCAATAATATTCAGTGTGCTGACGTCTTTTAATTTCAGATTTATTTTATATGAGAACAAAAATTGCTATTAACCTCTAAGATATTACAGACACATCTAGCATTCAAATGGTTAATTAAGGATAACACTAGCATATAGGGTGAGGGTTCAATATTATAGAATAGAGAATTATTAAAAAACATAAGCAATAAAACTTTTGCTGAATAACACCGGCTTATGACTTTATTTACAGACAACCTAATATTTTAGAGGAATATAACTGCGATTTTATCCATTATTTTATTGGTATATAATGTAGAAATATTTTTTTCATTTTTTTTTTTCAGTTTTATGCTTCAGATACTTTTTTATTTCAAACTTGGGGATATAAAAAATCGCTTTTCAGAATTTTGTCTCATAACAAACTAGATGGCGTTTATAATGTGTTCCCTATGTCTTTCACATGAAATAAGACAACGGAAGTGGTTTGTTTTTTAAGTCAAGTTGGTTTGAAATATTTTGTATAGGAGCAATGCATTCTGGGAGAAAATTGGGACAAACCATTTGAATGAAGGTGGGGGACACATAAATCTTTGTTTTGCATTAAATCAGTTTTTACTGTCATAAAAGCTCAGATATGTCATCACTGCCTGTCTTCATAATGTATTAAAATCATCTGGAGCAATTAGAGTATGTAAAGCTCATTTTAAATCTCTAAACACTTAACTTCCCAACCCCCTATTATGGTGAATTGGTTTGATCCAGATTCCTACACTTCTTAACACTAAATAGCTTTGCAGGGTATGTGCACAGTGATATAGAAGAGTAACAGCATGTAAAGGGCAATAATATTCAGTGTGCTGACGTCTTTTAATTTCAGATTTATTTTATATGAGAACAAAAATTGTTATTAACCTCTAAGATATTACAGACACTTTCAGCATTCAAATGGTTAATTAAGGATAACACTAGGATATAGGGTGAGGGTTCAATATTATAGTATAGAGAATTATTAAAAAACATAAGCAATAAAACTTTTGGTGAATAACACCGGCTTATGACTTTATTTACAGACAGCCTAATATTTTAGTAGAATATAACTGCGATTTTATCCATTATTTTATTGGTATATAATGTAGAAATATTTTTTCATTTTTTTTTTTCAGTATTTATGCTTCAGATACTTTTTTATTTCAAACTTGGGGATATAAAAAATCTCTTGTCAGAATTTTATCTCATAACAAACTAGATGGCGTTTATAATGTGTTCCCTATGTCTTTCACATGAAATAAGACAAGGGAAGTTGTTTGTTTTTTAAGTCAAGTTGGTTTTGAAATATTTTGTATAGGAGGAATGCATTCTGGAGAAAATTGGGACAAACCATTTGAATGACAGTTGAGGACACATAAATCTTTGTTTTGCATTAAATTCAGTTTTTGCTGTCATAAAAGCTCAGATATGTCATCACTGCCTGTCTTCATAATGTATTTAAATCATCTGGAGCAATTACAGTATGTAAAGCTCCTTTTAAATCTCTAAACACTTAACTTCCCACCCCCCTATTATGGTGAATTTGGTTTGATCCAGATACCTACACATCTTAACACTAAATAGCTTTGCAGGGTATGTGCACTGTGATATAGAGGACTAACAGCATGTAAAGGGCAATAATATTCAGTGTGCTGACCTCTTTTAATTTCAGCATTATTGTAAATGAGAACAAAAATTGCTATTAATCTCTAAGATATTACAGACACCTCTAGCATTCAAATGGTTAATTAAGGATAACACTAGGATAAAGGGTGTGGGTTAAATATTATAGTATAGGGAATTATTAAAAAACATAAGCAATAAAACTTTTGCTGAATAACACCGGCTTATGACTTTATTTACAGACAACCTAATATTTTAGAGGAATATAACTGCGATTTTATCCATTATTTTATTGGTATATAATGTAGAAATATTTTTTTCATTTTTTTTTTTCAGTATTTATGCTTCAGATACTTTTTTATTTCAAACTTGGGGATATAAAAAATCTCTTGTCAGAATTTTATCTCATAACAAACTAGGTGGCGTTTATAATGTGTTCCCTATGTCTTTCACATGAAATAAGACAACGGAAGTGGTTTGTTTTTAAGTCAAGTTGGTTTTGAAATATTTTGTATTGGAGCAATGTATTCTGGGAGAAAATTGGGTCAAACCATTTGAATGAAGGTGGGGGACACATAAATCTTTGTTTTGCATTAAATCAGTTTTTACTGTCATAAAAGCTCAGATATGTCATCACTGCCTGTCTTCATAATGTATTAAAATCATCTGGAGCAATTAGAGAATGTAAAGCTCATTTTAAATCTCTAAACACTTAACTTCACAACTCCCTATTATGGTGAATTTGGATTGATCCAGATTCCTACACTTCTTAACACTAAATAGCTTTGTAGGGTATGTGCACTGTGATATAGAAGAGTAACAGCATGTAAAGGGCAATAATATTCAGTGTGCTGACCTCTTTTAATTTCAGATTTATTTTAAATGAGAACAAAAATTGCTATTAACCTCTAAGATATTACAGACACTTCTAGCATTCAAATGGTTAATTAAGGATAACACTAGGATATAGGGTGAGGGTTCAATATTATAGTATAGAGAATTATTAAAAAACATAAGCAATAAAACTTTTGCTGAATAACACCGGCTTATGACTTTATTTACAGACAACCTAATATTTTAGAGGAATATAACTGCGATTTTATCCATTATTTTATTGGTATATAATGTAGAAATATTTTTTTCATTTTTTTTTTCAGTTTTTATGCTTCAGAAACTTTTTTATTTCAAACTTGGGGATATAAAAAATCGCTTTTCAGAATTTTGTCTCATAACAAACTAGATGGCGTTTATAATGTGTTCCCTATGTCTTTCACATGAAATAAGACAACGGAAGTGTTTGTTTTTTAAGTCAAGTTGGTTTTGAAATATTTTGTATAGGAGCAATGCATTCTGGGGAGAAAATTGGGACAAACCATTTGAATGAAGGTGGGGGACACATAAATCTTTGTTTTGCATTAAATCAGTTTTTACTGTCATAAAAGCTCAGATATGTCATCACTGCCTGTCTTCATAATGTATTAAAATCATCTGGAGCAATTAGAGTATGTAAAGCTCATTTTAAATCTCTAAACACTTAACTTCCCAACCCCCTATTATGGTGAATTTGGTTTGATCCAGATTCCTACCCTTCTTAACACTAAATAGCTTTGCAGGGTATGTGCACAGTGATATAGAAGAGTAACGGCATGTAAAGGACAATAATATTCAGTGTGCTGACCTCTTTTAATTTCAGATTTATTTTAAATGAGAACAAAAATTGCTATTAACCTCTAAGATATTACAGACACTTCTAGCATTCAAATGGTTAATTAAGGTTAACTCTAGGATATAGGGTGAGGGTTCAATATTATAGTATAGAGAATTATTAAAAAACATAAGCAATAAAACTTTTGCTGAATAACACCGGCTTATGACTTTATTTACAGACAGCCTAATATTTTAGAAGAATATAACTGCTATTTTATCCATTATTTTATTGGTATATAATGTAGAAATATTTTTTTCATTTTTTTTTTTCTGGATTTATGCTTCAGATACTTTTTTATTTCAAACTTGGGGATATAAAAAATCTCTTGTCAGAATTTTATCTCATAACAAACTAGATGGCGTTTATAATGTGTTCCCTATGTCTTTCACATGAAATAAGACAAGGGAAGTGGTTTGTTTTTTAAGTCAAGTTGGTTTTGAAATATTTTGTATAGGAGCAATGTATTCTGGGAGAAAATTGGGACAAACCATTTGAATGACAGTGGGGGACACATAAATCTTTGTTTTTCATTAAATTCAGTTTTTGCTGCCATAAAAGCTCAGATATGTCATCACTGCCTGTCTTCATAATGTATTAAAATCATCTGGAGCAATTAGAGAATGTAAAGCTCATTTTAAATCTCTAAATTCTTAACTTTTCACCCCCCTATTATGGTGAATTTGGTTTGATCCAGATTCCTACACTTCTTAACACTTATAGCTTTGCTGGGTATGTGCACTGTGATATAGAAGACTAACAGCATGTAAAGGGCAATAATATTCAGTGTGCTGACCTCTTTTAATTTCAGCTTTATTTTAAATGAGAACAAAAATTGCTGTTAATCTCTAAGATATTATAGACACTTCTAGCATTCAAATGGTTAATTAAGGATAACACTAGGATATAGGGTGTGGGGTTCAATATTATAGTATAGAGAATTATTAAAAATCATAAGCAATAAACGTTTTGCTGAATAATACCGGCTTATGACTTTATTTACAGACAACCTAATATTTTAGAGGGAATATAACTGCGATTTTATCCATTATTTTATTGGTATATAATGTATAAATATTTTTTTCATTTTTTTTTTTTCAGTATTTATGCTTCAAATACTTTTTTATTTCAAACTTGGGGATATAAAAAATCTCTTGTCAGAATTTTATCTCATAACAAACTAGGTGGCGTTTATAATGTGTTCCCTATGTCTTTCACATGAAATAAGACAAGGGAAGTGGTTTGTTTTTTAAGTCAAGTTGGTTTTGAAATATTTTGTATAGGAGCAATGCATTCTGGGAGAAAATTGGGACAAACCATTTGAATGACAGTGGGGGGACACATAAATCTTTGATTTGCATTAAATTCAGTTTTTACTGTCATAAAAGCTCAGATATGTCATCACTGCCTGTCTTCATAATGTATTAAAATCATCTGGAGCAATTAGAGAATGTAAAGCTCATTTTAAATCTCTAAATTCTTAACTTTTCACCCCCCTATTATGGTGAATTTGGTTTGATCCAGATTCCTACACTTCTTAACACTTAATAGCTTTGCTGGGTATGTGCACTGTGATATAGAAGACTAACAGCATGTAAAGGGCAATAATATTCAGTGTGCTGACCTCTTTTAATTTCAGCTTTATTTTAAATGAGAACAAAAATTGCTGTTAATCTCTAAGATATTATAGACACTTCTAGCATTCAAATGGTTAATTAAGGATAACACTAGGATATAGGGTGTGGGTTCAATATTATAGTATAGAGAATTATTAAAAATCATAAGCAATAAACGTTTTGCTGAATAATACCGGCTTATGACTTTATTTACAGACAACCTAATATTTTAGAGGAATATAACTGCGATTTTATCCATTATTTTATTGGTATATAATGTAGAAATATTTTTTCATTTTTTTTTTTTCAGTATTTATGCTTCAAATACTTTTTTATTTCAAACTTGGGGATATAAAAAATCTCTTGTCAGAATTTTATCTCATAACAAACTAGGTGGCGTTTATAATGTGTTCCCTATGTCTTTCACATGAAATAAGACAAGGGAAGTGGTTTGTTTTTTAAGTCAAGTTGGTTTTGAAATATTTTGTATAGGAGCAATGAATTCTGGGAGAAAATTGGGACAAACCATTTGAATGACAATGGGGGACACATAAATCTTTGTTTTGCCTTAAATTCAGTTTTTACTGTCATAAAAGCTCAGATATGTCATCACTGCCTGTCTTCATAATGTATTAAAATCATCTGGAGCAATTAGAGTATGTAAAGCTCATTTTAAATCTGTAAATTCTTAACTTTCCACCCCCGTATTATGGTGAATTTGGTTTGATCCAGATTCCTACACTTCTTAACACTTAATAGCTTTACTGGGTATGTGCATTGTGATATAGAAGACTAACAGCATGTAAAGGGTAATAATATTCAGTGTGCTGACCTCTTTTAATTTCAGCTTTAATTTAAATGAGAACAAAAATTGCTATTAACCTCTAAGATATTACAGACACCTCTAGCATTCAAATGGTTAATTAAGGATAACACTAGGATATAGGCTGTGGGTTAAATATTATAGTATAGGGAATTATTAAAAAACATAAGCAATAAAACTTTTGCTGAATATCACCGGCTTATGACTTTATTTACAGACAGCCTAATATTTTAGAGGAATATAACTGCGATTTTATCCATTATTTTATTGGTGTATAATGTATAAATATTTTTTTCATGTTTTTTTTCAGTATTTATGCTTCAGACACTTTTTTATTTCGAACTTGGGGATATAAAAAATCGCTTTTCAGAATTTTGTCTCATAACAAACTAGTTGGCATTTATAATGTGTTCCCTATGTCTTTCACATGAAATACGACAAGGCAAGTGGTTTGTTTTTTAAGTCAAGTTGGTTTTGAAATATTTTGTATAGGAGCAATGCATTCTGGGAGAAAATTGGGACAAACCATTTGAATGACAGTGGGGGACACATAAATCTTTGATTTGCATTAAATTCAGTTTTTACTGTCATAAAAGCTCAGATATGTCATCACTGCCTGTCTTCATAATGTATTAAAATCATCTGGAGCAATTAGAGAATGTAAAGCTCATTTTAAATCTCTAAATTCTTAACTTTTCACCCCACTATTATGGTGAATTTGGTTTGATCCAGATTCCTACACTTCTTAACACTTAATAGCTTTGCTGGGTATGTGCACTGTGATATAGAAGACTAACAGCATGTAAAGGGCAATAATATTCAGTGTGCTGGGCTCTTTTAATTTCAGCTTTATTTTAAATGAGAACAAAAATTGCTGTTAATCTCTAAGATATTATAGACACTTCTAGCATTCAAATGGTTAATTAAGGATAACACTAGGATATAGGATGTGGGTTCAATATTATAGTATAGAGAATTATTAAAAAACATAAGCAATAAACTTTTTCCTGAATAATACCGGCTTATGACTTTATTTACAGACAACCTAATATTTTAGAGGAATATAACTGCGATTTTATCCATTATTTTATTGGTATATAATGTAGAAATATTTTTTTCATTTTTTTTTTTCAGTATTTATGCTTCAAATACTTTTTTATTTCAAAGTTGGGGATATAAAAAATCTCTTGTCAGAATTTTATCTCATAACAAACTAGGTGGCGTTTATAATGTGTTCCCTATGTCTTTCACATGAAATAAGACAAGGGAAGTGGTTTGTTTTTTAAGTCAAGTTGGTTTTGAAAAATTTTGTATAGGAGCAATGCATTCTTGGAGAAAATCGGGACAAACCATTTGAATGACAATGGGGGACACATAAATCTTTGTTTTGCCTTAAATTCAGTTTTTACTGTCATAAAAGCTCAGATATGTCATCACTGCCTGTCTTCATAATGTATTAAAATCATCTGGAGCAATTAGAGTATGTAAAGCTCATTTTAAATCTGTATATTCTTAACTTTCCACCCCCGTATTATGGTGAATTTGGTTTGATCCAGATTTCTACACTTCTTAACACTTAATAGCTTTACTGGGTATGTGCACTGTGATATAGAAGACTAACAGCATGTAAAGGGTAATAATATTCAGTGTGCTGACCTCTTTTAATTTCAGCTTTAATTTAAATGAGAACAAAAATTGCTATTAACCTCTAAGATATTACAAACACCTCTAGCATTCAAATGGTTAATTAAGGATAACACTAGGATATAGGCTGTGGGTTAAATATTATACTATAGGGAATTATTAAAAAACATAAGCAATAAAACTTTTGCTGAATATCACCGGCTTATGACTTTATTTACAGACAGCCTAATATTTTAGAGGAATATAACTGCGATTTTATCCATTATTTTATTGGTATATAATGTATAAATATTTTTTTCATTTTTTTTTTCAGTATTTATGCTTCAGACACTGTTTTATTTCGAACTTGGGGATATAAAAAATCGCTTTTCAGAATTTTGTCTCATAACAAACTAGTTGTCATTTATAATGTGTTCCCTATGTCTTTCACATGAAATACGACAAGGGAAGTGGTTTGTTTTTTAAGTCAAGTTGGTTTTGAAATATTTTGTATAGGAGCAATGCATTCTGGGAGAAAATTGGGACAAACCATTTGAATGACAGTGGGGGACACATAAATCTTTGATTTGCATTAAATTCAGTTTTTACTGTCATAAAAGCTCAGATATGTCATCACTGCCTGTCTTCATAATGTATTAAAATCATCTGGAGCAATTAGAGAATGTAAAGCTCATTTTAAATCTCTAAATTCTTAACTTTTCACCCCCCTATTATGGTGAATTTGGTTTGATCCAGATTCCTACACTTCTTAACACTTAATAGCTTTGCTGGGTATGTGCACTGTGATATAGAAGACTAACAGCATGTAAAGGGCAATAATATTCAGTGTGCTGACCTCTTTTAATTTCAGCTTTATTTTAAATGAGAACAAAAATTGCTGTTAATCTCTAAGATATTATAGACACTTCTAGCATTCAAATGGTTAATTAAGGATAACACTAGGATATAGGGTGTGGGTTCAATATTATAGTATAGAGAATTATTAAAAATCATAAGCAATAAACCTTTTGCTGAATAATACCAGCTTATGACTTTATTTACAGACAACCTAATATTTTAGAGGAATATAACTGCGATTTTATCCATTATTTTATTGGTATATAATGTAGAAATATTTTTTTCATTTTTTTTTTCATTTTTTTTTTCAGTATTTATGCTTCAAATACTTTTTTATTTCAAACTTGGGGATATAAAAAATCTCTTGTCAGAATTTTATCTCATAACAAACTAGGTGGCGTTTATAATGTGTTCCCTATGTATTTCACATGAAATAAGACAAGGGAAGTGGTTTGTTTTTTAAGTCAAGTTGGTTTTGAAATATTTTGTATAGGAGCAATGAATTCTGGGAGAAAATTGGGACAAACCATTTGAATGACAATGGGGGACACATAAATCTTTGTTTTGCCTTAAATTCAGTTTTTACTGTCATAAAAGCTCAGATATGTCATCACTGCCTGTCTTCATAATGTATTAAAATCATCTGGAGCAATTAGAGTATGTAAAGCTCATTTTAAATCTGTAAATTCTTAACTTTCCACCCCCGTAATATGGTGAATTTGGTTTGATCCAGATTCCTACACTTCTTAACACTTAATAGCTTTACTGGGTATGTGCACTGTGATATAGAAGACTAACAGCATGTAAAGGGTAATAATATTCAGTGTGCTGACCTCTTTTAATTTCAGCTTTAATTTAAATGAGAACAAAAATTGCTATTAACCTCTAAGATATTACAGACACCTCTAGCATTCAAATGGTTAATTAAGGATAACACCAGGATATAGGCTGTGGGTTAAATATTATAGTATAGGGAATTATTAAAAAACATAAGCAATAAAACTTTTGCTGAATATCACCGGCTTATGACTTTATTTACAGACAGCCTAATATTTTAGAGGAATATAATTGCGATTTTATCCATTATTTTATTGGTATATAATGTATAAATATTTTTTTCATGTTATTTTTCAATATTTATGCTTCAGACACTTTTTTATTTCGAACTTGGGGATATAAAAAATCGCTTTTCAGAATTTTGTCTCATAACAAACTAGTTGGCATTTATAATGTGTTCCCTATGTCTTTCACATGAAATACGACAAGGGAAGTGGTTTGTTTTTTAAGTCAAGTTGGTTTTGAAATATTTTGTATAGGAGCAATGCATTCTGGGAGAAAATTGGGACAAACCATTTGAATGACAGTGGGGGACACATAAATCTTTGATTTGCATTAAATTCAGTTTTTACTGTCATAAAAGCTCAGATATGTCATCACTGCCTGTCTTCATAATGTATTAAAATCATCTGGAGCAATTAGAGAATGTAAAGCTCATTTTAAATCTCTAAATTCTTAACTTTTCACCCCCCTATTATGGTGAATTTGTTTTGATCCAGATTCCTACACTTCTTAACACTTAATAGCTTTGCTGGGTATGTGCACTGTGATATAGAAGTCTAACAGCATGTAAAGGGCAATAATATTCCGTGTGCTGACCTCTTTTAATTTCAGCTTTATTTTAAATGAGAACAAAAATTGCTGTTAATCTCTAAGATATTATAGACACTTCTAGCATTCAAATGGTTAATTAAGGATAACACTAGGATATAGGGTGTGGGTTCAATATTATAGTATAGAGAATTATTAAAAATCATAAGCAATAAACCTTTTGCTGAATAATACCGGCTTATGACTTTATTTACAGACAACCTAATATTTTAGAGGAATATAACTGCGATTTTATCCATTATTTTATTGGTATATAATGTAGAAATATTTTTTTCATTTTTTTTTTCATTTTTTTTTCCAGTATTTATGCTTCAAATACTTTTTTATTTCAAACTTGGGAATATAAAAAATCTCTTGTCAGAATTTTATCTCATAACAAACTAGGTGGCTTTTATAATGTGTTCCCTATGTCTTTCACATGAAATAAGACAAGGGAAGTGGTTTGTTTTTGAAGTCAAGTTGGTTTTGAAATATTTTGTATAGGAGCAATGAATTCTGGGAGAAAATTGGGACAAACCATTTGAATGACAATGGGGGACACATAAATCTTTGTTTTGCCTTAACTTCAGTTTTTACTGTCCTAAAAGCTCAGATATGTCATCACAGCCTGTCTTCATAATGTATTAAAATCATCTGGAGCAATTAGAGTATGTAAAGCTCATTTTAAATCTGTAAATTCTTATCTTTCCACCCCCGTATTATGGTGAATTTGGTTTGATCCTGATTTCTACACTTCTTAACACTTAATAGCTTTACTGGGTATGTGCACTGTGATATAGAAGACTAACAGCATGTAAAGGGTAATAATATTCAGTGTGCTGACCTCTTTTAATTTCAGCTTTAATTTAAATGAGAACAAAAATTGCTATTAACCTCTAAGATATTACAAACACCTCTAGCATTCAAATGGTTAATTAAGGATAACACTTGGATATAGGTTGTGGGTTAAATATTATACTATAGGGAATTATTAAAAAACATAAGCAATAAAACTTTTGCTGAATATCACCGGCTTATGACTTTATTTACAGACAGCCTAATATTTTAGAGGAATATAACTGCGATTTTATCCATTATTTTATTGGTATATAATGTATAAATATTTTTTTCATTTTTTTTTCAGTATTTATGCTTCAGACACTTTTTTATTTCGAACTTGGGGATATAAAAAATCGCTTTTCAGAATTTTGTCTCATAACAAACTAGTTGGCATTGATAATGTGTTCCCTATGTCTTTCATATGAAATACGACAAGGGAAGTGGTTTGTTTTTGAAGTCAAGTTGGTTTTGAAATATTTTGTATAGGAGCAATGAATTCTGGGAGAAAATTGGGACAAACCATTTGAATGACAATGGGGGACACATAAATCTTTGTTTTGCCTTAACTTCAGTTTTTACTGTCCTAAAAGCTCAGATATGTCATCACAGCCTGTCTTCATAATGTATTAAAATCATCTGGAGCAATTAGAGTATGTAAAGCTCATTTTAAATCTGTAAATTCTTATCTTTCCACCCCCGTATTATGGTGAATTTGGTTTGATCCTGATTTCTACACTTCTTAACACTTAATAGCTTTACTGGGTATGTGCACTGTGATATAGAAGACTAACAGCATGTAAAGGGTAATAATATTCAGTGTGCTGACCTCTTTTAATTTCAGCTTTAATTTAAATGAGAACAAAAATTGCTATTAACCTCTAAGATATTACAAACACCTCTAGCATTCAAATGGTTAATTAAGGATAACACTTGGATATAGGTTGTGGGTTAAATATTATACTATAGGGAATTATTAAAAAACATAAGCAATAAAACTTTTGCTGAATATCACCGGCTTATGACTTTATTTACAGACAGCCTAATATTTTAGAGGAATATAACTGCGATTTTATCCATTATTTTATTGGTATATAATGTATAAATATTTTTTTCATTTTTTTTTCAGTATTTATGCTTCAGACACTTTTTTATTTCGAACTTGGGGATATAAAAAATCGCTTTTCAGAATTTTGTCTCATAACAAACTAGTTGGCATTGATAATGTGTTCCCTATGTCTTTCATATGAAATACGACAAGGGAAGTAGTTTGTTTTTTAAGTCAAGTTGGTTTTGAAATATTTTGTATAGTTGCTATGCATTCTGGGAGAAAATTGGGACAAACCATTTGAATGACAGTGGGGGACACATAAATCTTTGATTTGCATTAAATTCAGTTTTTACTGTCATAAAAGCTCAGATATGTCATCACTGCCTGTCTTCATAATGTATTAAAATCATCTGGAGCAATTAGAGAATGTAAAGCTCATTTTAAATCTCTAAATTCTTAACTTTTCACCCCCCTATTATGGTGAATTTGGTTTGATCCAGATTCCTACACTTCTTAACACTTAATAGCTTTGCTGGGTATGTGCACTGTGATATAGAAGACTAACAGCATGTAAAGGGCAATAATATTCAGTGTGCTGACCTCTTTTAATTTCAGCTTTATTTTAAATGAGAACAAAAATTGCTGTTAATCTCTAAGATATTATAGACACTTCTAGCATTCAAATGGTTAATTAAGGATAACACTAGGATATAGGGTGTGGGTTCAATATTATAGTATAGAGAATTATTAAAAATCATAAGCAATAAACCTTTTGCTGAATAATACCAGCTTATGACTTTATTTACAGACAACCTAATATTTTAGAGGAATATAACTGCGATTTTATCCATTATTTTACTGGTATATAATGTAGAAATATTTTTTTCATTTTTTTTTTCATTTTTTTTTTCAGTATTTATGCTTCAAATACTTTTTTATTTCAAACTTGGGGATATAAAAAATCTCTTGTCAGAATTTTATCTCATAACAAACTAGGTGGCGTTTATAATGTGTTCCCTATGTATTTCACATGAAATAAGACAAGGGAAGTGGTTTGTTTTTTAAGTCAAGTTGGTTTTGAAATATTTTGTATAGGAGCAATGAATTCTGGGAGAAAATTGGGACAAACCATTTGAATGACAATGGGGGACACATAAATCTTTGTTTTGCCTTAAATTCAGTTTTTACTGTCATAAAAGCTCAGATATGTCATCACTGCCTGTCTTCATAATGTATTAAAATCATCTGGAGCAATTAGAGTATGTAAAGCTCATTTTAAATCTGTAAATTCTTAACTTTCCACCCCCGTAATATGGTGAATTTGGTTTGATCCAGATTCCTACACTTCTTAACACTTAATAGCTTTACTGGGTATGTGCACTGTGATATAGAAGTCTAACAGCATGTAAAGGGCAATAATATTCCGTGTGCTGACCTCTTTTAATTTCAGCTTTATTTTAAATGAGAACAAAAATTGCTGTTAATCTCTAAGATATTATAGACACTTCTAGCATTCAAATGGTTAATTAAGGATAACACTAGGATATAGGGTGTGGGTTCAATATTATAGTATAGAGAATTATTAAAAATCATAAGCAATAAACCTTTTGCTGAATAATACCGGCTTATGACTTTATTTACAGACAACCTAATATTTTAGAGGAATATAACTGCGATTTTATCCATTATTTTATTGGTATATAATGTAGAAATATTTTTTTCATTTTTTTTTTCATTTTTTTTTCCAGTATTTATGCTTCAAATACTTTTTTATTTCAAACTTGGGAATATAAAAAATCTCTTGTCAGAATTTTATCTCATAACAAACTAGGTGGCTTTTATAATGTGTTCCCTATGTCTTTCACATGAAATAAGACAAGGGAAGTGGTTTGTTTTTGAAGTCAAGTTGGTTTTGAAATATTTTGTATAGGAGCAATGAATTCTGGGAGAAAATTGGGACAAACCATTTGAATGACAATGGGGGACACATAAATCTTTGTTTTGCCTTAACTTCAGTTTTTACTGTCCTAAAAGCTCAGATATGTCATCACAGCCTGTCTTCATAATGTATTAAAATCATCTGGAGCAATTAGAGTATGTAAAGCTCATTTTAAATCTGTAAATTCTTATCTTTCCACCCCCGTATTATGGTGAATTTGGTTTGATCCTGATTTCTACACTTCTTAACACTTAATAGCTTTACTGGGTATGTGCACTGTGATATAGAAGACTAACAGCATGTAAAGGGTAATAATATTCAGTGTGCTGACCTCTTTTAATTTCAGCTTTAATTTAAATGAGAACAAAAATTGCTATTAACCTCTAAGATATTACAAACACCTCTAGCATTCAAATGGTTAATTAAGGATAACACTTGGATATAGGTTGTGGGTTAAATATTATACTATAGGGAATTATTAAAAAACATAAGCAATAAAACTTTTGCTGAATATCACCGGCTTATGACTTTATTTACAGACAGCCTAATATTTTAGAGGAATATAACTGCGATTTTATCCATTATTTTATTGGTATATAATGTATAAATATTTTTTTCATTTTTTTTTCAGTATTTATGCTTCAGACACTTTTTTATTTCGAACTTGGGGATATAAAAAATCGCTTTTCAGAATTTTGTCTCATAACAAACTAGTTGGCATTGATAATGTGTTCCCTATGTCTTTCATATGAAATACGACAAGGGAAGTAGTTTGTTTTTTAAGTCAAGTTGGTTTGAAATATTTTGTATAGTTGCTATGCATTGTGGGAGAAAATTGGGACAAACCATTTGAATGACAGTGGGGGACACATAAATCTTTGATTTGCATTAAATTCAGTTTTTACTGTCATAAAAGCTCAGATATGTCATCACTGCCTGTCTTCATAATGTATTAAAATCATCTGGAGCAATTAGAGAATGTAAAGCTCATTTTAAATCTCTAAATTCTTAACTTTTCACCCCCCTATTATGGTGAATTTGGTTTGATCCAGATTCCTACACTTCTTAACACTTAATAGCTTTGCTGGGTATGTGCACTGTGATATAGAAGACTAACAGCATGTAAAGGGCAATAATATTCAGTGTGCTGACCTCTTTTAATTTCAGCTTTATTTTAAATGAGAACAAAAATTGCTGTTAATCTCTAAGATATTATAGACACTTCTAGCATTCAAATGGTTAATTAAGGATAACACTAGGATATAGGGTGTGGGTTCAATATTATAGTATAGAGAATTATTAAAAATCATAAGCAATAAACCTTTTGCTGAATAATACCAGCTTATGACTTTATTTACAGACAACCTAATATTTTAGAGGAATATAACTGCGATTTTATCCATTATTTTACTGGTATATAATGTAGAAATATTTTTTTCATTTTTTTTTTCATTTTTTTTTTCAGTATTTATGCTTCAAATACTTTTTTATTTCAAACTTGGGGATATAAAAAATCTCTTGTCAGAATTTTATCTCATAACAAACTAGGTGGCGTTTATAATGTGTTCCCTATGTATTTCACATGAAATAAGACAAGGGAAGTGGTTTGTTTTTTAAGTCAAGTTGGTTTTGAAATATTTTGTATAGGAGCAATGAATTCTGGGAGAAAATTGGGACAAACCATTTGAATGACAATGGGGGACACATAAATCTTTGTTTTGCCTTAAATTCAGTTTTTACTGTCATAAAAGCTCAGATATGTCATCACTGCCTGTCTTCATAATGTATTAAAATCGTCTGGAGCAATTAGAGTATGTAAAGCTCATTTTAAATCTGTAAATTCTTAACTTTCCACCCCCGTAATATGGTGAATTTGGTTTGATCCAGATTCCTACACTTCTTAACACTTAATAGCTTTACTGGGTATGTGCACTGTGATATAGAAGACTAACAGCATGTAAAGGGTAATAATATTCAGTGTGCTGACCTCTTTTAATTTCAGCTTTAATTTAAATGAGAACAAAAATTGCTATTAACCTCTAAGATATTACAGACACCTCTAGCATTCAAATGGTTAATTAAGGATAACACCAGGATATAGACTGTGGGTTAAATATTATAGTATAGGGAATTATTAAAAAACATAAGCAATAAAACTTTTGCTGAATATCACCGGCTTATGACTTTATTTACAGACAGCCTAATATTTTAGAGGAATATAATTGCGATTTTATCCATTATTTTATTGGTATATAATGTATAAATATTTTTTTCATGTTTTTTTTCAATATTTATGCTTCAGACACTTTTTTATTTCGAACTTGGGGATATAAAAAATCGTTTTTCAGAATTTTGTCTCATAACAAACTAGTTGGCATTTATAATGTGTTCCCTATGTCTTTCACATGAAATACGACAAGGGAAGTGGTTTGTTTTTTAAGTCAAGTTGGTTTTGAAATATTTTGTATAGGAGGAATGCATTCTGGGAGAAAATTGGGACAAACCATTTGAATGACAGTTGGGGACACATAAATCTTTGTTTTGCATTAAACTCAGTTTTTACTGTCATAAAAGCTCAGATATGTCATCACTGCCTGTCTTCATAATGTATTTAAATCATCTGGAGCAATTAGAGTATGTAAAGTTCCTTTTAAATCTCTAAACACTTAACTTCCCACCCCCCTATTATGTTGAATTTGGTTTGATCCAGATTCCTACACTTCTTAACACTAAATAGCTTTGCAGGGTATGTGCACTGTGATATAGAAGACTAACAGCATGTAAAGGGCAATAATATTCAGTGTGCTGACCTCTTTTAATTTCAGCTTTATTGTAAATGAGAACAAAAATTGCTATTAATCTCTAAGATATTACAGACACCTCTAGCATTCAAATGGTTAAATTAAGGATAACACTAGGATGTAGGGTGTGGGTTCAATATTATAGTATAGAGAATTATTAAAAAACATAAGCAATAAAACTTTTGCTGAATAACACCGGCTTATGACTTTATTTACAGACAACCTAATATTTTAGAGGAATATAACTGCGATTTTATCCATTATTTAATTGCTATATATTGTAGAAATATTTTTTTCATTTTTTTTTTTCAGTATTTATGCTTCAGATACTTTTTTATTTCAGACTTGGGGATATAAAAGATCTCTTTAAAGAATTTTATCTCATAACAAACTAGATTGCGTTTATAATGTGTTCCCTATGTCTTTCACATGAAATAAGACAAGGGAAGTGGTTTGTTTTTTAAGTCAAGTTGGTTTTGAAATATTTTGTATAGGAGAAATGCATTCTGGGACAAAATTGGGACAAACCATTTGAATGAAGGTGGGGGACACAAAAATCTTTTTTTTTCATTAAATTGAGTTTTTACTGTCATAAAAGCTCAGATATGTCATCGCTGCCTGTCTTCATAATGTTTTAAAATCATCTGGAGCAATTAGATTATGTAAAGCTCATTTTAAATCTCTAAATACTTAACTTCCCACCTCCCTATTATGGTACATTTGGTTTGATCCAGATTCCTACACTTCTTAACACTAAATAGCTTTGCAGGGTATGTGCACTGTGATATAGAAGACTAACAGCATGTAAAGGGCAATAATATTCAGTGTGCTGACCTCTTTTACTTTGAGCTTTATTTTAAATGAGAACAAAAATTGCTATTAACCTCTAAGATATTACAGACACCTCTAGCATTCAAATGGTTAATTAAGGATAACACTAGGATATAGGGTGTGGGTTAAATATTATAGTATAGTGAATTATTAAAAAACATAAGCAATAAAACTTTTGCTGAATAACACTGGCTTATGACTTTATTTACAGACAGCCTAATATTTTAGAGGAATATAACTGCGATTTTATCCATTATTTTATTGGTATATATTGTATAAATATTTTTTTCATTTTTTTTTTTCAGTATTTATGCTTCAGACACTTTTTTATTTCGAACTTGGGGATATAAAAAATCGCTTTTCAGATTTTTGTCTCATAACAAACTAGTTGGCATTCATAATGTGTTCCCTATGTCTTTCACATGAAATACGACAAGGGAAGTGGTTTGTTTTTTAAGTCAAGTTGGTTTTGAAATATTTTGTATAGGAGCCATGCATTCTGGGAGAAAATTGGGACAAACAACTTGAATGACAGTGGGGGACACATAAATCTTTGATTTGCATTAAATTCAGTTTTTACTGTCATAAAAGCTCAGATATGTCATCACTGCCTGTCTTCATAATGTATTAAAATCATCTGGAGCAATTAGAGAATGTAAAGCTCATTTTAAATCTCTAAATTCTTAACTTTCCACCCCCCTATTATGGTGAATTTGGTTTGATCCAGATTCCTACACTTCTTAACACTTAATAGCTTTGCTGGGTATGTGCACTGTGATATAGAAGACTAACAACATGTAAAGGGCAATAATATTCAGTGTGTCTGACCTCTTTTAATTTCAGCTTTATTTTAAATGAGAACAAAAATTGCTGTTAATCTCTAAGATATTATAGACACTTCTAGCATTCAAATGGTTAATTAAGGATAACACTAGGATGTAGGGTGTGGGTTCAATATTATAGTATAGAGAATTATTAAAAAACATAAGATATAAACCTTTTGCTGAATAACACCGGCTTATGACTTTATTTACAGACAACATAATATTTTAGAGGAATATAACTGCGATTTTATCCATTATTTTATTGGTATATAATGTAGAAATATTTTTTTCATTTTTTTTTTCAGTATTTATGCTTCAAATACTTTTTTATTTCAAACTTGGGGATATAAAAAAAATCTCTTGTCAGAATTTTATCTCATAACAAACTAGGTGGCGTTTATAATGTGTTACGTATGTCTTTCACATGAAATAAGACAAGGGAAGTGGTTTGTTTTTTAAGTCAAGTTGGTTTTGAAATATTTTGTATAGGAGCAATGCATTCTGGGAGAAAATTGGGACAAACCATTTGAATGAAGGTGGGGGACACATAAATCTTTGTTTTGCATTAAATTCAGTTTTTACTGTCATAAAAGCTCAGATATGTCATCACTTCATGTCTTCATAATGTTTTAAAATCATCTGGAGCAATTAGATTATGTAAAGCTCATTTTAAATCTCTAAATTCTTAACTTTTCTTTGCTGGGTATGTGCACTGCGATATAGAAGACTAACAGCATGTAAAGGGCAATAATATTCAGTGTGCTGACCTCTTTACATTTCAGCTTTAATTTAAATGAGAACAAAAATTGCTATTAATCTCTAAGATATTACAGACACCTCTAGTATTCAAATGGTTAATTAAGGATAACACTAGGATATACGGTGTGGGTTCAATATTATAGTATGGGGAATTATTAAAAAACATAAGCAATAAAACTTTTGCTGAATAACACCAGCTTATGACTTTATTTACAGACAACCTAATATTTTAGAAGAATATAACTGCGATTTTATCCATTATTTTATTGGTATATAATGTATAAATATTTTTTTCCGTTTTTTTTTTCCGTATTTATGCTTCAGATACTTTTTTATTTCAAACTTGGGGATATAAAAAATCGCTTTTCAGAATTTTGTCTCATAACAAACTAGGTGGCGTTTATAATGTGTTCCCTATGTCTTTCACATGAAATAAGACAAGGGAAGTGGTTTGTTTTTTAAGTCAAGTTGGTTTTGAAATATTTTGTATAGGAACCATGCATTCTGGGAGAAAATTGGGACAAACCATTTGAATGAAGGTGGGGGACACATAAATCTTTGTTTTGCATTAAATTCAGTTTTTACTGTCATAAAGGCTCAGATATGTCATCACTGCCTGTCTTCATAATGTTTTAAAATCATCTGGATCAATTAGATTATGTAAAGCTCATTTTAAATCACTAAACACTTAACTTCCCACCCCCCTATTATAGTGAATTTGGTTTGGTCCAGATTCCTACACTTCTTAACACTAAATAGCTTTGCAGGGTATATGCACTGTGATATAGAAGACTAACAGCACGTAAAGGGCAATAATATTCAGTGTGCTGACCTCTTTTAATTTCAGCTTTAATTTAAATGAGAACAAAAATTTCTATTAACCTCTAAGATATTACAGACACCTCTAGCATTCAAATGGTTAATTAAGGATAACACTAGGATATAGGGTGTGGGTTAAATATTATAGTATAGTGAATTATTAAAAAACATAAGCAATAAAACTTTGGCTGAATAACACTGGCTTATGACTTTATTTACAGACAGCCTAATATTTTAGAGGAATATAACTGCGATTTTATCCATTATTTTATTGGTATATATTGTATAAATATTTTTTCATTTTTTTTTTTTCAGTATTTATGCTTCAGACACTTTTTTATTTCGAACTTGGGGATATAAAAAATCGCTTTTCAGAATTTTGTCTCATAACAAACTAGTTGGCATTTATAATGTGTTC
This sequence comes from Rhinophrynus dorsalis, assembly GCA_037306005.1. Taxonomy (NCBI): domain Eukaryota; kingdom Metazoa; phylum Chordata; class Amphibia; order Anura; family Rhinophrynidae; genus Rhinophrynus; species Rhinophrynus dorsalis. Next base: position 40,484,059 of record CM074727.1, read on the forward strand.
CCTATGTCTTTCACATGAAATACAACAAGGGAAGTGGTTTGTTTTTTAAGTCAAGTTGGTTTTGAAATATTTTGTATAGGAGCCATACATTCTGGGAGAAAATTGGGACAAACCTTTTGAATGACAGTGGGGGACACTTAAATCGTTGATCTGCATTAAATTCAGTTTTTACTGTCATAAAAGCTCAGATATGACAACACTGCCTGTCTTCATAATGTATTAAAATCATCTGGAGCAATTAGAGAATGTAAAGCTCATTTTAAATCTCTAAATTCTTAACTTTCCACCCCCGTATTATGGTGAATTTGGTTTGATCCAGATTCCTACACTTCTTAACAGATTTACTGGGTATGTGCACTGTGATATAGAAGACTAACAGCATGTAAAGGGCAATAATATTCAGTGTGCTGACCTCTTTTAATTTCAGATTTATTTTAAATGAGAACAAAAATTGCTGTTAATCTCTAAGATATTATAAACACTTCTAGCATTCAAATAGTTAATTAAGGATAACACTAGGATATAGGGTGTGGGTTCAATATTATAGTATAGAGAATTATTAAAAAACATAAGCAATAAACCTTTTGCTGAATAACACCGGCTTATGACTTTATTTACAGACAACCTAATATTTTAGAGGAATATAACTGCGATTTTATCCATTATTTTATTGGTATATAATGTAGAAATATTTTTTTCATTTTTTTTTTCAGTATTTATGCTTCAGATACTTTTTATTTCAAACTTTGGGATATAAAAAATAGCTTTTCAGAATTTTGTCTCATACCTAACTAGGTGGCGTTTATAATGTGTTCCCTATGTCTTTCACATGAAATAAGACAAGGGAAGTGGTTTGTTTTTTAAGTCAAGTTGGTTTTGAAATATTTTGTATAGGAGCAATGCATTCTGGGAGAAAATTGAGACAAACCATTTGAATGAAGACCTGGCTGATGTTCCTGTACCTGTGCTCCGACTCGGCTGTTCTCCGTTTTGGTCTTTGTCGCCTCGGCGACATACTTATTTTCAGTTCCTTTATTGTCTGGCACATCTACACCCGCAGGCTTGCCAAGTATTGTCCCATTTATGCTCTACGGAGCGCCTCTGGCCTTTTCCTCAGTTTCAGTGAACTGGTTGCAAGTGTTGCCTCCTTGATTACACCTGTAAATTTTCTTTGCATATGCCCCATTCATTCTAACCGGTTACAAGTGTTGCCTCCATGATTGCACCGGTACATTGCCTTTGGCTACTCCCCATTCAGTCTAACCGGTTACAAGTGTTGCCTCCTTTATTGCATCGGTACATTGCCATTGGCTACGCTCCATTCAGACTAACCGGTTGCAAGTGTTGCCTCCGTATTGCTCCTGTACATTGCCTCTGGCTTACGCTCCACTCAGTCAAAACCGGTTGCAAGTGTTGCCTCCGTGATTGCACCGTTACATTGCTGTTGGCTTACGCTCCATTCTGTATAACCGGCTGCAAGTGTTAACTCCGTGATTGCTCCGTTACATTGCCTTTGGCTTACGCTCTACTCTGTCAACCGGTTCCAAGTGTTGCCTCCGTGTCTGCACCGGTGCACTCCCTTTACTTCAGTGGACTGGTAACTCTCAGTGGATGCAGACTTTGGCGTATTTGGGAGTCAGTTCGATACCTTCACATATGGGACTGTTTTCCTGCCTTGATGAACTTTAACTCCTACATTGCTGAAACCTGGAAACCTTATCCTCTGCTCTACCCATGTCAGCATAAACTATTTGTCTCCTATATTTGTGCTGGACCTATGTGGGCCTAATATTACCTGTCGTGTGTCTGTACTATACGTTGATATTACAGGACCTGTGAGGGTTCTTATTGTATTTTTCCTAACTCTGTGTCTGTGAGTCAAACAAACCATTACAGTACAAAAGGGCCATGACCTCAGACAATAAGGGTGAAGGTAATACACAGAACATCCATTGGAGGATGGATGTACATGAGTAGCGTTTGGATCAGTTGGCATTGGCTAAACAAACTATTCTCGAGAGTACAGTGCACCTTGACAAGCCTGTCCCTAATCCGGTGGTCTCCTCAGTTTCGACACCGGAGAGTCAATCCGTGACTTCTGTGGCCTCAGTCAAAGGGTTAACCACTTCTGCCTCTTTGCCACTCAGATATGATAGCGAACTCAGTCTATGCAGAGGGTTTATTAACCAACTTGAGATATTTCTAGAATTAACCCCTCATACCTTTCCTATTGACCACAGTAAAGTTTGATTTATGATATCTTTACTGACCGGCAGAGCCCTGGCATGGGCCAATCCCTTATGGGAAAATGCTAAACCTTGCACCAGGAATTTCAGGGAATTTGTCCAAACATTTTGGAGAGTATTTGAAGTTCCTGGTAGAACCGCCTCTGCTGCTAAACGTCTGATGGAAGTACAACAGGGCAGTCGGACGGTGGGCGACTACGCCAAAGAATTCCGCACATTAGCAGCAGAGGTAGGTTGGAATAATGAGGCATTGGTAGCAGCATTTGCCCAAGGTCTGGCTGACCATATCAAAGATGAGAGCGCAGCTAGAGAGTTGCCTAATGATTTAGATGAATATATTGATTATGCCATTCTGATTGACACTCAGATCCGTGAAAGACTTGTGGCTAAAGACCGTAGGCTACGGCCTAAAGGCAGTGGGCTCAGCAATCCGTTGTGCCCACCCACCCCTCCCTCGTTGCCTAAATCTCATGACCTTAAACAAGAATCCTGTGAACCTATGCACCTAGGGTTTACCAGGTTAACCAAGGAGGAACGGGCACCCTGCCTCAACACAGGTCGTACGATTGTGCCATTGATTTGCCCCCGGGGGTGTTGCCCCCGAGGGGACATACGTACCCACTATCATGCGATGAAAATCGAGCTATGGAAGAATACATTGAGGATGCCCTCTAGAGAGGCATCATTAGGAAATGTACTTCGCCTGCTGGTGCTGGGTTCTTTTTTGTTAAAAAGAAGAATGGCGAATTAAGTCCATGTATTGATTACAGTGGCCTAAATAAGTTAATGCCCAAGAATGCCTATCCGATACCACTCATGACCTAACTATTTGTCAGGTTAAAAGGTTCCTCCATCTCTACAAAATTAGACCTACGTGCAGCCTATAACCTGATCAGGATAAAAGCTGGGGATGAGTGTAAAACGGCATTTAATACTAGATCCGGGCATTATGAATATCTAGTTATGTCATTTGGTCTCTGTAACGCACCTGCTCTTTTCCAAGAATTTATTAATGATATCCTCCGTGATATGCTACAGTCCTGTGTTGTTGTCTACCTTGATGATATACTCATACACTCGGCTAATTTGTCCCAACACATCAAGGATGTGTCTGAGATGTTGCTCCGCTTGCGCAATAATATTTTGTAAAATGGAAAAATGCGAGTTTCACAGATCCAGAGTGCCCTTTTTGTGGTTCGTGATCGCTAAGGAAGGTATCGCTATGGATCAGGAAAAACTCGCAGCAGTATTACAATGGCCACGGCCCAAACGGTTAAAAGCGATCCAGCGCTTCTTGGGGTTCGCTAATTATTACAGAAAGTTTATCAAGAATTTCTCCACTATTGTGAAACCACTGTCTAACCTCATGCACAAGGGTGCTAATCCTTCCCAATGGTCTGAGGCAGCCAAACATGCCTTTAAGACACTGAAATCCATTTTTGTAGCTGCTTCTGTACTATCCCACCCCAACCCATCCCTTCCATTTACGCTAGAGGTCGATGCCTCAGAGATTGGGGTAGGGGCAGTACTATTTCAATGCCCGGTGGCAGGGAGCGCTCTCAGACCATGTGGGTTTTTCTTGAAAATGTTGTCAAGTGCCCAGAGTCATTATGAGATAGGTGACAGAGAACTGCTGGCTATCAATCTTGCCCTGAAGGAATGGCATCACCTATTGGAGGGTACCAGAAGTCCTGTGTTAATCCTCACTGACCACAAAAACCTGACCTATCTTTCAGAGGTTAAGAGACTGTTCTCTCATCAGGCCAGATGGGCTCTGTTTCTATCCCGATTCAATTTCGTAGTATCATATTTGCCGGGTTCCAAGAATGTTAGGGCTGATGCCTTGTCTAGACAATCTGAGCCTGAGACCGATAGGGACGAGGTCCCAGTACCCATTATACAGCCTGACCGCATTTTGGCTACCCTACGTACTAGTATCACTTCGCCACTGGGGGAAGAGATTTTGGCCACCCAGTCTTCGGCCCCTCTGGAAACCCAAGTGGGCAAGTGTTTTGTTGATGAGCCATTTTGTACTCGATTACTTGAAACATACAACTCATCTAAGGCTGCTGGGCATATCGGCAGGGATCAATCAATATGGTCTCTCTCACAAGTTTTCTGGTGGCCGTCTCTGAGGGATGACTGTTCTGCATTTACCGCAGCCTGTGCCACCTGTGCACGTGTCAAGACCCCTAGACACCTCCCTTTGGGCCTACTCCAACCAGTGCCCAATGGTGAACATCCCTGGTCCCACGTATCCATTGATTTCCTGGGACAGTTGCCAGTATCTAGAGGGTATTCATTCATCCTAATGGTGGCTGACAGGTTTTCTAAAATGGCTCATTTCGTGCCCCTCCCTGGCCTTCTCTCTGCCCAGGATTTGGCTGTTGTTTTCGCTAAGGAGGTGTCTCGGTTGCATCGGGTACCTAGAGTTCTGGTGTCCGACCGTGGGAGTCAGTTCGTGTCCAGATTTTGGAGAGCATTTTGTGAACAGATGAGCATTCAACTGTCCTTCTCTTCTGTCTACCATCCCCAGACCAATGGGGCCACTGAGCATGCCAATCAGGGACTGGAGCAGTTCCTGCTCTGTTTTGTCACAGATCATCATGATAACTGGGCTGACCTGTTGCCGTGGGCGGAGTTCGCCAGGAACTGTCAGGTTAATTCATCGTCCAGGAGCTCCCCGTTTCTCATCAACTACGGGTTCCAGCCTTGTTTGCTCCCGGACTCCTTCCGGTTACAACAGATTCCAGCTCTGGACGAGCACATAGAGCAACTCCGCTCCACTTGGGCACAGGTCCAGAGGGCCCTCAGTCAGTCATTCCAGCGTCATCAGCATCACGCCAATCGTAGACGGCTGCCAGCGGTCTCCTTCCAGGTTGGGGACAGGGTATGGCTATCTTCCAGAAAACTCGAGTTGCAAGTTCCGTCCAACAAACTGGCTCCCCGGTTTATTGGCCCATTCAGGGTGATCTGTAAAATTAACCCTGTCTCATATGCCTTGGATCTCCCTGCGTCCATGTGTATTCAAAATGTGTTCCATGAATCCATCTTGAAACCTATGGTATGCAACTGTTACAATACTACTCCTGTGGTTCCCGGCCCGGTAGAGGTGGAGGGTCAGGAGGAGTATGAGGTTCAAAGTATTATTGATTCATGCAAATTTAGAGGAAAATTGCAGTACTTGGTCCATTGGAAAGGCTATGGTTCTGAGGAACGTTCTTGGGTTGATCAAAATGACCTTCATGCTCCTAGATTGCTGCATATTTTTAACTCTAAATATCCTCAAAAGCCAGGTTTCTCTTCTAGTAGGGGGGTCTTTGAGAGGGGGATACTATCACGGTGCCCGTGATCCCTTGTTTATATTTTTTCTGTCAGTCATCCTTGTTTGGCTCTCATTGGTTGCCCTTTGTTAAGCCCGCCCAGTATGGCCTTTATATACTGGGCTCCTGCACCCACACATTGCCCTTTCGTGGTGTTCCTGTGCCAATGCTATGTTTGCTCAAGAAGTTTCCAGTGTATCAACTTGGCTTGCCTGACTACTCTCCAGTGCCTGCACCTATGTACTGACCCTGATTACCTGACTATTCTTCAGTGTCCGCTCCTGTGTATAGACCCGGCCTGGCTGAAGTTCCTACTCCTCTGTACCGACCCGTAATGGCTGACGTTTCTGCTCCTGTGTTCTGATCCGGCCTGGCTGACATTCCTGTTCCTGTGCTCCGACTCGGCTGTTCTCCGTTTTTGGTCCTTGTCGCCTCGGCGACATTCTGATTTCCAGTGCCTTGATTGTCTGGCACCTCTGCACAAGCAGGCTTGCCAAGTGTTGTCCCATTTAGGCTCTACGGAGTGCCTCTGGCCTAGTCCTCAGTTTCAGTTAACTGGTTGCAAGTGTTGCCTCTGTGACTGCACCGGTACATTGCCTTTGGCTACGCTCCATTCAGTCTAACTGGTTGCAAGTGTTGCCTCCGTATTACTCCGGTACATTGCCTCTGGCTTACGCTCCACTCAGTCAAACCGGTTGCAAGTGTTGCCTCCGTGATTGCACCTGTACACTGCCCTTGGCTACGCTCCACTCTGTCAAACCGGTTGCTGTGTTGCCTCCGAGATTGCTCTGGTACATTGCCATTGGCTTACGCTCCATTCTGTATAACCGGCTGCAAGTGTTGCCTCCGTGATTGCTCCGGTACATTGCCTTTGGCTTACGCTCCACTCTGTCAACCGGTTGCAAGTGTAGCCTCCTTGTCTGCACCGATGCACTCCCTTTACTTCAGTGGACTGGTAACTCTCAGTGGATGCAGACTTTAGCGTGTTTGGGAGTCAGTTCGATACCTTCACATATGGGACTGTTTTCCTGCCTGATGAACTTTAACTCCTACATTGCTGAAACCTGGAAACCTTATCCTCTGCCTGACCCATGTCAGCATAAACTATTTGTCTCCTATATTTGTGCTGGACCTATGTGGGTCTAATATTACCTGTCATGTGTCTGTACTATACGTTGAATATGACAGGACCTGTGAGGGTTCTTATTGTATTATTGTATTCAATAAAACTGTGTTTTTTAATCTAACTCTGTGTCTGTGAGTCAAACAAACCTTTACATTCCTCCTTACCCAGGGCTGACGTTGATCTCGCTTGCTCACTATACGCTTGGCTTTTTATTGTTACCACTGTGGTTGGTCTCCTGTGCGCTGCAGTTAGTCTCCGCTCTTGTCAGTTGCTAACAAGCCAAGCGCCCGTTACCAGGGCCTTCCGGTCTCACCCGGGTAGGAGCTATTTTTTGGCACATTATACGCTGGCTAGTCACTACTCCATTACTGAGGTTGGTCTCCAGGGCTCCTCACCTCGGCTCTGTCACCCGGCAGTTGCCATCAAACCTAGCGTTATTACATCTGTTGTCCGGTACCGTTAACCTGAGTCGCAGTCTGTGTGTATTCCTGGGCGTTCCGTTGTTCCTCCGGTTGCAGTACTACTGGTAGTCATGATCCATTTGGGCCTCGCTCACCCTTCCTGGGCCTAGTCCCTATTTAGGCACTCATCCGTAGAGAGTGCTTCTTGGGCCTCGCTATTAGGGCTTCCCAGCCTCCTGGCCTAATAGCATTTACTATCAGTGTCTCACTATATCACATGAACTGTTCCTGACCTGTGTCAGTATATGTATTGCTCTCTGATATATGTATACTGGACCCGTGGGGGTTAATGTTATTTAGTAACCTGTCCTGTGTCAGTATTGTTTGTTAACTATTGCTGGACCCGCGAGGGTTACTTTATTCTGTCTGGTTTCAATAAAACTGTGTTTTACCAAATTGCCTGCCTCTGAGTGTACTGAAAACCATTACAGTAGGAAAGGGCCATGTCCTCAGACGGTACAGGTGATGGTAATACACAAAGTATCCACTGGAGGATGGTTATACATGAGCAGCGCATGGACCAGATGGAGCTGGCCATGCAAACCTTACTAGAGCGTACCGCTCACTTAGATAATCCAGTACAGGCCTCGGTGGTCCCCCCAGTCACTACACCGGGTGCCTAATCGGTAACACAAGCAAACTCGAATAGAGGGTTAACTGCTACGACTCCCTTACCTCTCGGATACGATGGTGAACCTACCCTGTGCAGAGGGTTCATAAACCAGTTGGAGATTTTCCTAGCGTTAACTCCTCAAGCCTATACCAGTGACAGAAGTAAGGTCGGGCTCATGATTTCTTTGCTAACGGGCAGAGCACTGGCGTGGGCAAACCCCTTGTGGGAAGCAGCGAAACCATGTACTAAGAACTTTAATGCGTTCCTAAGAGCATTTCGTAGAGTATTCGAAATCCCTGGAAGAGCATCCTCTGCTACCAAACGATTGTTGGAGATCCAGCAGGGATCCGTACCGTTGCAGAATACGCTATTGAATTTCTCACATTGGCAGTGGAGGTGGGCTGGAATGATGAGGCACACGTGGCAGCATTTGCACAGGGTCTCTGTGACCGTATCAAAGATGAGATAGCTGTCAAAGACTTGCCAAGTGATTTGGAAGAGTTTATTGACTTTTCTATTTTAATTGATTCCCGCATTAGGGAGAAAATGGCTGCCAAAGACTGTAGACAAAGGGCCAGAGAATGGCGACGGCCGAGACAAAATTCCCCACCCATACCTCCCATGCCTCCTGAATGTAATTGTGAGAGCAGTGAACCTATGCAGTTAGGGTTCACTAGGCTGACCAAGGAGGAGAGGGCTCATCGCTGAAGACAGGGCCTCTGTCTGTATTGTGGCCAAGCTGGGCATGTGTTGCATACCTGCCCTACACGGCCAGGAAACGAACGCACCTAGGGTACCTTGGGGGACAGGCCCTAGGTGGCGTTCAGACGTCCCTAGATCCAGCTAATCAAAAGCCTACTATTCAAACTGTGATTTCCTGGGCAGAATTCTCAGTGGAGGTTCTGGCCCTAGTGGATTCCGGCGCTGCTGGGTATTTTATGGACATGTCTTTTGCAGAATTACACAAGATTCCACTAATTGAGAAAGAAGCTCCCTTGGCTATTGAAGCCATTGATGGCAGGCCATTAGTACCAGCTCTTATTACTAAGGAAACCATACCACTGTCTATGTGCATTGGGGCGCTCCACACTGAAAAACAACGTTTTCAAATTATCCAGTCTCCTCACCATACAGTGATCCTGGGGTTCCCATGGCTCCATATGCACAATCCTAGGTTCAATTGGGGAAACTGTGAAATCATGGCCTGGTCTGAATACTGTAATACACATTGCATTTCTCATCCTATCATGATTCTGTGTACCTCCCCCTTCTGTGCCTGCTGAATACCACCAATTCAGTGACATTTTTAGCAAGGGGGAGGCTAGCACTTTGCCGGTTCATAGGGCCTACGATTGCGCTATTGATCTGCCTCCTGGAGCCGTTCCTCCTCGGGGTCTGACTTATCCGTTGTTCTGCGAGGAGAATAGGGCCATGAAGGAATACATTTTGGATACCCTTGAGAGGGGAATTATCAGGAAGTTATCCTCGCCCATGGGGGCTGGTTTCTTCTTTGTCAAAAAGAAAAATGGTGAGTTACGACCCTGTATTGATTATCGTGGATAAACTCATGGCCAAAAATGCTTATCCGATACCACTCATCATAGAACTGTTTGACAGGTTAAAAGGTTCCTCCATTTTCACCAAATTTCACTTATGTGCAGCTTATAACCTCATTAGGATAAGATCCGGTGATGAGTGGAAAACGGCGTTCAATACTAGATCTGGACACTATGAATACCTGGTAATGCCATTTGGGCTGTTTAACGCTCCCGCAGTGTTCCAGGAGTTTATTAATGACATTCTCCGTGACTTGCTCCTGTCGTGCGTTGTGGTTTATCTCGATGATATTCTCATACACTCATCCAACCTGTCGCAACACATCAAGGATGTGTCCACAGTTCTACTTAGACTCCGTGAAAACAAATTTTACTGTAAGATCGAGAAGTGCGAATTTCACAAGCCTATGGTCCCTTTCCTAGGCTTTGTGATCTCCAAAGATGGCATTGCAATGGACAAGGAGAAGCTGGCAGCGGTCCTGCAATGGCCACGTCCTAAGGGTCTCAAGGCTATCCAACGTTTTCTTGTCTTTGCCAACTATTAAAGGAAATAAATTCGGAATTTTTCCACCATTGTATAGCCTCTGTCCGATCTCACACACAAAGGCGATAACCCCTCCCAGTGGTCTCAGACAGCTGAACTTGCCTTTGAGTCACTGAAATCCGCATTTGCTTCTGCTCCTGTACTGTCCCACCCTAACCCTTCCCTTCCATTCACTTTAGAGGTTGATGCCTCTAAAACTGGGGTAGGGGCAGTGTTGTCACAACGTCTGGACACTTGGAGTGGACTAAGGCCGTGTGGATTTTTCTCTAAGTTATCCAGCACCCAGAACCATTACGAGATTGGGGACAGAGAGCTGTTGGCAATTATTCTTGCCCTTAAAGAATGGCGACACCTGCTTGAGGGTACTAGAACTCCGGTAATGATTTTGACTGACCATTAAAATTTAATATTATCACGGTGCCCGTGCTTCTGTTGCTGAGCGGCGACATTGTTATTCTCTGCAGCCTTCTGATTGGCTGGTCTTAATTGGTAACACTGGGCTTGCCTTTATATACCCTGGGATGTCATCCCTTAGCCGCCCTTTCGTTGTGTACGAGTTCCTGAGTCTATTCTACACTTTGCTGATTCATATTTGACCTGGCCTGCCTGACTACGAGTTTGTTCCTGAAGTTCCTGTTGCTACGCTCCGTTGCTGACCATATCTGGCTGAGAACCCTCTCCGTTGCTGACTGTATTCTGGCTGAGAACCCGCTCCGTTGCTGACAGTATCTGGCTGAGAACCCGCTCCATTGCTGACCGTATCTGGCTTAGAACCTGCTCCGTTGTTCACTGTATCCTGGTTGAGATCCTGTTCTGTTGCTGACTGTATCTGGCTGAAGAACCTGCTCCGTTACTGATTTGATCTGGATGAAGAACCCGCTCCGTAGCTGTCCGTATCCTGCTGAGAACCCGCTCCGTTGCTGACTGCTGCTGGCTGGAGAACCCGCTCCATTGCTGACTACATCTGGCTGTGTACTGCTCCTTGTCTGACCACTTCAGACTGAGACCCGCTCCGTTGTTGACTGTATCTGGCCATTGGACTTGTTCCAAGGCTGACCGCTGGTGGCGCTATTCCGTTCCGTTACTGTCTCTGGTTAGGTTAACCGGCTCAGGTACCAACCGTGTCCGTTTGTGCCCTGGGCGACCCCTGGAGGCCATCGTGATACTGGGCTTTGCATTGTCTATGGTGGTGCACCACGTGGCGCTGTTTCTTGTCGACCAAAGGCTAAGCTTGGGCTTAAGCTGTTCCTATAACCGCTGCTAGCGTTGTGCACATTCAAAGTACCAGTACAGGTGTTCTTACACTGACTGTGTTACTCTGATCTCTCTCTCTGTGACCTTCCTACCTGTTACGCTGTGCTCACTCCCTCTGGGAGTTTTTCTGTAAGTCGCTGGGCATTGACCATTAACCCTGTGGATACCTGGATAGTCCAGGAAAGGGCCTACACTGCTCTCTGTAGTTCCTCGAGCTAGAGCCAGCATTACACATTCCATACTGCAGGTTGTGTGGCCACTGGTAGTATTACAATTGCCTATTGTTGCCTCGATCCACCCCTAGCGTTCTAGGGTCTGTCTCTAGGAGCTACCTTGGTCTCATCTACCCCTCCTGAGGGTAGCATTGCCACTCCACTGTTGCCCGGTGGTTGGGGACTAAGTCTGGGTCAGAGTTGCCTCATTGCCATACAGTCTGGGTCTAAGTTACCTAGTAGCCATTCCTTACAGTCTGGGTCAGAGTTGCCTCATTGCCATTTCCATCAGTCTGGGCCAGTGTGGTTTCGCTCCTCAGGGTTTGGTGCCCAGGCGTCTGGGCAGTGCCAGTTCCGTTTCACGTGCACCCCCGGTGTACGTTCATCTGGTCAGCTCTCCAACGGGTTGCCCTCGACCTCACTATCCTGTCAAAAGTCTCACTACTAGCTGTTAACCTGTTGTTCCAGTCCACCTATTTTAGTACTGCAGACGTATTGCTATTGTGTATTTGTATATCACTGTGTGACTTGCCGTGTGGGCCCCAGGGCCTTATTCCTTGTTTGCTCTCTTTCAATAAAGTCATTTTAACCTTACCATTCTGTCTGAGTGTTCATCTAAAAACCGTGACAGTACGAAAGGGCCAATGACCTCAGACAAGTCTGGTGAAGGTAGTTCGGTCAATATCCATTTTAGAATGGATATGTATGAGCAACGTCTGGATCAACTGTCAGTGGCAGTGCAAACTATGTTGGAGCGGACCGCACACTTGGACAGATCCGCCTTACCCTCAGTGGCCACCCCAGTTCATGCACTGACAGTGGCTAACTCAAATGTCTGCACGCAGTATAAAGGGCTACCTGCCACAGCGCCATTACCGTTAAGGTATGATGGGGAACCTTTCCTCTGTAGAGGGTTCCTTAACCAGCTGGAAATTTTTCTCGAATTAGCTCCTCAAGTTTTCCTAACAGAGAGAAGCAAGATTGGCTTTATGATATCATTGTTGACTGGCAGGGCTCTAGCCTGGGCAAATCCAATTTGGGAGACAGCTAAGCCCATTACCACCAATTTTGGTGAATTCGTGAGGGCCTTTCGAAGTGTCTTTGAGATCCCTGGGAGCAATATCTCGCCTGCCAAGCAAATTGTGAATATCCGAGAGGGCAACCGTACAGTTGCAGACTATTCCATTGAATTTCGTACCCTGGCAGCCGAGTTGGGATGGAATGATGAAGCGTTAGTGGCGCCATTTGCTCAAGGGTTATATGACCGCATTAAGGATGACAGTGTTGCCCGGGAAGTACCTTGACATTGAATTTGTCAATCTGATTGATACTTGGATCAGGGTACGAACACAAAATAGCAACCATAAACCAAGGTCTCCTACAAGGCAGTGGCACAAGAATACTCTCCCTCCCATGCCTCCTGGTCAGGTTGAAGCTACTGATCCTATGCAAGTGGGCTTTACTAGACTCACAAAGGAGGAACGGTCATTTCGTCACAAGAATGGCCTATGCATTTATTGTGGGAAGGGAGGTCATTTGTTGTGTAATTGTCCCACGCGGCCAGGAAACGCACGCACCTAGGTTTCCTTAGAGGACAGGTCCTAGGTGGTATTCAGCAGTCCCCAGAGGTTGTGCCTTCCAAACCAATGGTGGATGTGATCATTTCATCCTCCAACTTATCCATTACTATACCTGCACTAATAGACTCTGGAGCAGCGGGATATTTTATGGACAAAAATTTGCTGCGTTACATAATATCCCACTGGTTTTATTAGACAATCCAATGGAAATTGAGGCCATTGATGGGCGACCTTTGGGGCCTCCCCAGGTCACCCATGCGACTTGCCCCCTCTCTGTGCAGACTGGGGCAGTACATTTCGAAACCCTGTCCTTTCAAATTATCCAGTCACCCCATTATGCGGTCATTCTGGGCTTCCCTTGGTTGAGAACACATAATCCCTGGATTAACTGGGACTCATGTGAGATTGTGGCTTGGTCTGAGCATTGTACTAATCACTGTCTGCGTCAACCTAAGAGAATATTCTGTATCTCTCCCTCCTTACTGCCTGAATACCAATCCTTCAGCGATGTGTTTAGTAAGGGAGAGGCTGGCACCTTGCCACCGCACAGGGCGTATGACTGTGCCATTGATATTGCTCCGGGTGCTGTCCCTCCTAGGGGCAGAACGTATCCCCCAGAATCCTACACTTCTTATCACTAAATAGCTGTGCAGGGTATGTGAACTATGAAAAATAATGCAGTATATAAAGGTCAATACTATTCAGTGTGCTTACCTCTTTTAATTTCAGCTGTATTTTGAATGAGAACCAAAATTCCTGGTAACCTCTTAGATATTACAGACATCTCTAGCACTGAAATGGTTAATTAAGGATATCAGTATAGTATAGAGAAATAGCCACAAGGAGCAAAATGACTGAAAAGGTGAGAGGAGTCAGAAGACCTGTAGGCAGGTACACCCCTTCCCCAATCTATGTACCTAAAAAAACATGAGTAGAGGCAGCACATCACTCTTCCACTGTCCTACTATCCCCTAGTTTACCCCCACAACCCACTGGTACTCACTACACAGTTCTTCCCACCAGTGGAGTAACTAGAAAACACCGGGCCCTTCTGCAGATATTACCCTCCCCAATCTTTTTATAGCCCTGTGTCTGTCTCCTACCTCCATCTACTACCTGCTCCCACATGGTTCTTAGTAATGCAGAGTGCTGGGAGATGATTTTATCGCTCTGCATTACAAGAGCATCGGGAGATCAGCTGTTACACAGACCGATTTGCTGCGGGGGAATGGCGAGGGGGTCTCACAGGTGCAGCCCCTATTGTTACACCACTTCTTCCCACACCTACGCTGTGTGACACCTCAGACACAGAACTGCAAGTATCGTTTGTATACAGAAAGAGAAAGCAGGCACTGACTCTGTCATAATCTTGAAATCAACCATTGAAATTGTGGGGTGCTCTTTGGAACATAAAGAACCACAATCTTGAAACCTAAGGGGGATGATTTTGCCTTTTTTCTCTCCACTATTGTGTATCCTATTAACCTAAAATATTATGACTGCTTATATTTATTTTTAGGGTTTTGTGTGTATATCTCCACTTGTGTTTTTTATCACATAGAGTTTTTCCCACAATGGGGTTGTAAGGTCTGCATATATTTGTACCTGTATTATAATCTTGCATATTTGTGACTATTTGTTATATGGTCGCTAGTTTTCTTGTATTAATGATATATAACTTTACACTGGATGTTATATATTTATATATATTCTCTGTCTATCAGAATATGCAGTTTATATGCAGGCTATGAGCCTTTTCTATCTCCACTGGACTGTTTTTAATTGTACCACTGGTAGTCACAGTATCACATAAGTGACAATGAAATGGCAGCAAAAAGTGCAATAGTATTATAGGATAGAAGAGATAAGGCTGATTAGGCACACGTGTATGGCAGTGTATGGCCTGTGATGGCTGAGAGTTAAAGTGTAGTCAGGGTTTTGGTAGTGTGAGAGGAGAGTGTGAGTGAACTTTATGAGTTAGAATTATCGGGTATCATAAGTGTAGGTGGCAGGCTCACTCCATGCTACCCACACTTATTATGTGCCACAATTATGGCTATGAGACTATATGGAAGCAGTGGAGTAACTACAGGTGTATCTGCTCCCAGGCTCAGAATCTCATAGGGCCCACTGACTCTGCTCCTTTATACATCCCATTTCCAACTGGGCCACATGGCCAAGGGCCTTTGGATAATGTCTGTGTCTTCCCTGGCACAGACTTGTATGTCACTGCTGCCTATCCTTCCTCACTCAAGTAGATAATGCAGAACACTGGGATCATAGACGGAATCAAAAAGATTACAGGAGAAGGGCTGAAGTGGGAGGGGAGAAAAGACTGAATGGGAGATAAAGGGAAAAAGTGATAAGAAGGTAAAAAATCAGAAGGTTAGAAGGGGTAAGGGGAAAAGGCTGAAGGAGAAAGAGTCTGGGAGTTGTTTGACATTCAAGGATTACATGATTGAGATGGGCTTAGAAAAATAAAGCTTCAGAATGTATTTACCACCATTGGTGCTTTGTAAATAGGTGCTCTGTTTGTGTGTATGTCTGTGCATGTGTTGTGTCATACAAACAAGAGGGGCCCAGCCTCAGATTTTGCACTGGAGCCCAGCAGGGTCTAGTTATGTCCCTGTATGGATGGGTGGGGTGCAAATGATGGGGTTCAGTAAAGTGTGGCGGGATGCAATAAAAGTTGGGGTGGATAAAATGTAATTGAGCCGTGTGCCGAAGGTATAGTTCACTGATGCATAAGGGTGTGACTGTCTTTTCGAGAAGAGGCAACAGTGCAGGATGAGGGAGCAGTGCAGTATGAGGGAATGGTGCAGGATGAGGAAGCAGTGCAGTGTGAGGGGAGCAGTGAAGGATGAGGGAACATTGCAAGGATAAGGGATCAGTGTAGGATGAGGGAGCAGTGCAGGATGAGGGAGCAGTGCAGGACGTGGGAGCAGTGCACATATGAATGTGACAGGTGAGGGAATGTGTTCTGCAACAGTAAGTGTTAGTACAGTGTGACAAGGCAGTGAGGACTTGAAAGCAGGGGGGGTGAGGAGGAAGTAAGCAGATAAATGTGGCTGTGAGAATGGATGCAAATGAGTGGACTGTGTGAGGAGATAAATGTGGTTGGTGAGGGTCAGTGCAATGAATGGGACAGGTATGTAGTGCAATAGTAACTGAGGAGAGTGAGGGGAGACAGGGGTGCTGTGGGGTAGCAGATGTGTGGAAGCTAGAACTGGTGGAGCAAAGTAGATTTGTAGGAAAGAAGAACAATTTCAGTGGGAGAGGCCAGAACATTTCATAGCTTGCTTCTATGGCAATGAAAGGGTTCATACATTGTTGTTTTTCTTTTCAGAAATGCAGATCCAGGTGAGCTGGCAGGACATAGAGGGAGACAGCAGTGCATGGGAGAGGTGAAGCAGGTAAAGGGTAGGACTCAGCTGGGACTATGGATGGGAGTGGAATGGGGAGGGATGGCACCAAGATGTGGGAGGAAGCAGGAAAGGCACCGAGGGTACAGCGGTGTGGATAAGTAGAAGAGAGTGGGCAGCACACAGGGTAGCAGTGAGGATGCTGTGCAGGACACAGAAGAGGGAGCTTGAGTGGGGGCTGACGTTCCTGCTCCGTGTACCGACCCGGCGAAACCGACGTTCCTGCTCCGCGTACCGACCCGGCGAGACTGACGTTCCTGCTTCCTGTTCCGACCCGGCTTGGCTGACGTTCCTGTGCTGTGTACCGAATCGGCTTGACGGTGGTTCCTGCTCTCAGTTTGCTTAACTGGTCTATCTTCGGAAGTTCCGGCTGCTTACGGTTGCACGGTTCCCTCAGATTGTATCTCACAACTCCGGTACTCCGGTACCTGTTCCGATCCTGCATTGGCTCAGAGTCTCAGTGTGCCAGTATCCTCTCACACCGTGCTGTATCGCTTGGTCTTAACTTGGGTTCATTTGGGCGCTTCCCGTGGTTGCCGTTATCCAGACCATTGCGATTATTAACCCCTTCGGGGGTGTTGCCTCGTTATCTACTTGTTATACCAGTGTGGGTTGCTTCCAGTGCCTTGGGCGTACCGATTCCATAGGTCAGTAGGGAGCTTCCGGTTGCCATCCATTTTATGTGAAGCACATTAACCCTTTGGGGCATTGCAACAGCATTGGTGTTGACCGCTCCGTTGGGCCTCCTTTTGGCACAAGCTCTGACCAGTCTATTGTAGTCCACGGTGAGCGTCCACCATAGTGGAACCGTGCTAGTTATCATTGTCTGCCATTACTCCTCTGCCATTGTCGCCTCCTGCTGCGTTAGGTGACATTGTACCGCAGCTATTGCTAGCCACTCTGCCTGTGGCTCCACTGTACATATCGGACTCACACACTGTATCACGATATTACCTGACCTGTGTCAGTATTGTGTTGTGTACCATACTGGACCCGTGTGGGTAACCTGCTTGTAACCTGCACTTTGTCAGTTGATGCTATTTACTGGACCCATGAGGGTTACATTATTTCTTGTGTGCTTCAATAAAATTGTGTTTTTACCTAAACCTAACGTGTCTGAGTGTACTGAACCGTAACACTGTGTCTGGAGTTTCTTTCTTTTCTTGCCCATCCTTATGGTAGTGTAATCATTTGGTTACTACTTTTTGGAAAATGCTTATCTTTATTATCTTTACTTGGTCATATGTCAGAATAAACCAACTTCTCTTCCATATGTTATGTTCTCACATTCCAGGCTAAAAACTAGACCATTTATATAGTTGGAGGGGGATTTAGAACTTTCGGAGAACTCTTGTCCAATTTTCTGGTGAGAAGATTGATCTTTTGGTGACTGCTGACAAATGACTAGGAAAAGAAAATAATGGTTAGCAAGCCCTGAAATCCATGGCGTACATGTACGGCATGGGTCCTTTAGGCATGTCGACCCTTGACATACATGTACATCCTTGGTCCTTAAGGGATTGAAATTTGGGGACTTTTTTATTTGTCCCCTATGGTGCAGTTTGCTTTTTCCAAAATTGTGCCATTTGCACTATTTGCATAGTCCTCTTTATGTTCTTGTCAGCAAGTTACTAAG
Organism: Rhinophrynus dorsalis; assembly: GCA_037306005.1. NCBI lineage: Eukaryota > Metazoa > Chordata > Amphibia > Anura > Rhinophrynidae > Rhinophrynus > Rhinophrynus dorsalis. Next base: position 40,502,032 of record CM074727.1, read on the forward strand.
AATATGGATTATAAGTGTGAAACCCAAACTCCGTGACATTTGCTACTGGTGTTCTTTGAAGCCATCAACACCCATCCATGCGAATTGCATTTGAAAGTCCATGTGATTTATATTTATAGTTGAAGTCAAAAGCAAAGTATATTACATAAACTGCTTGTGGAAAGGTTAAATCGTAATGCACACATGCAGACACACAGTGTTCCTTTCCACAACATAAGTACATCTTTTCAATTAATTAAAGAGGAAGTAACACCTCCCACTTACTTTACTATAACAACATTCCTAGTGCCCCTTATGAAGTTTGGTCTTGTCCCTTAGTTCAGGAAATAACAAGCTAAAGGAGAACATTAATCTTCAACAAACTTGTGCCCATATACTTTTCTTAGTAAAACTAAGTTAGCGTTGTTTTTTTTTTTAAGTCAGTCTTACATGGTATTGAAGATATTAAGCCTTAAAATGTGCCACTTACGCCTCAGGATTTCCCACCTCCCTCCCAGATCCCTAGGGAGCGTGTTTATGCTTCCCTTCGTAGCTGTATTTATGTGGTGTAGCATCATAGCAAGCTCCATTTACCATGCTACTGAGGTTGTAACCTCAGCAGCATGGTAAACGGAGCTTGCTGTAACGTTACTCTACATAAATACAGCTACAAAGGGAAGCGTGAACGCGCTCCCTAGGGATCTGGGAGGTAGGTGGGAATTCCTATGGCTTCAAGCGGCACATACAGGAAGAGAGGATGTAGTTCCCAGGTCGGCTAATATCCAGAGTGGCATGGCGAACCAAAGGTCTTTGATAGAGTAAACTAGAATATTGCTAAATAAGTTCAAAAACTGAGGCTTATGCAAACATTTCTAAACTGGTTTTGCTTCTGATTATCAGACAGAACAAAATACATGTCTATTGCAGACACTGTTTCTTACCCACCACCCCAAGTTACATGTTACATGTGGGGTTCCCAAAGGTTCCATTCTCAGGCCCCTTCTGTTTTCACTGTTTATAAACAATCTGGCCATGGTTTTCAATACATCTTCTGTGCACAGGTAAGAAGACAATAACATAATCTACGCTCTGGCCTTGATTCATCAAGGTGCGAATGGATTAATACGCAGGAAAATCAGAGGACTTCTCTGCGTATTAACCATTCGCCCATTCTGAAACTTTTGGATTGTATCAGGCCATCACTTATTCTTCAGTAAGTGATGGCCAGATAGATCCACAAATGTGATCTGCTAGCTTCAAGCTGATGTATCCCATTTGAATGCATGGGGAGAACACACACATACACATTTTTGCTTATGCCTATACACGTGTTTTCACCATGACCAATTTATGCAAGTTTCCCTGCTTCGCATACACAAAGCAGGAAAACACGCAACATCAATGATGAATACCCAAAGGTATCCATCAATGATCGTGGTGAAGAACAGCATATTTGATACGCTGCTTTTCCCGCAGTTTGATGAATACCGACCTAAATATCCAAACATATCACAACTTAAAATCTGTATTACCGGCAGATGTCTCTGAAGCTGAAAGATGGATCACTATAAACAAACAATTATTAAAACTGTCAAAATGGTCACAATTGTATTTAGTACGCAAAGCACAAATTTCTTTTACGCCACAATACCCATTTATGAATGGTAACAAAGTCAAATTATAACTTGTCCCATTTCAAATCCCTGAAACAGATCGGTACCTGTCACATTTAGTCTTCATATTGATAAATTGAAATCCATATTTTATCTCAAACTTTCACCCTACCATGACCTTATCTGTGTGTGTAGCATTAATGTAGTTATAAAGCGCTGTGTAATTTTAAAAATCAGAAAACTGATTGATAAGACACAAAAGAAGATTAAAGTTTAACCTTGTGATGTGTAGAGCATTGTGAGTGCTACTGCACATGTCAATCTGGTTACCGTGAGGTTACTTAGTCACTCCCATGGTTCTCTGTTATCCCGCTCGCATCCTCCTTGTCCTGCCCTTATGTGACAAGTCAGCTGGTCCGCACGAGCATGTTCTAGACTGGATTAACTTTTAGCCACATTTTGCCCATAACTGAGCCAGTGGTGCAAACGCAAAGCATACCGTTTGCACCACTGGCTCAGTTATGGGCAAAATGTGGCTGAAAGTTAATTCCAGTCTAGTACAGGCTTGTGAACGCCAGGTGACGTGTCACATAAAGGCAGCACAAGGAGGACGTGGGTGGGATAACAGAGAACGATGGGAGTGACTAAGTAACCGAATGTTAACCAGACTGACATGTGCAGTAGCGCTTACAATGCTCTACACATCGCAAGGTTAAACTTTAATCTTCTTTTGTGCCTTATCGATCAGTTTTCTGATTTTTAAAATTACCCAGCGCTTTATAACTACATTAATGCTACACACACAGATAAGGTCATGGTAGGGTGAAAGTTCCGCTTTAAAGAGCCTACAAAAATGAGTTGGAGACCTCACTAGCATTCATTAAAATCTAATTTAAATAGAAACGATTTTGGGAGATTTTTATATATCCCCTATATATCTGCAGTGCAGCAGCTGATTTGCTCCAGAATTGCACTTCTTGAATATTGCAAAAATCCTGAAGATCTCTATCTTGAGAAATTTTAGTGCATAGGCTCCACTGAATAACGTAAAAATTGGAAAGTTTATCAGACTGGAGATGTCTTCTTTTTAACATACGTTTGTGCATCTCACCCTAGGACAAGGATGGGCAACGTGGGGACTTCCAGCTGCCTGCAGATTACTACTCCAATCATAAAGCATGCCAAAGACACTGAAGTGAGTGGATCAGGCCAGGGGAGATAAAAGACAGAGGAGCAGGCTGAAAGAGATGAAAGTGGGGAGTGGGCTGGAGGAGATGGAAGGGGTTGGTGAGGAATTGAGAAATGGAAGTTATGGAGGCAGTCCAGAGGAGATGCAAGGGAGGGAAGCATGTCTGAGGAAATGGAAGGGATGGGAGCTGAATTAAAGAGAAGGAAGGGAAGGGAACAGGCTCGATGATCTCTAGAGTTTAAAGGGATAGTAACACTTCGTTTTAACTTTATTTTATTTTGTAGGCATTAAAAAAACATGAAGAATGATATAAGTCTTATCTCTCAAACCTTTATGGTTTATGAGATATTCACAAGCAAAGTTCCCCTCCCCGCCCCTTTTTCCTAGTGTAAGCCATCTCTTCTCAGATGTGGATCAGGTTGTATGACAGTACAGATAACAGAAGGGGACAATTTTCTTTGTATGAAAACAATGAAAGCCCTTCCCCCCTTGAAAAGTTTTTCAGCTTTATCCATTATCTTAATTGAAGATTGTCCCTCTCTGCAGTCTACCTGGGCATCTCCCTTCTTATCTGGTTGAACAGGGGGGGGGATACTTTGTTTGTGAATATCTCTTAAACCATAAAGGTTTCAGAGATAAGACTTATATCATTATTCATGTTTTTTTAATGCCTACAAAATAAAATAAAGTTAAAATGAAGTATTACTATCCCTTTAAGGAAGGGAAGCAGACTGGAGAAAATAGAAGGGGAAGCAAAATGGAGGACATGGATGGGAAAGGAGACGACCAGAGGAGATGAAAGGGAGGTGAATGGGTAAGAGGATATAGAAGAGAGGCAAGTAGACTGGAAAAGATGGAAGGGGGTTAGGAGCAGCCCAGAGCAGATGGAATTGAGGGGAACAGACATGGAAACATAGAAACATAGAATTTGACGGCAGATAAGAACCATTCAGCCCATTTAGTCTGCCCATTTTCCTACTGTAAAAACCTCAAACCTTATTTGGTCCTTGGTCTTTTCTTATGTTAAGGACAGCTTTATGCATATCCCATGCATGCTTAAATGCCATCACTGTATTAACTATAAACTACCACTTCTGCCGGTAGGCTATTCCACTTATTTGCTACCCTCTCAGTAAAGTTAAACTATCTTACATTACATCTAAACCTGTGTACCTCTAGTTTTAGACTATGGCCTCTTGTCCTAATATTTTTACTCATTTGAAATGTACTTCCCTCCTGCACTTTGTTGAATCCCTTCATGTATTTTAATGTGTCTATCATATCCCCTCTCTCTCTTCTCTCTATACAGAACAGATGGAAGAAAGGGGAGTGGGTATAGTAGATGGAGGGAAAAGTAGTGGACAGTGGCGGTGGAATAGAAGGGACCAGTCCCAGGAACTGGAAAGGGAGCTGCCTTAGGTTAGGAGGAAGGCACTGCAAATTAGATGGGGGCAGTGGCAGGGGGAGAGAATCTCTGGAATCGAATATTCATTGAATAAAATGTAAATGTAAGACAACAACTTTTCCTTTCATGAAACAGAACCAAAATAGCTGTTTTGCAAGACATGTTTTAAGCCTTGAAAAATAGTCTGTTTTGGACAAAAAATGAATTTACAGAATCATTTTGCTTTTCTCTTCCATGGAAAATGTCACCTGGTACCTTTTATTTTAGAAAAATACCTCATTTGTGTAACCCTCGTTCCTGACCTTTAGTTAGAGAAGATCACGTTACTAATTTCCTAAAGATGCTAAGAGCCATCAAGGATTAAATCCAAGTATAATCTGACACTCTGCTATTTACACATTTCTTTCCATTCTTCTGTGAAGGTGCTTAATGTCTTGGCTACAGTAACAGTGAAGTTAATCTTCAAATACTACTTGGTGGGTCACTGAACCAATACAAAAAGCAGAGTGACTGATGAGAGGATACCTCTGTTTGCCGTTAACTTACTGGTAAACAATATACAAAAAGCAAATTTCACTGTTGTATATAATTATTTAGAACTGTATGTGTGCAAGAAAGCCTTCATGCATCTATTTCTAAACAACACTATCTATCTATCTATCTATCTATCTATCTATCTATCTATCTATCATCTATCTATCTATCTATCTATCTATCTATACCTCCCAGTTTCTCTTGTTGTCTACCTGTCTTTCACTCTCTCTTGCTTTCTCTAGGAAACTTCTGAACACCTCTCTACCATTGAAAAGGACAAAAGCCTTACGTAAATTAATGGGAATTTTGAGGATCTTTATTTTTTGTCACTGGTACATTGGTTTGCCCCAGAAATTCTTATTTTTTTGTTTGTGAATAAGACTCTTAAAGCCTTCTACAGAAAAGCAATAGATGAACAATGTTGGAGACCACCTTCAGCTTCAAAGGAGACAGATCAAACATCTCATTGGTTTAAAAACCCTAAAAAGTTCATGAAGTTTTCAAAATATTGCTTTACAATTGATACATTTGGTTTTTAACTAATTTAAAGGATTAATAATGTTTCACAAAAAAAAGCAGCTCCAATTAATCTTCATAGTATTTGGGCCATGGAGAGTGTTATTTCAATACTGTCTGAGTGTCACAGTTACCTTAGATCCAGACACGCCTGGTGGGTTGACGCAGGTATATGATGGCCTGAAATTTCACCGCCGTGTCATCTCTTGTGGTATTCTGAGGACTGGGTCTAGGCATGCTTGGCATTCTCAGCAGCTGTCCATGTCCTTGTGCTAACTGGGCCTGCTCCGTAGAATGACGCGGAATGGGGTCTGTATTCTGACGCATCGCGTAGCCATGTGTCACTTTTGGGCGCGAGGCTGCAATATGTCGCAGGCATCTGCTTTGTACTGTTTGGGGCTGATAGCTACACCCATCTATTTCCTGGGTTGCCTTTTAAAAGGGAACTGGATCTTTAAGTTGTTGTTCAGTGCAGTTCTAGTTTGTATTGTTCCTGTATCCTGTGTATGACCCGGCTTGTCTGACTATCCAATCTGGTGCTGACCTGTGGCTCTGTCTGACCATTCTACCTGTGTGCTGCTTTGGCTATAGACATCCAATCTGGTGCAGACCTCTTGTTCTGGCTGACTACCTGCTCAGTGTATGATCCTGGCTTGTATGACTATCCAACCTCATGCTGACCTGGGGCTCTGTCCAACTATCCTCCCAGTGTTGCCTACTATTATTGGACCCAGCTTGTCTGACTATCCAATCTGGTGCTGACCTGTGGCTCTGTCTGACCATTCTACCTGTGCGCTACTTTGGCTATAGACATCCTGTCTGGTGCAGACCTGTGGCTCTGGCTGACTAACCACTCCACATATGAACCTGGCTTGTCAGACTATCCTAGCTGGTGCTGACCTGTGGCTCTGTCTGTTCACTCTGCTGTGTGGCTCTGTTTCCCACAGACATCCATCCTGGTGCAGACATGGGGCTCTTGCAGACTCCAACCTTACTGACTGCAGGAGTGAGTCAGTAGTCTCCATTGTTGCCATCTTTAGTGGAGACGAGCTCCTCCTTACTGACTGCAGGCGTGAGTCAATAGTCTCCATTGTTGCCATCCTTATTGTAGACAAGCTCCTCCTTACTGACTGCAGGCATGAATCAGTAGTCTCCACTGTTGCCATTCTTATTGGAGATGAGCTCCTCCTTACTGACTGCAGGTGTGAGTCAGTAGTCTCCATTATTGCCATCCATAGTGGAAATGATCACTTCTTTACTGACTGCAAGCATGAGTCAGTAGTCTCCCTTGTTGCTACATTACGGAAGACTGTAGGTTCTGTGTGCGTTCCACCTATTACCCCGAAACCACCAGTTGGCTTCGGCCTAGCCTCCAGCAGACAAGGCTGACCCATCAGCAGGCTCCTCTTTCTGATAGAGTCGCTAGTCTCTCAAGTCATCCTCTGCTTATAGTATCTTCATTTATTGCCTACTGTTTATTATCCTAATAAAGGTGATTTTAACTATACCGTCTGACTCCTTGTCTTGCTTGAGAACCGTAATACAGAGTTGTAGTTCAAGAGTAATTGAATGATAAAGTTTCCCCCTCCCACCCTTTTTACCAAGTGTAAGCCACCTCCCCTCAGATGTGGAATCTGGTCCTGGGACCAGACAGCTCACAGCAAGGAACAATCTTCATACTGTGAGAAAAATGAAAACCCTGCCCCCTTTGACAGGTTTTTCAGGTTTTCCTTTATGCTAATTGAGGATTGTCCCTCTCTACGATCCATCCGGACAGTCTTGCTGTTCTGAGGTAAGCAGTGTTACACTAGGTAAAAGGGGAAGATGGGGGATACTTTATCATTCAATTACTCATGAACTACAACTCTGACAGTATTGATATAACACTCTCCATGACCCAAATACTATGAAAATTAATTGAAGCTACTTTTATTGTGAAACATTTCTATCCCTTTAATGCTTGAGAGATTTTCAGTGCATTACACAGAACTTGAGAGATTAAAGGCTCTATTTAAATCAATGTGACTTTTTCAGTTGTGTCATGATGGAACACTAAAGAAGATATTGGAAAATGTTGCAATACATAAAGTGAATCTGAACACACACCACCACATATTGTCCCTGAAAAGGAAAAAAGGGAGAAGGGATGATGAAGTGAATATGGAATCAGAATCACCACTTGGAAGCATTATGTATTGTAGGGTCATCAAGCATCTCTGTATGGACTGTTCAATATGAAGTAGAGATTTAAAAGGAGAGTCAGTCCCTTTGGGATATGGCCAGATAGGCTTAAAGGAGTTGCAGTTTACTTCTCTATATTTACCATAATTTTAGAAATAACCCCCCCGGTTTCTGTGACAAATCTAGAAAATGTCTCATTAACCAAGATGTGATTGCTTACATGTGCAAAAGGGAATATCAGGAAGTAACCAGAAGAGGCCTTACCATCAGACATGGAAGCGATCAGCTTCTTAATCACGACATTACAGCCATTGTAAAGAGAGCTTAGTGTTAATATAGGCCATCTACAATGGAGTTGTGTAGTCTGTACAGGTTTTCTTAAAAGAGTCTTAATCATAGAGGACCATATCATCCAGTCCTCAACAGGGATGTCCTGTTTTAAGTCCTTTCCCAGGAAAACGTAACAGGAGTTTTCTGATAAGAAACAATGACAAATTATGTAGTTCTTTATACCTAAAACACTCAGAATTTAGCATATTATGGCTCTGTTTTATGATTGTCAATGTTTTATCTCCAAATTTATGAGTCACCCAATCTTGGGAGGCTGTAGCTTGTGGGACAAATCTATATTATTGAACAATGGAGTATGGTGCAATCACGGCATGATAAGAGAAGATTGTTAAGACTATTCCACAGTAAATACATGTTTTCTATAATGGGTTTAGTAAGTTCTACAGTATATGTATAGTGATTCATTCAAAGGCCTGACGAAAAGACCAGGGGACACCCCTTGAGATTAGAGGAGAAGAAGCTTAGACTTCAGCAGAGGAAGGGTTTTTTTACAGTAAGTCTGTTAGCATATGGAATTCCTTGACCAAGGATGTGGTTATGACAGATACAATGGATACATTTAAGAGAAGATTAGATGCATTTCTTTCAAAAGGGAACATACAGGGTTATACTGTGTATTAGTAGGGAAATCAGGAAGGTCTGATAAACACTTATTTGGTAGCAGGAAAACTATATAATTCTCATTTCTGTGGGTTATGAGGCAAGGTTTGAACTTGATGGACTTGTGTCTTTTTTCAACATAATTTACTGTGTTACTATGTAGAAGTGTGACCACGGTTTAGAAGTAACTGGAAGGGAATACAACAAACAGACCAGGAGGTTTTTAATGGGGGAGTCTTGTTAACTGCACAGGTAAGGTCGACCCTAAGAAAGACAGTAATGTGTTCAATCGTGTTTACAAAAGACAACCAGGACTAGTAAAGAGAAACTCCTTATAGTTAGTAAATAGCCAAAGGCTAGGGCAGGTTCTAAGGTTTGTAGTCAATAGTATCATGCATATGGAAAATGCCAAATGTCCACCGTACAAGATAAAGGCATTGAAAAGCTGTGCACTACAGCAACAAACACCACAGTCCATAGTGGTCCTGCTGAAAAAGACATATGTATGTAACATAGTCCTCCCTCAAGAAGTCCTCTCTGGGAGCTTAGGACCTGTTTTATCAGGATAACTCATACATGCCTGCAGAAGCACATATATCAGAGGCAGACATCCAGCTCCGCTCCTCAGGACTGTACCCATTGCAATGCACAAGTGGTGTAAGATTCCCCGGCCAATGTGGGAACACAGGCACTTATTGATGCTATACTATAGAAAATTTGAGTGAAGGAGCAAGATCCAAAACAGTGGAATCTGTGTTGAGACAGTGCAGGATTGTGAAGGGCTTTATTTAATCAGACTCTAGCCTGGAGAAAGATTTACATATTCTGAGATATTTTTTGGAAAGCCAAATGCTATCGCCAACTTGTAGGGGGCAAGTGAGTGGCATTTCTTATCTGCAGCTTACTTTCCTGAAGAGCAGAGGCTGCTCAGAGATTGGTAACAATATTGACCTAATAAGTATAAAAGTATTTGATTCTCTGGTTGGCCATAGGGATGTTAGCAAGGGAATAGGAAGCCAGGTGAACACAGGGATTGTAACCCATAGCTACAAAGAATGAGCTGCAAAGTGGGGATCCATAATGTCAGTTATTGAAGGTAAATGCTGTCAAAGGTAGATGCTCAACTCAATCCAACGATGCATATTAATAAAAGAGTGTTAAAAGATCTTGTTATTTTGTCCAGTCTGACTGCTCTGAAGATGGTGGGGTAAGGAAAAAAGACAAAGGCTTTGAGATAAGTAGTGGCCCTAACAACAGTGCTCACAACAATTCTTGATGTAAGCAGTCACTCCATTTCTCAATTCAAATCTATCCATAGACTACTCCACATCCTATAGAACGTTTTCACTTATTGTGTGTGCAACAGTTTCATTTATTTGTCTGGTCTCTGTGGCCGTTTCATATATTTCCCTCCAGTACATCCCATCTTGTGAAGTACCACCTCCCTTTTTCCATTTTTTTTAATCTTATTCTTATTTCCCATATTTTGTTGATGGATTTTCTTACATACATGTATCTGTACCTAGATTGATTTACTAGAGCAATGCTAACCATTGTCTTTTATTGGTATATCATCATTTTAATATATATTTAAATTTATATCTTATTGTAATACATGTATACTTGGATACCTTACTACACTTAGAAGGTGTTCTTCGCTTTGTTTCTCCCAAGAGTTGATACAAATATATATAATACTGTACAACATCTTTTTATATGTGACAAACCTACATTAAAGGGATAGTAATACTTCATTTTATCTTTATTTTATTTTGTAGGCATTAAAAAAACATGAAGAACGATATAAGTCTTATCTCTCAAACCTTTATGGTTTAAGAGATATTCACAAGCAAAGTACCCCCCCCCCCTTCAGGCAGAGCAGAAGGGAGGTACTCAGGTAGACTGCAGAGAGGGACAATCTTCAATTAAGATAAGGGAAAAACCTGAAACGCTTGTCAATGGGGGCAAGGCTTTCATTGTTTTCATTGTAAGAAGAATGTCCCCTGCTGTTATCTGTCTGGTCTTACAACCAGATTCCCCATCTGAGAAGAGATGGCTTACATTAGGAAAAAAGGGTGGGGAGGGGAAACTTTGCTTGTGAATATCTCTTAAACCATAAAGGTTTGAGACATAAGACTTATATCATTCTTCATGTTTTTTTAATGCCTACAAAATAAAATAAAGTTAAAACGAAGTATTACTATCCCTTTAAGTGTACAAAGAAAACTAAACTCACTGAGCTAACACACCACAAATATACATATATGATATAGGTAAGGTTTCAAATCTGATTTACCACTGAAGGGGTTAATATTTTGAACTGCTTTTAAAGCTGGGTTTTACTGCTAGAGTAAACTGCTTTGCAAAGACACACAGTCTACTTTGTTTCTAAGGAAACATTTGAAGGACTTTTCAAGGGAGTACAACAACTTGCTTCTAACAGAATATTTTAGATATTAGAGATATGGTAAGGCCTTAATTTCCTTGTAGGGTGGACGCTAGTTATTTTTCAGATGGTTAATGTGTAATGCGCATGCACTCCCCTTCAGTCAATGACCTTGTTCTTTTCTGTTAATCCCACCCTTGTCTGTCTGTCTCTAAAATATCTGCCTTTGTCCTTAATAAACCGGAAGCTTTCTGATTAGATACTAGCCTTTGTGTCTTTCTTGAGTAAAGTTTCCCCAAGTACCTGACTCTGCTAACCTGATTTTGAATTACTGTGCTGTGTGGTAGAAAAACTTCCAGGGAAGAGAAGTGTTAAAGGAAGCCTGCATGCAGAAGAAGATACCAGAGGGCATATATAGTTGTTGATACCTTTATTGGCTAACTAAGCATATTTAGAATGCAAGCTTTCAAGACCTTAGGTCTCTCCCTCAGGCACGTCATACAGATAAATATGAAAACAGCTCTTATATACAAATACACATTGCATTGTTTAGAATGGAAATCAGATAAGAGAACACAGCCCAGACCCAGATACTTTGATCAGTCAATGGTAAATTGCAGTCTTCCTCTGAGGCTTTAAAGGTATTTACGATGCCAGTGGGTCTGTTGGAAAGGTTAATCCAATAAGTGATAATGTGACAAGCCATTATGAATAGTATTAAACTTTAACATTAACTTAACCTCTCATACTTTTCTGTCTCTCTGAGTGCGGAACAGTCCCATCGATACAGTTAACTTAATGTACCTGACACTGTGTCCATTTTGGCAAAAATGGTGTCTCATCTTTTTGTTGTTAACACTGAAGAATATATTAGGCACCTTGAAGGGTGCAGAGTAATTTATCACCCCTCAAATTAGGGGGCAGAGTAAATGATCACCCCTTTCAATATAAATGAAATTAAGAGCCCAAGTGAATAAGGTATGGAGTGCAGCAATGAATGAGAGGATTCTCCAAGTCCCCAAAATAGGAAAAAACCTAGCGCAAAATCAAAAACAATCCTGCGCTAATCTATACAGATTATCCAAAATTATGAAAGCTGTGTAATTTTGTGTTAAGTATACATTAAGTATATATTGTTGCAGTGTTCAGTCCTTTTGGATCCCCACCCACCTACTGAAAGTCTTTCCTCTTTGAAATCAAGCTAGTCTTATCAGAAATATACTTGATACCTTTGAGTGGTGGATTGAGTGCTTTTAATAAGGTTTTTAATTAGGCTCTAGTTGAAACATTTTCCACAAAAGAATTTTGTCAGGAATAATTTTTAATTTTAATAGTTATATGATATTTATATGTATTGGATAGGACTCACTTGAAACAGAGTGCCTTGGCGTGATAATCACTCTTAAAGGAGCAGTAAACTTTTTTTATGAAAAATATATATTGTAGAGATTTTCCTATTGAATAAAATAAAGGTACTCCCACTGCCGAGAAATTTATATTTCCAGAGTTATTACAGTTTAAATCGATGTTTTTTTTACATTAGCAGTGCCCTCTAGTGGTCAAATCCTAATTAGATTTCCTGTTAGATTCTAATGGAGAGGAAAGTCAGAAAAGTCAGAGACATTCAGTTCTCCATAGAATGTGATAGAAACTGCCAGTCATTTCCTGTCAGTTAGAACTATCAGGAAGTAAACACAGTAAATTCACTTCCTAATTAATTATTTTTTTTTAATAAAACATCTAACAGCAATGGTAGTGATCTTGTTTTATTCAGCAAGAAATACTTTGGCCAACTTATGCAACTAAACCCTAATTTGTTTGAAATAAATTCAACACATAGATATAATATATACTTTACAAAGGACTCATAATTGTGGGCAATCTGTGTGTATTAGCACATGATGTTTTTGTTTTTTTGATAATCCTACTTTAAAGGGATAGTAATGTTTAGAATATCGAGCCACTCAGATAGTTTCTTATACTAAAAATCCTGATGTTTGACTCCCTCAAAAATCATAACTTGATAGTTATGCAGTAATTATATGATGGATTTTACCTCTCCTGATCCTTTTCCTGGAAAAATGTCTACGCTATTTCCTGGTTGTCAGTCCGGGAACAGTGTTTAATTCTCAATAACCAGTAATAATTCTGGTGACTAGCACTACTGAGCAGCTAGTCGCCAGATGGGTATTTATTTGGGGAAAATTTGAACAGGGGTGGTAGTTCCACTTTAACTACTCTCTTCCTTAACAGAATCTGCCTGGTGCTAGAGAAGTGATTTGATGTGAGATTAATGATTCATTCTCTGAATACCTCAGGGGTAGAAACCACAAATGTTGATTGTCAGGGTATATCCATGCCCGCAAGCTTGATAATGTGTACTTTGACATTCTCACAGGTCACAGGATTTTGCGGGAGTTTCCATGCCTGACACATAGAAATAGCACTGCACACCATAACACATAAACGAAAACTGTATTTTTAGAAAATGTGCCCCTTGATGAGCCTGATGTATTAAAGGGATAGTAATGTTTCATAATAAAAGCAGAAATAATTTTATCAAATGTAACAAGTGCATAAAACACAATTGTATCAAGGTATAACTGCAGACGCTCTGCTAAGTGTCATTTAAGCCATGAGAATTCCGTGATCCTGCAAACTTAGTACTGGCAACTCGAAATTAAGGCAAATGCAATCATTTTAGCACTGAACAAACAAAGAAAGGAAATAAGAGCTTAGATCTAATAATATGAGTAAAAAATATATATAAAATATAAATGGCACAAAGATGTAAATTAAATATATTTATTCTAAACAATAAAAAATTGTAAAGTAGTTATAAGCTAGACATAATAAGTATACATATTAAGTACAAATATACCAGAAGTATCTAGACAATAATATCTAAACAGTAATAAAAAGTCCCAGAAGAATCTCAAAATAAGCAAAAAAGTAAGATCTATCATCAAACTGAGAATGAAGGGATAAATAACATTCAGCTGAATATCTGTTGTAAATTACTTCTGAAGCCAGTTACTTTGTTGTATGCAGTGATTAAAGGGATAGTAATACTTAAGTATTACTAATCCCTATAGTAAAGCCCTAGTAAAAAAAAAAACATATTGCCCCCAGTGTCATCTCTCAAACCTTTATGGTTTGAGAGATGAACGCTTCTAAAGTTGCCCTCTCCCTCCCCCTTCCCCGTAGTCAGCATTCTAGCTGACTGCAGGGAAGAGAGTCGTACGACTTTCAGGCGGCTTTCCAGCACAGCCTGATCGCGTTAACTAAAAAAAAAAAACTTTCACTGCAATGGTCTTCTACGTGTGCTTGGTTTGCAAGCACATGTAGAAGACCGTTTTAGTGAAAGTTTTTTTTTAGTTAACGCGATTGCAGCTCTGCTGCAGAGCCGCCTGATGATCTATGACCGGATTTCCCTTCAGTCAGCTACAAAGCTGACTTTGGGGAAGGGGGATGGAAAGGGCAACTTTAGAAACAGTCATCTCTGAAATCATAAAGGTTTCAGAGATGACACTGGGGGAATACGTTTTTTTTTACTAGGGCTTTAATATAGGGGTTAGCACTGTCAGGGCGCGAGCAGGTAGCGGATTTCCCGGTATCAAATTTGTGTACTTGCCGGGTTTATGATCCTCTCGACTTTTCCCCCTCCACACCTTTTACACGGGCAGGTATCTTTGTTCCCCCCGACTTATGAGCGGGTGATTGTGAGGTCCTTATAAGATCTTTCTCTCTGTCATCAGGTTGTCACGAAGTGACTAGGAAATTAACACACTGACAAGTACAGATGAACTTAATATAAAACTTTATTAAATACAATGAATGACAGGAGATAAGGCAACAGGATGATGGCAACAAATGACACAACAGTAGTATGGTAATAACACAAAGTGGCAGTAGATAGTGGCACACCTTCACAAGACCAGGAAGGAACAGTGGAGTCACTTTCCTTACCCTTCTCCAGGAAGGGTCAGAAACGGAATGGCCATGGGACTACACAGTAGATGTGAGGACAGTGCAGAGCAATCCCATACCCAGATAGGATGGCACACCTTCATGAGACCAGAGAGGAACAGTGTAGGCACTTTCCTCACCCTTCACAGGACAGGTGGTCAGAAACGGAATGGCCCTGGGACTACACAATAGATGTGAGGACAGTGCAGAGCACTCCCATGCACACAGTCGGCAGAGATAAGGAGCAGACCAATACCCCGACAGGGGATACACTAGGTATGTAGTCAGATGGAGGATAGACTAGGCAGCACAAACCGGTACGGCCACAGGAGGTCAGACACACGGAGTGACCGACAAGCGCCGCTAACGGAAGCGAGCGCAGAATGGAAGACACAGGCAACACGGGAACCAAACTGAGGCACGGAATGGTCACTGAGCGCAACACAGAGAGTAAACCAGGAGGCAGCCAATGGTCAAAACCGGATCGGGTAGTCAGACGTCGCCAGTGGTCGTAGCCAGAACGGGTAGTCAGTAGTAGCAAGAAGTCAGAACCGGAACGGGTAGTCAGACGTAGCCAGGAGTCCAAACCGGAACGGGTAGTCAGACAAGCCAGGCGTCAGAACCGGAATGGGTAGTCAGACGAGCCAGGAGTCAGAACCGGAGCGGGTAGTCAGACGTAGCCAGGTAATACACAGGAACGGTAGTGGACCAACACAGCAATAAGCTCAGGTACACCACGAAAGATCACTGGAAATGACACAGGCCGAGGTTTAAAAACCCTGACAGGTAGGTGGAGCAATAACCTCATCAGCGTGGTGCCCTATAAGAATAGCGACTCAGCGAGAGCGACAGCTAGGAAGTAAACAATGTCGCTCCAGGGCAACATCCAGCCACAGTCAATCATGGGGCACCGTGATACAGGTATGCTGAAGAAATCTGGTGATGTAACCTGCTCGAATAGCAGGTGTTGCTCTTTTCCTTAAGATAGATGTAGGCTTAATCCCTGTATGGGAACTCACTTTCAAGCTATTAGAGCTTTTTAGAGCTGCACAAATATCCCTCTATCCTTGTAGGGACAATGATGATAAAAAGTTACTTGCTGGTATAGTAGTATACAGGATAAAATTCTGACGTGTTTCGTGCTAGAACTATGAGCACTTCCTCAGAGTGCAGGTCTGTCTTTTTTGTATATGTCAACAACAGTCTAACATGGGTGATGAATGATGAAAGTTCCACTTGCCACAGCTAGCTCCAGTGGTGTGCCTGAAGCAGTAGCAGCGCAATAAGTAGACCCCAGTATATGTGGAGAAAAGAAGAAGTTGGCCAATAATTCTTCTCCACCTTCCCCTCCTCTAAAAACATGGGTGTGTTGTTAATAGAATATAAATATTTCCCTTGAGAGCAGGAACTATACCGCTCATCAGAAACCGCAATGTGCACAGTGTGTGTGGTAAATAACACCTGGCATAACTGTATACAAACACCATGACATCAGAAACCAAATAATGCTGCTGCTGTCACTATACCCCTTGTCCAGACCCTGCTAGGGACACATGACAACTTGATGACACTTTAATAGTAATGATGGACCCTCCCTGCCTCCAGCTTAGCATATTATGTGGGATGGATTCTTCTAAGATGCCACTTGATAACCTGCTTGCGATTCTCCTCCACCACACTGCCATGTGTGGTCAGTTTACCACACAGTGTGCAATGAGTGGACATGAACTACCACATCCTAACATCTACAGAGTGGCTATCATTTGGCGGGGGAGGTAATGATTAATTTGGTGGATTGGCAGAAGATGTAGTTGTTACCCTAGAGGAATAAGGTGATGGTTGAGCTAGTTGTTTCGCTCGTCATTGAACTTCCAGTCTCTGCCTTGGTTTTTCTATTCTTCCTTCTCTTTGATCTCTGCCTCACTTCTTGTTGCCTTTCTGGAGAGTCAGGGGGTACTGCAACAGCGGTGCTCAACTTCTGTGGTGCATATTTGGCTTTAACATGTTTGACATAAATGTCATGGTGTCTGTTTTTTATGTGTGTTATCAGTGAGGTTGTGCCAAGGTGTGTTCCCTCCTTTCCCATTCTCACTGACTTGTCACAAATTATGCACAGTACCGTTGTTGATGACTGCACTATGCCTGCCCCAAGAGAAGACTAGTCCCACAACCATGACTTCAAGGGTAGGGAACAGGTGGAGAAGAATGGCCTCTTTCTTCTTCTCCATCACATTACCCTTCACTGGCTGGGGCAGAGTATGATGTTGCTGCTGTTGCTGCTACTACCTCAGAACAAGCACTGCAGCTATGACCAGAATTATTGCTGCTGCTGGCAAGTGGAACCTGTCCTAGTCCCAGATCACTTGTTGACCCCATTCCCATTGTGTCCACAGTGGTCTGTGGCACACTAGCCTGCTCCTCGGCATCCTACTGCCATTGCATCTCAGCAGCAGCAGGAATTAAAGCAGTTGCAAACTCTGCAAATTGCAAAAGCTCACTGAAAGTGGTGGTGATGCCCATCCCCATCCTTGTCTCCTCTTCCTTCCCAGTTTGGACTAAAAAGGCTATCAATGTATCTTCCACCCCAGCTTCTCCATCATCATCACCACCACCACCACTAGTCCCTCGTGCTGCTGCTGCTCTATTACAGATGTCTCACTGCTGGTTGGAGGAGGTGAGGAGAAATTTGACAGAGGGTCTCCTAATGTCACATGTGCCATTTATTGTTGACCTGAAGAAGGCAGACTGGCAGCACTAGCAGCATGCACAGGAAGCTGATCTGTGCTCCTGGTAGTGGTGGTATTATTGCGGTGGTAACAATTCTTCCTTCTTCAGGATCATGTGCCACATGGACAATGACGTGAAGGGGACTCTCAGGGTCAAGGGAATGGTGTGGACTCCCTTGACCGCTAGTCTGGATGCTCTCAATTGCTTCCCCCTACCACTCTCCTAACACTAGTCCCACCGGCTACTTCACCATCACTGTTACTACTACTACTAACACCAACCACATCAATTCCAGCCCCTGAGTTTTCTTCCTCACAGTCAATACTAATATGATGATTACCCCTCCTTCACTCCTAACGCTAACAAGCTGCTGGACCTTAGTAGTACTAGAACTGGAGGGACTGCTTGGGTATGGCAAATGTGACTTAAGGTCCCCTGCTGTCACACTTGGCATCATCTTTTCCTCCCTCCCCCCAGGTATTACAATACACACTGGCAGCAGTTTCAGCACTGGTGGCAGCAGGCACAGCACAGGTGGGGCACTCCCACTGCAGGAGATGATTCAGTGATGTTATTACAGCTCATATGGGTATTTTTTTTTACATTTAACTCACATTTCCTGTTCTGGTCACTAGATGGTGCTGTTCCTACTAGTTAATATGGAGATCCATATCAATGACTCCAGCTTTCAAAAATAGTGCATTACTAAAAGGAAAAAAATGCTTTTTGTACACAACTTGGCTTTGTTAATGGCAGGGTTGTAACTGCAGGGAGTGTAATGTCTGCAGCTGAGGTGGGTCCCTCCCTACATCCATTGGCACCTGTTAACAATATATTGTGACCCCTTTCTGCCTTGGCTGGTGGCTGCTGACTTCATCAATATTAGATTAGCCCAGCTGAGCACCATCCCTTCTCTTCATTAACTTTCTGAGCAGCAGGGTCATGAACCATGATACAGAGGCTGTTTGGTGAAGAAAGCAAATTAATTTTTCTCTTGGTCTTTCTTCGACATGCAAAGACCTGAGATTCTCAACTGGGGAACTGTCATTGGGTCTTTGTCAAAGCCTGATTCAAACTTGCTCTAGATCACTCAAAATGAAAACTCTCCCAGCAGCAGGAGTCCCCCTATACCATAATATATATTGTATATAACTCATACGTATTGATAGCTAGCTATCTAGATAGAAACACACATCTTCGTTCATGTGTTAAGCAGGCTGACACGTCTGATATTTGTTCACTAATATACTTCTTAAACCAGCCCTTTAAACATTAATCTTTTCTAATCTCAGGACTTTCCAAGTGTATTATATGAACTTTGTTATGATTACTATTTACTTTGGACAAAACGGTCAATGAATGTCATGGATGAAAAGTCTAATCCCTACTGTCATCTCCTCATCCCCTAGAGTCACTTCTATGCTTGACGAGACAAATTTTCAGTATAAAAGGAGCACCTGTGTTACCTCAGCTTCAGAGGAGAGGGAAGGAGGAAAGTGACTTTCAAGAAGTCACCAAGACCTACACCAGGACTGAGCAATGTAAGTGCAAAGTTATTTGTGTAGCTAATATGTATTTCAATCACATATACCAATACTATATTATCTAAGATTAGAAGAATAGATGCACTCACAGGACTTAATTAATGCTGTGATAATGTTTTATTATTTTGTTCAGACTTAGGAGACATTCATCAGGACAGAGAGAGACCTGATGAAGGTCTGCTAAGTTGGACCAAAATGTTGACCTGCAATAAAACTATATTGTTGTATTATTTAAGTCATTCTTAGTACCTCTAGTCTTCTATGTAGCACACATATACCTTTCTATTTAACATCCAGATCAGTTTTCCTTGAAAACAAGAATTTGTCCCATTATTTCATGTTATATGTGTAGGGCAGCACCAGTGGGTCTTTCCAAAGGATTTATTAAGGTAATGTGGAAATTGGTCTGATCAACGTTTTGGGCCATGTTGGACATTTATCAAGACCATCTTGATAAAGGTCCAACTAAGAACGAAACATTGACCAGACCAATTGCCACATTACCTTAATATAGCCTTTGGAAAAGAAACACTGGTGCTGCTCTCCCTTTTTTTTTTTTTTTTTGCTGTCCATTTCCTTTTGGGAATGTACACCTGGCCCTGA
This sequence comes from Rhinophrynus dorsalis, assembly GCA_037306005.1. NCBI lineage: Eukaryota > Metazoa > Chordata > Amphibia > Anura > Rhinophrynidae > Rhinophrynus > Rhinophrynus dorsalis. The sequence goes on from CM074727.1 coordinate 40,521,629, forward strand.
GGAAGGTCACTCTAGTGACCGAAAATGTTTGGCTGGATTACTTTTGCAATATGGATTGATTAAATCAAGTTTCTTTTTATCATAACCTACGTGTGCTGTCTCCTTGGTCTATGGATATACCTGGGCTGAGTACATTTATATATTTCCTACTTTATTTATGGGACGCGCACCAACTGTTACTTAAAATATATTTTGTGTGCCACTATGATGTTGATTTCTCTGTATATATATATATATATATATATATATATATATATATATATCTATCTCTATCTATCTATCTATCTATCTATCTATGTATCTATCTATATATCTATATATATGAACTTTAAGTTTTTGGTGGCATAATCTGGCTCTTTATGCTAATTCATGATTATCCTGGGCCAATATTGCATATATTAAGATAAGAATTAATCTTGACAGAGCCCATACACATGGGTCATTTTCATGGCCGGATTTACACCTCAAGCACCCCTAGGCACAATCAACTCTGGTTCCCTTAGACATGCCTTGGTACCACTACTAATCACACATCCTCATGTAACCACACCCTCGTTTGTGGCCAAACCCATTTTTAGAGTAATTCTTCACAGTAATGTGAACTTTTCCAGAAGTGGATGAAAATGCTCTGTTTTATTTCCTCCATTTTGTAGAAATCTTAATAAATTGGCTTCATAGAATAACATTGGACTTGGAGATCTTTTCTTTACTGTTTTGAGCCAATTCACTAAGACCTGTAATGATGGAAGAAATCTTTAAGCATTGGTTCCATAGAATAACACTGAAATTGGAGTATCATTTTGGCATCATTTTCAGACTCAATGTTTTTCTCTGTTTTCTTGCTGTGTCTTTTTGCTTTGTTTTCTTGCTCTTTTTTTGTTTGCTTTATTTTTGTTGCTCAGTTTTCTTGCATTAAGATCTCTTTACTCTATCGAGCCAGTGCACTAACACCTCTAAAGCTGCAGGCATTGGCTCCGCTGAATAACATAGAACTTGGAGCACCACTTTTATTGTATAATTTTCTTGCTCCATTTTTTGTTCTGTTTTCTTGTTCCATCTTTGCGCTGTTTTTAGCTCTGTTTTCTTGCTCCATTTTGGAGAAATCTTAATACACTGGTTCCATAGAATAATATTGCACTTGGGGATCTTTTCTTTATTCTATGGAGCCAATGCACTAAGTCTTATGTTTTCCATTTGACTAATTGTATAATCTTTATAAATACAGAAACAAACGATGGCGCTTTGGAGAATGCTGCTTTTTTGCAGCATGGCAATTCTGCCTCACAATCCTGTGTTTTCCCGACCAGCACCAAAAATCTTCCCTGGAGAACCTATGGCATGGGATGGTGGTAAGTCAAAACTTTGGCTGGGGATTTACTACTGGGTGAATTGATGCTGAACATGTGAAACTGGGGGTGAACAACATTTTCTTATTTCATGTCATTTGATAAGAAGTAGGTATATTAGTACCATTACATGCCCAAGTGGAAACAAGACCCCGGATTTCAACCCATTGAGTACCAGATAGGTATTCAACACACTGCATTACAATGTGTTGAATACCTCATTGGCACTCAAGGAAATAATTAAGAAATCTAACTCTGGTTCTGATAAATAGGCAAAAATGTGTCTTTGAATCAGGAAGAAGTATGTAATTCTCATTTTCTAAGTTGGCAAATGTTGAACCTGATAGACTTGTGTTTTTTCCCAACTTAATTTACTGTGTAAACTATATGTGACTACATGTAGCACTAGCAAGACCAGGTGGAGATTCACTAAGGCATGATAAAGAGGAGATAAAGTGGCAATAACTTCTCCATTGATATATAACGACTCCAGTTCCTTTGTTATTCCATGAAGCCTATACACTAAGATTTCTTCAACACTGCAGATCTTAGCGAATAGGTTCTATAGAATAAGGTAGGAACTGAAGAAGTGATGTCACTGGAGAAGTCATCGCTGCATTATTACCTCTTGGGTAAAAAAAAACCCTGGGGTTTTAAAGGAGCACTATTGCTTTCTAATAATACCCCCATTTACTTTGCAAATAATCAGTGTAGACACTGGGAATTAATTCTGACTGCCTTAATTCCTCAAAATGATTGCAAAGCGTTGGATACCTCTAAGGCACTCAAACGGTTAATGACAATTGGATATCAAAGACTTGTTTCTTTCTGCAGGATTAGTGGATTCTAAATGCCTCAGAGTCTCTGTAGGGACATTCATTCAGAGGAGACTGGTATCCTCTAGTCCTGCAAGAATCATGTCTGCTTTCAAGACTTGATATAAGTATTAATTTGTAGCTTCCAATAGGATTTTCTGCCCATATTAAGATAACAGATGAGAGCTGGTACCGTGTTAGCCGTAGAAATACAGGATTCCTTTATTGGCTAACTAAGCAGATTTAGGATGCAAGCTTTCAAGACCTCTTAGGTCTCTTCCTCAGGGATGTATCTATCTATCTATTTATCTATCTATCTATCTATCTATCTATCTATCTATCTATCTATCTATCTATCTATCATATATATCTGTCTATCTCTGTATCTATCTATCTATCTATCTATCTATCTATCTATCTATCTATCTATCTATCTATCTATCATATATATCTGTCTATCCCTGTATCTATCTATCTATCTATCTATCTATCTATCTATCTATCTATCTATCTATCTATCTATCTATCTCTATCTATCTGTCTGTCTATCTATCTATCTATCTATCTATCTATCTATCTATCTATCTCTCTTTCTATCTATCTAACTATCTATCATATATATCTGTCTGTCTATGTATCTATATATCTCTGTCTATCTATCTGTTTATCTATCTCTGTATCTATCTCTGTATCTATCTATCTATCTATCTATCTATCTATCTATCTATCTATCTCTATCTATCTATCTATCTATCTATCTATCTATCTATCTATATCTGTCTGTCTGTCTAGCTATCTATCTATCTGTATCTGTCAATCTATCTGTCTGTCTATCTGTTTACCTATCTATCATCTATCTATCTATCTATCTAGCTAGCTAGCTAGCTAGCTAGCTATCTATTTGTATCTGTCTGTCTATCTATCTATTTTTCTATCTCTGTATCTCTGTATCTATCTATCTATCTATCTATCTATCTATCTATCTATCTATCTATCTATCTATCTATCTCTCTGTATATATCTGTCTGTATTCTATCTATCTATCTATCTATCTATCTATCTATCTATCTATCTATCTATCTATCTATCTATCTCTCTGTATATATCTGTCTGTATTCTATCTATCTATCTATCTATCTATCTATCTATCTATCTATCTATCTATCTATCTATCTTTCTATCTATATGCTGTTTGGAGGATTCCTACAAGGGTAAGTCCTTCTGTTGAACAACTTAAAGGAATAGTAATGTTTCACAAAAACAGCAGATCCAATTAATCTTCATAGTATTTGATCCATAGAGAGTGTTATTTCAATACTGTCAGAGTTGTGGTTCAAGAGTAATTGAACGATAAAGTTTTCCCTTCCCTCTTCTTAGATGTGGAATCTGGTTGCTAGACCAGACAGATAACAGCAGGGGACAATCTTCTTCCTATGAGAACAATGAAAGCCCTTCCCCCCTTGACAAGTTTTTCAGGTTTTTCCCTTATCTTAATTGAAGATTGTCCCTCTCTGCAATCTACCTGGGCACCACCCTTCTGCTCTGGCTGAGCAGTGTTACATCAGTAAAAGGGGCAGGAAGGGGGTACTTTATCATTCAATTACTCTTTAACTACAACTCTGACAGAATTGAAATAACACTCTCCAATGTCCAAATACTATGATGATTAATTAGAGCTGATTTTATTATGAAACATTACTACCCCTTTAAGAGTCACTTATTCATAGGGTATTATTTTCCCTTAATTTCAGATAATCTAATCATCAATCAATATCATATATCAAATAGCTGTACCATCTCATAGGGATTAAGAAAAAAAGTACATGTTGTTTTTAATTACAGATATAAATACACATATTGCATCTAACTTTACTTTTTTCTTTGTTTTTCTTCTTATAACAAACTTTAACCATCGATCAGGAAAACACAAAGGCTCCAATTTCAAAGGAGGATCAACTTCAGGCATGACTAAATCTGCCACAAGTTCTAGCTGGGGAATACCTGAAAACATGAACATTGAAAATGGAGAGTTTACAAGTCAACCTTTCACTTGGAGCTATAGCTCTGAAACAATGAATCCAGTGGGAAAACAATTTGGATGGGGTTCAAATGATGGCTCTGTTGCAGGAGGGCAGTTTTCATCTAGTAGCTGGGAAATGTATAATTCTGGTGGTGGTGTTGGTAACGCAAAATGGGATATGTATGAAAAAGGCACCAGTGGCATTATTGATGCTAATGAGAGAGCTAATGGAATCTATGATGGCAATAGTAAAGGGCACAATGGAAAGGAGAAAAAGGGAATGTTTGGTGATGTCCTTGGTGGAAAGAAGAAACAGAAAGTATCAGAAACTGAAAATAATGGAAAAGGGTTTTCTAAAGGGGGTGGTAAAAAGGGTGGGTTGCTTGGAGGATTTCTTGGAGAATCTGGTGGGGATGGATTGGTGGGAGGTCTTTCAGGTGGGGTGCTGAGCAGCTTTAGTGGAGGTGATGTACTAGGAGGCATTGGAGGCGAGTTTCTAGATGGTCTTGCAGGAGGCATTTCAGTTGATGTAATAGGATTTGGTGAAGATACGTTAGGAAACATGGGAAATTATGGAACTGGAGTTTTTGGAGATAGTGCCTTGCTTGGAGGAGTTCTTGAAATTGATGGCATGGTGAGTGGTGTACTTAATGGGCCTGGTGGCTTGTTGGAAAGTGGACTTGATAGAGATTTGTTGGGAAACGTTCTTGATGGTGATGTTTTTGGAGCCGTTTTTGAAATTAGTGGACAGGTGGGAGGCATTTATGATGATGTTCTTGGAGGTGATGGCTTGGTAGGAGGCCTTCTTGGTAATGAAGGCTTAGTGGGAGACCTTCTTGGAGATGATGGCTTGGTGGGAGGCCTTATTGGAGATGATGGCTTGGTGGGAGGCCTTCTTGGAAATTATGGCTTGGTGGGAGGCCTTCTTGGAGATGATGGCTTGGTGGGAGGACTTCTTGGAGATAATGGCTTGGTGGGAGGCCTTCTTGGAGATGATGGCTTGGTGGGAGGCATTCTTGGAGATAATGGCTTGGTCGGAGGCCTTCTTGAAGAAGATGGCTTGGTGGGAGGCCTTCTTGGAGATAATGGCTTGGTGGGAGGCCTTCTTGGGAGTGATGGCTTAGTGGGAGGCCTACTTGGAGATAATGGCTTGGTGGGAGGCATTCTTAGGAGTGATGGCTTGGTGGGAGGCCTTCTTGGGAATGAAGGCTTAGTGGGAGGTCTTCTTGGAAATGATGGCTTGGTTGGAGGCCTTCTTGGAGATGATGGCTTGTTGGGAGGCATTCTTGGAGATGATGGCTTGTTAGGAGGCCTTGTTGGTGGAGACTTGTTGGCAGGCATTCTTGGAGATGATGGTTTGATAGGAGGCCTTGTTAGTGGAGACTTGTTGGGAGGCATTCTTGGAGATGATGGCTTGTTAGGAGGCCTTGTTGGTGGAGACTTGTTGGGAGGCCTTCTTGGAGATGATGGCTTGTTAGGAGGCCTTGTTGGTGGAGACTTGTTGGGAGGCCTTCTTGGAGATGAAGGATTGCTAGGAGGCCTTCTTGGTGGAGAGGGTGGCTTGTTGGGAGGCCTTCTTGGTGATGATGGTGGTTTGTTGGGAGGCCTTCTTGGAGGAGAAGGTGGCTTACTTAACACAGTAACAGGCTTAATTGGGTAAGTCAAATATTCTATAAAAGTATATATTATTTAAAAAATAAAAGACAAAGGTGTGCTGCTTCTGTTTCCCAAGTAAAAAAGGCATTATGCTTAAATTATAGCACATATATGCACATTTACTGTACCCTGAAGGCCAACTTCTATATACTTTTATCTAATGATGGCCATTTTGAGTGTGCAGCTGTCGCTTATACTCACTTGTATTATAATCATATTTGAGGGATACGCATAGTTTTTCTACGTCACTCGGCCTTCTTAAAAATGTCCTCTTTTCAAACTATGTAGCAACTGTTGCAAATGTGGTTTAATGTCAGACATCTTGCATTTGCTCCATTTTATGCTCTTGTCCTACAACCACTTTTATACATCCCCTCTCTGAATCATTGAATGTATACTACATCATGATCAAGCATTTTGGGGTGCATGTATTTATGGTAACATGAGGTACCCTATGCAATTATTTTTAAATTCTTTGGATGCTAGAGGTATATTTAATGTATAGTAAATCAATGTAGTATCCAAGAAATTTAATTAACAGTATTGCCTTTAACATTAACTTTTCATATATATCCTATATAATAAAATGCTAGAATGTTTGTCCGATGCATTAATGCGCAGTACAGACTGCCCAAGCACACAGAATGCTGGAAGCATTCTGTGCGTTCAGACAGTCGCTACAGCACATGACTGCATCTCGTGCGCTGCCAATGAGGCACCGGCAGTACCAGAGCAGGACCGGCATCTTAACCCTTTGAGTGCCAGAGGGTTACGCAACGCATTGCAAAGCAATGCGTTGTGTACCCATCTGGCACTAAAAGGGTTAACATCACCCGGACCTTTTACTAGTTAGTAATATATAGTAATTTATTTTACATGATGGCTGTCTCTTAATAATGACTATCCTTTTTCCGCTATTTCATATCTTCACTTCTATCCTTATTCATGGACAAGAAAAGTTTATAAACATAGTTTGCAACTGAATCTGCAAAAAACTCTACGTTCGCTTGTGTCTTCGTTTGAGCTGGGTAGACCTTGGGAGATGGGATGTGGCAATGGGTGGAGCTATTTAAAATTAAATAACTTATCTTCATACCTGGAAAATCTCCAGATCTTCCCTGGAGGCTCTGTTTTTTTTTTTTTTTTAATTAATTACTAGTTCTATTAATTACCAGGTCTATAGGGACAGAGGCTGATTCTATGGTGGTGGTGAGTTTCTTATGAAACTCAGCCTATTTCTCCTCCTTCCTACCCTATTCCTCTAACTTCCCACCCAAATCACCGCCATCCCACCCTGTTCTGCCCACTGCTCACCCAGAGGTGTAACTAGAAGCCACCAGGCCCTGGTGCAAAAATTGTCATGTGTTCCCTCCCATTGGCCATCTCCACATTGCCCCCAATCTCCACATCGCCCCCATATTGCCCTCAATCTCCACATTGCCTCCACATTGCCCTACTGACCACGTAGTGTCCATCTCCTACCTCCCTGGTTGTCCAGTGGTGTGGTAGGAGAGGTCTGTGCCTCCTTCTGCACAGACCTCTATACAGGTGGAGCTCCCATGCGGTCCTCTCTTTAGTAATGCAGAGCGCTGGGAGATGATGTCATCTCCAAGCGCTCTGCATTACTAGTGTGCCGGAGAGGGAGCTCAGCTGCTAGAGGTTTGTGCCAAAGAAGGAACAGACCTCAGCTGCTTGTAGCGGATGACGGGATCACAGTGACTGGCCCAGTCGGAGGTGTGACCCCTATTGTTACGCCAGTGTTCCCACCCACTTTATGACACAAGGCAGTTAAGCCAACCCCCCATCCGTGACTAAACCCCATCCCTTTGTGATGAGATTTGAATCATTTATATCGCCCAGTTGCACCACATGAACCCTCACTGGGGGCTCAAGGATATGCTTATTTTACGGTGACAGGTCTACTTTAACAATTTAATTGCCAGAGTGGTACGCAACGCGTTGCAAAGCATTGAATTATGACCCCCTCTGTCACTCAAAGCATTAAATCCATGAGAATTTTGGGACATTTTATTTGTGACCTATAGTCATACCTGGGAACTTTTTGTTGTGGACGCCCGGAGAGGGGAGTCCTGTGGTGCCACTGGCGAGGGGAGAAAAATGATGATATTTGCATAAAAAGGGGTGAGGTTTAATCAAAAAGGGGTGGAGCTTATAAAATGAAGACAAAATATAATGAATAGGCTGGGGAAAGAGGAGAGGTGGGCGGGAGTGGGAGGAACAGACTGGGAAAGAGCAGAAGTGGGCAGAGTTTCATTAGAAATTCCTCACATTCAGAGATTCAAAACCTTTGTCCGGGGCAAATCCAGAGAGGTCCCAGCTATGCCTGTAGTGAAGTTGGTTTACCCAGCACTGCTCCTCTGTAGCTTACTGCATACAGTCTGATGTTTTTGTTTGGACTTACAAAGCATTTTCTAATACTTATCCTCATTTTTCAGATTTGAAGGCCTAGATATTTGCTTCCCTCATGTGTCATTAACGATGTTACAAGATGGACTTGGATTTATACTTGATATATATGCAAAGATCGGCATGAAAGCTGAAGGGTAATTTATTTATCTTCCACAGCTATTTATTGTGAAACTAATCTATTACACATTTTTTTACATTTTTTTTTAATCTTGAAGAAATATAAATACATCTCAGTAATAATCCCTGGTTCTTGTAATTCTAATGCTATCATGAATCTCTGTGGATTGGTTCCCCACAGAATTGATCATTAATCCTTTGAGTGCCAGTGTGTTATCCATTGCATTGGATAGCTCCCCGACACTCAAAGGGTTAACTAGCACAAGTCTAAGCACTCAAAGGGTCATATGTAGAAAGGAAAATATGGAGCAAACCAATTGTACTGTAGGAGAGGATTAACCCTTTGAGTGCCAGATGGGTACGCAACGCATGGCAGAGCAATGCGTTGCGTACCCATCTGGCAGTCAAAGGGTTAAACACTGCCATCGTCCTCATTGATCTAACCCTTTGACTGCCAAGGAGGTATCCAACACATTTGGTTAATCAAGACTTTTAACTCCTTGAATGCTTGAAAGGTCTCCAATTCATTGATTCACAAAGCATTCAGGACCTTCCTAGTATCCAACTAATTAACCCTTTGAGTGCCAGAGAGGTATCCACCGCAGATCCCATATATTCAATGGAATGTCTTCTTTCCCCCTATGGTGCAGTTGGTTGGTCCAGAACTCTGCCCTTCTTTCACGTGTATGGACCACAGTTTCATTTAAAGCGGAAATTTCACCCGCTGTAAAGTCACCCTGCAATAATTAAGAAGGTAGCGACTAGCTTTATAATATATATATTTCCTTTGAAATGTATCCGATTATAAAGAAATCCTTTATTTTAGGAGACTGACGGCCGGGTTAATGTAGTCTGCGTGCCTGCTCCGTCAGTCCCTTCCGGTTACCTTGTGGTAACTGCAATGCTTCTCAGTGGAGACCGGGATTGACAGCGCAGGCATGCAGACAAAATGTCTGCACTGATGCCTGGATTCCAGTCTCCTAAAATAAAGGATTTCTTTAGAATCAGCTACATTTGAGAGGTATATTATAAAGCTAGTCACTACCTGCTTAATTATTGCATGGTGACTTTATAGCGTATGAAAGTTTTGCTTTCAGCATACACCTTCTTTAACCCCTTAAGGACCATTGACATGGCAGGACCGTTACGCTGGTCCGGCACTTAAGGACCAGTGATGGTCCTGGCACGTCACATACATTTAATACCGGGGACTGAAGTTGATTGCTCCAAGACCGGAGCGATCTCTTTCAGTCCCCTGTTCGGCGTGCCACCCCACGTGATCAGTCACGCGGGACGTCACGTCAGAGTTTCCTATGCGGTCCATAAGGGACCGCTCACCCCGGGACCGCTGGTCCTTAAGGGGTTAAACATGGAAATAATGATGTTTGTTTCTTTTGCAGTGGTGTAGGAGACTTGCTGGGAGCTTGTATTGAAGCCAACATCACTGTCACTGTTAAACTCGAAGAAGTCAATGGCACCCTCAACCTTATCGTTGATGACTGTACAAATGTCTTCACTGGTCTGAAGATGAAAGGATTGGTGTAAGTAATTATTTTTTTTGTATAAAAGTAAATGACAGGAACACTTTAAAAAGATAGTAACATTTAATACATAATAGTAACACATATATATATGTGTGATCAATATTTCGGTCGCAAAGACCTGGTCTTGATAAAGGTCTTTGCGACCAAAACGCCGGCCATTTATCCTTGACCAAATTTTGCCTAATAAAATTTTCATATAAAAGAAAATTTTCAACTAAAATAAGATATCCTCCTGTGTAAAGGAAGGAGTAAAGGAAGCATACTTGAACTGCTGAGAGGTGTTTAATTCAAAAGTTATTGACCTCAAACTTGAATTTTTTAGGTGCAGTATCACAATTCTGAAATTGTACAGCAGTGCTGTTTGGTCAGCTGACCATAAACCTGATGGTGTGGCAACAGCACCAATGTAAAATTTCAGTCCATTGAGAAACCTAAAAATTCAAGTTTGGGAAGCAATAACATTTGCTTAAAACACACCTCAGCAATGGGAGTATCCTTGTTTTATTCAGGAGGATGAACACTACAATATATAAATGTACAGATTAAGCATTGCTATCCCTTTAAAAATACAGGACACATAGGGATTATTATTGCACTAAACTGGCTGTCAGTCTCTTACAATAAATGATTTCTGTATAATCAGATACATTTCAGAGGTAATATATATTATAAAGCTAGTCAGTAACCTTCTTAATTATTGCAGGGCGACTTTATAGTGGGTGTAAGTTCCGCTTTAATGTGTTTTATTGCTGTGGAGCAATGTGACACTTATATACACACCACACGGTCTGACCTCCTAAACACAGGGACACCAGGGTGATACACTTATATACACACCACACGGTCTGATCTCCTAAACACAGGAACACCAGGGTGATACACTTATATACACACCACACAGTCTGATCTCCTAAACACAGGGACACCAGGGTGATACACTTATATACACACCACACAATCTGATCTAAACACAGGGACACCAGGGTCATACACTTATACACACATCACACAGTCTGATCTCCTAAACACAGGGACACCTGGGTGATACACTTATATACACACCACACAGTCTGATCTCCTAAACACAGGGACACCAGGGTGATACACTTATATACACACATCACACAGTCTGATCTCCTAAGCACAGGGACACCAGGGTGATATACTTATATACACACCACACAGTCTGATCTCCTAAACACAGGGACACCAGGGTGATACACTTTTATACACACCACACAGTCTGATCTCCTAAACACAGGGACACCAGGGTGGGAAAGAGGGACATAAGGATCTGGGTCTCATAGAGGTACTGTCCCTCCTAAAGAGGGACACTTGGGAGGTATGGGTTCTCAATTTTTTTTTTTGCTCAAGGACCTCTTAACACTCAGTCTGGAAATTTAAGGACATATCTGACATAATTTGTATAATAAGGAATACTTATGATTAAAACATATTATTATGTCTCATAATAATGATAAAAACAAGTACAGTGGACATAGCAATTTCCAGAATTATACATCTGAAACTCAAACATTTACATTTTTATTATAGTCGTCATAGAAAGACACGGCACCCAAAGCTGGCAACCAAGGTACACCAAAGTGTCATTAAGAATGACTAAATAAACCAGCTGTAGGCAACCATTGGCTCTCCACCTTTTGGAGACTAAAATTCCCATCAACCCTTAACCACCGGGTGCTTGTTTGGAGAGGATGAGAGATGAAGTCTATAAGAGCTGGAGAGCCATTACCTAGCCTTACAATATACAGATTACTACTGTCTATTAGAAACTGAATTACTATTGAGTGCCAGAGGGGTATGCAATGCATTGCTCTGCAATGTGCTGCATAGTTCGCTGGCATTCAAAGGGTTAAAGCATTTCTGGAGCAAACCAGCTGCATTGCAAAGGATAAATAAAACTCCCCACTCACATTTAACCCCTTGCTTTTGCAATGCTTTGGACACCTATCTACCATTTAAATATCTGAGTGGCAGAGGGGTACGCAATGCATTGCTTTGTAATGCATTCAGTACCCCATGTCACTTAAAGGGTTAATTTTATTGACCCCTGCTGATGTAGTTGTTTTGTCCCAGACCTGGTTTAATTCTGCCTCTATTAACAAGCTAAAATTTTCCTTTCAATATTAATTCCCTGTCTTGTTCCTTTATCCAGTGTTCTCGATATGGCAGGGACTATGGTTCCGGAAGTGGCCTCTAGCTTAGTAAGTGATTATATTTACAGTTAAACTTTAATGTCTTGTCATTGGTTAAAACAAGTATAGATTTGTTTGTTGTAGCTGTTGTTCTTGTTTAGTCTACATTGTATTGCTGAGATTCTAATTTGTATATCCATGGTAGTCAGCATACCAAGTTCACTACTGAAATGTCGCCATCTGTAGGGCAACCAACAAACAGCGAATTAATCATGTCACCTGGTTGAGAAGTGCGACATCAGAATATCGCTCCAATCAAAAGTGTGATATTCTTGTGGCGCACGCTTAAAGGTTGCCAAATAGAGGCAACATGTAAATAGTGAATACCATGCCAAGTTCTACTCAGTATATCAATATTTTTGTCCACCATATTCTATGTTTTGAATAAAACACCGCACAGCATTCTTACTATTCCTTTAAATGTGAGGTCTGTTCACCTTAGTTATAGGGATATAAAATATTCTGTGTGCCATACAGTTATACCCTCAGTGTGCTATCCTTATACTCTGACCTATGTCAGATTACACCATGTCCATATTTCACATTTTATCTATGGTGACCAGACCTCACCTTTAACCGGTGACATATATGAAAAATGCATACTGCAGGGCTGTTTTGATTTTCGTGCTGTTCTGAAATATGCCTGTTTCCTATGCATCCCCGGTTAAAGGTGAGGTCTGGTCATCCTAGTGTTACCCTAAATTCACCAGAATGTAACCCTTTGAGCCAGTGTTCTATCAATTGCTTCTGTTTCTTGCCAGACACGAGCATAGAACAGAACGGATATGTCTCTCCTTGCTGTAACCCAGAGGTTCTCCAATCAGTCCCCAATTAACCTAAACTTGCTATAACATAATAACATAGTTGATGAGGCTGAAAAAAGACATGCGTCCATCAAGTGCAGCCCATGTCAAATCACCCTTGAGCCACAGGATGGCAATGCCCCCCCAAAAAAAAATTGAAGCAGGATATCAAAACTAAGTGAAATGCTCACCTAAATACTCTCTAAAAGCATTTAGAAATCTAATCAAATAAAAGCTATAGCAAAAGAGGAAGACTTCGGGAACAAACCAATTGGTGGTGGTAGGGGATAAAGATTACCATTTATTTAATCCTTTGAATGCCAGGAGTATGCAACTCATTGCTTCGCAATGCATTGCATACCCCTCTGACACTCAAAGGGTTAAAATGGGCATTTAACCCCTTGAACAAGTATCGACATCTCATGAATTGTCGTTTGTCCCCTGCGGTGCAGATGGTTTGCTCCACAAATGCTCCTCTTTTGCTGTTCGTGTATGCTTCTATATTCCTGGCCCTATGCATTTTTATATTTGCATTAATTGTTGTATGTGTCATGTTTCATTAGGTATGTCCTCTTGTTGATGTCGCTCTTGGCCTTGTGAACACCGCCGTTGGCATGGCTGGAGGTAAGGTTAATTTTTTTAACCCTTTGAGTGCCAGAGAGGTAGCCAATGCAATGGGGGTGTGGGGGGGGATCTATCAAAATCTTCTTACTTTCCTCCATAAACGGATATGTAGTAGTAGTAATAGTACTTTGATATTTGTATTACTTTCCACGGAATAAATTTTTTTCGTAGATACCTCAATTTCTTTTAACCCTTTAAGTGCCAGAGGGGCACGTAATGCGTTGCACACTCCTCTGGCATTCAAAAGTGTTATACTGATTAGAACCAAACGGTTACTAGCTGGGTAATATATGTTAACCCCTTAAGGACCAGAGAGATGTACAAGGCAGTGCTTTGCAATCAGTTGCAAGGCACTCTGGTCCTTATGGGGGGTTAATGATGCAGCCTGTAACGATATGAAATGGAATACCTTGTTCACCCTTTTTGGAAATAATTTAGCTGAGTATGCAACAAGTGGAAAGAGGCAACATTTTTATCCACTGCTGGTGCTCAACCCTTTGAGTGCCAGAGGGGAATGCAAATGATCGCAAAGTAATGCGTCGCGTACCCCTCCGGCACTCAAAGGGTTAAAGAGTGCACCTAATCCAATCAATGGAGCAGGTGCACCAATCATAAAGGAAACACGCTGGACCATATGTACAAAGGGAACATCTCTAACTCCCCAAAATCTCACTGACTGAAATTGGGCTTTTAACCCCTTGGATGCAAGAAGCATCCAGCTCATTGTTTTGCAATGTGTGGGAGACTTCTCTAGTATTCAAAGAGTTAAAAGCCATATTTAACCCTTTGAGGACCAGAGAGGTGTGCAACTTATTGCTTAAAGTGATAGTAATGTTTCACAAAAAGAGCAGCTCCAATTAATCTTCATAGTATTTGAGCCATAGAGAGTGTTATTTCAATACTGTCAGTATTGTAGTTCAAGAGTAATTGAATGATAAAGCATCCCCCTCCGGTACCTTTTACTTAGTGTAAGCCACCTCCCCTCAGATGTGGGACCAGACAGCTCACAGCAAGGGACAATCTTCTTACTGCGAGCATAAGGAAAACCCTGCCCCTCATGACAGGTTTTTCCTTATGCTCACTGAAGATTGTATCTCTCTGTGATCCATCCGGACAGTCTTGCTGCTCTGAAGTGAGCAGTGTTACATTAGTAAAAGGGGAGGGAGGGGCATACTTTATCATTGAACTACTCTTGAACTACAGCTCTGACACTATTGAAATAACACTCTCCATGGTCCAAATACTATGAAGATTAATCGGAGCTGCTTGTATTGTGAAATGTTACTATCCTTTTAACAATATTTTTGACACCCCTCTGGTTCTCAAGGGATTAAAATAATTAGAATTTTTTTGTTTTTGTTTTTTTATTTCTTCTCTATGGTACATTTGGTTTCTTCCAGAATTGCGCATTTTGTGCACATTGCCCACTATATTTTTACTTCACTATTGTATAAACTTTATAGACCACTAGCAAAAGGCGCATGGAGTTACCCTTTGTATTAAGTCCTTTGAATAATTCAGGCCTATTTAGCGTACTGCTTGATGATAGTTTGGGTATGCTTGCACCAATGAAAGGGTCCAGTGTTTGAGAGTCAAAGAGGTATTCATGCAGTGGAACATGCTGGATACCTCTTTGCCAATGAAGGGCTTTAACCCTTTGAGTGCCAGAGAGGTACATATTGCATTGCTTTGTGTATAGTATATGGTATATATTTAATATAAAGTGATTAGACTGACAGCCATAGTTGAAGGAGCACTGAGAGGACTTCATAAACAGAGAAAAAAGGTGTATTTTATTAATTCATCAACATTTCGGCCCTCTTGAGGGTCTTTCTCAAGACAACCTAACCAACACAAACAGAGACCTTATATACAGTATGAGTAATGGGCACAGGGTGACAAAAACCCAAACGGTCAAACATGATGTCAGAGGATGCCCTCCGACCCTAATTAAGCATACCTAATACTGTAGTAACTCCTGAGCTGCAGTACAAAACACAACCGGGAGCTCAGGGGCAGCACAGACGAAGCGGAAAGCATGCTATCAATATGCACTGCAGGAATGTAAAACCGCAACTGGTGTTTTATATATATATATATATATATATATATATATATATATATATATTTTCATAATAAAATATTACTGATCCTTTAAGTTGTTGCATCTTTGATCCTTTAACAAGTCTTTATCTCTGTCTGAGCGCAGGTCTTATTCCCATGGACCTTTTGGGTGGTGTACTAGGAGGTCCATCAGATGTCGCTGGAGAAGGAATCCCAGGAGATGTAATATACGGAGAACAGCTGCTTCCAGACTATAATGGAGGATACTCAACTGATTACTTTGGTGGAGATTATGGAATATTGCAAGACAATCAAGGCTTAGTTGATTGGGCATACTCAGTGAATGACTTGGATGCTGGTATTGAATATGTTGATGTAGATTATAGTACACTAACCAGGCCTTCAGTTTTAATTGATGGGGAGTACACAATTGGAGAATTTGATGGAAACTTTGATGTACTTGAAGATGATATTGTATTTGGTGAATTTGATGTAGAAGTGGATTTTATTGGAGGAGGTTATCCTGAGTTTGATTTGTACGATACTTCCGAATTACTCGAAGGCGAGATTTTAGCTGGTGAATTTGATATAGACATTGATTTCACTGGAGGTGCTTATTCTCTAGATGACATGACTGGACCATCAGATTTATTTGATAGTGGAATTACAGTTGCTGAAATTGATATAGAATTTGATATCATTGAAGGGGATTATCCACTAGATGACATTGTAACAGGTGCTGGTAAAATGCAGGGGGGTGTAGGCTTTGAAGGAGCTATGGACTTTAGTGATGGAGGATACTCACAAGGTGGTTTTATGGGTGGTTCAATAGCAGTAATTGACCTAACTGGAGATCTCGGAGAACAGACATGGAGCTCGGGTGAGATTGAGATTGTCTTTGACGGTGACTTTCCTGCAGGATTTGAAAAACAAGGCATATCAGGCTTCTCATATGGTGACTTTAAAGGAGATGGAAAAGGTGGATTCTCATATGGTGACATTAAAGGAGGTGGAAAAGGGGGCTTCGCATATGGTGACATTAAAGGAGATGGAAAAGGGGGCTTCGCACATGGTGACATTAAAGGAGATGGAAAAGGAGGCTTCGCATATGGTGAATTTATAGGAGATGGAAAAGGGAGTGTCACATATGACTTTAAAGGAGATGGAAAAGGCGGATTCTCATATGGTGATATTAAAGGAGATGGAAAAGGTGGATTCTCATATGGTGACATTAAAGGAGGTGGAAAAGGGGGCTTCGCATATGGTGATATTATAGGAGATGGAAAAGGGGGCTTCTCATATGGTGAATTTATAGGAGATGGAAAAGGGAGTGTCACATATGGTGAATTTAAAGGAGATGGAAAAGGAGGCTTTACATATGGTGACTTTAAAGGAGGTTCAGGAAAATGGGGCACTTCAGGTGCAGGAGCACTAGAGGGAGCTTCAGGCTTCATGGAAGGGGTCTACTCAGTAGATGGTAACAGTGAAGGTTATACTACAATATTTCAGTCAGGGGAAATTAGAGAGTATAGTGGAGGAAATTTTGATGGGATGTTCCCAATGGGCGAAGTTGGAGAATTTAAAGGGAAAAAGAAATCAGGATCTCATAAAATGGCACACTAATAGTTTCAAGCCAAACTATCCATAAAATGGTAATAAAACTACATACAAAGCCTTATTCAGATCAGGTGTAATTCTGGAGCAAACCAACTGCACCACAGGTGAAAAAACACAATTTCACCAAGTTCACATTGAATTAAGCAGGACGTTTAATCCCCCCTGGATGCTTGAGAGATTTCCAGTGCATTGTGAAACAAAGCATTGAAGACATTTCTAGCACATAAAGAGTTAAAAGCCTAATTGAGACCATTGAGAGTTTGCATTTGTTCCCTGTTGAAGTTGCTTTGCTCCAAAATTTCTCTTCATTAGCTTCTCCTATTAAAAGATTGTGATCTAGGTTCCACTGCAGGTGATAAATGTCATCAATGGTTTTCACTCACTGATTCCCGTTCAAATCTATGGGGAAATCTGAATGTAAAAGCAATGGTAAAGTGATCACCTGCAATTGAATCCAACCCTCTATTAGATACTGTGAAATCATAGTTTTTGGTGTTTATGTAATCCTTTTGATTTACTGTGAAAAAGATGCAGTGTCAAATCATAAACAATTTGTCCTAAACTGTGACGTATTGTAATACACTTTCATTAATATTCAAATAAAATTTATCTTTTTCCTTGTCAGTACCACTTTCTTTTTTGTCCTGTTAATTATAATTAATATACTAATTAAAGGGATAGTAATACTTAAGATGTAAAAACATATATGTTGTAGGGTTTATGTCCCCAAATAAAACAAGGGTACTCCCACCGCTGAGAGATATTTTATTGAAAAATTCTAACAGCTCAAACTTGAATTTTTTAGGTGCAATATCACAGTGACCTGATAATTTACAGTGGTGCTGTTGCTACACCATTCTATGGAGATTTATGGTCTACAGACCAGAACTGTTCATAGGATGGTGTAGCAACAGCACCACTGTAAATTTTCAGGCCACTGTGATATTGCACGTAAATAATTCAAGTCTGAGTTGTAATAACTTTTGAACAAAACACCTTTCAGCAGTGGGAGCATCCTTGTTTTACTCAGGGGGATAAACCCTACAACATATATTTTTTACATTTTAAGTATTACTATCCCTTTAAGGTTAACAACAGGAAGCTGTATAGTAATATCTGCCTAATGGTTACATAACTATTCCTTTGAATCCTTCATACTTTTGCCCAGTTTAATAGGAAACCCACTTATATACACAGAAGACAACGCACATTGATTATCAAAACAATATCTAACTAGATCTAACAGGTAAACTCTATCCAAGTTATCACATCAGTCCCAAACACCTCAACAACTCAATTCAGATTCCTTACCAATTACCTAATCAGGCCCCAATTTTGTGTACAGGTAGAACATACAAGCAGATTCGAGCAAAGTATTACCTATTAAAGAGAAGATATATCAGCAAACTGAATACAAACTAGGTCTCCAAAATATGTCCAATTGCATTTAGAAATGCTGCTACCTATGCATTGCACCTGCTCTAGCACTCAAGGGGATAATAGAACTTCCACATAATTCAAACATTTCATCTGCAAGCAAATCCATATTCTGTGATATATTTAGGCAGCTGAAATGTAGAGGCACTTGCTTCTATCACTTTTTCCATTAGCAGGTGAAAAATATATACATAAAAGTTTATCCTATATGCAGGACTTAAAATTTGAAGTCCTTTGCTACTAGCCAGACCTGAAAAGTTACTCGCCACTGCAAGCCATAACATACCCACCAGGGCTGAATTTCTACTCGTCAGGGCTAAATTTTCACTCGCCATTGGCTAGTGGCAAGTGGAAATTTTGAGCCCTGCTATATGGGCACTCTGATGAGGTTGTTAGAAATGAAGTTTAGTGATGTCGGAGATGGGACAATGGGAGGTCCACACTATCTGGGAATGTTATACTTTGACTGACATATTAAGTAGAAGTAAAATAATTCATGGGCAAGTGAATAACACCATAAGGGACAAAAAATCTTAACCAAACTCTCACTGATTGACTGAATGCTAGAGAGTTTCATATAATACTTAGAGTCCTCTCTAGTAATCAGGGAATTAAAAAGGCCCCATTTAATTAAATGGTGATTTACTCCTCTGGTCCTCAATGGCTTAATGTTGAACAAGAGATGACAGGCTGTAAAAAGGCCCCTCCCCTGAGAGGAAAAGACCTACAAACAGCAGATGAAGCTCTGCACAATTCAAGTTCACTGGAAAGAAATGTGTTATAAATGTAGGTCAGTGTCCCGTTCACCATCAGAAGGAGTTCCTCCGTCCCTTTTTTCTGTGGGGTAAACTTAACTTGGCTGCATGGCAATGCTGTATGTCACTAGCAGGAGAAAAATGTCCATGTTGCTGGTTTCTCTCTTGGTGGCAAAATATGTTGCCAGTGGAGCCTCCATCTTGTTGGTTGTTCCCAACAATATACATCTATAACACACCAGCAGGCTTCCAACCAATAATAAAACTGGAGAGAATAGGTTGAGACTTTACAAGGATTATTTGTTAGTTCTGAAGGTGTAAATTTGGGGCATAGTCTCAAAAGTTTTTTTTCTTTTCTCTTTATTTCAGTATCGTGTACAACAATTATATGTATTTTAAAGGGATAGTAATACTTCTTTTTATCTTTATTTTATTTTGTAGGCACTAAAAAAACATGAAGAACGATATAAGTCTTATCTTTCAAACCTTTATGGTTTGAGAGATATTCACAAGCAAAGTTTCCCCCTCCCACCCCTTTTACCTAGTGTAAACCATCTCTTCTCAGATGTGGAATCTAGTTGTAAGACTGACAGATAACAGAAGGGTACAATCTTCTTCCTATGAGAACAATGAAAGCCCTGCCCCCCTTGACAAGTTTTTCAGGTTTTTCCCTTATCTTATTTGATCTGGCTGAACAGTGTTACATCAGTAAAAGAGGAGGGAGGGGGATATTTTATCATTCAATTACTCTTGAACTACAAATCTGACAGAATTGAAATAACAAATAACAAAGTCCAAATACTATGATGATTAATTAGAGCTGCTTTTATTATGAAACATTACTATCCCTTTAAACAGAGTGCTTATTAGGGGTGCAAAGCCTGGTTTCTTGAGTAATAAAGTATATATACCTTATGACTACTTGAGAAAAAGGGTCAGTGGTATACCCATTAGGAGGGAAACATAAGATCAAATACCTGCTTCAAAATAGCTGAGGTGCAAAACTGTAAACAAAGATACCATAGAAGAATAGAGTATATGGGACATAGAGGAAAGAAATAAGAAAAAGTAAAAAGTGGGTGGGATGGGAGGAGGAGAGTAAGACAGTGGGAGGGAAGGAGGAAGTGGGGAGACCTAGTCACTAGTGTTGAGCGAGCACCCCGATGCTCGGGTGCTCGGGTGCTCTGACCGAGCACCCCCTGAGGCTCGAGTGCTCGGCCGAGCACCCGAGCCCCATTCAAATGAATGGGGCGACACGAGCATTACACCAGGCACCCCCTGCTCTGATGAGGGGAGGGTGCCTGGTCAATGCCCCCCTTCATCTCCGCTATGCCCCCTTCATCTCTGAATGCCCCCTTCATCTCCGCAATGTCCCCCTTCATCTCCGCTATGCCCCTCTTCCACAATGTCCCCCTTCATCTCCGCTATGCCCCTCTTCCACAATGTCCCCCTTCATCTCCGCTATGCCCCTCTTCCACAATGTCCCCCTTCATCTCCTCTATGGCATAGAGGAGATGAAGGGGGACATTGTGGAAGAGGGGCATAGCGGAGATGAAGGGGGACATTGTGGAAGAGGGGCATAGCGGAGATGAAGGGGGACATTGTGGAAGAGGGGCATAGAGTCTATGCCCCTCTTCCACAATGTCCCCCTTCATCTCCGCAATGCCCCCTTCATCTCCGCAATGCCCCCGTACCTCCAGTCCCTGGTGGTCCAGCGGAGCGTCTTCAGATCTGTGCCTCTTCCGGCACAGATCCCCGCCACCTGAACATGGCGGGCGAGCACATGGCGGTACTCGACGAGTACCGCCATGTGCCGAGCAGAGCGATGCTCGAGCCGATCCGAGCATCGGCCGAGCACGCTCGCTCAACACTACTAGTCACTGATAAGCCAAAGTAGAATGATCAATGAAAGACAATTTGTGACCTTCATGTTTAGTATATGTGATGAATGCTACTGGTTCCTAGGAAAAAAATCAATAATATCCCTCTCAAAGCCCCCAAAAGGTAATGACCCCTGGATCCACAGAGACACAAAATGTAGAAAAAAGCTCCACAGAATGTGGATTTCCAGACTGTGGATCACATGAGCAATGCTCCCACTAGTAGTCTGTAAGGTGGACAGAGGCCATTGCAGCACCCTGGGGATCACAACGTAGGTGTCCTGTATCTGGCAGGTAACCCCTGTTAACACAGTGACATGGTTGATGAGGCTGAAAAAAGATGTGCCGCTCAAGTTCAAGCTTAGTTAATCAAGAGGAAGTCTGTTCCTAAAGTAGTTAGGATTAATTAGTAGTAGTGTCTGGAAGACCAGCATCCTGTATAGAGTAGTTAGTGTACTAGGATTCTGAGGAGGAGAGTAAAGAGAAGTAGTACCCTTAGCTGGTATTGTTCACTCTTCTGGCAATGAAAGGATTAAATCAGAGATACTTGATGCAGGGCAGGAAGGCTATGTTTGATTTGCTGTGGAGATTTGAGGAGCTGTCTCTGAAATGGGCATTGAGCGAGGTGCACTCATAAAATTTTAAAAAATGAATTAAAAAATACATGCTGTGGTGCTTCAGTAGCAGACCACTTCCCTGTTTCTAACTTTCTCACTGCTACTGCCTGGGGTTTAACCCTTCGAGTGCCAGAGAGGTATCCAACACATTGGCACTCAAAGGGTTAAGAGAGCAACATGATCACCATGCAGCCTGTTGCCCTTTTGGCTACTTTTTTACAACAAAGGTCCTCACTGACCCCCATCAATGTAGGTTTAGTGGATTTCCTTGCACAGTTGTGTAATTACTGCGTCTTTCAATAAAACTGGCAAGCAACCTCCTTGACTTGCATAACAAATAAAGTAAACTTGCCTATCATCATTTTTTACATATATATTGTTTACATTCTCCTGTCTCTGATATTGAGATCCTGAATTTTGATTTCCAGAGAGCTTTCTGTCAGGGACTGTGAAAGCAGGGAAAGTAAAAAATGTAACACTATCCCTGCAGCATTGAGTTCTCTGTTTTGCTGCAGAGGAAGGCTTTTCTATGTTGGTTCGTTACCTTTTTACATTGTAGCACAATCCCAGCTTGCATAGTCCCTGACAGAAAATTCCCTGGAAACAGATTCAGAGAGCTCTCTGTCAGGGACATAAACATATTAAAAAAAAATTTAAAAAATAGGCGTACCTGGGAACTTTCTGCATCTGCCCCGGAGTCTCTTTTTTTTGTTTGTTTTTTTAAATTTAAAGTTTATTGAAATTTTTAGAAGTATACAAAAGTTGTACAACAGAAAGAACAGGAACAGTACAGCACAATTACTTTTACATACAAAGGACCAGGGCAGTACAGCAGATACAAAAGACAAATGACAAAGCTCCCCTGACCCACCAGGAACGTAGAAATGCACCACACATGACCCCAGGGGGGCTTACAGGGCTGAAGAATGCAGAGAGACTGAGGAAAGAAGAGAAAGAAAAAGAGAGGAGGAAGAAAAAAAAAGGGGGGGGGAAGGACAGGAGGGAGGAGACAGGTACACTGAACACTGCACACCCACCATGACTGATCCCATCAGAAGAACAAAACAGAGTTAATGGAGTAGTAGATCCCTACCAAAGCCAGGTGCAAAAACGTTGTCCACCCAAGGAGACCAAATACAAAGGTAAGCAGCTTGAGAGAAGAAACTGGTAATTGTAAATCACGTTAGGGCTTATTCAAGAGACCCATCCTGAGAGACAGGCACCTCAAGTGTAACACTCAATTGCTGAAAGGCAAAACGCCACAACGGGGCCACTGAAGGACAATCCCACCACATATGCTGATAGGTACCCAGCTGACCACAACCTTGAAAGCAGAGAGGGGATGGGGAGTGGAAGATACGGGACATCCGCAAAGGACAGAGATACCACAGAGACAGAACTTTGTACCTATTTTCCTTTAACAGTGTGCATGGGGTCAAACTCGCTGAGTTAGCCGTCAAACTCACTGTGTTAGCCATCAGGATCCAAGACCTCACCAAGGTTTGCTTCCGACTTAGACCGATATGCTGGAGTAAGAGGAAAAGATACAGATAGCAGATGATAATGGAGTCTCTGTTTTTTATAGTTAATTACCCTCTGGGGACAGAGACTGATTCTACAGCAGTGGTGAGTTTCCTCTGAAATTCTGCACACTTTTCCTCCTTCCTGTCCTGTTCCTGCACTTCATGCCCACTTCTCCTTCATCCCTCCTTGTTCTACCCACTTCCCACCCACTTCTCCTCCTTCTCACCCTGTTCATCCAATTTCCCACCCACTTCTCCTCCTTCCCACCCTTTTCCTCCCACTTCCTCTTCACTACTCCTCCTTCTCACCCTGTTCAGTCAATTTCCCACCCACTTCTCCTCCTTCCCACCTGTACCTGCCCACTTCTCCTCCTTCTCACCCTGTTCTGCCAATTTCCCATCCACTTTTCCTCCTTCCACTCTATTTCACCCATTTCCTGCCCACTTATTCTCCTTCTTACCCTGTTCTTCCAATTTCCGACCCACTTCTCATCCTTCCTGCCCTGTTCCTCCCATTTCCTGCCCACTTCTCCTCCTTTTCACCCTGTTCAGCCAATTTCCAATCCACTTTACCTCCATCCCACCTTGTTCCTCCTACTTCCTGCCCACTTTTCCTCCATCTCATCCTGTTCCTCCCACTACCTGCCCACTTCTCCTCCTTCACACACTGTTCCACCTACTTCCCACCATAGGAAGCAACTTAGTGTTTGCAAATTCCTGTTGACTTAAACTGGGCTTTTAATCCCTTGAATGATCAAGAAGTCTGCAACGCATGGCATTGGACTGGGTGTTCAAGAGTTTAAAAGCCCCATTTAAATTGGGGGTGGGGAAGTTATTTGTCCCCTGTCTTGTTGGTTTGCCCCAGAACATATCTCAAATGCCCAGAGAGAAACCTGTTTGATTTAGGTGGCGATACTGGAGGTATGGCTGGTAGGAGGGGAATTTTCGAGAAATTCTAGGTTACTTTATGATCTATTGACACCTCTTTGTGTAACTGAATAAAAGATTTAGAGCTAGAACAAAGTATTTTAAAGTTTAAACAAACATTAATGTGAGTTTTATTGCTGTGGAGCAACACACACACACACAGTCAGATCTCCTAAAAAGAGGGACACCAGGGTGGGAAAGAGGGATTTGGGTCTCAAAGAGGAGATGTCCCTCCTAAAGAGGGACACTTGTGAGGTGCACCAGAATTGCTTACATTTTTGTCAGTACATATTTGTCTTCTAGATCAGTACATCACAGTAATCAGAAGCCCATTCGTTTTGATTGAACGACCTGTGCTTAATTAAGGATATCTTTAAAACTAATTGATGTTTCCCTGGGACTGAGAAACATTGGTCTAGACTGAAAGGGATAGTAATGTTTTGCAATAAAAGCAGCTCCAATTAAGCTTCATATTACTTGGGCTGTGGAGAGCGTTATTTCAATACTCTCAGAGTTGTAGTTCAAGAGTAATTGAATGATAAAGTATCCACCTCCCGTCCCTTTTACTGATGTAACACTACTGACCACAGAAGAGCAAGACTGTCCGGATGGATCGTAGATAGGGACAATTTTCAGTGAGCATAAGGAAAAACCTGAAAAACCTGTCAAGGTGGCCAGGGTTTTCCTTATGTTCACAGTAAGAAGATTGTACCTTGCTGCAACCTGTCTGGTCAAGAGACCAGATTCCACATCTGAGGAGAGCTGGCTTACACTAGGTAAAAGGGGCGGGAGGGGGATACTATATCATTCAATTACTCTTGAACTACAACTCTGACAGTATTGAAATAACACTCTCCATGGCCCAAATACTATGAAGATTAAATGTGGAATTGCTTTTATTGTGAAACATTACTATCCCTTGACGTCAGAGACTGCACATGTGTGAATTAATGTGTCTTTTATCAATGCCCCCTTCCAGCTTTCAAATGATGACCCATATTTATCAAAGCAGAAACAAGCTAAATATATATGCATTTTTGGACACTTCTGCCCATATTTATAAAAGCAAACTGGAGTTATTCTGGAGTAAACCAACTGTACCATAGGGAACAAATAAAAACATTCCTAAATAGTTCTTTTTAACTCCTTCAACACGAAGGAGGTCTGCAATGCATTTTTCCGCAAGGCTTTTGAGACCTTTCTAGCATTCAAGTGGTTAAAAAGCCAAATTTAATTGAACATTCATTTTTATTTGTCCCCTATGATGCAGTTAGCTTACTCCAGAATAACATTTATAAATATGGGCAGAAGTGGCCAATGATTATAAATCCTTACACTCAGAAAAGTTAATCAATTGTAAATACAAGCATGGCCACATGGTGGCAGCCTGAATTAAGAGACGATGTCAATATAGTGCAGATAGTACAAAGTGGAAGAGAAAACTTGCATATCCAATGTTACAGCAGACTCCAAAAATTTAAAAATACTTATGCTACATAAATAATTATAATAAATAGCCTTATGAATCATGTTCAAAAATGCTTTCATATTTAGCTCATTTCTCTCTCCTGTGTCAGATGTCTGAAACCAATTACTGATTAGATACTTAAAGGGATAGTAATACTTAAAATGTAAAAAAAAATATGTTGTAGGGTTTATCCCCCTGAGTAAAACAAGAGTACTCCCACTGCTGAAAGGTGTTTCATTCAAAAGTTATTAATTTTCAAAGTTGAAATTTTTAGGTGCAATATCACAGTGGCCTGAAATTGTACAGTGGCGCTGTTGCTACACCATCCTATGGAGATTTATGGTCCAGGGACCAGAGCTGTCCATAGGATCGTGTAGCAACAGTACCACTGTACAATTTCAGGCCACTGTGATATTGCATCTAAAAATTTCAACTTTGAAAATTAATAACTTTTGAATGAAATACCTTTCAGCAGTGGGAGTACTCTTGTTTTACTCAGGGGGATAAACCCTACAATATATATATTTTTACATTTTAAGTATTACTATCCCTTTAAAGAGAGAATGCACCTCTTGTTGAGGTAACACATCATGGAATAATGTACAGATAATGGAATAGTGACAAAGGGTTTAAAGGCTTTTTTTTTAATTCCGTTGTAAAGATCTAGTGTATTTTCTGTACCATGAAAGAGTTGATGGGATTGGTAAGGATGAAAAAAAATGTACAAAAATGAATAAAATAAAATATTTAAGAGATTTGAAAAACTTAGATAAAGGATAGAGTAGATTAGTTAAAATGAATGAAGATGGCTTCCTGTGGATTTAAGGCTCAGACAAAAGAATAAAGAATTGTATTGTATTTTTCATACATTTACGTAGTTAATGCTGATTTTCTGGTAATTAAAAACCAATTGTGCAAGTGGTACAGAGACAGTTTTATGACCTGATGCACATTTGATCTGCTTTTAGGAGAAAGGTGAGGGCCGATAACCTCATTACAATTGCACAACAGAATGTATTAATAGATAACACTGCAATAATGTTTGATAAAAGGATTAAAATGCTAAAGAAAATACTCTACGGAATTAAGGAAGAAGAATTTTAGACATTTGATCACTAAAGCAAGTGGATTTTTTAAACAACCTTTTCTTTCCTGAAAACAAGAAAAAAAACATAAAAGCACCTTATGTATTAAAATAACATTTGCAAATCAATCTAAACTGCTAGCTTTCACTTTATATTTTATTATTATTTTATAAATATACTAGTTGAACAGCCCGTTACACGGGCCACAATGCCACTACTATCCGGTTGCGGGGCAGTCACGCGCAGTAGAGACTGCCTGCGCCACGGCTGATACAGAGCTGGATGCTCCTTCGAAGCGCCCAGCTCTGTATCAGCCGCGGTACGGGCAGCCTCTACTGCGCATGACTGCAGCACGCGCAGCAGTGTCTACTGCGCATGTCGCGGCGTTACACACGATTTAGCGAATTATTATATAGGATATAATGGCTTTAAAGGGATAGTAACCCCCCCGAACAACGTGACGCCAAAAAGAGCAATGGTGCAAACATACTGAACTTCCTCATTCCCATCTCTCAAACCTTTATGGTTTGGAAGATGTAACACAAGAAAGACCTCCGCTCCCTCCCCCTTCTGCCTGACGAGCTGTAAAGCTGTCAGAGGCAGAATCCGGTCAGCCGACTTTCGGGGGTTCTGCAGGAGCGCTGTCATCTAGATATCTCTGCATAATTACTTCATCGGAATGGTCTACAACATGTGCTTGCAAACCAGGCACACGTTTTAGACCATACCCATGAAGTAATAATACGGAGATATCTAGATGACAGCACTCCTGCACAGCCGCCGTCTGGTGCTGGAAGCAGGATCTCATGACGTCCGCTATACAGCGGACATATGAGAAGGGGGAGGGAGCGGAGGTCTTTCTTGCCTTACATCTCTCAAACCATAAATGTTTGAGAGATGGGCCTAAGGAAGTTCAGTATGTTTGCACCATTGCTCTCTTTTGGCGTCACGTTGTTTGGGAGGGTTACTATCCCTTTAAAGGGATAGTAATACTTTGTTTTAACTTTATTTTATTTTGTAGGAATTAAAAAACATGAAGAATGATATAAGTCTTATCTCTCAAACCTTTATGGTTTAAGAGATATTCACAAGCAAAGTTTCCCCTCCCCGCCCATTTTGCCTAGTGTAAGCCATCTCTTCTCAGATGTGGAATGCAGTCCATAGACCAGACAGATAACAGCAAGGGACAATCTTCTTTATATGAAAACAATGAAAGCCCTGCCCCCCTTGACAAGTTTTTCAGGTTTTTCCCTTATCTTAATTGAAAATTGTCCCTCTCCGCAATCTACCTGGGTACCTCCCTTCTGATCTGGCTGAGCAGTGTTACATCAGTAAAAGGGGAGGGAGGGGGACACTTTGTCATTGAATTACTCCTGAACTACAACTCTGACAGAACTGAAATAACACTCTCCAAGGTCCAAATACTGTGATGGTTAATTAGAGTTGCTTTTATTATGAAACATTACTACCCCTTTAAATCAGTTCTGTAGCAGTGAACCTGGCTTCATAACTATTATAATCTGAATATAATCTAAATGGAACTGGCTGCTTACAATCATTCTCAATATAGATAATTTGATTGATTACCGTAAAATCTCAGGTATAATACGCACCTGTGTATAATACGTAGGTGTATATTATGCCCAAGATTTTAGGGGAAAACAAGAGTGCCTATGTATAATACTCACCCTTGTTTTCCCCTCTTAAGAAAAAAAAAATTAAGCCTTCCAGATCCCTTCCCTCCCTCCCCCGGAGCTATCCACTGCTAAAATACCATTTATTTACGTCAAAATTCAAGTCCCTGCATTTTCCCCATTAGCAGGCAACAAATAACTCTGACATAATTGAAATAACACTTTCCAAAGTCCAAATACTATTATGATTAATTAGAGCTGCTCTTATTATGAAACATTACTATCCCTTTAAACATGATTTGTTTCTAAAAAGAGTACTTATTTTGGGATAAAGTTTGGAGTTTAATTTGTCAATATGAAGACTAAAAGTGAGGTTAGGGTCAAGCCACATACCAAGATATTTGTAGAAGTCTACTGGGGCCAATTTACAATTAGACTCTGTTACAATGGATAGGGGGCTATTGTCGAGATTACGCAGTTTGTGCTTTGTGCCAAATATCGTTGTGACCGTTTTGTCTGCATTTAAGAAAAGTTTGTTCTTTGTTATCCATCTTTCAACTTTGCAGAAATCATTTTGTAATATGGTTTCAAGTTGTGATATGCTTGAGTTTTTAGCATAGATTATGGTGTCATCTGCATACATGTGTACTGAAGATGATTTGCAAACCTTGGGCAGATCATTTATAAAAAGAGGGCCAAGAATGGAGCCTTGGGGAACTCCATTTGTTACTTTGAGTGGAAGGGAGTCATTGTCAGCAACTGACACATACTGCATTCTGTCTGATAAATAGGATTGGAACCAGTATAAAGAATTATTACCCAATCCTGAATTTTGGAATTTGCTTATAAGATTGTTATGGTCTACTGTGTCAAAGGCCTTAGTGAAATTTAAGAAAATAGCTCCAGTGAGTTCACCATTTTCCATGCCAGAGATAGGTAACACTTTGCAATGCATTGCATACCATAGTACTGTTAGGGTGCAGAGTCTGTGTCCTGCTTCATTTTTTGTGGTCATGATCTATTGCAGTGTCTGTCCTCCTGCGTGTGTGTTTGATCTCCTGCTGTGTCTGTCCTCCTGCGCATGTGATCTCCTGCAGTGTCTGTCCTCCTGCGGGTGTGTGTGTGATCCCCTGCAGTCTCTGCCCTCCTGCGGGTGTGTGGGATCTCTTGCAGTCTCTGTCATCCTGCAGGTGTGTTTGATCTCTTGTAGTCTCTGTTCTTCTGTGTGTGTGTGTGTGTGTGTGTGTGTGTGTATGATCTCCTGCAGTATATGTCCTGCTGAGTGTGTCTGTGTATGATGTCCTGCAGTCTGCCCTCTTGAGTGTATGATCTCCTGCAGTGTGTGTCCTCCTGCGTGTATCTGTGTATGATCTCCTGCAGTGTGTGTGTCCTCCTGCATGTGCGTGTGTGTGTATGATGTCCTGCAAGTCTGCCCTTTTGTGCGTGTGTCCTCTTGCATGTGTGTGTGTGTGTGTATATAATGTCCAGCAGCATGTGTTCTTCCACGTGTGCCATTGCGTGATGTCCTGCAGTGTCTGTCCTCCTGCATTTTGTGTGTGTGTGTTTGTGATCTCCTACAGTCTGTGTCCTCCTGTGAGTAAGTTCCTCAGTCTGTCCTCCTGCACGTGATGTCCTGCAGTGTCTGTCGTCCTGCGTGTCATGTCCAGCAGTGTGTATGCAATGCAATGTGCTGAATACCTCTCTGACACTCAAAGGGTTAGTTAAACCCCCCCCTAAAAACAAGGTTCACCGCACAGGCAAAGCCGTGCCACACACCTGCTAGTTCAGTATAAAAAGACTCTACGAGCACAAACATCTTAGAAGATGCAGACAATTATTTTATTTAATTTCAGACAATAGTTTTATGAAATATTCTTTCTCAGGTACGTAGCTGACATTGTACTTTCAGGTAGGAAGTGGCAGTTGGTAATGTAGAGCTATATGGAAAGTTTGAGTCCTCCTGGAGGATGTGCACTAATTGAAAAATAAATATAAATAAATATCTTATAAACTATATTTTTAAATAAAAAAGCCTAACAGAAACATAGTTTGTGTTTGAAAGCGCTTTAATAATCACCTAGCTGTTACAAAGTTTTGCTTTAATTCAATGTACAGATCACTTTTAGCAACTGGTAAACATCATAACAGTTAAAGAGCTATGTGTGCATTTAATGTGCATGTTCACAAGCTTGGCGTATGGACAAAATGCATGCACAGTGAAAAACAGAATTGTAATTGGAACTAAGATGGACGTATCTCTTCCTGAAAATGTCTCATCTAGATACAGGTAACATGAATTTTGAAAGGTAAATTAAAAACTAGGGACTTGCATAAAAAAGCTTGATAGATATGATAATTAAATTATGACTACCCATTACACATATTAAAATGATGGCTCTCTAACAATAGAAATAAATCATATCCTTTATTAATACAGATGACATAAAAACAGACATTGGTAAACCCACTATGCACATTCCCACCACACAACTTGAACTGCTATCTTATGATAGACTCCATAGAATAATATAGGACTTGGAGTCTTGGAGAGTTTATAAATTCGGTGGAGTGATCTCTTTTTATATCCTTTTTATCACATCTTTATAACACTCAAGTGCCTTACCCCCCTGAACTTTTATTTTGCAACCTATCCTGACTTATCAGTATGTGCTTATCTTTTAAATCTGAAGAAACCACAATGGGTTTTACATTGTTGTTGAATTAGTTAGTAGGATTATATTTAAGCATCCGGTTAAGCATATAAGGATCTTCTACTGCACTTACCTCCAACTCTGGAGAAGACATTATGTTCATGTCCATTAGAATCTGGTATAGGAACTGAAAATAAGGTATGGAAGAAAATAATTACAGGGCACAATGTTCTGGTGTTTTTTATGATATAACCTACAAATTATGTTTTAATTGAATGTTATAATTAATTTATAAAGTGACAAAAGCAGAGAGCTGGCATAATTTCATTCCTTTGATGCAAGTAAATGCTGTTTATTTGCATGAAACTTGATATCTTCAGAAGAACATTTTGGACAGTGACCTTCATAATGTTTTCTGCCTGTTATTTGCTTATTGTTGCTATACTATTTGATGGCGGTGATACATTAGGAGAGCAGACACACTGTGGTACTATTCAAATATCTATTTTAATAGGAAAGATGCTAGGTCACTGTAGTCTTACTATGTTAGTGGCGTGCAATGGTGTATTGCTCTGCTGGTAAGGGGTAGAGGTCATCAAGAAGGAAAACTATGACTAGTGTAGAACAACAACTTCTCTAGTGTTTTATAAAGTGGAAACAAATCTTCAATACACTGCAATGGTCTTCCACATAAAGAAAGATGAAGAAAAGAAAAACAAAATAAAATACATTTGTTGAGGGAAAGTCAATATTTGGGCATCCTGTTGTTAAAGACTACAACTGCCATCATCTTCAACAGCCAATGGCTGGTTACAAATGATTGAAGCTGTAGTCTTCAACAGTCAAAGGTCCAAGGTTGACTACAAGATGTGACAAAGGGTGAACCTCTTGGATGTTAATGAGGTCAACCATTGCACTGCGTGTGTGAGAGATTCTTAAACGGTGTTGAAACCTTTCTGTTTCCAGTTAAATCCCATTTGAACACTAACAATCATGATGACATCTGACTGATGGCATCTTGGATTCTAGTGAGGTCTCATACAAATTGTGAAGCATACAAGGGGTTAGCAGAATCTCTATATCAAATGTATTTGAAAGATAGTTGGAACTAATACATTATTGGGCTAATATTTATCAGGGAACATTTTAATAATGAATGTTTTTCTGTAGAATTGGCTAGATTACAATGGTTATTACAAGGTGATACACTTTGAATTGTTTCAATCTTACTTCCACCCATCTGCTCATAGTTACTGAACAACTCACAGTCACTCTAGTATTGTTCCACTGTCTTTCATTAATTAAATTTTTCTGTGGTAGCCCTTGTTCTCCTTTGAGGAACTCTAGGGTTGCACAGAACACTGGTTAAAGGAATAGTAATACTTAAATATTATTAATCTCCATGTTGTAGCCATGTTAAAAAGAATTTAATTGTCCCCAGTGTCATCTCTCAAATGTTTATGGTTTGAGTGATAACCATACGCAAAGTTACCCCCTCCCTCCCCATTCCCTGAAGTCAGCTATGTAGCTGACTGCAGGGGAAGCCTGTCGTACGACAGACTTTCAGCTCTGCAGTAGAGCCAAGATTGCGTAAGTAAAAAATAATTATTTCACTGAAAGGGTCTTCTACGTGTGCTTGGTTTGCAAGCACACATAGAAGACCATTTCAGTGAAATAATTCATTTTTACTAACGCGATCTCAGCTCTGCTGCAGAGCCGGCTGATGCAAATAATACCAGATATCCCTGCAGTCAGTACAACGCTGAATTCAGGGAAGGGGGAGGGAGGGGGGAACTTATCGTACTGTTATCTCTCAAACTATAAAGATGTGAGAGATGACACTGGGGACAATTACATTCTTTTTAACATGGCTACAATCTGGGGATTAGTAATATTTAAGTATTACTATCCCTTAAAGAACCAGTGCACTGTAGCATCCAATGTGATAATATGAATTAATGAACTAAAGATGTGGATACAGATGTAAAATATATTATATGAATCGATCTTGTCCTGAACAGGTATTGACTCCAAAGATGTTTAAGTTGTGGCGAGTTTGCTTGATATGTAGTCTGCTGCTCCAGTCTCAGTTTGTTAAAAGTGCTAGGGAACCTGGAATTAAAGGGGCAGTCCTTCGGATGTCAAAAGGAGCATTAAATAATGGTAAGAAATAAAACTGATATGTTACAAAACTTAGTTCAATGAATACTATTGCTTGAGTGTGTGTATATATATATATATATAATATATACACATATATACACACAGCATCTGTATCTATATATAAATATATATATATATATATATATATAGAGAGAGAGAGAGAGAGAGAGAGAGAGAGTGAGAGAGAGAGACAATAGGTAGCACCGGTGGGACTGTTTAAGTAATGAGAAAAGGAAATTTATTAGAAAACATTTTGGTCCCAAACTGGACCTTTATGAAAACCTTGATAAAGGTCCAGGTTGGGACAGAAATGCTGCAGCCATTGTTAATCCATTGTTAATATATATATATATATATATAGATGTTGATTAAATCAGCACTCTCAGGACTTGTATAAAATAAAAAATAATTTTTTATTTGATCGAAGTTTCGATCCCTCCAGGGATCTTTATCAAGATCCCTGGAGGGATCGAAACGTCGATCAAATAAAAAATTATTTTTTATTTTATACAAGTCCTGAGAGTGCTGATTTAATCAACATCTACACATTAGTTTGATCCGGACACCCAGGCATTTACACTATTGTCAAGAGTGCTGCCTTTTGCATCGTTTATATATATATATATATATATATATATATATATATATATATATATAGTTTGGTTATCGGCTAGCACTCGTACTTTCAGAGAAAAATAGCCTGGGTTCTTCAGCAAATTTTATACAAATTTATAGACAAGCTAGCACTCTCAGGACTTAAACCAAGACATGCTTGATAAAGGTTCTTACTGAACCGATACGTTGATAGAATAAATGTGATTGTGTTTAAGTCCTGAGAGTGCTAGCTTGTCTATGAATTTATATATACACACATATATAAACACATTTTAGAATGGATTCCACTCGATACTAGACACCCAAGAAGTGAAAAAACAAGATGGGTAGATGAAATTACCAAATTTGTTGGCACACAGTGTCAACAAAAGGCACAGGACCGAAGTTGCTGGAATCTTCCTGAGGCCTTCATCCTGCAGTGGATCAACAATAGCTGAAGATGATATATATATATATATATATATATATATATATTTATTTAAAGATTTTGATATACCTTAGATTCAGATGAAATATTATAATTCATTCACATGCATTTTTAACCCATTGAATTATAGATTTCCGTTGCATTGCTGTGCATCAAAATGTCCATGCTTTCCCACATTACCCTTCCCTGGGTGCAAGTGGCATACAGAGGACCATTTGTGTTTAAGTAGCTAAGTAAATTAGTATTAGGCAGGTGTAGCCTTAAGAAATTGTTTCCAACTACTTTTGTAGCAGAATAATGATAGTACATCCTCCCTATTCCCTTTTCTTTCTCATTAACCTTTCAGCTGTCTCTGGTCAAATGAAAGGAAGCAGTTCACAGAACAGCATGCAAATGCCAGCACCGGGTGGGGATCTTGTTGGAGGTCTGGTTGGTGGCTTGCTTGGTGGTGGAGGTGGTGGGGGCCTTCTGGGTGGAGTTTTGGGTGGAGGAGGTGGGGGAGGTCTTCTTGGTGGAGTGCTAGGAGGTGGTGGGGGTGGTGGACTTCTTGGTGGAGTTCTAGGTGGTGGTGGGGGTGGTGGACTTCTTGGAGGCCTTCTTGGTGGTGGCGGTGGTGGCGGTGGTGGTGGGGGTGGTGGTGCTGCAGGAGGAGGTAATGCTCCCGGTAACATAGGTCCTCCAATGAGTGGAGGTAGCCCTGGAAATGGAGGATTGCTAGGTGGTTTACTCGGAGGAGGAGGTCTGCTTGGATTGCTTGGCAATGGAGGAATACTTACAACGGTCCAGGGAATCACTGGGTAAGTCATATTAATATGTATACTCTGTCTTGAATTTCAAATTATATTTCAAACAAATTCTGTGCAAAACAGCTCAACTAAATGTACACAGTGTCAAACAGAACTTCTTTTGGGTAATAAGCAGAAAGAGAAAAACAATTCTGGAGCATTCCAAGTAAACCACAGTATGTATATGTTTTGTGTGTGTGTGTATGTTTTGTGTGTGTCTGTGTGTGTATCATTGTCTGTATGTATATGTTTGTGTTTATATCATATTGTGTTAGGGTGATCACATGTCCCGGATTGCCCGGGACAGTCTCGGATTTTAAATGTCTGTCCCTTGCCACAGGCAGCCTCCTTCTGGGACAGGACAATGTCCTAGAATGAAGATTCCTGAACTCAGAGGTCTAAACACTAGAAGAGGATAGGCACAAAGTGATGTCTCTGCTGGGCTACAGAACAATGGCTTCCTGTCCCAGACAGATCTCTAAACACTAGAGAGCGAACTGAGCCTTGATGCTGACATCAATCAGGACCTGCAGTGCAATTTTGTTGTAGTGTAATGCTAATCTAAGGCTTTGAGCTTGATGGGCATTTTCTTGTAGACCACCACAGACACTGATTTTTCTCACAGCAGTCAATGGGCAGTTCTCCCTCTAGTGGTTAGAACTCTGTGGTGCGCTCTTCTCTCTGCAGTGTCCCAGAATGGCAGGACAGAAATGTGGTCACCCTACATTGTGTGAGCATTCCAATGGCACCCCTGTGTGTGTTTGTGTATGTGTGTGCCTGTGTTTGTGTATAAGTATGTGCATGTGTGTGAGAGCATGTGTTTCAGCGTGTGTGTGTTAGTGTGTGTGTCTGTGTGTGTATTGTGTGTATGTCTGTGTATATCAGTGTTTGTGTGTGTGCTTGTGTAAATGTCTGTGTAGTATCAATGTGTGCATATGTGTGTATGTGTGTTTGTGTGTGTGTGTCTGTGTGTGTCAGTGTTTGTGTGTGTGTATACCTGTCTGTGTGTAGGTGTGTAGGATAGCATGTGTGTGTATGTGTATCACTGTGTGTGTGTATGTTGTGAGAGTGATTGTGTGCATGTGTAACAATGTGTGTGTGTGTGCAACAGTGTGTATACGTGTGTGTATGCATCTTTAGCTGTGTGTTTATGTCTTATAGGGGGCTTTTCCTGCTGATTAACACAAAGGTACTCCTACTACTTCAAGAATGTTCTTTCAAATGTTATTACAGATCAAACTTTTTTTAAATGAAACTGGTAGCAAGAGTGCCGGCTGGTGTCAAAATGGTATTTTTTAATGATTAGCTAAAGCTCAGTTTAGTAATTGACAGGAACAGCACCACCTGGCTAACAGATCAGAAAATTGCAGTTGCCTTTAGATCAACCAACCAATCGATCAATCAATCAATAAATAACTACAAACATGCAGACATGTGAGCTCTGATAACATTTGGATGAAAAATCGCCCAACAGTTTTACTAAGCAGGAAAAGTCCTATAACATGTTTATTTATTCATGAAAAAAGGGTAAAAACCCCAATTTAAATGAACAGGTATTTTAATTTGTTCCCTTTGGTAAATTGTTTCTCTCGAAAACTGTACCTCTTTTTTCATTGTGCATGTGCTCCTTAAGATAAATAAAGTTGGAGGATTGAGATGAACCCTTTGAGAGCCAGAGGGGGTACGCAACGCATTGCTTTGCAATGCGTTGCATCCCCTCTGGCACTCAAAGGGTTACATTCAGTAGATCTTTGAGATATGTGAGCTAATTTATATAATGGAGATAAACTTTCTAATTACACATTCACATGTCAAACAAATACAGATTGTTATGACTGATATATAATGAGTTATTGATAATATATGATGGAGCACTCTGAGCAAATGTGCATTTATGAACATTAACCCTTTTAGTAACTTAAAGGATAGTAATACTTAAAATGTAAAAATAAATGTTTTAGTGTTTCTACTACCGAGTAAATCAAGGGTACTCCCACTCATGAATGGTGTATTCATTAATAGTTATTACAGCTGAAACATTCATTTTTAGGTGCAGTATCACAGTGGCCAAAAATTGTAAAGTGGCGCTGTTGCTACACCACTTTATGGAGATTTCTGGTAAACTGACCAGAGCTGGATGGTGTAGCAACAGTGCCACTACATAATTTCAGGCCACTGTGATACTGCATGTAAAAAATTCACGTTTGAGCTATAATAACTATTGAATAAAGCACCTTTCAGCAGTGGGAGTACCCTTGTTTTACTCAGAGGGATAAACCTTACAATACATATTTTTTTTACATTTTAGGTATTACTATCCCTTTAATCCATTGAGTGCCAGAGGGTTAGCAATGCGTTGGACATCCCTCTGGCACTCAAAGGGGTTAAGACAACTGATTGGTGAAGTGGACAGAAATGTTATAACATCCCTGATTCTAATTGTTTGTTGGGATTTGATTTACGTGCTGATTTGTTTCCTTATTATAATTATTATTTGTACCGTTAAAGCATCAAGTAAAATAGCATAGTCCTCTGGTACATGGGTGTCCAGACCTCAAGGGCCACCAACAGTTCAGGATGTAAGGATTTCCTTTGAGCACAGGTGGGCCAATCAGAATGAATAAGCCACTGACTACCTCACCTGTGCTTAATCAGGAAAATTCTTAAATTCTGGCCTGTTGGTGGCACTTGAGGACTGAATTTGGAAAGCCCTGTTCTACAATAAAGGATTTGTTTCTTTTTGTTTACAAGACATTGGAATGAATGTATGAACTGATTTTATGGTACTTTCCTGTTATCCGGAACCATTTTCAAAACAACATTTTTACAAAACATGTTTTCAAATATTTTGAAACAAAATCTTTATCATAATCAGATTCTGACAGGAAATAACAACAATAATTAGTTTTCAAAATGGTTCTGGATAACAGGAAAGTACCGATTTTACTTGCCACAAATTCTTCCCTTAACCCTTCGAAGGCCAGAGGGGTTTTCAAAGCATTACAAAGCAATGTGTTTCATACCACTCTGGCACTCAAAGGGTTTAAACGGAGCCTGAGCCAAGGGGAGGGTAATGGTGCAGTCTATTGGCATTTCAGGGTGTTCAGTTCTTCTAAACTTTGTTTAACCCCTTAACGACCAGCCAAAAGGACCACGGGGCATTTTTTTTGGGGGGGCCCAATGGATTCAGGAGTTCCCGAATGGCATGCAGTCGTGCGGGATCCCTGAATTCTATAATGTGCCAGGTCCTGGCACATCATGGATCCTTAAGGGGTTGTCGAATGTTCTATCAAGACAGAGGAAAAGTTGTTATTTTACACCATGTATCCGCTCATACTATAGGGCAGAAGGAGTAAGGGACTTGCTGGCATCAAAGTCCTAATGATGGCAAAAGTGTTTGTGCCCATATGCACTACAGAGATAAAAATAATAATACCTGGGTGCTTTCTTCTTTTGAATCCCTGAGGAGGGCTTGTGGACTGGGATTGGGAGTGTTTAAATGTCACAAATCGCATCTAAAAGTGGGCAGGGCTTAATGGGATTGGCTTAATTGTGAATGGACAGAGGAAATGCAGGGATTAATATTTGAATAGCTGGCAAATGGAAGGAACAGGGTATAAGCAGGCAGAATGAATGAGAAGTGGGTGGATCTACCCAGGACACTCACCAAACCCAGAGAATCAGCCTCTGCCCTAGGAGACCTGGTAATTAACTCTAAAACTGGAGTCTCCGGGGCAGGTCTGGAGAGTTCCCAGGTATGCCTGAAACTCAGTCCCCAATTGTAGAGGATAACGCCTGTAGAGCTGAGCTGGTGTATCTACATTCACTCCAGTTTGTTTCAAACATTTTTTCTACCCCCTAATCATATATTAAACAATTCAATTAAAGTATTCTTTATTTGTTGCAGTCTTCGGATTATAGATTTGACACTTCCACAAGTTTCACTGCACCTTCTGCCAGGAATTGGGGTCCATCTAAACTTATATACCAAGGTGGCAATTAATGGTAATAGGTAGGTATGGGAAGAATTACAAGAGACATCACCCCAATATGAAAATCCCTGGCAGTTATTTCTACTGGTGTTAGGGGACCACATTGGCCCCCTCCACATTGCCCCCAAATCTCCACAATGCCCCTATCTCCTACCTCCCTGGAGCTCCCGCGCGGTCCTCTTCAGTAATGCAGAGCACTGGGAGATGATGTCATCTCCCAGCGCTCTACATTACTAGAGCACTGGAAGGAGATTGCGGGCTCCAGGAGGAAGGGGTCACAGGGAGTGGCCGAGCCCTTGGCGTGACGGGCCCGGTCACAGGTGCGACCCCTATAGTTACGCCACTGTGTGAGTGATTTGCAAAATAATGCTTGCCAATACACATAAACACACACAAACACGCACACACTGACACACACAAAACATGCTCACACACACAGATATCCACACACACTAATAAAAACATACTCACTGATTTACACACACATAAACACTGATATCCAAACACACTAATACAAACACACGCACACACACTGATACACACACACACACATACACACTGATATCCAAACACACTAATACAAACACACGCACACACACGCTGATACACACACACACACACACACACACACTGATAAATGCAAATATTGTTACACATACACAGACACAGACACATGCATATACACACACACATACACAATGACAGATACACACGCTCACCGATACACACACAAACACTGATACACGCAGACACACACTGATACATACACACACATGGATACACACAGATTTGGGTCTCAGAGAGGGACTGTCCCACTTAAAGAGGGACACTTATGAGGAATGGACACCCACTAAGATACACACTCACACACATGCACATACACACTGACACATACATAAACACACACATCCCAAATAGGCACAGACATAAAAACATTAATGCTTATAGTAGACATGTCACCTTAAGACAAGACTAGATTATTTTGGAAAGAAATACAATCTGTCTATATGTCATACTGGACATTTACATGTGAAATACTTTTTGAGAAGTAATCCTTTATGTTTAGTTGGCACAGTGAGGCACCTTATTTTAATTCCCTGCACAGTATGTTAATTAGTCCTGTGTTCTCTCTCTCCTTCTCTCTCTGTGTACCATTATAAAGGCTCCACTGTGTACCATTATAAAGGCTCCACTGTGTAGCCTCTGCCTAGATTCATTCACACCACAGTGTATGGTTATACTGTGTCAGCACAGAAAAAAATTAGCATAAAGTGCAAGTCTTAATTTGAACCAAATTATAGTGCAATATGTTGGGAACCCATAACATACACACAAATAAGCATATATGACTCTCTGGTGTAGGATTTTTTATGTGTCTGTATTTTTATACTCTTTTCTATCATGTTTTACATTTACATCTACATTATGTGTGTGTGTATCTATATATTTATATATATATATATATATATATATATATATATATATATATATATATATATATATATCCTACCAAAGCATAATGGAGAGCTCTACAATATACTGTATACCAACTACATTTATTACAATAATTAAAACAATAGACAGGTATGTAATAACATTTATTAGTTCAATGTAGAGTCTATTAAGCACTAATGTAAAGGGTATGTGTTTGTCAGGGAATTTAGCAGGCACGCACAGACACATACCCTTAAGGGTTAAGTGAGTCTGCATACTTTGAAGATAGATTCACTGAAAGTGGAATTTTTAATACAGCTGTGCACATAATATCTAGCTCCGGCTCTATTAATCTTTTTTTTTCATTTTGATTTTTGTACTAAATGTAGTTGGTGTACAGAATATTGTAGCGCTCCCCGTTACACTTTGGTTGGATTTCTGTTGATGGACTTGTACCACTAACAGGTCCATGGATATAAGTGATAACAAGTATTGTTACCACTATTATGGTTATATTATATAAATATACTGGGTGACGTGATCACATTACTTTGGAGTATCCTATATAATAATTCGCTAAGTTGTGTGTAACGCCCGACATGCGCAGTAGACACTGCTGCGCGTGTGGCAGTCATGCGCAGTACAGACTGCCCGCGCCGCGGCTGATACAGAGCTGGTCGCTCCGAAGGAGCGTCCAGCTCTGTATCAGCAGTGGCGCGGGCAGTCTCTGCTGCGCGTGACTGCTCCGCGACCGGCTGCCAGAGGCACTGTGGCCCGTGTAACAGGCTGTTCAACTAGTATATATATATATATATATATATATATATATATATATATATATATATAGTTTTTGTAGTTCATGAACCACACTCACAGGACTTCCAATTTGATGAAAAATAATGCAACGTTCAGGGCTTAAAATGTGAAGTCCTTTGCTATTAGCCAGACCTCGCCACTGCAAGCCACAACATACTCACCAGGGCTGAATTTCTACTCGCCAGGCCTGAATTTTCACTTGCCATTGGCTAGTGGAGAGTGGAAATTTTGAGCCCTGTATATATATATATATATATATATATATATATATATATAATTATATAGTCCAAAGTGGAAAAAGTAAGCACTCATAGGAATTGTAGTATGGAGCAATTTATCATCAGTGTTTCAACCCTATATTTGGACCTTCATCGAGAGTCCTGTGACAATATTTAGACTTTGTTTAGCACCTGGCATGTACTCCCTTTAAGTGAGAGTGCTTCCTTATACACATGTAACTGAAACTTTGATACAGTGAATGAACATTTGTCTTTTACATTTTGAAGTCCTGAGAGAGCTTGTCTTCAACACTTTCTTTCTCTCTCTCTCTCTCTCTCTCTCTCCAATGGGTCAAATTTGTACACGTGATAATTGTTCTTAAAAAGTCATTATGTGTTGTGAAATGCTCAAGTGATACTTGTTATGTTTGTG
This sequence comes from Rhinophrynus dorsalis, assembly GCA_037306005.1. Taxonomy (NCBI): domain Eukaryota; kingdom Metazoa; phylum Chordata; class Amphibia; order Anura; family Rhinophrynidae; genus Rhinophrynus; species Rhinophrynus dorsalis. The sequence goes on from CM074727.1 coordinate 40,563,741, forward strand.
TCTTTGAAGTTTGTTAGGATTCCTTGATATTTTGGTTGAAGTAAACATCACTGCCAGGACCAGGTTGACTCAAGAGTCATCAGGAGTACCCAGACTGGTCATTGAGGATTGCCAGGCACTTCTTGGTGGAATAAATATTAGACTCTTAAGAGGGTGAGTTTTATCACATTCCATCTGCAACAGTACATTTTTATCTGGAAGTATACATTTACTTAGGAGAACTGCACAAAGCATATCAGAAACAAAATATATGTTCAATTGACACAGATTACTCTCTGGCATCCTGGACGGACTGGTCAGTAATCTCCTTCGAAACATCCTTCCTGGTGTGGTAAGAACAATCATATATGTCAAGGGTATCACAACTGTTGGGCGATGCTTCATTCCAGATTTATTACAGTTCAAACTGATTTTTTTTAAATATTAAACTGTTAGTAACAGTACTACATGTTATCCACAAAGTTCACCTATTGTCACATCAGTTATTTTATTGCATTCTAATTCTATATTAATAGTTGTTGTGTCCCTCATTAGAGGCAAATGTTCACAATGAGTCCTCTACACATGCACTACATTTTACTAACAATACAAATGTTCTGTTTTCATGGAATTAACTGGCTATTGATACTGTGTTTCACAGTTATGTCCCATTGTAAACATTGTGCTCGACCTGACTAATGGACTTCTATTAACTGTGAACTGTAAGTCTGCCTTTAAAAAGATAATTTCTATCTATCTATCTATCTATCTATCTATCTATCTATCTATCTATCTATCTATCTATCTGTTCTGAATTACAATGTATGTTTATTCCTTTGTCCTTTTTATTTTTATACAGCAATGGTTCCGCTTGGTTTACTTGCAAGTATCCAGTACACAGTTTCAGCCCTTCCCATAGTGACTGGTCAATTTATTGAGTTGGATTTAAATGTAAGTTGTATTACGTTACAGGACATGTTTATTTTGTTTGGTATCTATGTTTAACCCCTTAATGACCCTTGACGGTCCTGGCACATCATGGGTGGATTTGCGTTAAGGACCCATGATGTGCCAGGACCGTCATGGAATTCTGGGCTCCCCACAAGGCTGCCGCTGTTCGGGGAGTCCAGAAGCGGATGCAAACAAAAAAAAAAAAAATGGTTCGTGGTCCTTAAATGATGGCTGCATGCATGCATGGCCGGCCCTTAACCCCTTAAGGACCAGCGGTCCCGGAGCGTGTGGTCCTTTAAGGACCAGATAGGAAAGTTTGACGTGCTGTCCCATGTGACTGATCACATGTGCCGGCACATCGGACGGGGGACTGAAAGAGATCGCTCTGGTCTTGGAGAGAGCAGTTTCAATCCCTGCTATTACTCACAGTGCTCCTGCAGGAGCTCTGTGAGTAAAAAGTACGTGACGTGCCAGGACCGTCCAGGGGGGGGCTGGCATCTTGTGACCCAGGGGGCAAATACTATAAAGTGGCCCATTTTTACTATAGTTCAAGCCCACTGTCCCAGCCCATGCACTTTTGTTCATTTTAAAGGGATAGTAATACTTAAAATGTAAAAAAAAATATATGTTGTAGGGCAGTGATTCTCAACCAGGGTGCCATGGCTCTTTGGTGTGCCACGGACATCAACTTAGGGTGCCCGATGTTTTCTATGTAGACTGACAAAAATGGACTTTTAAATACAGATTTGTAGAAATTGTTAAGCATGATATGTTTACTTTTGTTATTATGATTGTAAGACCTAATAATAACTGTTTATTTTTGTATTGTACCCATCATTATGCCCTTGATAAAGTACATTAAATATGTTACGGGTGTCCCGAATGTTCTAGATTATATGTTAGGGGAGCCCCGAACAAAAAAAGATTGAGAACCACTGTTGTAGGGTTTATCCCCCTGAGTAAAACAAGGGTACTCCCACTGCTGAGAGATATTTAAACAGGAATTTTAATTTGCCCCTTGTGGTGAAATTGCTTTACTCTAGAATAACTCCAGTTTGCTTTGATAAATATTGGACCTATATCCATGGCTCTTAATAGTGCTGTCCTTTATTCTAGACAGTGGTGAGTTCTTTGGGTGGAGGCCTCATTGATTACCCGCTGGGTCATGCGGCACCAGTCTCAGCGATGCCACCGATGAAGGACGCAACTGAATCCCAGCTTGGCATTTCTTCCAATTTCCTTGGCTGTGTTTTAACTGCTCTACAAAAAGAGGGTCTCATGGATATAGAAATAGGAAGTGGAGATGTGAGTATGTCCAGTTACACAATCAAATGAATTGGGAAATTTGTTAAAGGGATAGTAATGTTTCACAATAAAAGCAGTTCCAATTAACCTTCATGGTATTTGGGCCTCAGAGCAGCAAGACTGTTCAGATAGATCACAGAGAGGGACAATCTTCAGTGGGCATAATGAAAAATCTGAAAAACCTGTCAAGGTGGGCAGGGTTTACCTTATGCTCTCAATAAGAAGATGGTCCCTTGCTATGATCTGTCTGGTCTCAGGAACAGATTCCACATCTGAGGGGAGGTGGCTTACACTAGGTAAAAGGGTAGGAGGGGGATACTTTATCATTCAATTACTCTTGAACTACAACTCTGACAGTATTGAAATAACACTCTCCATGGCCCAAATACTATAAAGATTAATTGGAGCTGCTTTTTTGTGAAACATTACTATCCCTTTAAAGGAGAGCTAACATCTCCTAGTAATAACCCCCTTGCTTATCTAACTATGGCCACAAAATCCTAATGGCCACGCTGCATTTTTTCCATGCTTCAATAGATAAAATCTTCAATCTGTCTTGGAAATTATGTCCATCGAGGTGGACATGAGCATATCTGGGGGGGGGGGGGCTCATGTACTGAGACCAGGGGTTTGTAAATAATGCTATTTACATCATAAAGAGGCGGGGTTTAATTGGGTGGGTTGCCATAATTTTGCCATGAAGGGGGCAGGAAGTGTGCAGAACCAGAGGAGAAGTGGGCAGAAAATGAGGGGAAGAGGGTGAGAAGGAGTAGAAGTGGGCAGGAAGTGAAAGGAAGAGGGTGAGAAGGAGAAGTTGTCAAGAAGTGAGTGGAATAGGGTGAGAAGGAGGAGAAGTCATCGGGAAGTGAGAGGAAGAGGGTTAGAAGGAGGAGAAGTGGGCAGAGTTTCACAATAACCACACCACCGTTGGAGAAACAGTCTCTGTCCCCAGATACCTGGTTATGAACTCAAAAAAATAGAGTCTCTGGAGTGTTCTCAGGTATGGACATGACAAATGCTAGCATTTTTTCTCTGTCATCCAATACAGGTTACTGGTGACTTTCGGTAGGAGATCAGCCCCTTTAAGTAGGCAGGAACAATTCTGAGAAGTGACTGCTGGGTGGAGCCTACCTCGTCTCCTTAACTTGCAGCTAGTCAATCCCCAACCAGTAAGATTTGTTCCTTGGTCAAGACACAAGGCAAGAGAACAGTTCTGCTATAGTTTTAGCTTCTTTATTATTTTTTCCCCAAAAGAGCTAGTCAGAGATGCTCAACTAGGAACGAGCCTGCCCTCAAAGTGATGAGGCTCTATAGGATAAGTATCCTACCCAGGGTGCAATCTCTTTTAGCTCACTAGTGTCTTTCACAGAGAGGAAATATCCTAAAGCATATCATACTGATCCTACCAAAAGGCAGTCCAGCCACGAAATGACAGGCAATTCCTCTCTGATCAAGAGAAGCAGCCAACCCCAGACGTACGTTTCGGCCTTGTTGGGCCTCGTCAGTGAGGTGCAGCTGATCTCTCTAGGCACTGTGAGCAAGGGGTCCACGTCTGGATTACCCTGTTACCCTTAGGGTGACTAGTCCCAAGGGCAATTTGCATATGCAAAAGAGCTAGTCAGAGATGCTCAACTAGGAACGAGCCTGCCCTCAAAGTGATGAGGCTCTACAGGATAAGTATCCTACCCAGGGTGCAATCTCTTTTAACTCACTAGTGCCTTTCACAGAGAGGAAATATCCTAAAGCATATCATACTGATCCTACCAAAAGGCAGTCCAGCCACGAAATGCAAGGCAATTCCTCTCTGAACAAGAGAAGCAGCCAACCCCAGACGTACGTTTCGGCCTTGTTGGGCCTCGTCAGTGAGGTGCAGCTGATCTCTCTAGGCACTGTGAGCAAGGGGTCCACGTCTGGATTACCCTGTTACCCTTAGGGTGACTAGTCCCAAGGGCAATTTGCATATGCAAAAGAGCTAGTCAGAGATGCTCAACTAAGAACAAGCCTGCCCTCAAAGTGATGAGGCTCTATAGGATAAGTATCCTACCCAGGGTGCAATCTCTTTTAGCTCACTAGTGCCTTTCACAGAGAGGAAATATCCTAAAGCATATCATACTGATCCCACCAAAAGGCAGTCCAGCCACGAAACGCCAGGCAATTCCTCTCTGAACAAGAGAAGCAGCCAACCCCAGACGTACGTTTCGGCCTTGTTGGGCCTCGTCAGTGAGGTGCAGCTGATCTCTCTAGGCACTGTGAGCAAGGGGTCCACGTCTGGATTACCCTGTTACCCTTAGGGTGACTAGTCCCAAGGGCAATTTGCATATGCAAAAGAGCTAGTCAGAGATGCTCAACTAGGAACGAGCCTGCCCTCAAAGTGATGAGGCTCTATAGGGTAAGTATCCTACCCAGGGTGCAATCTCTTTTAGCTCACTAGTGCCTTTCACAGAGAGGAAATATCCTAAAGCATATCATACTGATCCTACCAAAAGGCAGTCCAGCCACGAAATGCCAGGCAATTCCTCTCTGAACAAGAGAAGCAGCCAACCCCAGACGTACGTTTTGGCCTTGTCAGTGAGGTGCAGCTGATCTCTCTAGGCACTGTGAGCAAGGGGTCCACGTCTGGTTTACCCTGTTACCCTTAGGGTGACTAGTCCCAAGGGCAATTTGCATATACAAAAGAGCTAGTCAGAGATGCTCAACTAGGAACGAGCCTGCCCTCAAAGTGATGAGGCTCTATAGGATAAGTATCCTACCCAGGGTGCAATCTCTTTTAGCTCACTAGTGCCTTTCACAGAGAGGAAATATCCTAAAGCATATCATACTGATCCGATCAAAAGGCAGTCCAGCCACAAAATGCCAGGCAATTCCTCTCTGAACAAGAGAAGCAGCCAACCCCAGACGTACGTTTCAGCCTTGTTGGGCCTCGTCAGTGAGGTGCAGCTGATCTCTCTAGGCACTGTGAGCAAGGGGTCCACGTCTGGATTACCCTGTTACCCTTAGGGTGACTAGTCCCAAGGGCAATTTGCATATGCAAAAGAGCTAGTCAGAGATGCTCAACTAGGAACGAGCCTGCCCTCAAAGTGATGAGGCTCTATAGGATAAGTATCCTACCCAGGGTGCAATCTCTTTTAGCTCACTAGTGCCTTTCACAGAGAGGAAATATCCTAAAGCATATCATACTAATCCTACCAAAAGGCAGTCCAGCCACGAAATGCCAGGCAATTCCTCTCTGAACAAGAGAAGCAGCCAACCCCAGACGTACGTTTCGGCCTTGTTGGGCCTCGTCAGTGAGGTGCAGCTGATCTCTCTAGGCACTGTGAGCAAGGGGTCCACGTCTGGATTACCCTGTTACCCTTAGGGTGACTAGTCCCAAGGGCAATTTGCATATGCAAAAGAGCTAGTCAGAGATGCTCAACTAGGAACGAGCCTGCCCTCAAAGTGATGAGGCTCTATAGGATAAGTATCCTACCCAGGGTGCAATCTCTTTTAGCTCACTAGTGCCTTTCACAGAGAGGAAATATCCTAAAGCATATCATACTGATCCTACCAAAAGGCAGTCCAGCCACGAAATGCAAGGCAATTCCTCTCTGAACAAGAGAAGCAGCCAACCCCCAGACATACGTTTCAGCCTTGTTGGGCCTCGTCAGTGAGGTGCAGCTGATCTCTCTAGGCACTGTGAGCAAGGGGTCCACGTCTGGATTACCCTGTTACCCTTAGGGTGACTAGTCCCAAGGGCAATTTGCATATGCAAAAGAGCTAGTCAGAGATGCTCAACTAGGAACGAGCCTGCCCTCAAAGTGATGAGGCTCTATAGGATAAGTATCCTACCCAGGGTGCAATCTCTTTTAGCTCACTAGTGCCTTTCATAGAGAGGAAATATCCTAAAGCATATCATACTGATCCTACCAAAAGGCAGTCCAGCCACGAAATGCCAGGCAATTGCTCTCTGAACAAGAGAAGCAGCCAACCCCAGACGTACGTTTCGGCCTTGTTGGGCCTTGTCAGTGAGGTGCAGCTGATCTCTCTAGGCACTGTGAGCAAGGGGTCCACGTCTGGATTACCCTGTTACCCTTAGGGTGACTAGTCCCAAGGGCAATTTGCATATACAAAAGAGCTAGTCGGAGATGCTCAACTAGGAACGAGCCTGCCCTCAAAGTGATGAGGCTCTACAGGATAAGTATCCTACCCAGGGTGCAATCTCTTTTAGCTCACTAGTGCCTTTCACAGAGAGGAAATATCCTAAAACATATCATACTGATCCTACCAAAAGGCAGTCCAGCCACGAAATGCCAGGCAATTCCTCTCTGAACAAGAGAAGCAGCCAACCCCAGACATACGTTTCAGCCTTGTTGGGCCTTGTCAGTGAGGTGCAGCTGATATCTCTAGGCACTGTGAGCAAGGGGTCCACGTCTGGATTACTCTGTTACCCTTAGGGTGACTAGTCCCAAGTGCAATTTGCATATGCAAAAGAGCTAGTCAGAGATGCTCAACTAGGAACGAGCCTGCCCTCAAAGTGATGAGGCTCTATAGGATAAGTATCCTACCCAGGGTGCAATCGCTTTTCGCTCACTAGTGCCTTTCACAGAGAGGAAATATTCCAAAGCATATCATACTGATCCTACCAAAAGACAGTCCAGCCACAAAATGCCAGGCAATTCCTATCTGAACAAAAGAAGCAGCCAACCCCAGACGTATGTTTCGGCCTTATCGGGCCTCGTCAGTGAGGTGCAGCTGATCTCTCTATGCACTGTGAGCAAGGGGTCCACGTCTGGATTACCCTGTTACCCTTAGGGTGACTAGTCCCAAGGGCAATTTGCATATGCAAAAGAGCTAGTCAGAGATGCTCAACTAGGAACGAGCCTGCCCTCAAAGTGATGAGGCTCTATAGGCACTAGTGAGCTAAAAGAGATTGCACCCTGGGTAGGATACTTATCCTATAGAGCCTCATCATTTCGAGGTTAGGCTCGTTCCTAGTTGAGCGTCTCTGACTAGTTCTTTTGCATATACAAATTGCCCTTGGGACTAGTCACCCTAAGGGTAACAGGGTAATCCAGACGTGGACCCCTTGCTCACAGTGCCTAAAGAGAGATCAGCTGCACCTCACTGATGAGGCCCAACAAGGCCTCTTGTTCAGAGAGGAATTGCCTGGCACTTCGTGGCTGGACTGCCTTTTGGTGGGATCAGTATGATGTACTCCAGGATATTTCCTCTCTGTGAAAGGCACTAGTGAGCTAAAAGAGATTGCACCCTGGGTAAGATACTTATCCTATAGAGCCTCATCGTTTCGAGGGTAGGCTCGTTCCTAGTTGAGTGTCTCTGACTAGTTCTTTTGCATATGCAAATTGCCCTTGGGACTAGTCACCCTATGTGTAACAGGGTAATCCAGACGTGGACCCCTTGCTCACAGTGCCTAGAGAGATCCGCTGCACCTCACTGACGAGGCCCAACAAGGCCGAAACGTACGTCTGGGGTTGGCTGCTTCTCTTGTTCAGAGAGGAATTGCCTTGCATTTCGTGGCTGGACTGCCTTTCGGTAGGATCAGTATGATATGCTTTAGGATATTTCCTCTCTGTGAAAGGCACTAGTGAGTTAAAAGAGATTGCACCCTGGGTAGGATACTTATCCTGTAGAGCCTCATCACTTTGAGGGCAGGCTCGTTCCTAGTTGAGCATCTCTGACTAGCTCTTTTGCATATGCAAATTGCCCTTGGGACTAGTCACCCTAAGGGTAACAGGGTAATCCAGACGTGGACCCCTTGCTCACAGTGCCTAGAGCGATCAGCTGCACCTCACTGACGAGGCCCAACAAGGCCGAAACGTACGTCTGGGGTTGGCTGCTTCTCTTGTTCAGAGAGGAATTGCCTTGCATTTCGTGGCTGGACTGCCTTTTGGTGGGATCAATATGATGTGCTTCAGGATATTTTCTCTCTGTGAAAGGCACTAGTGAGCTAAAAGAGATTGCACCCTGGGTAGGATACTTATCCTATAGAGCCTCATCATTTCGAGGGTAGGCTCGTTCCTAGTTGAGCGTCTCTGACTAGCTCTTTTGCATATGCAAATTGCCCTTGGGACTAGTCACCCTAAGGGTAACAGGGTAATCCAGACGTGGACCCCTTGCTCACAGTGCCTAGAGAGATCAGCTGCACCTCACCGATGAGGCCCAACAAGGCAGAAACGTACGTCTGGGGTTGGCTGCTTCTCTTGTTCAGAGAGGACTTGCCTGGCACTTCGTGGCTGGACTGCCTTTTGTTGGGATCGGTATGATGTGCTTCAGGATATTTCGTCTCTGTGAAAGGCGTTAGTGAGCTAAAAGAGATTGCACCCTGGGTAGGATACTTATCCTACAGAGCCTCATCATTTCAAGGGTAGGCTCGTTCCTAGTTGAGCGTCTCTGACTAGTTCTTTTGCATATGCAAATTGCCCTTGGGACTAGTGACCCTATGGGTAACAGGGTAATCCAGACGTGGACCCCTTGCTTACAGTGCCTAGAGAGATCCGCTGCACCTCACTGACGAGGCCCAACAAGGCCGAAACGTACGTCTGGGTTTGGCTGCTTCTCTTGTTCAGAGAGGAATTGCCTGGCACTTCGTGGCTGGACTGCCTTTTGGTGGGATCAGTATGATGTGCTTCAGGATATTTCCTCTCTGTGAAAGGCACTAGTGAGCTAAAAGAGATTGCACCCTGGGTAGGATACTTATCCTATAGAGCCTCATCATTTCGAGGGTAGGCTCGTTCCTAGTTGAGCGTCTCTGACAGTTCTTTTGCATATGCAAATTGCCCTTGGGACTAGTCACCCTAAGGGTAACAGGGTAATCCAGACGTGGACCCCTTGCTCACAGTGCCTAGAGAGATCAGCTGCACCTCACTGACGAGGCCCAACAAGGCCGAAACGTATGTCTGGGGTTGGCTGCTTCTCTTGTTCAGAGAGGAATTGCCTGGCACTTCGTGGCTGGACTGCCTTTTTGGTGGGATCAGTATGATGTGCTTCAGGATATTTCCTCTCTGTGAAAGGCACTAGTGAGCTAAAAGAAATTGCACCCTGGGTAGGATACTTATCCTATAGAGCCTCATCATTTCGAGGGTAGGCTCGTTCCTAGTTGAGCGTCTCTGACTAGTTCTTTTGCATTATTTTTTCCCCAGGAGTTTTTCCCCAGGAGTTGCCCACTGAGGCTTCTTCTTGATATATTGTAATCTGAAGACAGAAGACCTGATGAAAAGGTAAGCACCTTTTGATTGCGGAGGTCCACATGTCCCATGCTTCCCCTCCGCAAAGGAGTCTCACTTGGAGTTCCTATTACATACTCATGCACTCTTTGGGTTTATCTGTATGTCAATGGGGGTGTTTGAAGCAAGTGTCTGTGGTAACTTAACCCTTTTGCTGCTGGTTAGCATCTTTTGAGGCTTTGTGCACACTTTCCCTACTGGGACCAGTGGTTTTTTTGGGTCTACTGACTTGTTCTAGTGGTTTTTTGTGTGGTTTTATGTTTTGGTATTCTCTTTATTAACTTTATATTCGGCGAGCGTTTTACCGCATAGACGCCATTGCTTCATTCACTTCTATGGGACTTTACAGTTTGGGGCATATCTCTGAAACCGCTCCACATAGAGAGGTCAGAGATGGCTCATTTTGTTGGTTTGCCCTTGCTCTGTTATCCGGTCAATGTTTTGGGCATGTTGGGGCCTTAGGGGACTTCGGGCACTCTGTTAGTGTATGCTCGCTTTGTGAGCTCGTTTCTGAATGGCTCCAACCATGGCAGCCATTTTGTGTCTTTGCAGATTGAGTATCCTATGCAGCGTTTGGACTCTCCTTCTCTCCTCAGCAGTTTAACAGTTCTCCTACCAGATAAGTCTTATTTAGCATCTCTGGGGTAAATTTATTTATCATACACACTGTTTGGTGGGTGTTCTGATACTTTGACCGTTTGACTCTGTGAGAATGTCTACTCCGTTAGACCTTGGGGCTAAACCTGAGACTAAGAACACTGAGATATCTGTGTCCCCCATTGCTCATTGCTCCTCATGTCACTCAGGGTTACCTGTTTGCCCAGCATACGCAGCTGCCCCTGGATCCTCATGCAGGGACCTCCAGCCATATACTAAAGCCAGTATGGTTGTAAGAATTTAAGGCTACTAACAGGGACCTCCATTCCACCTTACAACTCCTTCCATCCACTTTACAGGGGGTCTTCCACTCGTGGCAGGCCCCCGCCCCTATCAGAATTTCCCTGCCTAAACCGCCAGGTGTACCTGATATGTCTGATTCCTCTGAAGAGGAATTATTGGTGGACTCTGATGATGTCTGTTCAGTTGTTCCTTCATCTCAGTTTTTTGGGGACTCCTTTGAGGCTGACCCCACCCCCTCAGTTGAGGGCCTGTTCAGGGCTGTGTTGACCACCCTAAACATTCCCTTGGTGCAGGAGGTTTCTTCTGACCCCTCTGTGTTCCAGGAGCCTGTTCGGCCCCATACTTGTTTTCCACCTAACCCCACCCTTGATCGGTTGGTGTCTGAGGAGCGGAAGTTTCCAGACAGGAAACCATCTGTATCTAGAAAGTTTGCTAATCTTTACCCGTTCTCTGAAATGGCCCTTAAGCAGTGGGTTCATCCCCCTAAGGTGGATGCCGCTGTTTCCAGGCCTTCTAAGTCCACTGCCTTGCCTGTGGCTGACGCATCTGCTCTGAAAGACTGGACTGACAAGAAGCTTGAGACCTCTCGTAAGGCTATTTTTCGATGGCTGGTTCTTCCCTCTGCCCTTCATTTGCTGTATCATGGGTGTATAGAGCTGTGGCTGTTTGGACTAAACAGCTCACTTCAGCTGTCCGTCAGGGGGCCCCTACTGCTGACATGTTGAGGCTTCTCACCAACATTGCTGAGGATCAGCATTATGTTTCTGCTGCCCTGTTTGACGCTGTACTTATGGTAGCCAGACATGATCTTTAGCTCAAGGTCTGGTCTGCTGACACGGCCTCTAAGAGGGCCCTTCTGTCTTTGCCCTTTCAGGGCACCTCTCTGTTTGGGCCTGAGCTCAAGGATCTGATCAGCGAAGCCACTGGAGGGAAGAATATGCACCTGCCAGTGGTCCTAAGGAAAAAGGCACCTGTCAAAAGGAATCAGCTTTTTCATGCCTTTCAAACAGACTCACGCCAAGCGACCCAGATGATCCCTCAGGCTCCACGCTCCTCATCCAAGCCTAAGGAGCAATGGAGGCCCAAGTCCTCAGCGAAGCCCAAAGCTTCCAAACCTTCTTCTGCATGACTCGCCGAACCCGGGTCCCCACCCGCAGGTAGGGGGCCGCTTATGCCACTATATCTCAGCTTGGGAGGACTCTGTGATGGACCCGTGGGTTTTGCAGGTGGTGGCTACAGGGTATAGGATCCCCTTTACCTCCCTTCCTCCTTCCAGGTCTGCCTCTTCTTGTTCTCCCTTTGGAGCAGAAAAGCGCCACATTTTCAAGGAGGCCATTCAGGCCCTTCTGGACAAGGCGGTCCTGGAACCAGTTTCTCTTCAGGAGAGGGGCTTGGGATTCTACTTCAACCTCTTTGTGGTTTCCAAGAAGGACGGTGGCTGTCGTCCCATTTTGGATTTGAAACATCTCAACACCTTTGTGGTCCGGTCCCAATAAAGCCAGGAGTCACAGCGCACAGTGATAGCGGCCATGTCCCCTTGGGAATTTCTGGCCTTTCTGGATCTTCAAGATGCCTATCTGCACATCACCATTCATCCAGAGAGTCAGCAATAGCTCTGCTTTGCCTGCGACCGAGGGCATTTCTAGTTTTCGGCCCTCCCCTTTGGCCTGACCATGGCTCCTCAAGTCTTCAACAAAGTCCTGGGAGCATTGATTTCTGTCCTACATCTGAACGGAATCAGAGATACTCCATATATGGAAGACCTCCTTCTGAAGGCCTCTTCTCCAGAACTCCTTCATCAGCAGGTGCAGGACTGCATTCATGCTCTCTCCCATCACGGGTGGATCATCAGTCTGGACAAGTCAGACCTTGTTCCTTTGTAGAGGATGTTTTTTCTGGGCATCCTCTTCGACACTCAGAGGGGGATGGTGTTTCTCAATGATGAAGTGGCTCATCAGATAGCACTGAAGGTCCAGGCTATCCTGTCTCAGGATCCAGTTCCAGCCAAGAAGTTGTCATCCTTGGTATGAAAGTTCATTTCCACCATAGAAGCAGACCCGTTCACCATGGCTCATAACAGGGAACTTCAGAGGCTTCTGATCCTGGCATGCAGGGGTCTACCAGATCTTCTGGAAAGATCCCTAAATTCCCCTCTTCATTTGGAGCAGAGCCTCTCGTGATGGCTCAACCTGAACAATTTCCTGAAAGGCAAACCCTTCCTGGTGCCCTTCTGGACTACAGTAACGACGGATGCCAGCCTCTCCAGATGGGGAGCGGTACTAGGGCACTTGAGGGTTCAGGACTGGTGGTCCCAGGAGGAATCTCATCTTCCCATCAATGTCTTGAAAATTCGGGCCATATTTCATGCCCTACAACACTGGACTTGGCAACTGGAGGATTGCCCAGTCAGGGTACAGTCGAACAATGCCACAGCGGTACCCTACATCAACAAGCAAGGTGGCACAAGAAGCCTCGCAGCTTTGCTAGAGGTCAAGGCTATTTTATCATGGGCAGAGGAGCATGTCCCTGCCATTTCTGCAGTCCATATTCCTGGTGTAGACAAAGTTCTGGCAGACTTCCTCAGTCAGCACATGTGGACAGCGGAGAGTGGGAACTACATCCAGAGGTGTTCAACCTCATCATCCAGCAGTGGGGTCTTCCATGCATTGACCTGATGGCAACCAGGCACAACAGATCGGTTCCAACGCTCTGCTTTCGATGGGCAGATCCCCTGGCACTAGTAGTGGATGCCTTGTTGATCCAGTGGACATTTCCTCTGGCATAAATCTTTCCTCTCATTCCCCTGTTGCCCAGAGTGCTACAGAAACTGAAGTAATATGTACTTATAAAGTAGAGGTCTATACTAATTTTTTTTGGAAATAATATTTATGTGATCCATATGAATTTGGAAAGAAGAATTAACGGTGTTTTTATTATCACACTATTATTGTTTTTAACAGTTGTTTTGAACATTGAGTTTATTTTATCATCCCTATAGAAAGAAAATTACCACCAGATACGGGGAATAATATGAATATAAAATCTACAGGTTTTGAATTATAAAATGTTTTCTAAGGTCGCTGTTCATCACATCTGAACTTTGTTACATTGAACTCTTCTGTGATTGGTTGCACAAAGGTTAAAGTCTTCGAGTGTTTACAACAAACTGAAACAAAATCATTGTATCTTGAGAAAGGGAAACAATTTTCCCAAAATGTGTTGATAATTGATTGAATACCAACAGTGCTAAAGTTCAACAAAAAAAGAGTATACGAGTGGACAAACTTTCGGACTAAACAGTGTGTTGTTGGCTGGCGGAGAACCATGGGAAGCGCAGAAGGATCGGGAGACAACAGATCAGCTACCAGAGGAAACAACTACGGGCCCACAAACAAGAAAACATCTGGTGAGCATTTATAATGAACAGTGTAACGGTCTCTATCTACCTCAACTGAGGAACTCTTTATCACAAGCATTGTTCACACACCGCATCTAGTGTATACCCTATAATAGGTCCTGTTTGTCCATAAGCCCACTCGGACTCCACTATATCACCAGTTTAACTGGTTGCATGCTGTATTATATATCTCTTTTGATTTTACGTTGCATTATCATACACTTTTTGAATACATTTTATACAAATAAATTCCTTAATTTTACAAGATAGTTTGTGAACGCATTTTAAAATAAACTACACTTAGAGGTCCTTGTGTGCTGTCTTCTGTCTTTTATTATACATATTATATTTACCTGAGAGGACTCCGGGGATCAGACAGCTGCCAAGACGAAGTGTGCACTGTAGCATTCATCTGATTAATTCCATCTTCATTGTTTCATTCTCCATCAAAGTCATCACATTCTATAACCTTATTTAAGTATTGAAGGACTTCATCTCATCCTCATCATATTCATCACGTTGACTGTAGTGACTGACTCGAACTGTATGTCAATGTTTATAGTACTGGGAAAATTGCCTATTATGTGAAAATATATGACTGGTTGTGGATTGGCGTTCTCTGATAAGCATAGTTATTTTTATTGTATACTATATTCTGAATAGAAAATATTTGTGTTCTCCTTACAAAGTAAAGTACAATACACTTTGGAAAATTCTCTCAGTGAAGCGCTACTGTTCTGTCTAACCTTAATTATTCTGATTGCTCCGTACTGGCCTCGACAGGCTTGGTTTCTGGAGCTTCTGGACCTCCCAGTGGCAGAACCTCTTCAACTTCCCTCCTGTCCAGATCTTCTTCTACAAGGTTACCTCTGGAAGGAAGACGTTCATCGTCTGGCTTTGACTGCATGGAGATTGAATCCTCAATTTTGAAGAAGAAAGGTTTTTCTTCTGGTATGGTGGCTACTATGCTTAGTGCCCATAAGCTTGTTTCCTCTAAGGCCTACCATCGAGTTTGGTCTACCTTTCTATCTTGATGTGCTGACAAAGACCTGTCTCAGGATTTTGACCTTCCTACAGTTCCTTCCTTCCTCCAGGATGGTATGGATAAGGGTCTCAGTCTGAGTTCTCTTAAGGTTCAGACTTCTGCTCTCTCTGTCTTCTTTAAGAGGCATCTTGCTTTCATTCCTGATGTCAAGGTCTTATTCCAGGGTGCTGCTCATACCAGTCCGCTGTTTAAGTTCCCTGCTCCTCAGTGGGATCTTAACTTGGTTTTAGGAGTACTTCAGCGTCCTCCTTTTGAGTCATCGGCTACCATTCCTCTGCTTATCTGACGTGGAAGATGGCGTTTCTCCTGACTATAGTTTCTGTTCGCAGTGTTGTAGGCCACCCTTTTTGGTGTTTGACAAGGACAAGGTGGTGCTTTGCACTTCGCACTGTCTGAGTTCCACATTAATCAGGAGATTGTGGTTCCTTCATTCTGCCCTAACCCTACTTCTGATAAAGAGAAGCATCTTCATCTGTTGGATGTTGTTCATTGTCTCAAGTTCTATGTGCATCGCACTGAGTCCTTGCGACAGCCTGACACCCTTTTTGTCATTCCTGAGGGTCCTAGGCCAGGGAAGCCTTCTTCCAAGGTAAGCGTTGCTTCTTGGATCAAGTCCACGGCTCATTCTGCGAGGTCTGTTGGGGCATCTTGGGCCTACCCAAATCAGGCCTCAGCTGATCAGTTGTGCAAGGCGGCCACTTGGTTGTCTGTGCATACTTTTTCAAAACACTGTCGTGTGGATGTGCTGACATCGGCTGATGCCAGTTTTGGGAGGAAGATCCTAGAGGCAGCCTTGCCTGTCTAAGGTCTCATTAGTCTCTCAGTACTCTTTCACATTTGAGCCCTGTTGGCTCTAGTTCAGTGTGCTGTGTAACAGTTCCAGGGGTCTGTTTTGCCCCTGTTCAGTGTCCGTTGACACTTTGTGGTTATTGTTGAGCTCTTCATGATCTATAGGTTCATTGGTGCTCTGGCGACTTTGGAGGCCTGCGTCTGGCCCTTGCCTTTCTTCCCACCCTGGGGAACTTAATGGTTGGACATCCCAAAGTTACCAGTAATCTGTGTTGGAAGACAGAGAAAATAGGATTTTAGTCTTACCTGTTAAATCCTTATCTCTTAGTCCGTACAGGTCACTGGTTTCCCACCCTGTCAAGGGACCATGCTTGGCTCTCCTGTGGCAGAACGTGGGGGTCCTTTCGGGTTCGTGCTCACAGGAGTCTTCCTTTACCTTCTTACTACCTAGTCAATAGTTAGTCTTCAAATCTTACTGGTTGGGGATTGGCTAGCTGCAAGCTAAGGAGAGGAGGTAGGCTCCACTCATCAGTCACTTCTCAGAATTGTTCCTGCCTACTTAAAGGGGCTGATTGTCTACTCAAAGTTACCAGTAACCTGTATGGACTAAGAAAAGAGGATTTAATAGGTAAGACTAAAATCCTATTTTTTTTCAACTGAAGAAGGTGAGTGTATTGACCTTCTTAACCTGTTTTCAACTCATTGTACAGCTACTACAAATACATGTATTACTAACTATGGAAAACCATTGCATATGAACCATTAGGGTGAATAGATAGAGATTTTGGGTGTCAAATTCTACAGGGCATCTTATCCTTTCTGGTCACACCCACTAAGTTGAGTTGTGAGTGTGGCCAACACATTCTCAGTACTGCTGAAGCAGATATCCACTCCTCTTATATGGTTATTAGTCTATTTGCCAGTTTATATTTTCTTGTTGAGTGCAGGTTATAAGCAAAGCAGGTCAGTTTATGAATCATCTGTTTTGACCTGTTAATTTAAGACATTTTATAGTTGTTGTATATACAAAAAACATATTAAAAGTCTTTTCCTGATGAGTACTTCAATGATATTCCAACTACTGGCAACTGCTTTATTTAAAATGTATTGCAGTTCAAACTGTCACAAAGTGGTCGAGCTGTTGGTATCACATTTTTCAGAGACCCAGCCAATACCACACCGCTCCCATAGAATGCAAATGAATACATTTCTAGACTCCAGATAAATTATCTTGACACCAAGCAGCAATGTTGCTGAAAGTTTAATATGAAAAGCAACATTAATAACTTTTGAACCAAGCAGCTCCCAGAAGTGGAAGTTCCCTTATTTTATGCAGTTGGAGAAGCCCTACAAGATATGTTTATACCCATAGCAAAATGATATGGCTCCTTTCCTTGCATTCTTCTGTGCCAGGCCACAGTGACTTGGTCATGGAAGCCCTACAAGATATGTTTATACCCGTAGCAAAATGATATGGCTCCTTTCCATGCATTCTTCTGTGCGAGGTCACAGTGACTTGGTCATGGAAGAAGTAGAAGTGTGGCCAGGCCTGGAGCTAAGGGGAGACAAGAATTTCATGTTAAGGGGCCCATGGCAGGTAAATCCATCCCTGCTATTGGAAAATAACATACTAACTATGTACTAGCACAAATGTCCTTTAGCTTTGGCTATTCGGATATGTCATAGGTTCTTTTTTCTTATGTAAGAACTCTCTTTGTTCTCTTCCACTGATAAATAAGCAAATTAAAATTAACCCTTTGAGTGCCAGAGGGGTACACAACACATTGCTTTGCAATTTGTTGCGTACCCATCTGGCACTCAAAGGGTTAACAGGCATTCAGTTATAAGTCTAAGGACTGAATGTATACCAGGAAGCTGCCATATTTTCTTCTGTGCTTTTCTGCCCTTTAGTGAATGATCCTGTTGCTGTTCTTTTTCTAATTCCTGTTTGTGACGGATCCTTTCCTGTAGGTTCCTGGAATTCCACCGCTTACAACAGATGCTCTTAGCGCTGTCATTCCCAAGGTAAGGCATATATATTTCTCACCAGTAATATGCACAATAACTTACCTGCTGGATGGTTGCTCTTTCCAGGGAAGGAGCCTTCACATTCAACCTGCAGGTTGGCCACTGGATCTCTTTGACACAGCTGTTAAAGGGATAGTAATGTTTCATAATAAAAGCAGCTCTAATTAATCATCATAGTATTTGGACTTTGGAGAGTGTTATTTCAATTCTGTCAGAGTTGTAATTCCACAGTAATTCAATGACAAAGTATCCCCCTCCCGCCCCTTTTACTGATGTAACACTGATCAGCCAGATCAGAAGGGAGGTGCCCAGGTAGACTGCAGAGAGGGACAATCTTCAATTAAGATAAGGGAAAAACCTGAAAAACTTGTCAAGGGGGGCAGGGCTTTCATTGTTCTCATAGGAAGAAGATTGTCCCCTGCTGTTATCTGTCTGGTCTATGGACTGCATTCCACATCTGAGAAGAGATGGCTTACACTAGGTAAAAGGGGCGGGAGGGGAAACTTTGCTTGTGAATATCTCTCAAACCATAAAGGTTTGAGAGATAAGACATATCGTTCTTTGTGTTTTTTTTAATGCCTACAAAATAAAATAAAGATAAAACGAAGTATTACTATCCCTTTAAGTGAAGAGCCTAGGTACATTTGCACCCCCCACACACACCACACCTTGAAAAAAGTAAATGGCATTAGCAAAAGGATTATACTATGAACTCTGTGTACGTCGCGCTCACTTCAGTTCAGGGGCCAGATTCTATTGCCGGTGCTAAATGTTAACATCCGTTTTATCAAACATTTTCCTATTGAAGTCTATGGGGACAACTGAAGATAAAAGCAGTGATAAAATTAGCACCTTTAAGAATCTAGCCCCAGATGAGCAGCCGATGCACAGGAATAGAGTGAGACATACAGAGATCTTATTGCCCTTTACAGTCAATGAAGTTGATGTACTAAAAATTGGAGTAATTATTGCACAAACCAACTGTACCATAAGAGATAAATAAAAATCCTGAGAAGAGATGAAGGGTGGTGAGTGCAGTTGGAGGATAACTGAAGGGAGTTGGTGAAGGGGTGGTGAGTGCAGCTAATAGGAAATGTAGTGGAGTAGGTGAAAGGCTGTAGACTGTGGGAGGAGTGGAACTGAGTAGAGTGGGTGAATGCAGGAGGAGGGGAAATTAGTAGAATGGCTGAGTGTGGTAGAAGGGAAACTGAGTGGAGCAGGTTAGGGGGCAATGAGGGGAGTCAGGAAAAAGGAAGACTGGGTTGGGGGCTATATTATCACCACCATATCCAAACCTCCTGGCATTCCCATAATGTGATTTATGCATGTATTCATACTGAAAAAATTTAAAGTGAGACATGCTGGAGACAGATCGGAATTTAAAGTCACTATTCCATTGAGTGCCATTTGAATGCATTAAATAGAATAGGGTTAATGATGTTAAATCACCGACATAATCCAGCTCCTCACTCTTCATATTTCCCTTTAACTACACATGAGCCTAGCATTCTAACAGAACTGCGGGGAGTTGGATATGGTGGTACCATAGACCCCCAACCCACCCTTAATTTCTTCATGTTGCAAGGGATGGAACTATGGGAGTTGTTGTTCCATGGCCCCCCTGGAAGATCTAGGCCCCAGTGATCTGCCCGTGCTGCATGCTCACTCTGATTAACCAGTAGGTGCACAAAGTAGATCAAGTGCTGAGCAGCCTCCAACCAATAGGAATGTATAAGCAGAATTATGTTAGCATTTTGTACAGGTAGTAGAAATCCACTACTAGTGCTGCACAACTCATTTTAAAAACATGTATGTACTGGGGATAGTAGATGCAGAGACTGAAGTCTCCTTCTTAAGCCAGGCTTGATTGCAACTGCACCTTCTGTGACTTTGTTTTTACACAAGTGACACCCATTCTTCTTTCACCCTGGACCTTTGCCATTTAATCTGTGTAAGGGGTGCTTGGGGAGAAGACTTAAAGTTTGAATTTTCAGGACCACCAGTTTCAGATCCCCAGAATACAATACACTAAGACTAGTAGCTAGAACCTGACTTGAGTACATGAGTGACGCATCATGTGAGGTTCTAGCTATTACTCTCAGTGGGTTGAATTTCGTTCTCTGACTCAGAGCAAGATAAGCAGGCAAAACTTCATACTTGCTGCTCTATCAGTTAGGATCTTCTTGAACACCCTGAAGCCTGATTAAGTGGTAATGGCTCAAGGAGGGAACAGGAACCAGAACTTGGGACATTTCATTCTTGTAGGGTTTCACAGGTCACTCCTGTCAATGGGGTTTCATCTGCTTGAGGGCCCGGGTGCCTTCCATTGGTTGCAACAGCAATAGTTCCCTCCTTGTTATTACTGATGTAAAAAGTAATATGTTAGCTTACAACAGGAGGCATGTTAAGATGAATCTGGAAAATATGTTTTTGGTAGCATATTAGTAATTCAACCTATTACTTTAATGCAGATCTCTGCCCTGTATAAAGAAACGAGACCAGTAATTCTGAAGATCACTGTTCCTGGAGCTCCTGTGGTAACATTGGAGAAGGACCATGGAATTGTGACATTATTTGTTAGAGCGGAAGTGTTTGCTTCTCATGCTGACTCTTCTCGACACTCTATCTGTGTCCTTGGTGTGGTACGTTCAGTATAATCTAAAACGTTAATATTAAAGGAGCAGTAAACTTGTTTTTATGAAAACCAGTATGTTATAGAGCTTTTCCTGCTGAATAAAACAAGGTCACTGTCACTGATGTCTTTTGTTTTATTCAAAATATATACCAGTTCAAATAACCAGGAAGTGAATTTACTGTGTTTACTTCCTAATTGTTCTAACTGACAGGAAGTGACTTGGCAGTTTCTATAACATTCTATGGAGAACTGTAAGTCACTGACTTTCATCTCCATTAGAATGTAACAGAAAAACTAATTGGAATTTGACCACTAGAGGGCATTGCTAATGTAAACAAAAACACAGGCTTAAATAGTAATATCTCTGGAAATATGCATCTATCAACAGTGGGAGTACACTTATTTTACTCAACAGGAAATGCCCTACAATATATATTTTTTCATAAAAAATGTACTGCTCCTTTAAGGGCTAATATCTATACCTCATGCTCTCTCTGGCTCTTTTGTGTGTGTAATATTGCTACAAACTCTTTATTTGAGATTTTAGAGCAGAGTAGGCATTTTTCAGTGTTCTTGCCAGTGGTTTACTAGTCTTTAGAGGGCCATGGTGCAAAAATGTTTTGGATTCCTAACATAAAAAATATTTTTTCAGGGTACAACTGGAATCTTTGGGGTCCTGGGGCAGATGGTCCTTCTTGGATGCTGGGCCCCACCACAACTGCTACTTCTGCACCCCCTGTAGTTACACCCTTGCCTCCAGCTGCTGTATACTATATCGCCCATCACCTGTTATCTCTCATCATTATCAAACATCTTACTGTCTAATACTACTATAAACTGTTGATTTTGCATTACAGACCATGGGGAGTCAATCTTAGGACCATAAGATGTTGGCGACTATAACTCCCATTACCCTCAACTAACCATCAGCTGTTTGGGGGTGATTGGAGTAGTAGCTAGATTGAACCATAGAACCTTTTTAGCACTTACTTATTTTATGTCAGCTTTTAAAGGGACAGCAATACTTAAAATGTAAAATAATATATATGTTGTAGGGTTTATCTCCCTAAGTAAAAGGAGATACTCTCATGGTTGAACTTGAATTTTTTTTTTAGGTGCAGTATCACAGTAGCCTGAAATGTTACAGTGGTGCTTTTGCAATTTATTGTCAACTGACCAGAGCTTCCCAAAGGATGGTGTAGCCACTATACAATTTCAGGCCACTGTGATACTGCACCTAAAAAATGTTGAGCCGTAATAATAAAACAAAACCTTTCAGCAGTGGAAGTATCATTGTGTTACTCAGTAGCATAAACCCTACAATATATATATTTTTACATATAAATTAGTACTATCCCTATAAGTAGGGATGAGTAAAACATACTCAATTTAGTGGATCTGTCTGAATACATTCTTAAAGGAGCAGTAAACTTTTTTTATGAAAACATGTATTTTAAAGAGCATTACCTGCTGAATAAAACAAGGTCACTCCCACTGCTGTCAGATGTTTTATTCAAAAATTATAGCAGTTTAAATACTCAGGAAGTGAATTTACTGTGTTTACTTCCTGGTAGTTCTAACTGACAGGAAGTGACAGGCAGTGTCTATCACATTCTATGGAGAACTGTATGTCTCTTGACTTTTCTGACTTTCCTCTACATTAGAATCTAACAGGAAAACTAATTAGAATTTGACCACTAGAGGGCACTATGTAAAAAAACATGGGTTTAAACTGTAATAACTCTGGAAATATAAATCTCTCGACAGCGGGAGTACCCTTATTTTAATCAATAGGAAAATCCCTACAATATACATTTTTTCATAAAAAAAAGTTTACTGCTCCCTTAATGAATTGTAAAGGGACAGAGAGAAGAGAGACAGGAAGAGGGATAGACAGGGGAGTGTGGGAGAAAAAATAGGAGATGGACAGTAGTGGGTAGGAGAAACAGCAGGCCAGTGGGTATGAATAAGTAGAGAGCAAGAGGCAGGCCAAGGGATGTGGAAAAAGGGAAACAGATGACTGCCCTGGTCTAGAAGACGCTACAAATGTTGTCTAAAGATAAGATAACCTCTCTCTCTCTCTTTTTTTTCACAAAATGTAGAATCAAACTGTTGTTGCGCAAGAATCATTTTGCTCATCTAAATAATATTTATATTTATTTTTGCATGTAAGTGAACTAATGATTTCCTACTACAGGAGGTACATTTAAGTGCCCAGTTTTCTGTATCTGGAGACAACCTGAAGATCTCTTTGACTATTGACAGGTAAAAGCTCTACCTTCTATGTAGTATGTCTTGTGACAATAAATCTTGAAGGCTTTGGCATTCACGCCACCTGTTTAGAAAGCTCTGATTTTACTTTTTCAGATAAATCATGAGATCCATAGACATTTCAGTTTGGTTATTAAAGGGATAGTAATTAGTGTTGAGCGAGCATGCTCGGCCGATGCTCGGATCGGCTCGAGCATCGCTCTGCTCGGCACATGGCGGTACTCGTACGAGTACCGCATGTGCTCGCCCGCCATGTTCGGGTCTCCTCCCCGCACGTTTTGCGGCTGCTGCGCAGCCAATAAACGTGCAGCGAGGCTCTGACATCGGTGTAATGCCAGCAGCCATGTTGGCTGCTGGCATTACACTGATTGGCTGGCCAGAACCCGTGGTCGGGTGCTGTATAGCACCTGACCATCGAGTTCGGCTCAGTCTGAGCCAGGGAGAGCTGAGGATAGGAAGGGAAAGGCAGTGTAGGGAGGAAAAAAAAAAATTGTGACAAAAAAGAACCAAAAGTCCTTTTTAGGACTACTGTGTGTGGGGGCAGCAGGTTATTTTGTGTGGGGGGAAAAAAACAAAAAAAAAAAAAAAAAAAAATATTCTGTTTAGTGTGAAAAGTTGCAGATTAGAGCACATTCTGTTTAGTGTGCACAGTTGCAGATTAGAGCACATTCTGTTTAGTGTGCAAAGTTGCAGATTAGAGCACATTCTGTTTAGTGTGCAAAGTTGCAGATTAGAGCACATTCTGTTTAGTGTGCAAAGTTGCAGATTAGAGCACATTCTGTTAAGTCTTCAAACTAAAATATCAAAGTCACGTATTCCATTCAGTGTGCGTCGCCGCAGTTTAGCAGCACATTCTGAGTACTGTGCAGAGTTGCAGAATAGGAAGAAATACTGTTAAGTCTTCAAACTAAAATATCAAAGTCACATATTCCATTCAGTGTGCTTCGCCGCAGTTTAGCAGCACATTCTGTGTACTGTGCAGAGTTGCAGAATAGGAAGAAATACTGTTAAGTCTTCAAACTAAAATATCAAAGTCACATATTCCATTCAGTGTGTTTCACCGCCGTTTAGCAGCCTATTCTGTGTACTGTGCAGAGTTGCAGAATAATAAGAAATACTGTTAAGTTTTCAAACTCAAATATTAAAGTCACATATTCCATTCAGTGTGTTTCACCGCCGTTTAGCAGCCTATTCTGTGTACTCTGCAGAGTTGCAGAATAATAAGAAATACTGTTAAGTTTTCAAACTCAAATATTAAAGTCACATATTCCATTCAGTGTGTTTCACCGCAGTTTAGCAGCCTATTCTGTGTACTCTGTACAGTTGCAGAATAATAAGAAATACTGTTAAGTTTTCAAACTCAAATATTAAAGTCACATATTCCATTCAGTGTGTTTCACCGTCGTTTAGCAGCCTATTCTGTGTACTCTGCAGAGTTGCAGAATAATAAGAAATACTGTTAAGTTTTCAAACTCAAATATTAAAGTCACATATTCCATTCAGTGTGTTTCACCGCAGTTTAGCAGCCTATTCTGTGTACTCTGTACAGTTGCAGAATAATAAGAAATACTGTTAAGTTTTCAAACTCAAATATTAAAGTCACATATTCCATTCAGTGTGTTTCACCGTCGTTTAGCAGCCTATTCTGTGTACTCTGCAGAGTTGCAGAATAATAAGAAATACTGTTAAGTTTTCAAACTCAAGTATTAAAGTCACATATTCCATTCAGTGTGTTTCACCGCAGTTTAGCAGCCTATTCTGTGTACTCTGTACAGTTGCAGAATAATAAGAAATACTGTTAAGTTTTCAAACTCAAATATTAAAGTCACATATTCCATTCAGTGTGTTTCACCGCCGTTTAGCAGCCTATTCTGTGTACTCTGCACAGTTGCAGAATAGGAAGAAATACTGTTAAGTTTTCAAACTCAAATATTAAAGTCACATATTCCATTCAGTGTGTTTCACCGCAGTTTAGCAGCCTATTCTGTGTACTCTGTACAGTTGCAGAATAATAAGAAATACTGTTAAGTTTTCAAACTCAAATATTAAAGTCACATATTCCATTCAGTGTGTTTCACCGCCGTTTAGCAGCCTATTCTGTGTACTCTGCAGAGTTGCAGAATAATAAGAAATACTGTTAAGTTTTCAAACTCAAATATTAAAGTCACATATTCCATTCAGTGTGTTTCACCGCAGTTTAGCAGCCTATTCTGTGTACTCTGTACAGTTGCAGAATAATAAGAAATACTGTTAAGTTTTCAAACTCAAATATTAAAGTCACATATTCCATTCAGTGTGTTTCACCGCCGTTTAGCAGCCTATTCTGTGTACTCTGCAGAGTTGCAGAATAATAAGAAATACTGTTAAGTTTTCAAACTCAAATATTAAAGTCACATATTCCATTCAGTGTGTTTCACCGCAGTTTAGCAGCCTATTCTGTGTACTCTGTACAGTTGCAGAATAATAAGAAATACTGTTAAGTTTTCAAACTCAAATATTAAAGTCACATATTCCATTCAGTGTGTTTCACCGCCGTTTAGCAGCCTATTCTGTGTACTCTGCAGAGTTGCAGAATAATAAGAAATACTGTTAAGTTTTCAAACTCAAATATTAAAGTCACATATTCCATTCAGTGTGTTTCACCGCAGTTTAGCAGCCTATTCTGTGTACTCTGTACAGTTGCAGAATAATAAGAAATACTGTTAAGTTTTCAAACTCAAATATTAAAGTCACATATTCTGTGTAAGATGAAGAAGGCGGGTAAAAAGGGACGGGGAAGTGGACGTGATCCTGAAAGTTCAGGGCGCGGGTCAGGACGCGGAGAAACTGTGCCTGGTGCCAGAGCACAAGAAAGAAAGACATCCACCATACCTAGCTTCATGTGTAATTTTACAGGGCGTCGCAGGACATCACTCTCGAGGTCCGACCACTGCGAACAGGTGGTCGGTTGGATGACAGCTGATACTGCTTCCAGTCGGTTAAGCACCACCCTGTCTTCCACCAAGTCCACTCTCAGTAGCCAAGAGTCTGGTCAACATAATCCTCACTCTGATCATCCTTCCTCCCACCATACACGGTCTGGTCAAAGAAGTGATCCCACACTGGGATATAGTGAGGAGCTCGTCTCATCACCAATCCTTCATTTGACCCTCTCTCCAAGCACGCTTGCAGAGGAACATGACATCTTGTGCCCTGATTCACAACCTCTAGAGGCTACCCAATCACAAGAAGATGACAGATGTGAACGGCATTTAAGGTCAAAGGAAGTAGTGGATGATGATGATGATGATGAGACACAGTTGCCATTAAATCAACCACTATTTCCGTCTCAAGACCTTGTTGAGGAGAATGTTATACAGTTGTCAATGACTGAGTATGTGGTGGGATCAAGACTTGAGGAGGATGATCAGAGTGAGGAAGTGGAGGAGGACTTGGTGGACGATGAGGTGACTGACCCCACCTGGGAAGGTGTAGAGCCGAGCGATGACAGCAGTCCTGAGGGTGAGCCATCTGCAGCACCGCAACAGGCTGGAAGAGGCAGTGGTGTGGCTACAGAAAGAAGGCGGACCGCACCAAACCGGCCCGCAAATGTTCCACGGAGCACCCCCTTGCGTAAATCTACCTTGCCAAGGGGTAGGTGTTCCGCGGTATGGCGTTTTTTTAAGGAAAGTGCGGACGACAAAAGAATTGTAGTTTGCAACCTGTGCCACACCAGAATGAGCCGAGGCATGAACACTAGAAACCTCACCACCACCAGCATGATCCGACACATGGCATCCAAGCACCGTAGTAAGTGGGAGGAACGCCTGGATCGCCCATCTGTGTCTGCAGGCCACACCACTGCCTCCTCTTCCCCTGTTTTCGGTGCCGGCCAATCGCCTGTCGAAGGCGCAGGCCCGCATACCTCCCGCCCTGCACCTGTAGCATCTGAAGCACCATCAGCGACCACATCCACTTCCCTGTCCCAGCACAGCGTCCAAATGTCGTTACCCCAGGCATTTGAGCGCAAGAGAAAGTACCCAGCCACCCACCCACAGGCCATAGCACTAACCTCACACCTTTCAAAATTACTGGCCATCGAAATGCTGCCATTTAGGCTTGTGGACACTGAGTCCTTCCGCAGCCTGATGGCAGCAGCTGTCCCTCGGTACGCGGTCCCCAGCCGCCACTACTTTTCCCGGTGTGCCATCCCCGCATTACACCACCATGTGTCCCGTAACATCACCCGTGCCCTGACCAACGCAGTTACTGGGAAGGTCCACTTAACGACTGACACATGGACAAGTGCTTGTGGCCAGGGACGCTACATTTCCCTGACGGCACACTGGGTGAATGTCGTGGAGGCTGGGAGCGACTCGGACCCTGGGATGGCACGGGTGCTACCCACGCCGAGGATTGCGGGCCCTACCTCCATCAGGGTTTCCACCAGCACCTACGTTATTGGCTCCTCCTCCTCCGTTTCCACCTCCGAATTCTCTACACACACCGCCACTCCCCCATCAGCCAGTAGCTGGAAGCAGTGTAGCACTGCAGTGGGGAAGCGTCAACAGGCCGTGCTGAAGCTGATCTGCCTTGGGGACAAACAGCACACGGCCTCAGAGCTGTTGCAGGGGATTAGTCACCAGACCGAGCAGTGGCTCTCGCCACTCAACCTGCAACCAGGCATGGTTGTGTGTGATAATGGGCGTAACTTGGTGGCGGCTTTGGAGCTCGGCAAGCTCACACACGTACCATGCCTAGCGCATGTATTTAATTTAGTGGTGCAGCGATTTCTAAAAACCTACCCCAATGTGCATGATCTCTTGACCAAGGTGCGCCGCGTGTGTGCACATTTCCGTAAGTCATCAACAGCTTCAGCCGGCCTGTTGAAGCTGCAGCAGCGCTTACAATTGCCAGCTCACCGGCTGCTGTGTGACGTGAGCACGCGCTGGAACTCCACCTTCCACATGTTGGCCCGGCTTTGTGAGCAGCAGAGGGCAGTAGTGGAGTACCAGCTGTTACATGGTCGTCGCCTCTCCGTTCAAATTCCTGTAATCAGAAGTGAGGAGTGGGAATGGATGTCAGACCTCTGCGAGGTTTTACGCAATTTTGAGGAATCGACACAGATGGTGAGCGGCGATAACGCTATTATCAGTGTAACCATCCCACTTCTGTGTCTACTGAAACGCTCGCTGCTCACAATTAAAACCGACGCTTTGCATGTGGAAGAGGTGGAAATGGGGGAGGAAGAGCTTACACAAGGTGATAGCCAGAGCACCCTCACTTCGTCTTCTCAGCGACAATTGGAGGAGGCGGAGGAGGAGGAGGAGGAGGAGGAGGAAGACACGGTTGCCTCCGCTACAGAGGGTAGCCATGGAACTTTAGTTCCATCTCTTCAGCGTGGGTGGGCAGAAGAGGAGGAAGAGGATGAGGATATTGAGAGTCATCCTCCTGGTGAGGACAGCGAAATCTTGCCTGTTGGTACTCTGGCACACATGGCTGACTTTATGTTAGGCTGCCTTTCCCGTGACCCACGCGTTGTACGCATTTTAGACAACACGGATTACTGGGTGTTCACCCTTCTGGACCCCCGCTACAAAGAGAATTTCTCATCTCTCATTCCTCCGGTGGAGAGGACAAGCAAAATGTTGCAATACCAGAAGGTTCTTGTCGAAAAATTGCTCCAAAATTTTCCATCTGACAACGCTGGCGGCAGAGTACGTGCTACCTTGGCCAACCGAGAAGGGGAGAAAAGGGGAGCACACAGCAGTTCCGAGAAAGGCAGGGCAACACTCTCCAAGGCGTGGGACACCTTCATGACACCCCGCCAGCACCCTCACCCTGATGCGCAGCCTAGTGTCACAAGGAGGGAAAAGTTTTGGAAGATGGTGAAGGAGTACGTAGCAGACCGTGTCAGCGTCCTCAATGATCCCTCTGTGCCTTACAACTACTGGGTGTCCAAGCTGGACACGTGGTATGAACTGGCACTCTACGCCTTGGAGGTGCTGGCCTGCCCTGCCGCCAGCGTTCTGTCTGAGCGGGTATTTAGTGCTGCTGGTGGCATCATAACAGATAAGCGTATCCGCCTTTCCACCGACAATGCTGATAGGTTGACACTTATAAAAATGAACAAGGCCTGGATTTCCCCTGACTTCTCCACTCCACTGGAGGAAAGCCCCGGGGGAACATAAACTCACTTTATATATGTTATTTACAATGATGTGAATACTCTGTATTCCCATTCACCCCTTCCACCCAAAAAACGGGTATATGGTTGACTCTTAATCTTCTCATCCTCCTCCTCCTCTTCCATATGCCCTGTGCTATAATTTTTATATAGGGCCAGCTCACCAGCGGGCCCTGTGATATAATTTTTATATAGGGCCAGCTCACCAGCGGGCCCTGTTTGCCAATTTTTTATATAGGTCAGCTCACCAGCGGGCCTTCTCATATAATGTTTTATTGGGTCAGCTCTCTAGCGGGCCCTCTCATATAATGTTTTATAGCGTCAGCTCACTAGCGGGCCTTCGCATATAATGTTTAGGATGGTCAGCTCTGCAGCAGACCCTCACCCATAATGTTTTAGATGGTCGGCTCAGCGCACGTTTCCCTCTTAATCATGGCCTCAGTTCAATAAAATCAAGGAAATTTTTGGGAGAATTTGCCTCTGTGCACGTTTCCCTCTTAATCATGGCCTCAGTTCTGAAAATCAAGGAAATTTTTGGGAGAATTTGCCTCTGTGCACGTTTCCCTCTTAATCATGGCCTCAGTTCTGAAAATCAAGGAAATTTTTGGGAGAATTTGCCTCTGCGCACGTTTCCCTCTTAATCATGGCCTCACTTTCGAAAATCAAGGAAATTTTTGGGATAATTTGCAGATGATATACAAGTAAATATACAGCAAATATTGTTTGGTAACAATTTTTCGCCTAAAGTCGTTTTTATTTTCCTTTTTGTGTGTTTTATGGTCAGTCTGTAAAAATGGCGTACTACGGGCGAAAGATCGTTCCCAGCAGCGATGTTGGAGTCCAAGATGCATCCAGACATCCTCCCTATGCTGTCCCTGAACCATTTCTGTGGTGTTTCCATCATTTTCTGCCCTTTTCCTATGGACCAGGCACCCTCCCCTCATCAGAGCAGGGGGTGCCTGGTGTAATGCTCGAGTCCTCCCATTGACTTCAATGGGGCTCGGGTGTTCGGCCGAGCACTCGAGCCTCAGGGGGTGCTCGGTCAGAGCACCCGAACACCCGAGCATTGGGGTGCTCGCTCATCACTAATAGTAATGTTTCGCAATAAAAGCATCTCCAAATAATCTTCATAGTATTCGCGCAATGGAGAGTGTTATTTCAGTACTGTCAGAGTACTGAAGTTCAGTCCTCAAGGGCCACCAACAGGCCAGGATTTAGGGATTTAATTGCTTATGCACTGGTGAGTCAGTCATAACGAATGATCCATTGATTAACTCGCCTGTGTTTAATCAGGGAAATCCTTACATCCTGGCCTGTTGGTGGCCCTTGAGGACTGAATTTGGACAGCCCTGCTCTGGAAGAAAGTGAATGTAATCCTGTAAAGTAGCAGAGGACAGTGATGGCAGTAAACAAACAATGCCCAGTAAGTTAGTAGAGGTCATGGTAGTAGCAAATAATCAGGCAGATGGTTCTGTAGAAATCTGGCATTGAGTCACAGAAAACCCTGTATTGATTTGCTCAGCTTGATTTGCTCAGAGAAAACAGATGCAGACAATGGTGTGCTAGCAGGTAATAAGCATTCAAGCAGGATGCAGGAATAAGAGATTGAAATAGTCCCAATTCAGAACATGCTTTGGCTCAATCCCAAGGCACAGAGCTTTCAGGGAGGGATACAATGTTTGTCCTTATCTTATACCAGTGGTTCTCAGCTTGGGTGATGTGGCACTTTATGGTGCTAAATTTTTCTCTGAAGACTTTGACAAAAAAGTGTATATTTTCTTTCAGATTTATAATTATGGGAATTGTCACAGCATTCTAGTTATTTGTCATTCGTATTGTGAGATTTTAGCATAACTTTATACATATGTATTTTTAAAATTCCCGAATGTTTGTTAGGGGTACCTTGAGCAGAAAAATATGGAGATCCACCATCTTAAATCCATAAAAATAAGCATGAAATATAGCTGAAAATGCAAATTTTAACATTTAAATGTGCCATTTTTTGTATTTTTGTTTTTGTATTTTTGATGGTAAGGAGTGCCATGAATGAAAAACCTGTGCACACATTTACACCACAGACAAGATACCCATACCGAACACCCAGTTACACCATAAGATCAATGGTAATTTCACCTGCAAATTATCAAATTATCCCAACAGCTCTTTATGTGGGGGAAACGGGACAGAAATTACATAAGAGGTTTAATTCCCACAAATCCAGCATTAACAACAAAAAGACAGAGACAACAGTGGGAGAACATTTTTGCCAAAGTGGGCACAGTGTCGGGGACATTAAATTGGCTGTACTAATGGGACAATTTCACAATCAGAGGGACAGAAAATTATGGGAGGTAAAATTAATGTTACAATTTGACTCTTTGATCTATGGACTTAATAGAGACAGAGAGTTTCTGTCACAGTACTTAATTGTGAATTAACTTTTATGACAGTCCCTCTGGAATCATAAATACCTGGACTCAGAGGAAGAATGCTATTTAAATCACATCCTTTACCATTGACTGATCAAGGAATTTGTATCTGGACTAACATTCTTATCTGATTTCCATTATAAACAATGTAATGTGTACTTGTATTTAAGAGAGAAGTTTTCATATTTATCTGTATAACATGCCTGAGGAAGAGACCTAAGAAGTCTTCAAAGCTTGCATTTTAAATTTGTTTAGTTAGCTAATAAAGGTATCAACTTTACAAAAAATTTTGCATCCTGTATTTCTACGGTTAACACGGTACCAACTCACATCTATTATTTCAATACTGTCAGAGTTGTAGTTCAAGAGTAATTGAATGATAAAGTATCCCCCTCCCGCCTCTTTTACTGATGTAACACTGCTCACCTCAGAGCAGAAAGGTGGTGTTCAGATGGATTGCAGAGAGGGACAATCTTCAATTAAGATAAGGAAAAAAACTGTCAGTGGGGGCAGGGCTTTCATTGTTCTCACAGTAAGAAGATTGTCCCTTACTGTGATCTGTCCAGTCAAGAGACCAGATTCCACATCTGAGGGGAGGTGGCTTACACTATGTAAAAGGGGAGGAAGGATGATACTCTATCATTCAATTACTCTTGAACTACAACTCTGACAGCATTGAAATAACACTCTCCATGGCTCAAATACTATGAAGATTAATTGAAGCTGCTGTTTTTGTGAAACATTACTATCCCTTGAATAGTGACCATGAAACTGGGGTGCAAATATTGGTCAGCCTTTAGTACACATTTCTATTAGTCTGATGTCCCCAAAAGAACTGGAACACTTTGGAGCAAACCAATTGTGACATAAAAATTAAAAAAAAAATGTAAATCCTTATAGATTTCTATGGGATTTTTAACACTGTGAGTGCCAGAAAGGTATCCAACTCATTGTGCTGCAATGATTTGGATATATCTGTCACTCAGAGAGTTAATGGACAATTGTGTTTTATTAGCTCTTTCCTGTGGGAAAAAAATGAGACATGTTTCCCATCTCTGTGTGAACTAGGAGTAATCCCAATGTTCTATTAAGCTGATTAATTGTAAGTTCGGAATGTATTTAGCACCCCTCTTCACCTGGAAAGGTCACAGTTGTGATTTTTGTTTTCCTATGTTTTATTGCAGTACTAAAGTCTCCTTGGTATCTTCCTCAGTTGGACGCTTTGATGTAAGTGTTTTAGTTTACATTTTAACTATCTCTGCAGCACTATTGTAACTAACCTAACTACCCAAATCTAATGTACCCTAACTTAACTATACTAACCATCCCTAACGTAACTACCATAACCTACCCTAACCATACCCTAACCTAACTACCCTAAATTAACTATCCTAACCTACCCTAACCATACTCTAACCTAACTATCCTAAGGTACTGTAACCTAACTACCATAACCTACCCTAACCATACCCTAACCTAACTATCCTAACCTATCCTAACCTATCTACCATAACCTACCCTAACCATACCCTAATCTACCCAAAACATATTCTAACCTAACTACACTAATTTAACTAACCTAACCATACCCTAACCTAACTACCCTAACATAACTGTCCTATCCTAACCTACCCTAACCTAACTACCATAACCTACCCTAACCCTCCCCTAAGCTAACAATCTTAACCTACCCTAACCTAACTATCCTAACCTAACTATCCTAACCTACCCTAACCTAAGTACCATAACCTACCCTAACCTAACTATCCTAACCTACCGTAACCTAACTACCATAACCTACCCTAACCATACCCTAACCTAACTACCCTAATCTACCTATCCTAACCTACCCTAACCTAACTAAAATAACCTACCATAACCTAACTACCCTAATGTACCCTAAACATACCCTAACCTAACTACACTAATCTAACTATTCTAACCTACCCTAACCTAACTACCATAACCTACCATAACCTAACTATCCTAAACTGTCCTAACTACCATAATTTACCATAACCATACCCTAACCTAATGTACCCTAACTACCCTAACCTAACTATCCTAACCTACCATAACCTACCCTAATCCTCCCCAAATCTAACAATCCTAAACTACCCTAGCCTAACTACCATAACCTACCCTAAACATACCCTACAATAACTACCCTAATCTAACTATCCTAACCTACCGTAACCTAAGTACCATAACCTGCCATAACCTAACTACCCTAACCTAACTATCCTAACCTACTCTAACTACCATAATTTACCATAACCATACCCTAACCTAACTACCCTAACCTAATGTACCCTAACTACCCTAACCTAACTATCCTAACCTACCCTAAAACTACCCTAAGCACCTAACTTACCTTATCCTAACCTAACCCTTCCCTAACTACTCTCACCTAACTATACTAACTTACCCTAACTACCATAACCTAATATATGGTGTGAATTTAATCATTTAGAGTGGAGTTTGTTTTTACTTAGCGCCATGTAGCCTGTTTGTCTATTGCTTTTAAACTGTACTTAACATTGTATACTAGTATTGAAGGCCCGGGTGCACGGGCCAAAGTGCCACCCAGCAGCCTCGGCTGCTGCCATGGAGCCGGGGGCGGAGACAGGCAGTGGGCCGTTCAGAGCACCCCACTCTGGATCAGCTGTGCCACCACTCTGACTGGAGGCCGGCGCATTTGGCCTGTCTCCACTGCGCATGACTGCATTGTTTCAGCAGTCTCTACTGTGCATGTGTGTGTTACACACTGAGAGAGCGATGCATTCTAGCAAATTATGTTATAGAATGAATAGCATATATCTGTGTCCATTCACATCCTATATAATAATTCACTATTGTATGTTTGTCAGAAGCTGTCATGTGCAGTACAGATGGCTGTGCGCACTGCAGTCATGCGCAATACAGACTGCCCGTGCCGTGGCTGATAACGGAGCGGGGTGCTCCGAATTCATACTGTAGTCCTCTCTGTGCATGACTACGGTCTGAATTCAGAGCGCCCCATTCCGTTATCAGCTGCTGTGTGGGCAGTCTCTACTGTGCATGACTGCACTGAGGCTGTTGCTGCCTGGCACTGTGGCCCGTGTACACGGGCTGTTCAACTAGTGTATTTATAATACATTTGATTTTCTTCTGTTGGCTTCATTCTTGCTCAATTTTTTTTTTGTTTAATATAGAAAATGTATCTTCATGTTTTAACACTCTGAGTGATAGACGGGGATGCAAAGCATTGATCCACAGTGTGTTGAACGTCTCTCAGGCAGTCGAAGGGTTATAGAGTTTCAAAATAAATAGATTGTGTCTCTGGGCATGCGTCATTCTGCACTCATAGAGTAATTAGCTTTGTTCTCTCTCTTCACAATGTTTATTTTCTATAGCTTACTGCATTTGGGGGATTAATTGGTAACCTTCTCAACTTGGCCTTCTTGCCTGCAATAAACAGTAAGTCTCATTTCATGTTACACAAGCAAGTGATGCTCAACATTGCACGTGTGAGAAAGGCAGGTGAAAGGGAGACATATTCCAAAGTACATCTATGCATATACAGTCTGACACCCCAGTTTTGTTCCACTGGTAGTCACAGACCCAAAAACACTGACCACTGAGCCTTGTTACACTGTCTCTGCTACAGGCTTGTTCTACTGTCCCACTGGTAGCCAAAGACCCACACATTCAGTGTCATTCTCTGACACCTCAGCCTTCTTTCACATTACCATTGGTAGTCATAGACCTTCACAGGTGCACTGTCTAACACTCCAGCCTGGTTCCCTTGTCCATTGCTTCCCCAGCTTTGTTTCGCTGTCCACTGTTAGCAACCCCAGGTCTGCCGCTCTGTCACACTTATAGTGACAGACTAGCAAATATACTGTCTAGCACATCAGCTTTATTCCAGTGTTCCCTGGTAGTCATAGACCTTTACAGTCTTTCACTCCTCCCCACTGACCTCCACCCTAAACAATAATGTCCCAGAGGCGCCACTGTGTCATTCTTACCTCTGTAACATGGCAATTCCCTGCTTTGTGTGATGTTCTCTTGGCAATGTGACTGTACACAAGCTGCAACTGTATTGTGTTCCCTCAGGAAAATAGTAAAGTTTTACTAAGCAATGTCTTCAGGGGCATGGAGGGAGGCTCAGGCTGGTCAGCAATCACATCCATTTCATTATACTTCCTCTGGTGATGCTGCCTCTCAGAAACTCCATTATCCCCTGCTGGACATTTATTACACAGATATAAAGAGGGGCACACACACAGCATATGATGAGGGGGATTACCTCATTTTTTTTAGCTCAGGGTGAAAATATCATGGTCCTGAATGGCTTAGCCTCCAATTGTCACCTGGTGAAGGGAGGCTAGGCCCCACTTGGATGGTTGGGGCTGATGACCTAGCCCTGCTCTAGATCAAGTTCCAACACTCTCTTCAGGGTCTCCTAACAGTGCATTTAGGATTCCCCCAATTGTGCATAGGTGAGGTAATTAAATGACAGAGTCTTTGATTAACTCATTTGTCCATGAGCAGGGAAATCCAACGGACATGGCCGGTTAGATGCCCCTGAGAACAAGACTGCGAACTCCTAGACCAGAATCTTGACTGGCATGTTAAGGATAGCAGGCAGTTTTGAATCAAACTTAAAAACTTTATTCTAGGTGACAGGTAACAAAATATTCCCAATGTCCATATTTTTGACACTGTTATGTGTTTGCTTGTAGCTGTGGTAGGAAATGGTATTCCTCTCCCAAAGCTGATGAACATAGATTTTAACAATGCAGATATTGACATCTTAAATGTAAGTATAATAGTAAAATCATCCCTTACAGCAGCCACAATTGTCTGTACTGTGTGGTTCATTGTTACATTTTGCATGGTGAGTGCTTTTTGTATTACATTATTGCATTGTGTGTGTTAGATTGCACATACAACCTCTTGAATGTATTGAACATCTCTCTAGCATTCATAGAGTTAAAAATACAATTTAAACTGATAATAATTCCTGTATTAAAGTTAATCTTCTAGTCTTCTTTACTTTTTTTTTATACCACATAGAACTATATTTAATACTTACATATTTGTAGTTCAAGTGCTATGGAAGCCAAAAGGATCCCCCTCCCACCCCTTTTGGCCCTCCCCTTAAAGTAGCAGTAAACTTTTTTAATGAAAACACATATTTTACAGAGCATTTCCTGCTGAATAAATCAAGGTCACTCCCATCGCTGTCAGATGTTTTATTCAAAATTTATAACAGTTCAAATAATCAGGAAGTGAATTTACTGTGTTTACTTCCTGATAGTTCTAACTGACAGGAAGTGACAGGCAGTTTCTATCACATGCTATGGAGAACTGTAAGTCACTGACTTTTCTGACTTCCATCTCCATTAGACTCTAACAGTAAAACTAATTAGAATTTGACCACTAGAGGGCACTACTAATGTAAAAAAAACATGGGATTAAACTGTAATAACTCTGGAAATATAAATCTCTCGGCAGTGGGCGTACCCTTATTTTACTCAATAGGAAAATCCCTACAATATTTTTTTTTTTCATAAAAAAAGTTTACTGCTCCTTTAAATGTGGAATCTGTTTGTGGGACTGGATGGATGCAGAAAGGGGCTATCTTCACTCAGTAAGTATAAGGAAAGCCCTGCTCCCCTTGTCGAAGGAGGACAGGATTTTCCTTTTGCTTACTGAAGATTGTCCCTCACCGCTCTCCATCCGGACCAGACTGAGAAGATCAGTGATGCAGGGAAAGGGGCAGGAGGGGGATCCTTTTGGGTTCAATAGCGCTTGAACTCTGTCCCTCTGTCTCTCTTTCCCACCCTGGTGTCCTGGTGTCTTTTTAGGGGATCAGACTGTGTGATGTGTATATAAGTGCATCATATTGCTCTACAGCAATAAAACTCACATTAATGTTTGTTTAAACATCAGTAAATGTGTTTATAAATTAGCCTGTGTAAATAAAATACTTTGGTCTTGTTATAAGTCATTTATTAGATTACAAAAGGAGGTGACAATAGGTCATAAAATTGCCTAAAAATTCACAGTAATGCCCTGCACACCAGCCATGCCCCCAACAACACCCCCTAAAACACAAGTGTCCCTCTTTAGCAATTTGAAATGTTGAGAGCTATGGCATCACCCCCAGGGTTGATGCACTAAACTGTGACATTGAGGAGATATTGCCTCCAATGTGATAAACTGGTCAGTTTATATGTTAGAATGTATCTGAAAATTTACTGTAGCACACCAGGCAAGTTCGGTGCAGGAAACCAGAGACCAGTACCACCGATGGTCAAGTGTAACAGGAAAAGATTAAGCGGTATCAGCACATGAAGGGGAATGTCCCCAATATACTGTGTTTTGTAGATTGCAGTGATTCAATAAAAATGCTCTGTAGAGCTTAAACTTTATTTCATGTGAGGATAGCACTTAATCTTTTCCAGTCTAAGGAGCCTATATACTAAGATGTCTCAGTTAGGACAGCTGTTAGTGCATAGACACCATAGAATAACACAGGAATTGGAGAGTTTATTGCTCTGGAGAAGTTTTCTCCATTTAAAAATGTAAAAATGTTAGGACAAGAGGCCATAGTCTAAAACTAGAGGGACACAGGTTTAGACGTAATATAAGAAAGTTTTACTTCACTGAGAGGGTAGTAGATAAGTGGAATAGCCTACCAGCAGAAGTGGTAGAGGTTAATACAGTGACAGAA
This sequence comes from Rhinophrynus dorsalis, assembly GCA_037306005.1. Taxonomy (NCBI): domain Eukaryota; kingdom Metazoa; phylum Chordata; class Amphibia; order Anura; family Rhinophrynidae; genus Rhinophrynus; species Rhinophrynus dorsalis. The sequence continues at coordinate 40,601,580 of CM074727.1, forward strand.
TTTAAACTTGCATGGGATAGGCATAAGGCTGTCCTTAACATGAGAAAAGACCAAGGACCTAAAAAGGTTTGAGGTTTTTACAGTAGGAAAATGGGCAGACTAGACGGGCTGAATGGTTCTTATCTACCATCAAATTCTTTTTCTATGTTTCAGCTTTTAATCACACTTTATTATATAATCCCCCTAGTTCTTCTCAGTACATCTACATCCTTCTCACCGTCCGTCCATCTCCACTTTCCTTGTCTGTCTGTCTCTCTCTGTCTGTCTCTCAGTATTTACCTATTTAAATTAACAAGTATTTCTCCCTTTATCTACCAGGACCTTGTGGTGCTAACTACATAAACATTCCAGGTAAATAAATGCTGCACAACTTCAAGTACAAAATAAACCTATGAAGAGATAATCTGTCAGAGACTGCAATCTCTTTGATTAATTTGTTTTTAAAGGAGAACTAACATCCTTAATAATAATCCCCACTTAGTTTACTTTAGCTAAAAAATTCTAAAGGACCCTGTGACATCTTCAGTGTGTTCTGGATGGCATCACCGTGGTGTACATGACAGTTCCCAGCAGGACCACAGGACCCTTAACCCCTTCAGTGCCACAGGGGTATGCAACGCATTGCTCTGCAATGTGTTGCGTACCCCTCGGGCACTGAAGGGGTTAAACATTGCTCACTCTACAATGTCATCTTACCTTTTAAAGACCAGAGGGGTACGCAATGCACTGCTGCTCACTGGATTATGCACGGCTCTGGTTTGCAAAAGGTTAAACGGACAGTAACACAATATATAGTAAGATTTATATTGTATGGTTTATCCTCTTAAGTACAATAAGGGTAATCCTACTGCTGAGAGGTGTTGTATTAAAAAGTTATAGCAGCTGAAACATGAATTTTTTTGTTGCAATAGCGCAATGGCCTGAAACTTACAGTGGCGCTGTTGCTGCACCATCCTATGGAAGTTTATGGTTAACTGACGAGGACTTTCCATAGGATGATGTAGAAACAGCGTCAATATAAAATTTCAGGCCATTGCGATATTGTAGCTAAAAAATTTAAGTTTGCGCTGCTATAACTTATGAATAAAACACCTCGTAGTAGTGGGATTACCCTTACTGTACTTAGGAAGATAAACCTTACAATACAGATCTTGCTGTATATTAAAGGGATAGTAATGTTTCACAAAAACAGCAGCTCCAATTAATCTTCTTAGTATTTGGGCCATGGAGAGTGTTATTTCAATACTGTCAGAGCTGTATTTCAAGAGTAATTGAATGATAAAGTTTTCCCCTCCCTTTTCTCAGATGTGGAATCTGGTTGCTAGACCAGACAGATAACAGCAGGGGACAATCTTCTTCCTATGAGAACAATGAAAGCTCTGCCCCCCTTGACAAGTTTTTCAGGTTTTCCCTTATGTTAATTGAAGATTGTCCCTCTCTGCAGTCTACCTGGGCACCTCCCTTCTGCTCTGGCTGAGCAGTGTTACATCAATAAAAGGGGCGGGAGGGGGATACTTTCTCATTGAATTACTTTTGAACTACATCTCTCACAGAACTGAAATAACACTCTCCAAAGTCCAAATATTATGATGATTAATTAGAGCTGCTTTTATTATGAAACATTACTATACCTTTAAGTGTTACTATCCCTTTAACCCTTTGAGTGCCAGAGGGGTATGGAACGCATTGCAAAGCAATGCATTCTGTACCCCTCTGGCACTCAAAGGGTTAAGTAGGTTCTCGCACCCTGCCTGGTCCAGTCAGCTTTAAAGGGATAGTAATACTTATAACAAATGGAGGAATGCAAGAAACATTCGCAAGGGCTAAACGTAAAATAGTGATTTTAACCTGAGCAAATATCTATTGCGAAAGTTGTAATCCAGGAAGCTATTTACCGAAAGAATCTTGAATTGCGCATCAAAATTTCCTAATTTGCGCACACAATATAACATTTGCAACACCACTACACAGACGTATAATATTGTTTGCAATATCACTTCCTGCATTAGCGGCATACGCTTCTCCACTCAGATTCTCTAATCCTAACCACACTCACATGACCACGCCCACAAACACAAAATGTGCACACAAATTCATTATTTTAAGGTTTTCATATGCAATTCAGTAAAATTATGCGCTACCTATTTTCCCTTAGAACTCAGCAATTGAACACGTTTCAAGCATCCCACCAAAAGTGCAGTTCCAAGTCTTCTTTATAGTATTTGTCCAACGTAGAGCTGTATTTCAATAATATCAGGCTTGTAGTTCGGTCTGAACTGAATGAGAAAGGATCCACCTCCCGCCCCTTGTAGCCGCCTCCCATCAGTTGTGAAATCCCATCCTGGGACCGGACGGATCGCAGCGAGGGACAATCTTCATGCAGTAAGTATAAAGAAACTTGACGAACGAGTGCAGGATTTTCCTTATTCTTACTGAAGGCAGAGTGCTGCAGAGGAAAGGGGAGGGAGGTGGAATCCTTTCTGATTCAATTGTGTTTGAACTGCAAGTCTGATATTGAAATACAGCTCTACTCATGACAAATAGTATAAAGAACACTCAGTGCTGCACTTTTGTTACAAGTATTGCTATCCTTTTCATGTCCGCCTCAGTCAACATCAAATCTAGTACTGGTGATTTATAATGTTATGTTTTAAACAAAGGCACATGTTCTGGGCATGAGGTAATGATCAATAAATACACATACAAGCCTTGTTGGATGAAAACAGGCCACAGCTTTATTAATTGTTTACCATTTACAATAACAACCACTTTAACCCCTTAGAGTCCGGTGACGTACCCGGACCGTCACGCTGGTCCGGTACTTAAGGACCAGTGACGGTCCTGGTATGTCACGTACTATTACTCACCGCGCTCCTGCAGGAGAGCGGTGAGTAATACCAGGGACTGAATTTGATCGCTCCAAGACCGGAGCGATCTCTTTCAGTCCCTCAGTTTGGCGTGCCGCACCACGTGATCAGTCACGTGGGGCGGCACGCCGAAATTCTCTATCTGGTCCTTAAAGGACCACTAACCCCGCGACCGCTGGTCGTTAAGGGGTTAAAACTCTTACCAACTACCAGGCATACCCCGTATGCCCAACCCACACCGAGCTGAAAGCTCCACCCACATGTACCACTCCACCCACCACACCCCATTTGCTGGTCTATGCAGCTCAATGGGGAGCGGTGACCTAACCCGCGACAAAAGTCCGGGTGCAATATGAGCCAGTGCCATCGGCCTGACAACCTGTTAATTAACAAAACCACACAATTACTTTACCAAGGGCCCAAAGCACCAAAGCTGTGACAAAATTAAACCCCAGGTGCTTTTATGACCCGACAACCCCAACCGCTGTGACAAATTAAAACCCCCAGGTGCTTTTACGCCCTGACAACCCAAACCCAACAACAAAAACACAGGGAGGGAGAGAGGCAGGTTTTCCAAAACGAAAGAGGAAGAACTAAACCGGTAAACCTTTATATCACTTTGTATCACCCACCCCTTCCTCTTTATGTAGCCCTCCTAAACCAATCCACACATTTTTTACTGATCACCCCCAGCCCAGATATGATTCCCATTCTTTATGGGTGGGAGAATTCTAGTGCAAGTTCATAGTGATCACTGAGATTTTATGTCCTTTGTATGCTGAGTAGAGGTGTAATATTGCAAGGGAGTTAGTATTCCTTTAACCCTTTGAGTGCCAAAGAGGTATCCAGTGCCTTGTGTTGCAAGGTGTTGGATACCTCCTCCGCATTCAAAGGGTTAATACGCTCTTCTATTGCAGGAGAACTGATACTTGCTACACGATCGCAGTGGTATGGAACGTCGCCCCAGTTAATGAAGAACATCTTGATGTAAAGATACGGAACCGTCTATATAATAAAACCTTCTGAGCTATGTACCGTTGTATTCTGGGGACTGAGAAACACCGATGATTCTTTCAGAATTCTAATAAAGAATTTTACAGTGTGTCTGACGTTGATCTGTTGAGATATACTCTGCCATGTGCTTCATTTTAATGGATGTGACAAACTAATGATGAGTAAGACAGCCTCAACCAGCGGCATCCTAGGTCAGTAGAGGGCAATGTGAGGCCCCCTAGCTAATTTCAGACTACAACTCCCAGCACCCCATTCCAGCTGTTGTCTGGCAGGGGATGATGGGGGTTGTAGTATGTAAGTCACTGGAGGACTTTGCATTGCCCAGTTCTATCCTAGTTTCTCCAAGCACCACCCAAGGCCATACACCTCTTCTCCTCAGCAGTTTTCCCTCTGAGATGAGCAGGAATAAGTGACCCAGCCAGCACTGAAATAGTTAAAACAGCAACAAAAACTGGAAATAGCTTCATGGTGCATCTGTTATCCTGCCACACCCCTGTATAAACAATCCTCTTTAACCTTTTGAGTGTCAGAATAGCACACAACAGGTTGCACAGCAATGCACTGCATACCCCTATTGCACTCAAGGTTAACACTTTCAGGGCTGCAGAAAGAAACAACAGCTTAAAGCGCTAACTTACCTTAGTGCATAACAATAAATGTGTATATCTGTATAACACATTTAGATTTTTTATATTTTTTATGAAGGGTCCATTGAAGTGTGCAGCAAGGAATGAGAGGGTTCTCCAGTCCCTCAAACATTAGACAAGAGCCCAAAGTGCAAACACAGAACAAACAGCAAACCTGCTCTCCTCCAGTCTAATTGTGAATAGTGTGCTCTGTATTAGGCATATATAATAACACTGTGAATAATTTTGAGGTATTAGTGGCCACATTTTTGGCCAAAAAAGAGGAGCATTTTTAATTTTAATTTTATTTTCTTTTTTAGATAGGGAGTTCAAGTATTTAGAGTAGGTACTTGCCACACTTGAGGAACCTTGGCGCGGTTGGCAAGCTTATACCTCTTTTTTGGCCAAAAATGTGTGCACTAATGCCTCAAACTTATTCATAGTGTTATTATTTATGCCTAATACAGGGCACACTATTCACAATTACACTGAAGGAGAGCAGGTTTGCTGTTTGTTCTGCATTCAGGGCTGTGTCGCTAACCTGTGCACGCCTTAGAGGGAACACTGCTCCTCATGCAAAAACACCACCACAGCCAGCCCATCCACTGTTGCATTGCATAGAACCCCCACCCAAGTTATAACACATAAGCACAAAGAACTTCTTAAAGCGGAACTAACACCACTGAGAAACTTTGTTTGTAATAATTCCCTATCTGGCGACTAGCTGCTTAGTAGCGCTAGTCGCCAGAATTATTACCTCTTTATGGAGAAATATGCAGTCATCTTCGGCTGACAGGCAGGACGGAGCGCGGACATCTTGCCCTAGTGACGTCTGCGAGCCTGCACTGTCAGTCCTTTCTGGAGCCGAATGGCTCCTAGCAACACCTCATACAGCCGTCCGGGACTGACAGCGCAGGCGTGCGGACGTCACTAGGGCAAGATGTCCGCACTCCATCCTGCCTGTCAGCAGAGGATGACTGCATATTTCTCCATAAAGAGGTAATAATTCTGGTGACTAGTGCTACTAAGCAGCTAGTCGCCAGATAGGGAATTATTACATAGTTTCTTAGCAGTGTTAGTTCCGCTTTAACACCTTGTTTGCTTGAGAGGGTCTTCCAAAGGGATAAATAATAGACAGGGTTGCTCTGGTTACATCCATAATGTAGAAAGTGGGTGTGGCCAGCGCAGGCTCTCATCGAAATCTTTGGAGGTTTATGCATTAAAGGTGTGATAAACGCTAGAAGTGATAAAGTGGTGATGACTTCTCCAGTGATATCACTTCTCCAGTTCCTATGTTATTGTATGGAACCAATGCACTAAAAATTCTGCACCTTTGGAGATCTTAGCACATAGGCTCTATAGAATTACATGGGAACTGGAGAAGTGATATCACTGGAGAAGTTATCTCCGCATTATCAACTCTTTATCATGCCTTAGTGCATAAACCCCAATGGGGAAGATTCACTAAGTGGTAATAAAGAGGTGATAAAATGGTGATGAAATGGAAATGACGTCTTCACTCAAATATCTATCTATCTATATATATATATATTTGTATCTATCTATCTATCTATCTATCTATCTATCTATCTATCTATCTATATACTAGCTGAAGAGTCCGTTACACGGGCCACAGTGCCACTGCCAGCTGGTTGCGGGGCAGTCATGCGCAGTAGAGACTGCCCGCGGTGCGGCTTATACAGAGCTGGACGCTCCAAAAGCAGTCTTTTCTGCTTATACAGAGCTGGACTCTGGCGCGGGCAGTCTCTACTGCGCATGACTACTTCGTTACACATGTTTTAGCGAATTATTATGTATCATATACAAACACACACACACATACATATACACATACAGATAAACACGCACACACACACAAACATTCACATATAAACACACACACATAAACATACACATATAAACACACACACAAAAATACACATATAAACATGCAGACACACACAAACATACACATGTAAAAAACATGTCCACATATACACATATAAACACACACAAACATATACACATACAGACACGCACACACACACACAAACATACACATATAAAAACACTCACACACACACATACACATATAAACACACAGACATACACATATACAGACACACAAACATACACATATAAAAAACATATACACATATAAACACACACAAACATATACACATACAGACACGCACACACACACACAAACATACACATATAAAAAAACATATACACATATAAACACACACAAACATATACACATACAGATACACACACACACAAACATACACATATAAAAACACACACACACGTACACATATAAACACACAGACATATACACATACAGGCACACAAACATAAACATATAAAAACACACACCTACACATATACTCATACAGACACACAAACATACACATATAAACACACACACACACACACACACACACACACACACACACACACACACACACACACACACATCTGGCTCATTGAGGCTGATGTACTAAAACAGTAATTCTGAACCATATCAGTTGTATCACAGAAAACAAATACAAATTAATCCATTTTGACTTAACTGTGGCTCTTAACCCATTTAATGCTTTTTCACAATAAAATGAAGACCTCCCTGGCATTCAGGAGTTTAAAGCCCCATTTAGTGTCAATAAAACATTTTATTTGACCTCTGTTGTGCACATGACTTGGCTCAGAATTCCTCCAGTTCATCATATTACATCAGCTTCATTATGCGCATCATTTCAGTTTAAAAGTCCAATAAACTTTTTAATGAAAACCTATAAGTTATACCTTCTAAGTAAAACAAGGGTACACCCACCTCTATCAGTTGTTTTTTTCAAGCGAAATAATAGTTCTAATTATTAGGGAGTGAATTACAGCGTTATCACTTCCTGAAAGTTCTAACAACATGACTTTGCAGTTCTTACCACATGTTGTGGAGAACTGTTTGTCTCTCTCATGGAATGGGACACAATAACTAATTGGAATCTGACCATTAGATGGAGCTGTTAATGTCAAAAAACATAAGAATTTAAATGGCAGTATCTCTGGAAATATGTCTCTCTCGGCAGTTGTGTTGCAAACACCACTGGCACTCAAGGAGTTAAGTCAAAATAATTTCCATATAACATAAAATGAAAAATATGATAATTCTTGTTCAATATTCCCACTGATGTATGCTAGGTTTTTAACCCTTTGAATGATAGTGCAGTCTTCAAAGTATTTCAAAGGACTTAAAAGCCGAAATCATATTAAAGGGAATATTTATTTGTCAACACCATACCAGATTCAGCAGCTCATACCTCCTATATAGACCTTATCTCTTTGATTTCAATAATAAGGATTACAGATAAATTATAAAACAGTGTTAAAGCACTTGTAATAACGTTCAGTCGTTGGACTACAGGGCGGGTGCGTTCATCTGAGCTTTCCCTATTTGCTCAATAGATCCAAAACCATATTACTCCAAAAAGATCCGCACATCCAAAACCATGTCCAAATGTATAAAACACAATTTTATTGTCAAAACTTCCAATAAAAAACATGTATAAATATACAATATACCTCCACAGCTGGAATTGTCACAAATTATTCAGCCATACGGAGAGACTCGTTTCTGGGAGCCGCACATCAGTAAAAGCAACTATGTCGCCTCACATCGATCAACGCGTTTCGCGCTTTAAGCGCTTACTCATGATCAAAGACGCCCAAATGGTTTGCTCCAGAATGAATCTACTTTTCTTACCAACATATGGTTCAAGTACTGTTTTGTTGCGTGCAGATTTGGGGGAGTGGTAATCTGCTTGGAAGAGATGTTGCCATAAGTAGACTGTTCAGACCTAAGCCTTGTTATGTTAGATAAGGTAACTGTTTGACCTTTAAATGTTACCTATTTCTGCTATTTGCACAGTGACTGTTTAGATGCTGCTCAATGCTTCATTCAATAGGATGGGTAAGGGATGCTGCCTGAATTGTTTAGATATGTCACATGAATGACATTCTCCTAGACACTGCCTTACTGATGCTTATGTAAGAAAATACCTTGGAACTGAACAAAGAGACTTTTATATTGATGCATCTCTGGGAACCAAGATGTTATCATGTTTAATTGTCAGGATTAAATATACTGGAGATAGTCAGGGCAAGTACATACTTGTTTCTTTCACAGGTTTATACCTGTAGAGTTACTGGCACATAAAACAACAGTTCATTGGAATAATAAAATATATATTATCACCAGTTAACTTGTCTTGGGCATGCGGTAATGATCAAAGTAAGACACACAGACCATAATATGGATGTAAAACAGGCCACAGCTTTATTGAATTAACAACTTCCATACAACAACCAGTTTATTAACCCTTGCCAAGAATCTGGGGCATAATCCTATGTACCCACCCCTACTAAGCGTAAAACTCAGCCCCTTTTAAACTCCACCCCAGCACACCCCATTAGCTGGTCTGTGCAGCTCAGTGGGGGGTGATGACCAGAACCCGCAACCGTGGTCCGGGTGTTTACCTAGGCCGCTGGCCTAACATCTTCCTGTTACCATATATATATACCACACAATTGTTTACCATTGTACCCCTTGGCAAGGGCCCAAAGCACCAACAGCTGTGACAAGAATCAAACCCCCACAGGTGCTTTTACGACCTGAACAGTGAGGAACCCCCACCCAAAAGCCCCTAGACAAATAGGGGGGGAGGGCAAGCAGAATTCCACTGGATCTAGAAGAGGAAGTGACTGATAAGACAAGCATATTTATATCTGTCCCTCCCATTCCCTCCCCTCAACGTCTTTTCCCCAACCAATAACAAGGGGCCTTATTTAGACCCCTCAGCCCAGACATGATTTCCCCTTCTTAGTTTCTTGTGGGGAATTCTGAACGTCCACTAGGTACAATCATGTGGTCCAGTATTGTGGACTGGAACAATCTGGTTCACCATTCGACAGTCGTGTCGGTGTCTGTACATCTGTATCGGTGTTTGTGCATATGTGTCGTCCAGCATAAAGCAAGAATCTGTGAGGAAAATACTTAGGAAAGCCAGGAGGTCTGGATTCGAGGAGTATTTAAAAAAAGGATTTTATTATCAAAATACATATATAATTTACAACCTAACCGGTTTCATTAAGATACAGAATAAACTTGAAAAACCTTTGAATGGGGGCAGGGCTTTCATTGTTCTCACAGTAAGAAGATTTTCCCTTGCTGTGAGTTGCGGGTCTGTGGACCAGATTCCACATCTGAGGGGAGGTGGATTACAATAGGTAAAAGGGGCGGGAGGGGGATACTTTATCATTCAATTACTCTTGAACTACAACTCTGACAGTATTGAAATAACACTCTCCACGGCCCAAATACCATGAAGATTAACTGGAGCTGATATTTTTGTGAAACATTACTTTTCCTTTAAGACCTCTAATGGAGAAATCTGAAGCTTTTTTGCATCATTGTATTGCTCCATTTTGCTCCTTTTTTTCTTCCTTTTTCCTTGCTCCATTTGGGAGAAATCTTAATACAATGGAAAACATAGGTTCATTGGCTCCATGGAGTAAAGAAAAGATCTCCAAGTTCAATTTTATTCTATGGAGCCAATGTATTAATATTTCTCAGAAATGAGGCAAGGAAACAAACCTCGGGATGTTGTGCTTGCAGATAATGCAACTGCATTCAAAAAAACAATGGATGCCTATCTAGCACAGAACAATATTGACAATTATGACAGATTGCTTCAAAGCAAATAGGATATTGATCCAGGGAACTATTTGACTACCAATTGGAGTCAGGAAGGAATAATTCCCTCCCCACACACACACACTTGGGACTAGATTGGAAATGGCTTCAGAGGGCTTTTTTTTCCTTCCTCTGGATCAACAGGGGTGTTTTTGGCATGAGCTGGACTTGATGGACCCATGTCTTTTTTCAGCCTTATCTCCTATGTTACTATGTTATCTACTATGTAAAGATGCAAAAATGGAACAAGAAAACAGAGAAAAAATGGAGCAATAAAATGGTACAAAAAAGTGGTGCTCCAAGTACTATGTTATTCTACAGAGCCAATGCCTAAAGTTTTTGCGGGGTTAGTGTTGGCTCGATAGAGTAAATAGATATATGTGCAAGAAAACTGAGAAACAAAAGTAAAGCAGAAAAAAAAAAAAAAAAAAAAATCATTTTCATCTACTTCTCAAAAATGTCAAATTACTTTGAAAAATAAATGTAAAAAATGGGTTTGGCCACAAAAGAGGTTGTGGTTAGATGAGGGTTGTGGGGGACCAATGCAGAGCTAATGGCACCAGAAGGTCCTGTGCCTAGCGGTGCTTGAGATGTTAATCCGGCCATGACTTTACACTGTATTGTAGGTGAAGGTGAAGTAGTGATCTGTAAAGTGACATATGGACCTCTCTTTTTTTCTTCTGCTAATTCCTCTTCCTATATAATCTAGTATCCCTCTGGATTTCCACACTGCTTGCCTGTCTTTGACTTATCAGATATGGCTTCTCCAAAGTCCATTTCCTCTGCTGGTTTTGTCAGCAGAGTACCATTGTATTCTGCCACTGTATTTTTGTGTCCATTTTGTGGCATTATATTTCAAACCTCATACTTTTGTCCATTCATTTTTTTTAAGGGATATTAATGCTGTAATATATATATATATATATATATATATATATAAAAGGTAATAGCGATCAGCACACACAGGAAACTTTTCAATCAGTGCAAGTAATCTTTATTCAGGATCAACGTTTCGATCCCCACAGGGATCTTTGTCAAGATAGCAAGTGAACAAACATACCGCCCATATATACCCTATCACCTGTGACCTTTAACAAACATACACTTTAACCTTTAACCTCGTGTTAAAATGTAAAATACAAATAAAATCAAAATGAAAATAAATGCACCTTATGTGCATTATTCAAAAGAATGCTGACTTCTTATCAACTAATTTGAATATTATTATAAGATGACAGGAACATTATATACACAAAATCAGTAATCATCGTAACTCTGATCTTTCAATCATGCTTTCAAAATGTTAGTATAAGTCCGTTCAACATAATGATATAAATCCATATCCCACATTCATGTGAGCCGTGCCGCGGGACTCCCTCGCATTGCACAGCACACCTAAACATGAGACTTACTTCGAAGCTACGCTTATTATAAAGCGCCCGTCACCTCTTAATCGATTTGAAGAGGTTTGATAATGAACATAACACGTGTAGACCATTTACTCTTAAATGACAGCTACGGGGAATACGTGAGCCCTATAAGTTAAATTGATTGTTCTCCGCCGCTACTTCACCGGGAATGCATGGAGAACAGTATTAGCACGAACAGCACTGGTCTCTTGACGGATCAAAAATAAACAATATAGATAATGTATAAAATGATTCCTGGTTAATTTACTGAGTCTCCGCTACGTTATTCAACTCATCATATGCTGAACACACACTCGTGTTGGTAGTTTAAGAGAAATGACACTTGTTACCACCAAACAAGTATCATTCAAAACACTACTGTTCTAATATATTTTCAAACATAAAAGTCCATAAGAGTGACGATAGCCAACTGGCCACGGCACCCAAGTAGCGTCCCCTGTGTGTCTAGAAAGCAACAAGATGATACCAGATAATCTGAATGAACACAAAGTAACAATGTGACCATGAACATTCAATAGAGGTTATATACAGAAATTACTAGACAGCGTAAGTGAAATACAGAAATAGGATATCTGAACCCTTATATATACAGTCTGGGTTTGTATATAGGCACTTGTTTCATCATAGATCAGGACAGAAAGATGTTAATACGTTTCTTCTTATGCATTATTTAGACTACTTCATGGAGTCAAAATATTATCCGTCTCAACTATATATCAATGTACTTGGATTGAGGAATTTATGAACTTATATGGAAAACAATGTGCATGGGAGGTGATACCATCCCGGGACCCAAGACTCTGTCCGGTCCAGGTCCTCCAGGTAGTACAAAACCTCCTGATGTGGAAAAACATTAGTATTAGGGGTAAGTCTCATAAGTCATTAAGCGGGGCGATTATGCCTACCCGGGACCTAAGATTCAGATTGATCCAGGTCCTCCAGGTGGCAAACCTCCCCTCTTCCATACTTTTAGATGTGAGTGCATAGAGATACTACCATTCCTTAATCCAATAGTTCAAGGATTTCTTTATCCTCAATTCCACCGCCTCCATAGTTCCATGGATTAGAGCGGTAATTCATAAGAAACATGAATAAGAAATATATTCATTAAGACCATTTGGTGCCATGGTGTTCAATCTTTTAATCCAACTTACTTCTCGTTGCAACAGTTTCCGTCCCCTGTCTCCTCCCCTCTGGGAGACTAGGGTCCTGATCAATGATCATATATTTCAATGAAGTAACAGTGTGTTTGCATTGAGCAAAATGTCTCGCCACTGGTTTGTCTGATTGTCCTGTTTGTAAGGCATCCCTGATGGATTTTCTATGGTTTGCCATCCTTTCACGTATTGAAGTGATAGTTTTGCCAATATACATTAGAGAACATGGGCATATCCTATATAATAATTCGCCAAGTTGTGTGTAACGCCCGACATTTGCAGTAGACACTGCTGCGCATGCGGCAGTCATTGCCCAGTACAGACTGCCCGCGCCGTGGCTGATACAGAGCTGGGCGCTCCGAAGGAGCGTCCAGCTTTGTATCAGCAGTGGCGCGGGCAGTCTCTGCTGTGCGTGACTGCCCCGCGACCGGCTGCCAGAGGCACTGTGGCCCGTGTAACGGGCTGTTCAACTAGTTATAAAATAAACAACATAGGTAGATGTACATGTAAGTCTATGTTTGATAGAAATCATTTTTCAGATCTTGGATCGCGGAAGGAGGATCCTGTGAGCAAATTTCTACATGTAATACAATTAGGACATTTAAAACATCCCGTCTTATTGTTAGTAAGCCATGTTTGTGGTTCACTTATGTAGCAATGTTTAGGATCGTTTTAACCAACATATTTTTCAAATTTGATCCCCTCCTGGAAGCCATTAGTGGAGGATTTCTAAAAATAGGTGGTAATGTCTTATCTTTAGCCAGAATATGCCAGTGACTCTGTATAATTTGTTTGATCTTTCTAGAGGTTGGAGTATATTGTGAACTAAAAATTAATCTCTGTGCTGAGGATGTTTTCATACTTGGTTGTAATAGTTGATCTTGTGTGAGAGTACATGCACGCTGTTGATGTGTCTCAAGTGTTGTTCCTTGTATCCTCTTTCTTTAAATCTCAAAATTAATTCTTCCACTTGTTCCAAACCTTTTTCTCTATCACTATTATTCCTCAGTATCCTAATCATTTGTGAATAGGTACCGAGGTCAGTATATGTTTGGGGTGGCAACTACTACTGAGTAATAACGTATTCCTGTCAGTAGATTTCCTATAATTAGTAGTGCTAAGTGTCCCCATATTGTTGCTAATTGAAATATCCAAAAAGTTAACTTCTTCTGTACTTGCAACGTATGTGAATTTAATTGGAGTGTCAAGTTGATTTAAATGATCCACAAATCTTTTTAATGATTCTGCATCTTTTTTCCAAATCAGAAAACAAGTCATCTATAAATCGATAGTAGCATAGTAAATGATCTTTATACTGGGATAGGATATATGTTTCCTCAAACTTAGCCATATATAGATTGGCGAATGATGGTGCGATATTTGATCCCATCGATGTACCTGAGACTTGTAAGTAATAGGATTTTTCAAATTTGAAATAATTATATCCCAAACAAAATCCTAATAAAGTCATAAGAAATTCTGTGGGAGGTCTTTTGGTGTCATGATTCTTTACAAGGCATTCACGGACTGCTTCCATTCCCTCTAATGTGGGGATCATGGTATATAAGGATTTCACATCCAATGTCACTAAATAATCTCACCTGTGATATTGCCCAAGGATTTTAATTTCAAAATAAGGTCAGTAGTGTCCCTAATATAAGAAATGGTCTTCTGCACTAATGGTTGAATAAAATAATCCAGAAACTGTGCGATGGGCTGTAACAATGAACCTATAGCAGACACTATAGTCGTCCTGGAGGATGTATAGGATCTTTATGTATCTTGGGAATAGTGTATAATATGGGACAAATTGGATGATCATTTGTTAGAAAATCCAAAGTGTCAGTAGTAATCCATCCTGCTTCATGTGCAATCTCTAAGGTTTTATCAATCATTTTCTTATATTTCATAGTCGGATCACCAGTCAATGCTTGATAGATATTAGTATCTTGTAATTGGGTCATGATATAATTTCGGTAGTCTACATAGTCCATCACCACTATCACCCCTCCTTTATCGGCTGGGCGGATAACTATATTGGGATTAGAGGATAAAGTTCTAATGGCCCTCTTTTTCTTGTTTAGTCAGATTGGAATATTGTTTATGATGTGTTCCCTTTGAGTCCTCTTCAAGCAATTGGCTGAAAGTGCTAATAGATTTATTAGTGTTAGCAGGCTCAAAGGTGCTTCTAGCTCTAAAGGGTACTTGTTCAGAGCTCTTATGTTGGAAATAATCTTTCAATTTCATACTTCGCTGAAATCTATGTATGTCAATAGAGAGATCCAAGTCTGTCTGTTTTGTAGTGGGTACAAACGATAATCCTCTGTTCAGTAACTTAATTTCAGAGGAGGTAAGACTGTGGGAGGAAAGATTAAATACTACTTCCTCCCCCTGCTGGGCGGTTTTTTGTCCACTTGGTCCCTGGACTTCTATGTCGCTTACCACCCCTTCTTTTATGGGGCCTCCTCCCTCCCTCTTGCGGACTGGTTTCTGGTGGTAACCCCCTAAAAAAGGGGTTGTCACATTGGAATTATTTGATTCTGTTATACAGTAGCTCCCTCTAGTGGTGTATCATGCTCTGAGCCTGATGAGTTTCCTGACGAATTGTCAATGTGTTTAAATTAGGTCTTTGAATTTTGTTTCTATTTGTTCTTCTAAATCTAGGTTGTTTTCTATCATCAGAACCTGAAAGCCACCTATAAACTCTTCTTTCCTTATAGTCTAGGTTCACCTTATCCACCTTGCTCTTCTTAAATCTGTGTAATTCTGTTTTGAATGTTAAAAGTTGAGATCTTAATTTATCCGACCAATTATCTGTTTTATTCTTCTGTTAGAGTAATTAAATGCATTTGTTCATAAGCCAACACTTCTGTTTTAACCAAATTTAAAAGCCTTGTAACTTCTTCAATCACGAGCAATATTAAATCAAAGGAGCATTTATTGAGTATTGAGCACCATTTTACACAAAAGTCAGGATTATTACGTCCTATTGTAGGGATATTAGAAATCCTGAATCCTCTTGGTATTTTCTTTTGCCTATAATAATCTGATAAGTATACACCATGCAAGTGCAAATCAATTTCTCTTTTCTTCAATCTAAGTAAATGATGAAATATATCAATTGGTACATGTTCTGGCGATTCATCCAGAGCTGTCTCAGTAAAAAGAATAGCATTAGCTTGAGTCTCAGTAAAAGCAGAAGATCCAATAGGGGTTTCAATATTGATATTACAGAAGTCAGTATCCAAAGATTCCATTGTCAAAGTCCAGGTCTGTATAATATAAGTGGTAATAAGTACTAATAAGTTCCAGTTGTTCAAAACACGGGTGCACTCCAACGAAGTATCCAATATTCAATATTAAGGAAGCACTCTCGATACAAATGTAAATGCCTGGGTGCCAGATAGAGAGAATCCAAAAGGCAATATTCTTATGAATTACTGTTCTAATCCATGGAAACTATGGAGGCGGTGGAATTGAGGATAAAGAAATCCTTGAACTATTGGATTAAGGAATGGTAGTATCTCTATGCACTCACATCTAAAAGTATGGAGAGGGGAGGTTTGCCACCTGGAGGACCTGGATCAATCTGAATCTTAGGTCCCGGGTAGGCATAATCGCCCCGCTTAATGACTTATGAGACCTACCCTAATACTAATGTTTTTCCACATCAGGAGGTTTTGTACTACCTGGAGGACCTGGACCGGACAGAATCTTGGGTCCCGGGATGGTATCACCTCCATGCACATTGTTTTCCATATAAGTTCATAAATTCCTCAATCCAAGTACATTGATATATAGTTGAGACGGATAATATTTTGACTCCATGAAGTAGTCTAAATAATGCATAAGAAGAAACGTATTAACATCTTTTTGTCCTGATCTATGATGAAACAAGTGCCTATATACAAACCCAGACTGTATATATAAGGGTTCAGATATCCTATTTCTGTATTTCACTTACGCTGTCTAGTAATTTCTGTATATAACCTCTATTGAATGTTCATGGTCACATTGTTACTTTGTGTTCATTCAGATTATCTGGTATCATCTTGTTGCTTTCTAGACACACAGGGACGCTACTTGGGTGCCGTGGCCAGTTGCCGTGCCGTGGTCACTCTTATGGACTTTTATGTTTGAAAATATATTAGAACAGTAGTGTTTTGAATGATACTTGTTTGGTGGTAACAAGTGTCATTTCTCTTAAACTACCAACACGAGTGTGTGTTCAGCATATGATGAGTTGAATAACGTAGCGGAGACTCAATAAATTAACCAGGAATCATTTATACATTATCTATATTGTTTATTTTTGATCCGTCAAGAGACCAGCGCTGTTCGTGCTAATACTGTTCTCCTTGCATTCCCGGTGAAGTAGCGGCGGAGAACAATCAATTTAACTTATAGAGCTCACGTATTCCCCGTAGCTGTCATTTAAGAGTAAATGGTCTACACGTGTTATGTTCATTATCAAACCTCTTCAAATCGATTAAGAGGTGACGGGCGCTTTATAATAAGCGTAGCTCGAAGTAAGTCTCATGTTTAGGTGTGCTGTGCAATGCGAGGGAGTCCCGCGGCACGGCTCACATGAATGTGGGATATGGATTTATATCATTATGTTGAACGGACTTATACTAACATTTTGAAAGCATGATTGAAAGATCAGAGTTACGATGATTACTGATTTTGTGTATATAATGTTCCTGTCTAGTGATGAGCGAGCACCCCAATGCTCGGATGTTCGGGTGCTCTGACCGAGCACCCCCTGAGGCTCGAGTGCTCGGCCGAGCACCCGAGCCCCATTGAAGTCAATGGGAGGACTCGAGCATTACACCAGGCACCCCCTGCTCTGATGAGGGGAGGGTGCCTGGTCCATAGGAAAAGGGCAGAAAAAGATGGAAACACTACAGAAATGGTTCAGGGACAGCATAGGGAGGATGTCTGGATGCACCTTGGACTCCAACATCGCTGCTGGGAACGATCTTTCGCCCGTAGTACGCCATTTTTACAGACTGACCGTAAAACACACAAAAAGGAAAATAAAAACGACTTTAGGCGAAAAATTGTTACCAAACAGTATTTGCTGTATATTTACTTGTATATCATCTGCAAATTCTCGCAAAAATTTCATCGATTTTCTGAAGTGAGGCCATGATTAAGAGGGAAACGTGCGCAGAGGCAAATTATCCCAAAAATTTCCTTGATTTTCAGAACTGAGGCCATGATTAAGAGGGAAACGTGCGCAGAGGCAAATTCTCCCAAAAATTTCCTTGATTTTCAGAACTGAGGCCATGATTAAGAGGGAAACGTGCGCAGAGGCAAATTATCCCCAAAATTTCCTTGATTTTCAGAACTGAGGCCATGATTAAGAGGGAAACGTGCGCAGAGGCAAATTCTCCCAAAAATTTCCTTGATTTTCAGAACTGAGGCCATGATTAAGAGGGAAACGTGCGCTGAGCTGACCATCTAAAACATTATGGGTGAGGGTCTGCTGCAGAGCTGACCATCCTAAACATTATATGCGAAGGCCCGCTAGTGAGCTGACGCTATAAAACATTATATGAGAGGGCCCGCTAGAGAGCTGACCCAATAAAACATTATATGAGAAGGCCCGCTGGTGAGCTGACCTATATAAAAATTGGCAAACAGGGCCCGCTGGTGAGCTGGCCCTATATAAAAATTATATCACAGGGCCAGCTCACCAGGGCATATGGAAGAGGAGGAGGAGGATGAGAACATTAAGAGTCAACCATATACCCGTTTTTGGGGTGGAAGGGGTGAATGGGAATACAGAGTATTCCCATCATTGTAAATAACATATATAAAGTGAGTTTATGTTCCCCCGGGGCTTTCCTCCAGTGGAGTGGAGAAGTCAGGGGAAATCCAGGCCTTGTTCATTTTTATAAGTGTCAACCTATCAGCATTGTCGGTGGAAAGGCGGATACGCTTATCTGTTATGATGCCACCAGCAGCACTAAATACCCGCTCAGACAGAACGCTGGCGGCAGGGCAGGCCAGCACCTCCAAGGCGTAGAGTGCCAGTTCATACCACGTGTCCAGCTTGGACACCCAGTAGTTGTAAGGCACAGAGGGATCATTGAGGACGCTGACACGGTCTGCTACGTACTCCTTCACCATCTTCCAAAACTTTTCCCTCCTTGTGACACTAGGCTGCGCATCAGGGTGAGGGTGCTGGCGGGGTGTCATGAAGGTGTCCCACGCCTTGGAGAGTGTTGCCCTGCCTTTGTCGGAACTGCTGTGTGCTCCCCTTTTCTCCCCTTCTCGGTTGGCCAAGGTAGCACGTACTCTGCCGCCAGCGTTGTCAGATGGAAAATTTTGGAGCAATTTTTCGACAAGAACCTTCTGGTATTGCACCATTTTGCTTGTCCTCTCCACCGGAGGAATGAGAGATGAGAAATTCTCTTTGTAGCGGGGGTCCAGAAGGGTGAACACCCAGTAATCCGTGTTGTCTAAAATGCGTACAACGCGTGGGTCACGGGAAAGGCAGCCTAACATAAAGTCAGCCATGTGTGCCAGAGTACCAACAGTCAAGATTTCGCTGTCCTCACCAGGAGGCTGACTCTCAATATCCTCATCCTCTTCCTCCTCTTCTGCCCACCCACGCTGAAGAGATGGAACTAAAGTTCCATGGCTACCCTCTGTAGCGGAGGCAACCGTGTCTTCCTCCTCCTCCTCCTCCTCCTCCTCCTCCTCCGCCTCCTCCAATTGTCGCTGAGAAGACGAAGTGAGGGTGCTCTGGCTATCACCTTGTGTAAGCTCTTCCTCCCCCATTTCCACCTCTTCCACATGCAAAGCGTCGGTTTTAATTGTGAGCAGCGAGCGTTTCAGTAGACACAGAAGTGGGATGGTTACACTGATAATAGCGTTATCGCCGCTCACCATCTATGTCGATTCCTCAAAATTGCGTAAAACCTCGCAGAGGTCTGACATCCATTCCCACTCCTCACTTCTGATTACAGGAAGTTGAACGGAGAGGCGACGACCGTGTAACAGCTGGTACTCCACTACTGCCCTCTGCTGCTCACAAAGCCGGGCCAACATGTGGAAGGCGGAGTTCCAGCGCGTGCTCACGTCACACAGCAGCCGGTGAGCTGGCAATTGTAAGCGCTGCTGCAGCTTCAACAGGCCGGCCGAAGCTGTAGATGACTTACGGAAATGTGCACACACGCGGCGCACCTTGGTCAAGAGATCATGCACATTGGGGTAGGTTTTTAGAAATCGCTGCACCACTAAATTAAATACATGCGCTAGGCATGGTACGTGTGTGAGCTTGCCGAGCTCCAAAGCCGCCACCAAGTTACGCCCATTATCACACACAACCATGCCTGGTTGCAGGTTGAGTGGCGAGAGCCACTGCTCGGTCTGGTGACTAATCCCCTGCAACAGCTCTGAGGCCGTGTGCTGTTTGTCCCCAAGGCAGATCAGCTTCAGCACGGCCTGTTGACGCTTCCCCACTGCAGTGCTACACTGCTTCCAGCTACTGGCTGATGGGGGAGTGGCGGTGTGTGTAGAGAATTCGGAGGTGTAAACGGAGGAGGAGGAGCCAATAACGTAGGTGCTGGTGGAAACCCTGATGGAGGTAGGGCCCGCAATCCTCGGCGTGGGTAGCACCCGTGCCATCCCAGGGTCCGAGTCGCTCCCAGCCTCCACGACATTCACCCAGTGTGCCGTCAGGGAAATGTAGCGTCCCTGGCCACACGCACTTGTCCATGTGTCAGTCGTTAAGTGGACCTTCCCAGTAACTGCGTTGGTCAGGGCACGGGTGATGTTACGGGACACATGGTGGTGTAATGCGGGGATGGCACACCGGGAAAAGTAGTGGCGGCTGGGGACCGCGTACCGAGGGACAGCTGCTGCCATCAGGCTGCGGAAGGACTCAGTGTCCACAAGCCTAAATGGCAGCATTTCGATGGCCAGTAATTTTGAAAGGTGTGAGGTTAGTGCTATGGCCTGTGGGTGGGTGGCTGGGTACTTTCTCTTGCGCTCAAATGCCTGGGGTAACGACATTTGGACGCTGTGCTGGGACAGGGAAGTGGATGTGGTCGCTGATGGTGCTTCAGATGGTACAGGTGCAGGGCGGGAGGTATGCGGGCCTGCGCCTTCAACAGGCGATTGGCCGGCACCGAAAACAGGGGAAGAGGAGGCAGTGGTGTGGCCTGCAGACACAGATGGGCGATCCAGGCGTTCCTCCCACTTACTACGGTGCTTGGATGCCATGTGTCGGATCATGCTGGTGGTGGTGAGGTTTCTAGTGTTCATGCCTCGGCTCATTCTGGTGTGGCACAGGTTGCAAACTACAATTCTTTTGTCGTCCGCACTTTCCTTAAAAAAACGCCATACCGCGGAACACCTACCCCTTGGCAAGGTAGATTTACGCAAGGGGGTGCTCCGTGGAACATTTGCGGGCCGGTTTGGTGCGGTCCGCCTTCTTTCTGTAGCCACACCACTGCCTCTTCCAGCCTGTTGCGGTGCTGCAGATGGCTCACCCTCAGGACTGCTGTCATCGCTCGGCTCTACACCTTCCCAGGTGGGGTCAGTCACCTCATCGTCCACCAAGTCCTCCTCCACTTCCTCACTCTGATCATCCTCCTCAAGTCTTGATCCCACCACATACTCAGTCATTGACAACTGTATAACATTCTCCTCAACAAGGTCTTGAGACGGAAATAGTGGTTGATTTAATGGCAACTGTGTCTCATCATCATCATCATCATCATCCACTACTTCCTTTGACCTTAAATGCCGTTCACATCTGTCATCTTCTTGTGATTGGGTAGCCTCTAGAGGTTGTGAATCAGGGCACAAGATGTCATGTTCCTCTGCAAGCGTGCTTGGAGAGAGGGTCAAATGAAGGATTGGTGATGAGACGAGCTCATCACTATATCCCAGTGTGGGATCACTTCTTTGACCAGACCGTGTATGGTGGGAGGAAGGATGATCAGAGTGAGGATTATGTTGACCAGACTCTTGGCTACTGAGAGTGGACTTGGTGGAAGACAGGGTGGTGCTTAACCGACTGGAAGCAGTATCAGCTGTCATCCAACCGACCACCTGTTCGCACTGGTCGGACCTCGAGAGTGATGTCCTGCGACGCCCTGTGAAATCAGACATGAAGCTAGGTATGGTGGATGTCTTTCTTTCTTGTGCTCTGGCACCAGGCACAGTTTCTCCGCGTCCTGACCCGCGCCCTGAACTTTCAGGATCACGTCCACTTCCCCGTCCCTTTTTACCCGCCTTCTTCATCTTACACGATATATATGACTTTAATATATATGAGTTTGAAAACTTAACAGTATTTCTTACTATTCTGCAACTCTGCAGAGTACACAGAATAGGCTGCTAAACTGCGGTGACACACACTGAATGGAATAAGTGACTTTAATATTTGAGTTTGAAAAATTAACAGTATTTCTTACTATTCTGCAACTCTGCAGAGTACACAGAATAGGCTGTTAAACGGCGTTGAAACACACTGAATGGAATATGTGACTTTAATATTTGAGTTTGAAAACTTAACAGTATTTCTTATAATTCTGGAACTGTACAGAGTACACAGAATAGGCTGTTAAACGGCGGTGAAAGACACTGAATGGAATATGTGACTTTAATATTTGAGTTTGAAAAATTAACAGTATTTCTTATAATTCTGGAACTGTACAGAGTACACAGAATAGGCTGTTAAACGGCGGTGAAAGACACTGAATGGAATATGTGACTTTAATATTTGAGTTTGAAAACTTAACAGTATTTCTTATAATTCTGGAACTGTACAGAGTACACAGAATAGGCTGTTAAACGGCGGTGAAAGACACTGAATGGAATATGTGACTTTAATATTTGAGTTTGAAAACTTAACAGTATTTCTTATAATTCTGGAACTGTACAGAGTACACAGAATAGGCTGTTAAACGGCGGTGAAAGACACTGAATGGAATATGTGACTTTAATATTTGAGTTTGAAAACTTAACAGTATTTCTTATAATTCTGGAACTGTACAGAGTACACAGAATAGGCTGTTAAACGGCGGTGAAAGACACTGAATGGAATATGTGACTTTAATATTTGAGTTTGAAAACTTAACAGTATTTCTTATAATTCTGCAACTGTACAGAGTACACAGAATAGGCTGTTAAACGGCGGTGAAAGACACTGAATGGAATATGTGACTTTAATATTTGAGTTTGAAAACTTAACAGTATTTCTTATAATTCTGCAACTCTGCAGAGTACACAGAATAGGCTGTTAAACGGCGGTGAAAGACACTGAATGGAATATGTGACTTTGATATTTTAGTTTGAAGACTTAACAGTATTTCTTCCTATTCTGCAACTCTGCACAGTACACAGAATGTGCTGCTACACTGCGGCGAAGCACACTGAATGGAATATGTGACTTTGATATTTTAGTTTGAAGACTTAACAGTATTTCTTCCTATTCTGCAACTCTGCACAGTACACAGAATGTGCTGCTACACTGCGGCGAAGCACACTGAATGGAATATGTGACTTTGATATTTTAGTTTGAAGACTTAACAGTATTTCTTCCTATTCTGCAACTCTGCACAGTACACAGAATGTGCTGCTACACTGCGGCGAAGCACACTGAATGGAATATGTGACTTTGATATTTGAGTTTGAAGACTTAACAGTATTTCTTCCTATTCTGCAACTCTGCACAGTACACAGAATGTGCTGCTAAACTGCGGCGAAGCACACTGAATGGAATATGTGACTTTGATATTTGAGTTTGAAGACTTAACAGTATTTCTTCCTATTCTGCAACTCTGCACAGTACACAGAATGTGCTGCTAAACTGCGGCGAAGCACACTGAATGGAATATGTGACTTTGATATTTTAGTTTGAAGACTTAACAGTATTTCTTCCTATTCTGCAACTCTGCACAGTACTCAGAATGTGCTGCTAAACTGCGGCGACGCACACTGAATGGAATACGTGACTTTGATATTTTAGTTTGAAGACTTAACAGAATGTGCTCTAATCTGCAACTTTGCACACTAAACAGAATGTGCTCTAATCTGCAACTTTGCACACTAAACAGAATGTGCTCTAATCTGCAACTTTGCACACTAAACAGAATGTGCTCTAATCTGCAACTGTGCACACTAAACAGAATGTGCTCTAATCTGCAACTTTGCACACTAAACAGAATATATATATTTTTTTTTTTTTTTTTTGTTTTTTTCCCCCCACACCAAATAACCTGCTGCCCCCACACACAGTAGTCCTAAAAAGGACTTTTGGTTCTTTTTTTTTCACAATTTTTGTTTTTTTCCTCCCTACACTGCCTTTCCCTTCCTATCCTCAGCTCTCCCTGGCTCAGACTGAGCCGAACTCGATGGTCAGGTGCTATACAGCACCTGACCACGGGTTCTGGCCAGCCAATCAGTGTAATGCCAGCAGCCAACATGGCTGCTGGCATTACACCGATGTCAGAGCCTCCCTGCACGTTTATTGGCTGCGCAGCAGCCGCAAAACGTGCGGGGAGGAGACCCGAACATGGCGGGCGAGCACATGCGGTACTCGTACGAGTACCGCCATGTGCCGAGCAGAGCGATGCTCGAGCCGATCCGAGCATCGGCCGAGCATGCTCGCTCAACACTATTCCTGTCATCTTATAATAATATTCAAATTAGTTGATAAGAAGTCAGCATTCTTTTGAATAATGCACATAAGGTGCATTTATTTTCATTTTGATTTTATTTGTATTTTACATTTTAACACGAGGTTAAAGGTTAAAGTGTATGTTTGTTAAAGGTCACAGGTGATAGGGTATATATGGGCGGTATGTTTGTTCACTTGCTATCTTGACAAAGATCCCTGTGGGGATCGAAACGTTGATCCTGAATAAAGATTACTTGCACTGATTGAAAAGTTTCCTGTGTGTGCTGATCGCTATTGCCTTTTGGATTCTTTCTATCTGGCACCCAGGCATTTACATTTGTATCGAGAGTGCTTCCTTAATATTGAATATATATATATATATATATATATATATATATATATATACTCATGACTCATGAGTAAGCGCACAATGCTCAAAATGCGTTGATCTGTGAGGGACCGAAATTACACACTTGCCGGTTCAGTTTGCACACCTCATAAGCCTTTCCTTATGAGGTGTGCAAATTGTTTTATGTGTTTGCTTTCTGTAGTCTCCTCCTACCTACTTCCTCCCTCTGAGCTGCTCCTCCTACGTACTTCCTGGAGAGGGGTTTAAAGGGCAGACTGAGTCCTGACTCAGTTGCCCTTGTGTTGTTGTACAATACAGTTATGTTTTCATTTCCTTGGGCTCTGTGTATGACCTGGCTTGTCTGACCATCCATCCTGAGGCTGACCTGTGGCTCTGTCTGACTATTCTCTTGCCTTATACTGTATATAGTGGACACCCAATCTGGTGCAGATCTGTGGCTCTGGCTGACTATCTGAACTGTGTATGACCCAGCTTGTCTGACCATCCAGTCTGGTGCTGACCTGTGCCTCTGTCTGACTATTCTTCTGCTGTATCCTATATATAGTGGACACCCAATCTAGTGCAGACTTGTAGCTCTGACTGACTACCTGAACTGTGTATGACCTGGTTTGTCTGACTACCCTCTCTGGCGCTGACCTGTGGCTCTGTCTGATTATTCTCTTGATTGTCCCCTGTACCTAGCAGACACCCAAATTTGTGCGGACCTGGGGCTCTGGTAGACTGGGTCTATGCTGACTGCAGGAGTGAGTCAAGCATCCGCTTTCTCTATACTGACTGCAGGCGTGAGTCGGGGTTATTTCTCACTATCTCAGACGAAGACTTTGTGTTCCTGTTCCATTCCAGTTCCAGTTCCTGGTTTCCGCAGAGACTACCAGTGACTTAGGCCTAGTCTCTAGCAGTGTGGTCTACCTTGGCAGTCTGCTATTTCTGATAGTAGTGCTTGCTGGCTGTGACCTCTGCTTGTTCCTGCTATCTTACTTGTGTGCTACCTTACTTGTATTTCAATAAATTGCATTTTAATATATACTGTACTGACTCCTGAGTTGTTCTGGGGAAACCGTGACACCAATGCACATTCAGCTATTCACCATTTAAAATCTGGCCTTGATTTCTGGGTACACATGTTCCAAGTACCCAGTAACAGTTTCCTCTATATAACCCAAAGGGCACACTACAGAAGTTTGTGGATGACACTTTCCAGGTGATGTTGGGGGTCAACCGGCCAGTGCCTATTGCTATCAAGTATTTCTTTGATTTCTTTGATGAGATGGCAGAGAAGCATGAGATTGAGGATGCAGAGACAGTTCACATCTGGAAGAAACACAGGTGATTGAGAGCCAGGGGAATTTTAATGTATGGTGGTGGAGTGTTGATGACAGTCCCAGTTTCACAGCAATCAAACAATTTAATTCTATGGTCAGCTGGTCAGGGAAGAGTGGGGTGTTCTGGGTGTACAATACACAAATGTGGCTGCTTTTCCCACAACAGCAAGAAAAGGAAGACTACAACTAAAGTTGAAAGAGGATGTGTTAGAGTATATTTGGAAGCCTTAATTCACAATTTCACACGGCGCCTCAAGGGTTCTTAAAATTGCATTGTTGAGCATAACTAGTCTGATACTGGCAGAACATCCAAAGGTTTTAAGGGACCCAGCAGTGGCTTAAAATGACCCTATCAGTTAACCTTTTGTCACAATGAGTCTTCCTCTTTCTCCTGCTGTGTCTTTACATTGTCCATAAGTTTTTCACCTCTTACCATTTTTTTTCTCTCCCCTCTTCCAGTCTAATGCAGCGATTCTGGGTGCTGATTTGAAACATCCTCAGATGTGTTTGACATTGAAGTGTCTGAGAATGTGGATTCCATCTTGTCAGTCATTGCCAAGACTTTCATTGATGCATGCACCATCTTGGAACACAAAGTGGGGAGTGTGAGTGTGCATGCATTGATTGGATTATGGGAAGAAGTTTGCATTTGTGAGAAGTTTGGTGAAGAGGGAGCTATATTACTTTTTTGTACATGGTGAGGAAATGCAAATTAAAATTACCTGTAGAAATTGCAAAACCGTCAAGCAATGTATTCCCTTGACAAGTTACCCATGCCTACTGCAAGTTCCCATGTCTCTGCTCTGTCTTTATGACTTTCCAAAGAGGATATTGCAATGTGCATACACACATGCAGACAAATACACTCTCCTCGTCACGTATTAGGTATCCTATTGAAAGGTCAACCTCTATTTGGCAACCATCAAAATGCCAAGATCATAATGTTGCCCGCATCAAAAGGGCAACATTCTAATGTTGCACGCTTAAATGTCACCAAGAAAATAACACAAATCTGCTCCAAGTACCCTACATGTATACCTTACCCCTTTGAGTGGCAGAGGGGTCCACAGCACACTCAAAGGGTTACTGGTTATCCATGAACCTAAAGACATAAAATTATTAAAAATAACTTGAATCCTGCTGCTGTTGTCGCCAATGCAGTCTTCCAAGTAATGTTATGCATAACATTACTTGGAATAGGGCGTCTTACCCCTTTTAGCGATACTCAAGCATGCACAGAAGGAGTTACTCGGAGCAGCTTTGCTCTATCGTCTTGGTGACATTTAAGCGTGCAACATCAGAATCAGCGTTTTGATGGTCTCCACACCCCTTGATGTTCCATGAGCAAAACACTTGTACCTTTCTCTTACAGGACTCACCTGTCAACAAGCTATTGTACGCAAGAGAAATTCCTCACTACAAGCAACTAGTGGAAAAGTAAGTGAACCCAACACCAAAATAATACATCTGGAAGTTGTTCAAATGTTATAATAGTGCACACTTGTTGATATTTTTTTTATTAATACAATCTAGTAGCGACCACTAGGTGGTGGTGTTTCATTAGCTCCAGTAGATACATTTTAGCGATCAACCATAGCTCTCTGAACACTAAAATGAAAGACATTATATTGATCTGTGATACTTTTTGACTAATCCATATATTGGTAGTAAGAATCCCTTTTTTCAGTGAGAAAAGCTTAGCAATATGTTTGAGCATTGCTATTCCTTTTAAGTGGGATTTGTAACCAATTGAAATGCTACAGCTGTATCCAACACTTTTCTTTGCAGTGCATTGGAGGTCTCTGTAGCATTAAGGAAATAAATTACATATTTAAATTGATAAGAATGTGTATTTGTCCCTATGGTGTAGTTGATTTTCCCCATTTTCTTTGTATCTGTGACCCTTAAAAATAGCTACCAAAGCAATCCCAGTTTCTACACAGTTGACAGTACAGTGATAGTCACCCAAATTCACCCCAAAAGGAGTATACCTTTAGACCTTAAAGCCTACCACAGGGTCACGCATTATGGGTAAAAAGTGTAAAGGCCTGTATGCTAAGGTTAAAAAAAAGTTTGGGTGAAAAGGGCGTGTGGGGGCATGACGCTGTGTGTTAGGGGGTGTGACGCTGTGTGTTGGGGGGTGACGCTGTGTGTTGGGGGAGTGTGTGTTGGGGGGTGTGATGCTGTGTGCTGGGGGCATGACGCTGTGTGTTGGGGGGGTGACGCTGTGAGTTGGGGGGAGTGTGTGTGTTGGGGGGTGATGCTCTGTGCTTGGGGCATGACGCTGTGTGTTGGGGGAGTGTGTGTTGTGGGGGTGTGATGCTGTGTGCTGGGGGCATGATGCTGTGTGCTGGGGGTGATGCTGTGAGTTGGGGGGAGTGTGTGTTGGGGGCGTGATGCTCTGTGCTTGGGGCGTGACGCTGTGTGTTGGGGGAGTGTGTGTTGTGGGAGTAACGCTGTGTGTTGGGGGTGTGATGTTGTTTGTGTGGTAGTGTGGCACACTGGATGTGACACAGTGCGTTAACAGTGTGTGTGTCTGTGTGTGTGTGAAACTCTGGGTGTGAGAGTGTGTGTGACTGCATGTGAGGATGACATTATGTGTGGGTGTGTGACACTGGATGTGACATTACGTGTGGGTGTGTGACACATTGTGGGTGTGACACTATAGGCGTGACACTGTGTGGTAGATGAAGATGAAGATGTAGATCTTTCCACTCTACCAGAGAACAGACTGGAGGCCACAGGAGGAGCTGCTGAGGGTCACATGAGGCCCAGAGAGCTGGTTTTCCCAGTCCTTCAGTATGTGAGGTGCAAAGACGTCTCTGTGCAGGGAAGTGTACTCACCCCTCTCTCTGGTTTAGGTACTATGCAGATACCAGACAGACTGCAGCTGCCAGTTACCAGGAAATGAACTCTGCCCTCACAGAGCTGTCAGGGGTAAGTGAATGTGTTGGGGTGGGACCTTCATACAAGGGGTCGAGAAATGACTCATTTACATCTCTTTATTACTCCTCCAGAAGGGCATTAAAAGGAATACAACTCAGAGAGGATGATGAAGAAATTGTGGAGAAAGCTATCTGCACCTATAGGGTAAAAATAAAATTCCCATTGATTTAAATGCTAGAGACGCATCCATCTTATTGTCATGTCTGATGGAAGTGACAATCCTATTAGATGGGGAACAATTCTATCCATAAAATCACATAAACAATCTGCACCAGTGGAGGAGAAATACTAACAACAGGAGAGCCTCCTGTCGGATTGATGTGTGTATGGAGCTGATCGTCTTACCCAGAAGCCATTGAAACGCCAGACGCTTATGGATCTGACGCTCCTCCTCTGTGATGCAGTCTTCAGGTGGATCCCTGTGGAGGGAGAAGTTATAAGAATATGAAAGACGCCACATGAACAAACCTTATATGTCTTCTCTTTACTATCGTGTCTCTGTACCAATACGGACGCTAAGGGCTTTATTCACCGGTTAAAGAGGTGCAATTCTGGAGCGAACCAACTGTACTACTGGGGGATTAACCTTCTGAGTGCCAGAGAGGTATCAAATTCAATGCACTGGATACCTGTCTGGCACTCAAAAGGTTAATATTCCTATTTATTTTTTGCAAACCAAGCACACTTTGTAGACCATTCCAATGCAGTCATTCTTTTTAAAAAACACAATTGCGGCTCTGCTGAAGAGCCTCCATATCAGCCGACATGGATCTCCTGCTGACAGCATTACAGCTGACAGCAGGAAACGTCAAACTTTGAATGCAGATATCTCTCAAACCACCGTGGTTTGAGAGATATGTTTTTTTGCATTCAATTCAACTTTTTAATCCCTACAAAATGCTAACACATTTTCTGGGACATTACTATCCCTTTAACCCCTTGTTTGATATAGAGGGCCTTCCAATGGGATAAATAATAGACAGTAAAAGGTTATGGAAACGCGGGAACTCGGGTTGCTCTGGTTACATCCAATACGCAGAAAGTAGGTGTGGCCAGCACAGGCTCTCTTTGAAATCGGGGAAATAGGTGTGATAAAGAGGTGATAAAGTTGAGGTGACTTCTCCAGTGATAACACTTCTCCAGTTACTATGTTATTCTATAGAGCCTATGCAATAATATTTATTCACCTTTGGAGATCTTAGTGCATATGCTCTATAGAATAACATAGGAACTGGTTATCTCTGCTTTATCATCTCTTTATCACGCCTTAGTGCTTAACCCTCAGGGTGTTCTAAGTGTGAGGCTGAACAAATAAAAATGAATCCTCTTTGATTTAAATGGGGCTCTTAACCCATTGAATGCTGGAGACCTCCCTGACATTCAGGACTTAAAGGGATAGTAACACTTCGTTTTAACTTTATTTTATTTTGTAGGCATTAAAAAAACATGAAGAATGATATAAGTCTTATCTCTCAAACCTTTATGGTTTATGAGATATTCACAAGCAAAGTTCCCCTCCCCGCCCCTTTTACCTAGTGTAAGCCATCTCTTCTCAGATGTGAGTCTGGTTATATGACAGTACAGATAACAGAAGGGGACAATTTTCTTTGTATGAAAACAATGAAAGCCCTTCCCCCCTTGACAAGTTTTTCAGCTTTTTCCATTATCTTAATTGAAGATTGTCCCTCTCTGCAGTCTACCTGGGCATCTCCCTTCTGATCTGATTGAACAGGGGGGGATACTTTGTTTGTGAATATCTCTTAAACCATAAAGGTTTCAGAGATAAGACTTATATCATTCTTCATGTTTTTTTAATGCCTACAAAATAAAATAAAGTTAAAATGAAGTATTACTATCCCTTTAAAAACGCCAGTTGATTTCAATAAAACATTTTATTTGACATCTGTTGTGCACATGACTTGGCTCAGAATTTCTCCAGGTCATCATATTACATCAGCTTCATTGTGCGCATCATTTCAGTTTAAATGTGCAGTATATGTTTTAATGAAAACTTATAAGTAAATAGATTTAACTACTAAGTAAAATAAGAGTACACCTACCACTGTCAGTTGTTTTATTCAAATGTTATAACAGTTCAAAAGATCAGTAAATTACAGCGTGATTGCTTCCTGAAAGGGATTATAATACTTAAAGGGATAGTAATACCTGCAAATTACTAATTCCCATATTGCAGCTTTGTTAAAAAGAAACATATTGCCCCCAGTGTCATCTCTCAAACCCTTATGGTTTGAGAGATGATAGCGCTCAAAGTTCCCCCCTCCCTCCCCCTTCCCTGACTGAACGCTGACTGCAGGCGACTCTGCAGCTGAGCCGAGATTGCATTTATAAAAAAGAATTCTTTCACTGAAACGGTCTTCTACGTGTGCTTGGTTTATGCTTGGTTTGCAAACACACATAGAAGACCGTTTTAGTGAAAGATTTCTTTTTTATAAATGCTATCTTGGCAATGCTGCAGAGCCACCTGATGCAAGTAATACCGGATATCCCTGCAGTCAGCGTTCAGCGTTCAGTGAGGGAAGGGGGCAGGAGGGGGTTACTTTGAGTGCTATTATCTCTCAAACCATAAGGGTTTGAGAGATGACACTGGGGGCAATAAGTTTCTTTTTAACAAAGCTACAATATGGGGATTAGTAATTTGCAAATATTACTATCCCTTTAAGATGTAAAAAAATATATGTTGTAATTACAGTGGCGTTGTTACTATAACATCCTATGGACTGCTCTGGTCCATAGACCATGAATCTCCATAGGATGGTGTAGGAATTGTACAGTGGCGCTGTTGCTACACCATCCTATGGAGATTTATGGTCCTGGGACCAGATCTGTACAATTTCAGGCCACTGTGATATTGAACCTAAAAAATTCAACTTTGAAAAGTAATAACTTTTGAATGAAACACCTTTCAGCAGTGGGAGTACTCTTGTTTTACTCAGGGGGATAAACCCTACAACATATTTTTTTTTTACATTTTAAGTATTACTATCCCTTTAAAATTTATTGCATGCACACTTAGAAGAACATTCCAGTGAAGGATTTCTTTTCCAGTAACGCAATCTCGGCTCTGCTACAGAGCCACTGGCTGGTCTCAGGAGTGGGTTCCCCTGCAGTCAGCTAGAGCGCTGATGTCAGGGAAAGGGGAGGGAGGGGGGAATTTTAAGTATGATTATCTCTCAAACCATAAAGTTGTGAGAGATGGGAATGGGGGCATTTAATTTATCTTTTAATGGCTACAAGATGCTGTAAATATGATGCATTACTATCCCTTTAACCCCTTAAGGACCCTTGACGTACCAGGACCGTCACGGTCCTTGAACTACTCAAGGACCGATGACGGTCATGGTACGTCACGTACTTTTTACTTACAGCGCTCTACCGGGAGCGCTGTAAGTAAAAATAGGGCCTGAAATAGACCGCTCCAAGATCGGAGCGATCTCTTTCAAGCCCCATAATGACGCGCCGATACACGTGACAGGTGACGTGCGCCTATGCGGTCATTATGGGACGGAAATGTCCCATGACCGCCAGTCCTTAAGGGGTTAAGAGATTAAGGATCCATTCACAAAAACAAATCAGAACACATATTTTTAAATAAATCTCCCCCATAGTTTCTTAAAGAAACAAGATTCACAAACCGTGTGTCTAGAATAGAGCCTATAGTCTTAATCATGATCACAGTTGTGACTGTTGATATAAATTCACTGAACTGAAAAGAAAATAGTTTCTTAAAGAGATTCACAAAAGATGTGTCTGGAATAAAGCCTGTAATCTTAACCCCGATCAATGTTGTTACTGTTGATATAAATTAATTCAACCGAAAGGAAAATAGTTTCTTAAAGAGATTCACAAAAGATGTGTCTGGAATAGAGCGTGCAATCTTAACCCTGATCACTGTTGTGACTGTTGATATAAATTCATTAAACCGAAAGGAGAACAGTTTCTTAAAGGGAATAGTAATACTTTGTTTTATCTTTATTTTATTTTGTAGGCATAAAAAACATGAAGAATGATATAAGTCTTATCTCTCAAACCTTTATGGTTTGAGAGATATTCACAAGCAAAGTTTCCCCTCCCGCCCCTTTTACCTAGTGTAAGTCATCTCTTCTCAGATGTGGTATCCAGTCCATAGACCAGACAGATAACAGCAGGGGACAATCTTCTTCCTATGAGAACAATGAAAGCCCTGCCCCCCTTGACAAGTTTTTCAGGTTTTTCCCTTATCTTAATTGAAGATTGTCCCTCTCTGCAATCTACCTGGGCACCTCCCTTCTGATCTGGCTGAGCAGTGTTACATCAGTAAAAGGGGTGGGAGGGGGATACTTTGTCATTGAATTACTCTTGAACTATAACTCTGACATAATTGAAATAACACTCTCTAAAGTCCAAATACTATGATGATTAATTAGAGCTGCTTTTATTATGAAACATTACTATCCCTTTAAAGAGATTCACAAAAGATGTGTCTGGAATAGAGCGTGTAATCTTCACCACAATCACAGTTGTGACTGTTGATATATATTCACGAAAATGGAAGAAAAATCGTTAACTAAAGAAACACAAACATAAGAACACCACTTATTTTAATTAGGGCAGAACAGTCAAACGTATGTGGAATGGTTCTCCAAAATTAATGTATAAGTAGTAATGAGTATTATGTTCACAGAACCATGTCCACACGTATTCGATAATAGTGACCCATAATACAACATAACCTTGAAAGAAAATCTTGCAGAAGAATAACCCTTGTTTATTCAGCGAGGAAAGAATTACATTATATCATTTGTCCTAATGAACCATTACTGCTAGCTTAATTCATCTGAAAATAAATCAGCACTGTGTTGTACCTCTGGACATATCATTTCATGAATGATTGCTTTTTGCATTTCAAATTGTGCAGTCAAGGATAAAAATGTTCTTTAAATACTGTTTACATGAAACAATGGCAAATATGACATTTAGCTATCAGGGATCTTGTATAACAATGAAAGATTGTAAAAAGATCATTGTTTGTCTTTGTAGTCAGTTTTATATCTTGGGTATAACATTTGTAGACGTCAGTCCTATTTTCTTCTGTGACAAAAGGACATATCGAGCCATCAGATATCCTCCTAAGCGGCTAAGGTGAGAAGACAATTTTTCATACTGCTTTGTAAGGCTATGTTCAAACAGGTGACTAGTTTGTAGCAATGAGATCAAATGGAAAAAAAGAGAAACTTTCGATAGCTTTTTTGCATGTTTTTCATAAAATTTTACTGTATTTAATATGTGATTTAGATGTGATTTGTAGCAAGTGTTTTCCTTATTCTCTATGCATCTATTACTCATTGTGTAGCTCAGACCATTTTTCATTAAAATAAATAGCAATTTTCTATTGAGATCTCTCGGGGGAGGGCGCTTCCTATCAAGTACTATGGAGCGTACTGTATGACTCAAGACATACCACAGAGTGTAGTGGGAGTATGCTAGTTTTACTCAATAGGAAAACTGTTAATATAGTTTCTCATATAACTAAGTTTACTGCTCCTGCCCATGGGCCAAATGCCTGATTCCAGGGTGCAGCGCACCTGAGATTTTTTAACCCCATAACACCTCAAGGATCCATGATGGTCCTGGACCGTCATGGGTTGTTATACCCTTAAGAACCCATGACGGTCCTGGTCCGACATGGGTTGCTATACACTTAAGAACCCATGACGGTTCTGGACCGTCATGGCTTAAATGATAGCTGCATGCCTCCGTGCACGCTGCTATCATTAATTCCAGGCTGAGACTGAATGCTCCGAGGCTGGGGCGTTCAGTCTCAGCCTTTCTTGCTTGTGCTGGGTCATGTGATTGCCGTAGCATCAATCACATGTACCGGCATTCTGAGTGATAGAGGCAGTACACAAAGCATACTGCATCTATGTCTCTCCTCTGCCTCTGCCTCCCTTGCTATCAAAGTAAGGGAGAGAGAGGCAGAGAGGAGAGACCTAGTGGAAAAATAAAATACAGCAGTTGGGGGTATTAACCCCTTCACTGCTGGTGCTGGAGGCTGGCTAAATGCAGGTCAATTTCTGACCTGCAATGATACACTTTAAAAAAAAAAAAACACAACACACTTTTTTTTACCAAAAAAATGTTATAAAAAGAAAAACATCTCATTAAACAAAACTGGGAGTGTGATTGTTGTGGAGCCATGTAATACACTTATACACACCGCCAAATGTCATAGATAATAAAGTGGGAAAATAGGGTTGGAAAAGGGACATTAGTATTTTCACCCAGGGGGGACAGTGGTCACTTTAAGCTGCGCATTTTGATGGTATGACTGACCGGTCATACCTTTCATGCAGTCTCCATAAAAATGTAACCCATTGCGCCCCATTGATCCCAAGAGAAAAAACAAAAATGGTGTTTTTTTACCTTTTTTTTTAAATTTTAATAAAGTAAACGGTGGGTTATCCATATAAGTGGGGTATCAAAAGAAAGCCCTATTTGTGCTTAAAAAAAACAATATAAAATTTATGGGGGTGGAATAAAAGACTTAGAGGGAAAACACTGTTGAACAAAGACATAGTAAAAAAGGTTAGAATTGCTCTGGTCCTCAGATTTTCCTGGTCCTTAAGGGGTTAAGGACGGCAGATCGAGCATGCAGCCATCATTTAAGGACCACAGACCAATTTTTTTTTTGGCATCCGGTTCAGGGCTTTCCAAACGGCGTGCAGTCGCGTGGGGACCCCTGAATTCCATGACAGTCCTGGCACGTCATGGGTCCTTAATGCAAATCTACCCATGAGCGTCAAGGGTCGTTGAGGGCTTAAAAAACTATTTTTATACCTAATTAACTAGCACACATAAACTAGGAGGCCAGTAAGACATTATCCCGGGCTTGACGGTACCATACTTTGAAGAATAGCTGTCTGTTAAATAGCAGTATTATCATTGACTTCATCGATCAATAAACCAATCAATATTTTTGGATAGCTGACAAGCTATAATTCTCCCTCATTGTCAATAAAAAAACAAAAACCAATGAAGCCCTAACACTTATGGCTTTCTGATCATGTGGCCCTGGTGTAAAACTTTAGCATCTGGCTGCCATGCCTGCCCATACCATGTTATGGGCATAAACTGACAAATAAATAAAGCAAAATTTATCCGAAACTAATGTTTGAAATAATACATGGCAAATATAACTACAGATGACCAAATCACCACTGTCGCAGTTAGCATTGTGTTTCGTTTCCTCCTCCTGTTTGGTGTATTTCAATGGGATACACTTTGGCAGTGCAGCTTCTTACGTGTAAGGGATAGTAGTCCTCCTCTCACCTTATTTCCTAGGACACAAAACAAAGAACAGAAGAGTGCAAAGCCACCTCTAAGTGTTTTATTCGAGATCTCTGGAAACTCCCCCACTTGTAAGTTGGTACTTACTAGAATATGAGGCTTTATCTTGCCTCTACGTATCAAAATGAGCACTGGTTCTGCCCCAGGATAGCAACACTCCCCGACTCCAGATCCGTTCTCAATATATCAATGTTCGGAAACAAACATATCCATTGATGGAAAGTTAAACAAAGAGATATGTTTATTAAAATAAATATTTTCAATAAACGATCCAACGCGTTTCGTAATGTTCTAGTCACTTTTTCAGGGATCAAACAGATTTTAGTTTAGAGAGCCATGTTTTATACACAAAGTAGCTAAAACTTAATTGTTCCTCAATTGGAGCTTAATTAGATCTAACTTCAGAACACCTATTCAAAGCCTTGTGGTTCCCTGTTTCAATATTGTCTGTGTCTTCACACTTATTTTGTTTGTGGTACCATCAGACCAAAGTAATAGGGACCAACCAACAAAGCTTGTGTTTTAAGCCTCTTTTTCAGATACACTCCAGTTGTATTACTATAACTATACAATAAAGTAATACAGATTTTTTTGAAAGCTCTTTAACCCTTTGAGTGCCAGAGGGATGCGATGCATACCCATCTGGCACTAAAAAGGGTTAAAATCACCTGTTGCAAAATAACAGTGAGGTTTTAAAAGAGATTTTTTTTTC
This sequence comes from Rhinophrynus dorsalis, assembly GCA_037306005.1. Taxonomy (NCBI): domain Eukaryota; kingdom Metazoa; phylum Chordata; class Amphibia; order Anura; family Rhinophrynidae; genus Rhinophrynus; species Rhinophrynus dorsalis. Next base: position 40,638,761 of record CM074727.1, read on the forward strand.
TCAATAGATAATATCTTCAGTCTTCCCTAGATCTCATGTCCATAGATGAAGACATGGCCGTTCCTACCAAGGTCATAAACTCTGCCCACTGTTCATGGGAAACGTAACTCTTTAAGGACCATATTCTACACAATGTGTTTCATACCCCTCTGGACCTCACGCCTTTAAGTACCCGGGGGGTAGATATCCAGTCCAATGCTTCTCAATATGTTGGGCACAGGCATGGATTTCCTCAATGGGCAGAATAGGCACTTGTCTAGATTGATACATTTTTAGCCATGTAAAACAACAAAAGGGGGAGCCCAGTAGTGCCTGTTAACCTTATAACAATAAAGATGTTTGTAATAAAACAAACTCACAAGTGTGATGGTTGCTGAAGGGTATACATCCAGCTGCAACTAGCCAGGCATACAGAGAGATTCTCCTGTCTCTGCTCAGGTAACAGTGCTCTGGAATTATATACACCTGACTGCAACTAGCCAGGCATACAGAGAGATTCTCCTGTCTCTGCTCAGGTAACAGTGCTCTGGAATTATATACACCTAACTGCAACTAGCCAGGCATACAGAGAGATTCTCCTGTCTCTGCTCAGGTAACCATGCTCTGGAATTATATACACCCAACTGCAACTAGCCAGGCATACAGAGAGATTCTCCTGTCTCTGCTCAGGTAACAGTGCTCTGGAATTATATACACCTAACTGCAACTAGCCAGGCATACAGAGAGATTCTCCTGTCTCTGCTCAGGTAACAGTGCTCTGGAATTATATACACCCAACTGCAACTAGCCAGGCATACAGAGAGATTCTCCTGTCTCTGCTCAAGTAACCATGCTCTGGAATTATATACACCCAACTGCAACTAGCCAGGCATACAGAGAGATTCTCCTGTCTCTGCTCAGGTAACAGTGCTCTGGAATTATATACACCCAACTGCAACTAGCCAGGCATACAGAGAGATTCTCCTGTCTCTGCTCAGGTAACAGTGCTCTTTAATTATAAAAACTCAATTGCAACTAGTCAGGCAAACAGAGAGATTCTCCTGTCTCTGCTCAGGTAACAGTGCTCTGGAATTATATACACCCAACTGCAACTAGGTAGGCATTGCCTTTAAAAAATTCTGGTGTTAAAAATGTCTTTGAAAAGAAAATTTTCAAAGAAAAAGATATTTTTTGGTCTTTGAAATGACAAATTGCTTTTCACTCCTGCTAGCAGTACTTTAATTTGTCTTCTCCAAGTTTAGACCATTTTTATTTTGTCGGGAAAAAAATGACATTAATCAGGCAAAAAAATGTCATTGAAAATTTTTTTTTTTCTGAAAATATGATGGTAGATTAAACCACACCCACTTTTAAGACGGCTTAAATGCAAACTGCAAAAAATTACGGAATCATGTTTGAAAATTGACGGACCATGGAGTAAGAACTTTTTTATTCTGATTACAGACAATTTCAGTTACCACCACTTTCTGAACATCTTGCCCTATGTCTCTGACTTACCAGACTTTCCTCTCCATTAGAATCTAACAGAAAAAGTCATTAGAATTTGACCACTAGAGAGCACTGCTAATGTAAAAAAATGGGTTTAAAGGGAAAGTAATACTTCATTTTATCTTTATTTTATTTTGTAGGCATTAAAAAAAACATGAAGAACGATATAAGTCTTATCTCTCAAGCCTTTATGGTTTAAGAGATATTAACAAGCAAATTTCCCCTCCCGCCCCTTTTACCTGGTGTAAGCCATCTCTTCTCAGATGTGGAATCTGGTTGTAAGACCAGACAGATAACAGCAGGGGACAATCTTCTTCCTATGAGAACAATGAAAGCCCTGTCCCCCTTGACAAGATTGTCAGGTTTTTTCCTTATCTTAATTGAAGACTGTCCCTCTCTGCAATCTACCTGGGCACCTCCCTTCTGCTCTGGCTGAACAGTGTTACATCAGTAAAAGGGACGGGAGCGGGACACTTTGTCATTGAATTACTCTTGAACTACAACTCTGACGAAATTGAAAAAACACTCTCCAAAGTCCAAATATTATGATGATTAATTAGAGCTGCTTTTAGTATGAAACATTACTATCCCTTTAAACTGTAATAGCTCTGGAAATATAAATCTCTCGTCAGTGGGAGTACCCGTATTTTACTCAATAGGAAAATCCCTACAATATATATATTTTCATAAAAAAAAGTTTACTGCTCCTTTAAAGCCTAACGAAGCAATTAACAGGAGCAGAGTATATACTATGTAACACCGGAGTCTCTCAACCCAATAATTTGGCTCTTCACCTTGAGACTCTGAGATCTGGGCCAAAACCCTGAATCTCAGAGTCAAACCATAAAAGTTCCCAGGTATACGGATTGCCATGCCTGAAAACTTTCGAAATGAGCTGACTGAGAGCTTGAAATATTAACCCTCAACATTCCATACAGAGTAAATTTTAGGCAGTATACATATACCCAGAGGTTCTCCTAACAGTCCTCAAAGAACCATTTACAGGCTACAACATATTGATATTACTGCTGGAAGACTAGCTGGACATCTTCCACTGTTTTTCTGCTACAAAGAGCACCAATTTAGAGACTAAATAATCAGTACATTAGTGCAGACCGTGTAACAGATACAACTGGACTCTCTCACCCTGAGAATTTGGGCCTTCACCCTGGGACCTTGAGATCTGGGTCAAACCCTGAGAGTTCCCCTGTATGCTGACTGCATGTGTTAAAGTAAATATCTCATTACTTTACAGATTCATAGCAGCAAGGCATTGTATCCTGTGTAGTTAAAGCTAACTTCACATTAATATGCAAATGTCATGCTTACTAACTGAGTGAGTGACTGAAATTCAGTGAGCATGCATGACATTGGCACATCAACATGAAGTTACATTTAACTTTACTGGATGTTTTACAAATTAACTTGGCAGTCCCTATGTATTCTTTAGTGCTGCCTAGTCCTGAAAGACAAAGAAAGTTAGAGAAATGGAAATAGATCAAAGGGATAGTAATACTTCCTTTTATCTTTATTTTATTTTGAAGGCATTAAAAAAACATGAAGAACGATGTAAGTCTCATCTCTCAAACCTTTATGGTTTGAGAGATATTCACAAGCAAAGTTTCCCCTCCCGCCCCTTTTACCTAATTTAAGCCATATCTTCTCAGATGTGGAATCCAGTCCATAGACCAGACAGATAACAGAAGGGGACAATCTTCTTCCTATGAGAACAATGAAGGCCCTGCCCCCTTGACAAGTTTTTCAGGTTTTTCCCTTATTTTAATTGAAGATTGTCCCTCTCTGCAGTCTACCTGCGCACCTCCCTTCTGATCTGGCTGAGCAGTGTTACATCAGTAAAAGGGGCGGGAGGGGGATACTTTGTCATTGAATTACTCTTGTCATTGTAACAACTAGATGAAAGAGCTTTCAAATTTAAACTATATGTTAGACATTTTATATTTAAAACAACAGTTTATAAGAGATTTAGTTTTATTTGTTTGTGTTAGTGAAAGTCCTCCAGACATAGCTCAACATTACTAACCATTAGTGTTGAGCGAGCACCCCGATGCTCGGGTGCTCGGGTGCTCTGACCGAGCACCCCCTGAGGCTCGAGTGCTCGGCCGAGCACCCGAGCCCCATTGAATATAATGGGGCGACACGAGCATTACACCAGGCACCCCCTGCTCTGATGAGGGGAGGGTGCCTGGTCAATGCCCCCCTTCATCTCCGCTATGCCCCCTTCATCTCCGAATGCCCCCTTCATCTCCGCAATGTCCCCCTTCATCTCCGCTATGCCCCCTTCATCTCCGCTATGCCCCTCTTCCACAATGTTCCCCTTCATCTCCGCTATGCCCCTCTTCCACAATGTCCCCCTTCATCTCCGCTATGCCCCTCTTCCACAATGTCCCCCTTCATCTCCTCTATGGCATAGAGGAGATGAAGGGGGACATTGTGGAAGAGGGGCATAGCGGAGATGAAGGGGCACATTGTGGAAGAGGGGCATAGAGGAGATGAAGGGGGACATTGTGGAAGAGGGGCATAGCGGAGATGAAGGGGGACATTGTGGAAGAGGGGAATAGAGTCTATGCCCCTCTTCCACAATATCCCCCTTCATCTCCGCAATGCCCCCTTCATCTCCGCAATGCCCCCGTACCTCCAGTCCCTGGTGGTCCAGCGGAGCGTCTTCAGATCTGTGCCTCTTCCGGCACAGATCCCCGCCACCCGAACATGGCGGGCGAGCACATGGCGGTACTCGACGAGTACCGCCATGTGCCGAGCAGAGCGATGCTCGAGCCGATCCGAGCATCGGCCGAGCACGCTCGCTCAACACTACTAACCATCACTTCCTACCAGGAAGCACTAGTTCAGTTGTATCAACTAATAAATAAATAATGCTAAATATCTCAGTCTTACCCCAGATTCAGCTGGGACTCCGGGTGTTGTCTACCAAGGTTCCTAGAAATGGTGAAAATCTCCCTTTAGCACATGTCATGCCTATTTTGACCTCAAACCCCCCATCTTTCATTTGCCTGAGGACATACCTCATTTTACACTGTTCCAGCTTAACCCCTTGCAATCTAGAGATCCCTAAAGTATTGCATTGGAGAGCTATCCAGTATCCAGGATTGAATCTAGTGTTCCAACTCCTTTTAATCCTGTTAACTATAATGTGTGGCAAGGGTGTAGGAGCTAAAAAATGTTGGGATGGGCAGGGACGTGTACAGACATTTTGAGGGGCAGGGGTTCTAATGAAAAAAAGGCGTAAGCGGAGAGGATCAGACACGCAAGAGGAGAAGACCCAGCGGCACGTAAAAAGGACCCGGCCAGCATGTTAAAGGGACCTTACACTTAAAAAGGACCTGGACGTAAGAGGAAAGGAGAGCAGCACCACACCCCCACCCCCCATCCCACCCCCCGGTAATCAAAATTGAAAAACGGACTGGGATAAGATAAAATCGGACTGATTAAATTTTTTTTTTCTTTTTTGTTAAAAGGGCACAAGGGCACTTTAGACAAAAAGGGCAGGTGCTCAAGCGCCCCTTGGTGTCTATGTAGGCACGTGCCTGGGGATTGGTATAACAGACACACACATACTCACTCACCGTGTCCAGAACACACACACTGTCACCTCATACTGGCCAAGGCAATTAGTTAATCCACTGATTACTAGAGACATTATCAACACATTGTAAAGCAATGATTTGGGAAGTCTAGTATGCAGCGGGTTAGTATTTTAAAAAACAAAGCTTTATGTAATGTGCTTGAGTGATTGTCAGCACAACTGGGATACAGAATACAAGATGAAAGTTTGTGCCAGCAAACTTTTAACTTGAACGCTTTTCCCCAATCATCATACTTGGGAACTCACAAGATTTGACCCTGAGGCTCTGGGTTTGACCCAAATCTCAGGGTCATGGGGTGAAGGGACAAATTCTCAGGGTGAGAGAGTCCAGTGTTACCTACCATCATATCTGTTCCAATGAAATGCTTCTTTATTCTCTAAATTGCTGTCATGTCGACCAAGAAGGCAGAGGGATGGGCAGTTTTTGAATGTGTTGAAGCAGTGAGATATGCAAGTTTCATAGTGTTAAGGGTTCTGTGAGAACTGATTTCAGAGCCTCTGAGTTAGTCCAATAGAGGCATAAAGCCTAGAATCTACATTTTCAGAAACTTTAAGGGTTAATATTTGAAGTTCTCAGGGTCAGATCATTTTGATAGTCTAGATGCCAATCATGCCAGTGAATGTAATCACAAAACAAGAGTATGCATGAATCACTGTTTATATGAACGGGAAGTGGTGACGCATATGAGTTTTAACCCTATGAATGCCAGAGGGGTGTGCAATGCATTGCTTAGCAATGTGTTGCTTGTACCCCTCTGGCATTCAAAGGGTTAAAGTTAAAGGGATAGTAATGTCTTCTTTCAACAAAACGTAATATTGTAGATATTACAAAAATAAACTAACTGATGCAAATCCCATCTTACAAACCTTTATAGTTTGACAGATATACAGTGATAAATTTTCCCTCCGCCTCCCCTTTCACAGACGTCAGCTGTAAAGCTGACAGAAGGAGGTTTGAGTCGTGCAACGTGATGCTGGCTCTTCAAGAAATACTTAATTGGAATGGTCTACAAAGTGTGCCTGGTTTGCAAGCACACTTTGTAGACCGTTCCAATGATGTATTTATTTTTAGATAGTGGTATTTGGCTCTGCTGAATAGTCTCTGGCTGGTCCAGGGACCAGGATCTCCACCTGGTAAAGCAAGCAATGCATTGGGGACCTCTTTAACACTCAAAATGTTAAAATCCTCATTTAAATCAGCAGACAGCTGCATGACCAACCAATTAGAATTAGTACCTTGGTGATAGATGTGTCCTGTAACCAATGGGAGCACAAGAGTTTGAAACTGCATCTGCTCAGGTTTCAAAAACTCTGATACCCTGGCAGTGTCGACAAAATCAGACAGGGAAGGCCAAATCTGGGCTGTCCTGGTCAAAACAGGACAGGGTGCAACCTTAAATTCCAATGTAAATATTAATAGAACTAGTTGAAGAGCCCGTTACGCGGGCCACAGTGTCACTGCCAGCTGGTCGCGGGGCAGTCATGTACAGTAGAGACTTCCCACGCCGTGGCTGATACAGAGCTGGATGCCCCTTCAGAGTGGCCCGCTCTGTATCAGCCTCGTCACTGGCAGTGTCTACTGCACATGATGGCAGCACGAGCAGCAGTGTCTACTGTGCATGACTGTGTCATTACACACGTTTTAGAGAATTATTATATAGGATGTGATGAAATTCTGAATATATGCCTGGAGACAAATCTCCACACACACTTATCAAGACTGCTAATGGGTTCTTAGGTCCTACACAAAGTTTTAATGGATACATCCATGGGGAATATTTAAGACTAGGTTTTAAGCCTTAGGAAAGAAATAGATCATTTGTACAGCTTTTAGCTTGGAATATCAGTTGTCAGCCTGCACTCCTTTATGATGGTAATTTTACAGCATTACCTTTTCATTCTGTTCTTGTTTTTGCCATAATCAGGTATTAGCGGCAAGATGTTCAGAACTACGGTCATTTTATTCCTGTGCGGTGTCCTGGCCTACAACAAAGTCTCTTGTGACCCCATGGTTAAAATGAACATTTGCAGTGATACATTTGATGGTGGTAAGTACAATTCTGAGATATTTGCCTTCAACAGAAATTACGCATAGGGCAATATGTTCAATGCAATGCGTTTATAACCTCCCTGTCATTCAATGTGTTGCGTACCTCTCTGGCACTCAGAGGGTTAAAAACTCACTTGTTATCAATAGAAATGTTAGGAATTTTTAGTTTTCTATTGTGATGGAATTGTTTTTATTCAGAATTACTCCAATTCATATGGAGGGAGAATTATAAAAGTGGATAGAGGCATAACTAGAAGCCTCGGGGCCCTGGTGCCCTCCCCCAGACCACATTGGCCCCCCTCGACCACCTTGGCCCCCTCCACAATTTCCCCCAATCTCCACAATGCCCCCATCTCCTATCTCCCTGGAGTGGCAGGAGAGACGTGTTCAGCTCTCGCACGGTCCTCTTCAGTAATGCACATATCACAGTGCCTGTGATCTGTCTGTCACTCTCATCTGTGGCAGATTGTGATTTGCTCGGTTGGTTTGGCCCGCCCCTTGGTGACCTTTTTATACCTGACGCTTACATCTGTCAGATGCCCTTTCATGGTGTTTCTGAGCCAGACTTGCTGTTGCTGTGTTCCTGTTCCGGATTCCTGTGTAGCGACTTTGGCCTGTTCTGACTACTCTCCAGTGTTCCTGATCGTGTATGACCCGGCTTGTCTGAGAATCCTCTTTGTGCTACGACCCGGCCTGTCTGAGAATCTTCTACGTGCTATGACCCGGCTTGTCTGAGAATCCTCTACATGCTACGACCCGGCTTGTCTGAGAAACCTCTACGTGCTACGGCCCGGCTGGCTGACGTCACGCTTCAAGTCCTTCCCGGCTGCCTGGCTGGTTGTCGCCGCCGCGACATTCTGAATCCTGCATTGCTGTGCCAATCTAGTGTGACCATTACCCTCCTGGGTAACCCATCCATCTGTGCAGAGTTCCTTGCCGACTTGCAGAAGTTGTGCCTCTCGTACCGAGCCTTTACACGTTGCAGAGCTAAGCTACCACACCGAGCCTGGGGGATTCAAATGTACCTATTAACCCTTGCACTGCCGCTCCTCACTGACCGGACCTCCTTGCTCTATATAGAACCGTTGCCTTGTAATTCTACTGCTGCTGAGTTGGCCGCTACTTGGACGGCGACTCCCGGTTATATTTGCAGAGTAGTAAATCCCGGTAGGCCGTTTGGGCGTTCTTGGTCTCACGGTTAACGACGGAGGTGTCCGGTGCGGCTATTGGTGGCAAGGTTAGGCTCCAAGCTCTTGCTCTATCTGTAGGTAAACGCCCGCGGGGGCTCTTGGCTCGTGTTGTGCTTACAGTGGTCCTCAGTGATACGCCAGTGGGGGCTAACATGCCAGCTTCGCATCTCTGGATAGTCTCAATCACGCCCGTGGGGGCTACATACTCTCGCACTTGCAGGCTCTCTGGTCTATTCACGAACGCCCGTGGGGGCTATCGTGGGTTACTGTGCTGTTATAACTTATATTGGTCACTGAACATCTTCTACTCATCTTCATATGAACTCTGTGCTGTGCACACTTGCTCAGTTTATCTAGACACCACACGGGTGTGCCAAACCCCACAGCTGAGATTGACTAACTGTTTTCATACACCCTTTAGGGTCCTATTCCCTATTCTCTGTACCTATGTTGGGTGCCTTTTAAATATTGTATTAAAGTTATATGTACTGTGTAATAGCTTGCAATTGTTGCAGTCAACTGTAGAGGGCGATCCTTTTCATTTTATTTCTTTCAATAAAAGATTGATTTATTTTACCTACTGGTCTGAGTGTCTAACAAACCGTAACAGCACAGCGCTGGGAGATGATGTCATCTCACAGCACTCTGCATTACTAGAGTGCTGAAGGGAGATTGCAGGCACCAGGAGGAGGGGTCGCAGGGGGCGGCCAGCCCCCTGGAGTGACGGGCCCGGTCGCGGGTGCTACCCCTGCGACCCCTATAGTTACTCCACTGAAAGTGGAGTTAAGGAAAACAAAGCGTTAAAATGGCTGTAACAGTGTCTTCTATAGTTATTAAATTCAGATCGCTAGTTTAGGAGGACTGTACACCATGTAGTATTTTTTTTTTTTTTTAAATGGAGTAACAACATTTGTACAAAGTTGCACAGAGAATTTATAAAGAAACGTCACTATTTGTGACAATTTTGAGACAGAATTTTGCCAGAATCTTAACCCCAGGTATATGCTATCCTTAAAGCATTCCAGGCATTGACATCATACTTATAACACCATACTTATAAAAACGCCTTAAATTATTTATAAACCAGCCCTGGCATTATCTCCAGTTGTCATGACTTAAAGGGATAGTAATGCTTCACAATAAAAGCAGCCCTAATTAGCATAAGGGAAAAACCTATCAAGGGGGCAGGGTTTTCATTGTTCTCACAGTAAGAAGACTGTCTCTTGCTGTGAGATGTCTGGTCTGAAGACCAGATTCCACATCTGGGGTGGGGGACGGCTTACACTAGGTAAAAGGGGTGGAAGTGAGATGCTTTATCATTCAATTACTCTTGAACTACAACTCTGACAGTACTGAAATAACACTATGGCTCAAATATTATGAAGATTAATTGGAGCTTTTGTTTTTGTGAAACATTACTATCCCTTTAAGGACAGTTCCTTACAAAGTACCGTGAAGTTTTTTTTATAAATCTCCCTTTATGCCTCTTTCTCTTTAGGGTAATATCCTATATATTAATTCGCTAGGATGTTTGTCACGATGCAGTCATGTGCAGTAGGTACTGCCCGCGTTCCTGAAGTCTCTTCTGTGCATGAGTGCATTGTGTGAATGAGGAGACACAAGACTGCATCACTTGGAGCAGTGAGGTAGTGGCCTCTTAACCCTTTGAGTGCCAGAGGAGTACGCAACGCATTGCAAAGCAATACGTTGCGTACCCCTCTGGCACTCAAAGGATTAACATTACTCAGACCTTGGCCCCTGAACACGAGCTTTTACACTAGTTACAAAATAAAGAGTGGAGACATTCCTGACCAAACTAATTGCACCACAAGGGGAGCGGGGATAAACTTTCACCTTGATTTAATTCATCAGTAAATATTAATCTAAACTAACTTAACAGAAAGGCCATGGATCCATGACTACAAATACTGCATAATCCCCCAGATCTACCTTGGAGACTCCAGTTTGTATAATTAATTAACATATTTCTGGGGACAGCACTTGAATCTCAGGGCTCAGTGAGTTCCATTGTAACGCACCCACTTAGGTCACATTCCACCCTGTTTTTTTCTACTCTCCACCTGTTTTAAGGACAAACCCCACCTCCCCTACTCCAAATCTGACCAACCCCAATCAAGCCCTGCCCACTTTAAGACAAAAATCATGGCAATTGGACTCTCCCTCCCCAGACCTTAGTGCACACCTCCCAAGTGTCCCTGTTTAGGAGGGACAGCCCCTCTTTTAGAGCCAAATCCCTCTGTCCCTCTTTCCCACCATGATGTCCCTCTTTTCAGGAGATCAGATTGTATAGTGTGTATATAAGTGTATCACTTTGCTCTACAGCAATAAAACTCACCCTGTTATTTGTTTAAACATCAGTATATGTGTTTATAAATTAGTCTGTGTAATTAAAATACTTTGGTCTTGTTATAAGTCCTTTATTATGTTACACAAGGGGGTGTCAATAGGTTGTGAAATAGCCTAAAAAGTCTTGATAATGCTCCACCCCCCAGCCACACTCCCAACAACACCCCCCTAAAACACAAGTGTCCCTCTTTGGCAATTTGAAATGTTGGGAGGTATGTTAGTGGAGCTCTGGTGGACTGACGCAAGATTGTATACTGATTATCACTGTGTTATTCTGGTAGCTTCACAATGCATTGGAGACCTCTCTAGCATTCAATGGGTTAAAACCCCAATTTAATATAATGGAAATGTTTTGTTGTCCCCTATGGTGCAGCTGGTTTACTCCAGAATAATTCCAGTTTGCTTTTTAAATATGGGTTACAGGGCCTTATGCAAAAAAGTAAAATATGAATATTTCTGGAGCACACAAGGCTACTGGAGATTTGGGGGATGGGATAAAAATCTTTAATTATGTAAATGGGGATTTTTAACCATTTGAATGCCAGAGAGATATGTAACGCATTGCAAAACAATGCATTGTGTACCCCTCTGGTACTCAAAGGGTTAACTACTTGAACTCTAGAGTAGTCGCAAATACAGTGCTTCATTATGAGATGAAGACATCTCCAGCATATGAAGAGTTAAAAGCTCCATTTAATTCAATGAATATTCTATAAATGTTTGTCTCCTATTGGGCAACCTTTATGCCCCAGAATTCCTCCTCTTTTGAGTTAGGCATAAAGCTCACGGTTTTAACATTTGCTTATTACAAATGTGACTTTTAGTGATTTTACTTAATTTCTTTTGTCCCGAAATTTTAAATTTTAATATTCATAACATGTTTTTCAGTTATTTCTAGTCTACTAAATAAAATTGAACGAACAGCCCTGAGATATGAGAAAATAGATGACCTGGTCAAAGAAACAACATGGCCGCCTAGGGGGCGAGGTAGGAAAAGTGACAGCAGAGAGTCTCCAATAGTGTAAGTATGTTTACTAACGTCAGCTTGTATAATGATAACCAACAATGTTATCTAGTGAATTCAGGCACTGTCAGACTGGGGATTGCAGAGGTATATAACTTATACCTTATTTATATAGTAGCAACTTATTCCGCAGTGCTATACAAAGGGATCTGCTTGTGAGAGATTACAGTCTACAATGTCAGTTATAATGACCCACTTGAAGTGTGTGTATTCCTTTGAACAATCCGGATCTGCCCCAGAGACCCTTTTTTTCGATTTAATTACCGGTTCTCCGGGGTCAGAGGCTGGCTCTGAACTTTGGTGCGTTTTCAGTGTAACTCCTCCCATTTCTCTTCATTCCACCTACTTCCCTCCCTGATCTGTACACTTCCTGCCCATTCTAGAGTCAAACCCTACCCTTTCCTCATCGATTTAACCTATCCAATTAGGCCGTGCCCATTTTATGACACCATTCACACCATTCAGACGCTGCCATATCAATCCCATGGGCCCTCTCCAAGAGATCCAAAGATAGAAGTTCCCAAGTATGAGAATATGTGTCAGGGTACCTGTTGCTGTTGGGCTCCGAATGGAGCATCACATTCTAACGGCAGGGACTGTGCCAGATCAGGTTCAGCTGTCCCACAGTCCCATGCGTCCTCTCCTTTTCATCAGGAAAGGCACTGTGTTGCCACTACCCTATGGCCTCCATGCCACTTCCTTCCGAGCTGCGGGGACTGGCCTGGCTGACGTTCGGCGGCCCCTCAGTTCAGTGCTTCCTTCCTCCTTCTGACGGCTTCTGAGGGTGTGTGCGCATACCGCGCCTGGATGCTATGCACACGCACGCACTCTATATTCTCCCATCTTGGTGGGCCTCTGGTGACTCCACCTTTTTGCTGGTCTATATATTGCCTATCTGAACGCTAGCCAGTTGCCCTTATGTGATGTCTGTGTTTATTGGTGCTCCTGGTGTGACCTTGGCTTGGCTTATTTTGACTTTCTGGTGCCTGATCCTCTGCTACATCTCCTGACTTCGCTGCCCTATGGTTTCATGATCCTGGCCTGGCTCTGGTTCCTGACTCCTGGCTCATGTTACTGGTCTTGGTATTTATTGTGTTGTTTGTTTAATAAACATTATTTTCTTTATTATTGCCTCCTTGTGATTTATGGGCCTGATTGTACTACTCAGTGCATGCTGTAACTCCATACTGACAAATATCTTGATACATGCATTATTGATAGATTGCACACCCTGACAATGTGATATAAACATTATTTTTATTTAAATGCGTATAAACAGAGGAAATAAATCCCTGAACAGACTGGGCATAACCATAAGGTAAAGTGGAAGCACCTTTGGTTAATTATTCGGAGTTTCAGTTCGGTATGAGGAGGCCTTCTCAAGATCTTAAATAAATCATAAACTATGCTTTCAAGTTACTTTATGGTTGTCCCCATTCATTACCTTATTTTCAAGGTAGGACTCAGAAAGTCAGCCATTTTAAAAGGGAACACTCCTGAGCTGGTTAAACTTTAGTTCTGCGGTATGTAATTTTCATTACCATTCACCTTTAAACAATGCATTGCATACCTCTCTTGCACTCATTTATTTGATTTAAAGTACAGTCATCCCCCCATTATTGATTGCCTATCATGTAATGTGAGTTGGGCTACATGGTCCACCAACTCAACCTGCAAGTTCAGAGAACACCAGATTGAGGAGGATAGGAAGAAAGGACATCAGTGCCTTCTAGATCATCTGTATTGATCTCCTGTTGCAATCAGATATGTATTCAATATTGAAGGGGGGCATTGGGGTTTGGAAGGTGGGAAGGGGTTCTAATGCCCTACCAATGAGGTCTGAATAATCAAGTAAAATGAAATAGAGAGCATTTTTGCAATGTGTTTGACACCTGTCTGGTACTCACACTTTCCCCAGTTTGTTCCAGTGTCCTCTGGTTGCTACAGAACAATGCATACACTGTCTGACATTCGAGCCTTATTGAACTTGCCCAATGGAAGCCATAGATCCACACATACACTGTCTGATTTCTCAGCCTTGTTCCACTGGTAGCCATGTTCCTGACACATCCTATGGTATGTCAGCCCAAGTTCCAAACTGTGATTTTCCAGACTAGGAATTTATGACTGGTGGTGGTGGTGTTCTCTAGACAGCTGCCCACTGTACCCTGTTGCTAAAATGCCTCTTTGGTATGATTTATCTTTAAGATTAATTTGTATTGACTAATACTCCAAGTAGATTCGCATGGAAATAAGAATATCATTCTCTGATTTATTGTAGGTTACAAGTAATCAAGGTTTCCTTTCATAATATAAGAGTTCAAATAATTTCTAAGGACAAAATGGAACTACGAATGGAAACACATATACAATTTAGAGAGCAATCGTAAGTAAACCTGTTTCTTCTTTCTGTTATTTTGTGAATGTGATAGATCCTCCAGGACAGGATTAGTTAATATTTGGACTTTCAGTTGTTGTGAACTACAACTCCCTCCATTCCCAACAAGTCAATGGCTGGCTGGGGATCATGGGAGTTGTAGTCCCCATTATCTGGAGGTTCAGAGATTGACTGTCCCTGTTCCAGAAGCATGATCTGTGTAGTCCACTGACAGTGAGGGTCAGGGCTGAATTTACTTTAAAAGTGCCCATTGTACTTTTAGCTACACCCATGGCCACACACCACTTTCCAGAGACCCCAACCCCTAGTCCAAACCACTGTTGCCTGGTATAGAAAATTATCTTAACCTATCATACAAGCAGAAACAAAGCACTTAATACCTTGGTTGCTAGAGGGCTCTCCGTTGTATTGATAATCAATACATTGGAGAACTCTATAGGATCCAAGGGATTAAAAATGGCCAGTAAAGGGGGAGTGTAACTTGACAAGTAAACTAGCCTCCATAAACCATGTGCAATGTGATTGTTTTGGCCACACCCACAACTCAGAATGTGGGTGTCGCCAGCACAGTTGACACTCCCCTCAGAACTTGGTCCTCTAGGCCTGCTTTGCTTAATGGGAATCCGGCCCTGGTTACAAGTATCCACTGCAGTATATTAGGACTCGTCACTGTGGTTAATGTACAAAGAGAAACTAGAGCAATTCTGGGGCAAATTAACCGAACAAATAAAAATCTCAAATACTCTTGTGTGTTAAAATGGAGCTTTTAAGCTCTTGAATGCTAGAGAGGTCTCCAAAGCATTGTGAAACAATGATTTGGAGACCTCTCTAGTATTCGAGGGGTTAAAAGCCCCATGTAAATAAATGGGAATTTTTATTTGTCCCCTATGAAGTAGTTGATTTGTCCCAGAACTGATTCAGTTCTACTTAGTGCATCATCGTCACAAAATAACAATCCATTGAGGTGGGATGTAAAAATGCTTTGCATACCCCTCTGGTCCATAAAGGGATAGTAATACTTCGTTTTAACTTTATTTTATTTTGTAGGCATTAAAAAAACATGAAGAACGATATAAGTCTTATCTCTCAAACCTTTATGGTTTAAGAGATATTCACAAGCAAAGTTTCCCCTCCCCGCCCCTTTTACCTAGTGTAAGCCATCTCTTCTCAGATGTGGAATTTGGTTGTAAGACCAGACAGATAACAGCAAGGGACAATCTTCTTTATATGAAAACAATGAAAGCCCTGCCCCCCTTGACAAGCTTTTCAGGATTTTCCCTTATCTTAATTGAAGATTGTCCCTCTCTGCAGTCTACCTGGGCACCACCCTTCTGCTCTGGCTGAGCAGTGTTGCATCAGTAAAAGGGGCGGGAGGGAGATACTTTGTCATTGAATTACTCCTGAACTACAACTCTGACAGAACTGAAATAACACTCTCCAAAGTCCAAATACTATGATGATTAATTAGAGCTGCTTTTATTATGAAACATTACTATCCCTTTAAAGGGTTAACTAGGCATGAACTCTGTCAACCTCAGTTTTCAAAAAATCTGCAAGCAACTGTCTTGTCCAGCTCCATAGACATGACATCCAGGAATGATTGTTATTGTTGAACAAAGGCACAAGGGGTCAGATTCATGGGCCATTAGAATTTTCTGGTTATAGTAAGGTAAGCCGGGGGAGTGAGGTTTATTAGGGCATGCTACTTTTTCTTTTCCTTTTCAATTGTCCTTTCTATAGAAATGTTCTCTAACATATTTTTCCCCAGACCATCAAACGGACGAAGAAGGAATAATCAGAACAATGTATATGGCATGACAGCTGACATTATTTCTAACCTCAATCTCCAAAATGAAAACGGTAACTTGTTGTTTGGTTGGGACAAATGTGAAGTCTACATAAGAAAAGTTGATGAAAACTGGTGGGTATCATGCTTCTTGTTCCATATTATCACAAATATGCGCAATAAAATAAATACATTCACCTCAGATCCCTTTCACACGAGCAACACCCACATCACATAGATATGCTGCATTTGTTTTGTTGCCTGTTGCAGGTTAAACCGGTTTGGAGAATTACAGATAGAGCCAGGTAAATATGAAGGACAGTTAAAGACAAAGGTAAGGACATTTTCACTCTGCTTTCTCAAAAATATTCTACAGATATGATACTGCCTAGTTCATCTTTTAACTCTTTCAGTGCTGGGTCGCTCACCTGTGCTGAGTTCAGATGGAACAATGACTAGACCCTCCAATGAGGAGTTAAGCCACTGACCCCTAGGATGGCAACGATGTCACCAATGCATTGTGAAACAATCTCTCTAGAATTTGGGAGGTTAATATGGACATCATTGTTTATAAAATTCCATGTACAAATTTAAACGAACGACAACATCTTATGATAATAAACACCCCTAGGTACTTGAATCCTTTGGGTCCCAGAGAGTTATCCATACTCCGTTGGCACTCGTAGGGCTAATCTGGGCAGAAAGTCTTCATGGCCACTATGAGACAATTCTATGTATATCGGCTCTCCAAAATCAGTTTTTAATTGGTATTGAATATCATGTGCAGGGAGGCAGTCGTAATTCTTTTTCAGGACTTCAGGACCCGAGACTCCTCCCACTAATGTGTTTTTGGATGCTTTCAATGGCAGTAGTTAGGAGTCCAGCAGGCAGATACATCACTGTAGGATAAAGAGGAGGTAACTTGTGATCAGTTTTCCAGAGACTATATTATTATATTGAATAGCCTTCTGGGACTCAAAGGGTTAAAGATGCATTCTTTAAGGAATTCATGGAAAAGTAATTCATAGCAGCCATTAGAACATCAAGCCTAGACTATGGTAAGTGTGTGTGTGTGGGTGTCAAGGGGTTTAGTATTAGGCACTATTTGTTCTCTTTGACCACTTGTCTGCCAGACAATGGGGGAGATGCACTAAGGCGTGATAAAGAGGTGATAAAGCGGAAAGACTTCTCCAGTGATATCACTTCTGCAGTTCCAGTGTTATTCTATAGAACCAATACACCAAGATTTCTAAGGGTGGAGAAATCTTAGTGCTTTGGCTCCATAGAATAACACAGGAACTGGAAAAGTGATCTCAATGAAGAAGTTATCTCCACTTTATCACCTCTTTATCACACCTTAGTGCATCTCTCTGACTGTGTCCAGTGAATTCCTTCACAACTTTCACACTGACAGGATTAAAGATGTTTTTTTTATAATGATATATTTGCTATCATATCAAGGACAATATTGCACTAATGTTTCTATTAATTCTGATCTGTCATTTGTTTTTTTCCCCTTTAATAGTTGTGTAAAGTTCTCCCTACATTGGTTCAGCTTTTGAATCGAGCTTTTATGGGTAAGTACGGACATAGCTGTCATTTTTAAAATGATGAATAGTATCAACAATTTGAGTAGAAGAGTCAGTCGTATAGTGTGAACAGATCTTAACCCTTTGAGTGCCAGAGGGGTACGCAACGCATTGCAGAGCAATGCGTTGCGTGCCCATCTGGCACCCAAAGGGTTAAAGCAGCAGTAAACTTTTTGAAGAGAAATATGTATATGTAAGCATGTGCTTACTGTCGGGAGATTTTAAATTCAAACTTTATTACAGTTCAAATCTATCTTTTAACCCCTTAACTGTCTATGAGATGCCAGAACTGTCACGGCTGTCCGGGCGTTAAGAACTGGTGATGGTCCTGGCACATCATGGAATTCTGGGAATTAGTGGCTGCATGACTCACTGTGATCCCAGAATGCAAGGGTGAAAAAAAAATTCTGCATTAGGTATCCCCATGCCCGGAATGGGTGATCTTTAAGGGGTTAAATAAAAGCACCAAATGGTGTCTGTAACGGATGTTATCCGTTACTTAGGCCTTGTCTGGCCATAAGTTTGTTTAACCAAAAACTGTGGACATTCCTGTCATGCCTAAAACAACCCTTGTCTAGGCATATGGATTGTCAGCCCAGTGACGCAAGCTATGTAGAGCTTTGGAATATTATATTGGTGGACAGATGTGCCAAAAAGGACTAAAAATCATAGACTGCTTTCAGGGAACAGGGCCATTAGGGGTTAATAATTTGAGTTTACCTAATGTTACTTGCAATGTGTATTGTAGGCACTAAAGCCATTGTATTGACACCCCCTGCTGTGTGATAATTCATTCAAGTCCCTCCAGTCTTTATGTCCATTGTGAGTTCAGCAACCCTTTTGTATTTGATATGTAATGAAGTCTGAGTCATTGTATTTGTTAGACCATTGACCTTTTGTCTACTGTGTGATTGAATTATGTTCCTAATGTATTTGCTTGGTCCATTTATTTGAATGTAAGGTTTGACTATAAATATGTGTGGTTTGTTTCAATAAAGTGAGTTCTGTTTTGGAGTGAACAAGGAGTCCTGGAGTCTTGTATTGCTTATGGTCTAAAGTATCCACTCTGATACCCATCTGCGCCAAGTATCCTGAATCACCGACCGCCTGCTGCCAGTTTCCTGCGACCTAACTTCGTGGACTGTCAGGCGGCGACGTGGACTCTTCCCTGCTCCCCTGCTTCCAGCGATCCTGCGGCTGTTTCCAGTGACTGTTCATACTTCAACTGGTGCATCCGACGGCGCTTATCTGCGTCGAGAAGGAGAGACCCAGGAACGACGGCGGAAGGCGACGCGGTCCCTTCTCACCTTCCGTTACATTGGTGGCATAGCGGTGGGATTTCTCCTTCATATTGGGTGCAGCAATTGAGGCATGGCAGATGAAGCAGTGCTGGCAGACACTCTGGGAGCATACAAGGATCGCTACAGCGCCATCCGAATACAGTGGTGGACCCGGCTGGGCGATGTTATCTACGACTTCGTTCCAGAGTTGGATGCGTGCATTACAGAGGAGCTCAGAGTACAGGAGGAGTACTGGGACTTTGTTAAATACCTGGACCAGGAATATGGATCCGAGGGCCTTTTTGACTGGTGCCCAGCCCGCTTGCGATGGGACATCCAAGGGCTGGTATGGAACGCCTACCACATGGACTCTACTTTTGGGTGCCCTGACTCCAGCAGATACTGGGAGATCCGGGACAAAAGAGAGGACCGTTTTGGTGGATACATTCCTGCGGACTGCCAGGGAAATTTGGATATTCTGGCAGGATGTGAATGGGACCTGGAGCAACTATATGCTGGGTTCATTCGAGAGGTCCGGGAATTCCAAAAAGAGGAAGAAGAATGGGGGGGGGGTAACGCATCTGAGGAGGACTTCAGCGACTTTGAGGGCCAGGATTGTGTTACCCCTGTTCACTCCACACTGGTGAGTGGGAATTCGTTCCTCACCAGTGCCCTTGTTGTTGCCCCTGCATCAGGAAGTGGGAAAATCGTCCTTCCTGATACCCCTTTGCCCCTGAACTGTATTTTCCCTGAGCTGAGGAGTGGGAATGCGTTCCTCCTCAGTGAAGAAGATGCCTCGGCATCAGGGGATGGGACAGACGTCTCCCCTGATAGGCATGTTGCCCCTTCCCCTGTCTTTCCAGCTGCGGTGGATGAGATGCAGGTCCCCACCAGCAGCGATTGTATGTCCCAGCTGATGGGTGGGAGAGAGCCCATCAGTCCCTATGACCCCCCTGCTGTAGTGAGTGTGGAAGAGCTCACCAGCAGCCCGAAGATGATGCCCCCTGTGGGGATGGAAAACGCCCTGGAAGTGGAGAGGTATGTGCTCTCCAGGGCCACAGAGGATGCCGCCTTGAGGGATGGGACTGCGGTCTCCCTCAAGGCAGAGAAGGCCCTGGAAAGTGATGGCCTACAAGAGGAGGACCCCAGCGGACTGGAAGAGAGCAGTGCTGCTGGCCCTCCTGAGGATATGTTGTGTGAACTGATGGGTGGAGAAGAGTGCCCCATCAGCCCCCCTGTAAACCCTGACCTGGTGAGTGGGAGCGAGCTCACCAGGGTCTGGGAAACCCCTGCTGTGGTGAAGGAGATGCAGGTCTCCACCAGCAGCCCCAGTCCGTCCCCTGTTGCTACTGCCCTGGAGAAGGGGAAGAGTGTCTTCTCCAGGTATGTGACTAAGATTGCGAGGAGGATTGAAACTGCCCTCCTCCAGAAGAAAAGAAGTGGCCCTGAGGAGGAGGCCCTGCACGCCAAGGAGATCAGCCGATTGCCTCTTTGCAGCACTGATTCCTTGGACACCCCCCTCTCTGTAAACCCTGACTTGGTGCATGGAAGCAAGCGCACCAGGTCATGTGAAGCCCTGGCTGGGATGAGTGGGACGGCCGTCCTCATCCCCAGCCCAACACCTGTTCTGCCTTTCCCTGAGACCCCTGGCCTAGTGAATGGGGGCCCAGTCATGCTTAAGGAGCCTGTTTTTACCCCTACACTGGAGATCCCCACCTTGGTGAGTGGGACCACGATCCTCACCAAGGATATTTGTGTTGCCATGTCCCCTGTTGACCCTAGCTTGGTGGGTGGGAATGTACTCCCCATCAGGTCCATACCTGATTTGACTCAGGAGCGTGGGAACTGCATCCGCTCCTGTCCTTCTGGGGCCCTGGCTCAACTAAAAGGGGGAGATGTGCCTCTCTCCCCAAACTCTGCTGCCCAGAAGCCAGCGTCATCATTGCCTCAGGGAGATCCCCCTTATAGACTGGCTCTGGACCCTGAGCCACTGGCCCCAGACCCAGAAGGATTTGACTGTAGCACTGCCTGGAGAAGGGCCCAGGAGAGGCCCCCTAATCTGCTATTGGTCAGGGCAACCCAGTACCAGTTCCCCTGGCCCAGGACTAAGGACAAAGGAACTAGCATTCTCCTCACTGGCCCAGGAGCAGGGCCTTGTGCACCACTACCAGGCCCAGACAAAGGGCTCCTGTTTTCCCCTGGCCCAGGACAGAAAGACTATTTCAATCTCTGGCCCAGGACAAGGCCTCCGGACTAATGTACTGTCCAGACAAGTGCCTCACCATCTCTATGCCCTCCTACAGCTCCAAGCCAGCGTTTCCTGCTGTACCCGCTGGCTTGGTACTAAAAGGGGGAGAAATGTAACGGATGTTATCCGTTACTTAGGCCTTGTCTGGCCATAAGTTTGTTTAACCAAAAACTGTGGACATTCCTGTCATGCCTAAAACAACCCTTGTCTAGGCATATGGATTGTCAGCCCAGTGACGCAAGCTATGTAGAGCTTTGGGATATTATATTGGTGGACAGATGTGCCAAAAAGGACTAAAAATCATAGACTGCTTTCAGGGAACAGGGCCATTAGGGGTTAATAATTTGAGTTTACCTAATGTTACTTGCAATGTGTATTGTAGGCACTAAAGCCATTGTATTGACACCCCCTGCTGTGTGATAATTCATTCAAGTCCCTCCAGTCTTTATGTCCATTGTGTGAGTTCAGCAACCCTTTTGTATTTGATATGTAATGAAGTCTGAGTCATTGTATTTGTTAGACCATTGACCTTTTGTCTACTGTGTGATTGAATTATGTTCCTAATGTATTTGCTTGGTCCATTTATTTGAATGTAAGGTTTGACTATAAATATGTGTGGTTTGTTTCAATAAAGTGAGTTCTGTTTTGGAGTGAACAAGGAGTCCTGGAGTCTTGTATTGCTTATGGTCTAAAGTATCCACTCTGATACCCATCTGCGCCAAGTATCCTGAATCGCCGACCGCCTGCTGCCAGTTTCCTGCGACCTAACTTCGTGGACTGTCAGGCGGCGACGTGGACTCTTCCCTGCTCCCCTGCTTCCAGCGATCCTGCGGCTGTTTCCAGTGACTGTTCATACTTCAAATGGTGCATCCGACGGCGCTTATCTGCGTCGAGAAGGAGAGACCCAGGAACGACGGCGGAAGGCGACGCGGTCCCTTCTCAGCTTCCGTTACAGTGTCCAAAAGGCATGTTTTTTTACAATGAAGTCTATGGGAGTCATTGACAATATCTCTCCATGGTAAGTGATAACAACAGCACCACCTTGTGTCCACAAAAAGAGTTTTAATTCTGTTCTAGGCCAAAAGTATCTCTTGTTGTGCTATTAGAAACGTTCTCAGTGTGAGGACTCTCTCAAGATTCTTTCATAGCCCAGTGTGGGGCTCAGCACCAAAACGAATTAGTATAACATGCCAGACCATGCCACCAACAAAGATTAATTTCTCAAAAACTATTTATATTACAAATAACCAGTCCGTTTTTAATTTTATTTAAAATAAACTAATTATATAGTGATAAGTCAAAATCAAATTCCCCATTTCTATCAAAGGGGATTTGTTTTTTTAACTTTTATGGTGTAGTTTATTGGCTCCAAAATTGATTCAATTTTCTCTTTTATGGCCCAGGGTTAGTTAGCTACATCTATAATCAGGTGTGCTATGACTACTGGGCAGCAATGTAATGTACCTCTTTATTTAGGTTGATGTATGTTCTTATTCTGTATAGATATCATGAAGATTGGGCCTCCAAATGCTCAGAAACTGGTTATTAAGAACATTGAACATGCCAGCTTGGACTGTCTGGAAATATGCCTGAATGTAAGTATAATGGTGAAGATCTCTTACTGTTGCATTGGGGACACATTGTGGTGAATTTACAAATCTTCAGTACAGGTCCACTGATGCTATTTCCCAACACAGATATATACTCTAGAGAATACAATATCTGTAATACGTACAAGCACAATGCTCTGTCATCTTTATAGCCAGTATACTCCTTTGGCCTATCCCGCCGAATGCTCAAGAGAATGGAGTAGAGAGTAGAGATATACCATTTCTTCAGTGTCTTGGTTAACCATGGCTGGAACCTAAACCAGAAGTATATGGTTCTCCTTCACTAACTCCTGGGTTATATGCACTATCCCCATAGACACTCTAAAGGCCATACGTTCAAAGAAGTAGTGAAATAGCTTTTTTCCTTTGTAATGACATTTCAAAGTAAAGTATCATTGGGCTCATCAACATTTTCAGAGAGTGTCCTTTGTGATTGGAAATATGTTGTTTTGTCATTGAAGTACGATTCCTGACTAACGTTGTATGTAACAACAAAAATGTAGTAAATAAGGACAAAAATGTCGTAAATAAAGATAAAAATGTTGGTATATCGGTATGGAAATTGTGCTTTTGTTGTGTTCTTTCAATTATTATAGGTTTCTCACATTCAGAACTTCACTTTCCCTCCACTTTTTTCTTAATGTACAAATTTTGTCTTTTGCATGACATTTTCTTGTCTTTGTATATGACAAATTTTCTTTTCCTCTATATGACACTGGGAAATAGTTTAGCCACTCCCTTGCTCCTCCCCTTTGTGTGGCAATTCTGGAGTGTGTGTCGTAAACAACGGACATTACTAGTTTTTTGTCATATACTCTATATGTCGTTCATGCATACATTTACTTATTTTTGTCGTTCATACAATAAAGTTTTTGTCATTATCCCTTTAGACATACAGGCCTTAGTCCAGCATTCAAGTCAGGAAACAGAACCATGATACTTCAGTCCCACTATTCAGTCTCTACCATGTGGGAAATTAGGTATACAATGGGTATTCAATGGGTCTTTTTTCCAGGCCATTGTTGGGCTGCTGGGGTTCAAAATACAACCCTGACTCCATTGGCAGATTAATTCCCAGGAGCGCATACATTCCAGTGGGGCACTAGTTGTTCTTTTATTTTGCATTAAATACAGTTACACCTAAAGCCTGGGAGAAAGAAATGGGGATAGAGTTGTCTCACAAGGAATGGAACGAGATTTGAAAAATAAACATGCTTCCTATATTTCCAACCGTTACGTGGCGATGAATTCTAAATTGCTCTTTCGTTGGTACTACATACCCTCCAGACTGCATTCCTTTGACAGTAAGATCTCTAACAAATGCTGGAGATGCAATGAGGGGCAGAGGCGTAACTAGAACGGTCCGGGCCCTGGTGCAAGAAGTGCCATGGGGACCCCCCAACCCCCGAACACATTGACCCCCGGGCCCTCCACAATGCCTCCATTTCCTACCTCCCAATCCCTGGTGGTCCAGTGGAGTGGCAGGATAGACGGGCTGGTGCGACGTGCTCCCTCGCTGTCCTCTTCTGTAATCGCTGTCATCTCCCAGTGCTCTGCATTACTAGAGCACCGGAGAGAGATTGTGGCGCCAGGAGTAGGGGGGCGCATGGGGCAGCCTGGCTCCTGGAGTGACGGGCCCACTCGCGGTTGCGACCCCTATAGTTACGCCACTGATGAGGGGATTGGCTCCTTCTCTCACATATGGTGGGAGTGTACTGTATTATCCACTTTTTGGTCAGATTGCCTTACCCACATAGAGAAAATGCTTGACATTTTGTTGTCGAGAGATCCTTGGCAGATCCTTCTGTTTAAGAACCTCCCTTCTATTAGCCCGGCCCGTAAAATATTCTTATTCTCTATGCTGAATGCAGCGAAAACCCTCATTCCATTGAACTGGAAAACCCCCTCTCCCCCAGCATAAAAGCTTGGTTTAAGAAGGTCAAGGAACAACTGTTGTTTCTTCGCATCTCGTGGAGATATTCAAATAAACACTTTTCTGAGCTACAATTTTTGATAGATTGTTGGTATACTCTCAGACAAGTTGATTATAGATCTCTTCCTCTCTGATGACCAGACCTATTCCTACATATCCATACTCTTACATTCCCATATTTCTATAGCACTATTTCCTTCTTCTCTCTCCACACTTACTTTTTCTTTCCTTTTTTCTTCTTCTCCAGTACTTTCTTCATATATTTGAGGTTGTATTAGATTGTCTCACCACTTTATTGTTGGTATCATAGTGGAGTTTTAGAGTCATAGTAAACATACAAGCCTCTGCATATGTGCCCCCTTATTACATTATATCACAAATTGTTCAGGCACATTTATGTGATACTTCACCAATTTTAATAATGTTGTGATGGCTGTATTGATGTATAGATATATTATACTGTTTTCAATTGCTATGTACTGTATTTGTCAAATAAAAATTTGAAATATTAATTAGAGATACACTGTGTGGTTAGTACAAGACGTCCTGTAACAGCCTGATGTATCTTGATTTCAGCTTCTCTACAAAGGCACAGAGAAGATCTCAGAGCAAAAGCATGGCATCTTGAAGGGCAATGGAGTAAGCCTACTTAAAGATTACGTCAATGAAATGCTGGACATAATGGTGAATGCTGATGCTCTCAATAAGCTACTGGTAAGCACATAACTAACTAAAAAAACAAAACATTATTTCTTAAAGAGATTTTCCTGTTAAGTAAGAAAAAAAAGAGAAATCCCATCAGTGGGAGATGCTTTGCCCAAAAGTTATAACAACTCAAATGTTTTTAAATTCAAACTATTAGAAATAGTATCAGCAGCATTTCTTCCTAATGCACTCCATGGGTGAAGTTGAGTCTTAGACTATAGCTCTTCATAGTATGTAACATGAACAGCACCACCTGTTGATCACAATCTAAAATGGCATTTTAATAAAAAAGGTTGATAACTTTTGAAGGAAACATCTCATTCCAGCAAGCATGCCATTATTACGTTACCCTTTGAGTGCCAGAGGAGTATGGAATGCATTGCAGAGCAATGCATTCCGTATCCCTCTGTCACTCAAAGGGTTAAAGTGGACAGTCACATTGATTACATTTTTTTCATATCTGAAAACTGCCTATGTGTCATGTTAGCCCAAAGACCAGCAATTGTACGGTTAACCCTTTGAGTGCCAGACGGGTATAGCTGTACCCCTCTGGCACTCAAAGGGTTAAAGAGATATTCATATTTGGCACCGTATGCCTATATAAATAATATATGCTAGTATATGCTAACTGAGGCATTTTCATATTCTAATTACTCTTTTTGTAATGTTTCATATGCCAATTCAGCATGTCCGTGAGGTTTTGTATGCTAATTATCATTGTCAGTGACATTTCATATGCTAATGAAGGGTTTAACCCTTTCGGTGCCAGATGGGTACGCAACACCTTGCTCTGTAATGCGTTGTGTACCCCTCAGGCACTGAAAGGGTTAAGTGGTGCTCCAAATGCTAATTAAGCTATATGCTGCACCAGGCGACTTTCGCTTCCAGCTTTCCCAGAAATAAAACTGTGAATATTTCCTAATTTATACATCTGCTGCAGTTTTGGTTAACATAAAACATAGGCAGTTTTAACCCTTTGAGTGCCAGAGGGTTATAGAACGCATTGCAAAGCAATGCGTCCGTACTCCTCTGGCACTCAAAGGGTTAAACAAAGTTTTCAAAGATGTAGAAAAAATTGAGATGAAAAACTCTGTAACAAAATTCTTAATATAACTGAACTGCTCATGTGAAAAATAAGGTCAGATTCTAGTATTCTCTATTAAAATCTCCTCTTTCCTACATCTTCCAGATTTCACCAGAACTGCAATTTGCCTCTGTACCACATACATGTTTCCCTGCACCTATTCACACTCTTAAAATCCCCTTAAGATAATTCTGTTTTCTACTTTTACTAGCATTAACTTTATCAAATCTTATCAACAATCAATTATTAGGCCCTTCAGCTATTAAGTACTACAACTGCCAGAATCCCAGGTCAGCCAATGGTGACCCTGCAGCTTTTAACCCTTTAGCTCTAGAGGGGTATGCAAAGTATTGCACAGCAATGCTTTGTATAACCCTCTTGCACTCAGCGAGTTAAAGATTACAATTTCCATCATTCCTAGCCAGCTGGAAGGCTTTAGGTTGAACCCTGAACTAAGCAGTTGATGCAGACTTACCTCCCTGTGAAACCAGTCTTTCAATGAGTTTGGATGAATATCAAAAATGGGATTTCATGCAACCTTAATAAGGGACCCTTAGAAGATTTGGCTTAATACCAAAGGATATCCAATTGCAAACATGTAAGAAATTGAAAGGCTGGTTACATGGGATGAGGAGGGGTAAAAATACTAATCCACCAGGGGCAAGGGGGCATGAATGTGCAGGTCCATCGGGGTGTGTGTTGGGGGGGGGGTACAAATTCAATGTGGCCATGTGTGGGAATGCAAACATTTGCCAGCACATATCTACTGGTATTAGTTTACATACCTCCCAACATTTCAAATTGCCAAAGAGGGACAAATGTGTTTTAGGGGGTATTGCTGGGGGTATGGCTGGTAGGCAGGGCATTAATGAGAATTTTTAGGCTGTTTCAGGACCTACTGACACCTCCTTGTGTTACCTATTAAATGACTTATAACAAGACCAAAGTATTGTATTTAAGCAGACTGATTTATAAACACATATAGTGACGTTTAAATAAACAATAATGTGAGTTGTATTGCTGTGGAGCAATATGATACACTTATATACACACCACACAATCTGATCTCCTAAAAAGAGGGACATTAGGGTAGGAAAGAGGGACAGTGGGATTTGGGTCTAAAAAAGGGACCGTCCCTCCTAAAGAGGAACACTTGGGAGGTATGAGTTTATATTACCAGTGGATGAAGAACAGTGTATGACTACAGCTTATAATCATACTACTGCATAAAAATTCATTGTGTGTGTGTGTGTGTATATATTTATGGCCTCTGGTTCTCCTACAATTGATTCAAGAAAAAACTGACTATTTTGTATATCTATATATATATATATATAACTTTATCTATATATGTATCACGGTCGAAAATGGACAGTCACAGAATTTTAAAGCCATTGTTTTACTGAATATTAAAAGTCAATGTTTCGGTCATTCGTCTTCATGGCGTACTTATATTGGTGGAAGCACCTGGGTATAAGTTAATCTATCTATCTATCTATCTATCTATCTATCTATCTATCTATCTATCTATCTATATCCATCTATCTATCTATCTATGTCATATCTATTATCTATCTATCTATCTATCTATCTATCTATCTATCTATCTATCTATCTATCTATCTATCTATCTATGTCTCTGCCTTTCTCTGTGTTTCTTAGTCCCTTAGTCCCCCAAGAAAAACAAAACAAAACAAAAACAATTTAAATAAGTTCCAAATCACTCGTTCCAGGAAAACTACCTGTTTTTTCTATTTCCAACATGTGAGTGAATACATCAAAGTAGGACTGGATTTTGAATCACAACAATAGCTTCAAGAGGACCTGTCACCTTGTCAAGCCCTAAACTCAGAGTGGGAATTCATTGTGGAAGGCTTTTCATGATTATTCCATCCTATGTATGTCCTCATTTAGTGAAAGGTGACTTGTTCTCACAGCCTCAGAAGGAGGAGTGAGATGGCAGTCACAGCACAGATGACTAAATTTGGAAGCTATGCTACGCAAGCTCTGTTAAAGTTAAACAGCCCCTAACTACTAAACCAAAAACATTCTAAATCTATTATCCTAATTAAAAAAGCAAAAACCAAAATGTATAGTGAGTTTAAAGGGATAGTAACACTTAATATTAAATATATATATATATATATATATATATATATATATATATATACCTCCTATATATAATAATTCGCTAAGTTGTGTGTAACGCCCGTCATGCACAGTAGACACTGCTGCGCGTGCGGCAGTCATGCGCAGTAAAGACTGCCCACGCCGCGGCTGATACAGAGATGGGCGCTCCGAAGGAGCATCCAGCTCTTTATCAGCCGTTGCGCGGGCAGTCTCCACTGCGCATGACTGCCCCACGACCGGCTGCCAGAGGCACTGTGGCCCGTGTAACGGGCTGTTCAACTAGTATATATATATATATATAGTAAGGTTTATCCTCCTGAATAAAACAAAGGTATTCCTACTGCTAAGAGGTGTTTTTATTCACATGTTATTGTAGCTCAAACTTTAATTTAATTTAAGGTGCAGTATTTCAGTGGCCTGATCTCTTACAGTGGCGCTGTTTCTGCACCATCCTATGGACAGTTCTGGTCTGTTGAATATAAACTTCCATAGGAAGCAACTTAACCACTGTAAAATGTTAAGCCATTGACATACTGCATCAAAACAAAATCAATTTTGAGCTGCAATAAAATTTTTAATAAAACTCTCAGCAGCTAGAGTTCTCTTGTTTTACTCACGAGGATAATCGCTACAATATATATATATTTTTACATAGTAAGTTAGTAGCTGCTGACAATGTATTCTTCCACCAGATAAAAATGTGTTTTTGAGAAAAAGAGCATATTAAGATTATAGATTTGATTGAATTTAAAAATATATCACTATAAAATTCACATGGCAACTTGTCAAAATCCGTCCATCTGTAGTGCATGCTTAAAGGGATAGTAATACTTAAAATGTAAAAAAAATATGTTGTAGGGTTTATCCCCCTGAGTAAAACAAGAGTACTCCCACTGCTGAGAGGTGTTTTATTCAAAAGTTATTAATTTTCAAAGTTGAATTTTTTAGGTGCAATATCACAGTGGCCTGAAATTGTACAGCGGTGCTGTTGCTACACCATCCTATGGAGATTTATGGTCAACTGACCAGAGTTGTCCATAGGATCGTGTAGCAACAGCGCCACTGTACAATTTCAGGCCACTGTGATATTGCACCTAAAAAATTCAACTTTGAAAATTAATAACTTTTGAATAAAACACCTCTCAGCAGTGGGAGTACTCTTGTTTTACTCAGGGGGATAAACCCTACAACATATTTTTTTTTACATTTTAAGTATTACTATCCCTTTAAAGGAGAATTAAACGTTTTTAATGAAAAAACATATATTGTAGGTCATTTTCTCTTTAGTAACATAAGGGTGCTGCCACTACTGAAAGATGCATATTTCTAGAGTAATTCTAGTTTAAAACTGTGTTTATTTACATTAGCAGCCATCTCTAGTGTTAAAATTCCAATTAGTTCTCCTGTTACATTCTAATGGAGAGTAAAGTCCGTGACTTAAAGTTCTCCTTAGAATGTGATAGAAACTGCTGAGTCACTTCCTGTCTGTTAGAACTACCAGGAAGTAAACACAGTAAATTCACTTTTGATTATTTGAAATTTTGTAACTTCTGAATAAAACAACTGACAACGGTGGGAGTGACCTCGTTTTACTGAGCAGGAAAAGCTCTTTAATATATGCGTTTTCATAAAAAAAGTGTACTGTTTTTTAAAATTGATTGAACAGCAAAAGATAATTCTAGATGTGTTTTTAAAACCAAACAAATTTAATTTCTGGAATCATGATTTGTTTTTCTTTAGACTGTTGTACTATACTGCTTTGTAGATTTAAAACACAAATACAACTATTCCATAATACAATGTGCATGTTATCTTTAGGGTTGCCACATTTTCTTAAAAAAAATACCGGCCATGGCATTCTCTCCATAGACTTAACATTGTACAGAAGCCAATTTTTTACCGGCTGGGTGGCAACCCTAGTTATCTTCTAGTATTATTACTGAATAAACATGTAACATATTGAATCTTGAGAGTACAAACAAATAATATATTGTCTCCTATTCTAAACAGCGTATAATGGACTTGAAAATTACCCCTGAAGAACTCCGACAATTAATTCCTGATGTAAGTTTTATTTTTTTTTTCAACTTATATTTCGTATTTATGCTTAATTATCCTCTTTTTGAAAGCTAAAGATATATTTAATATTACTTGCCTTGATCATGTCTTATGCATGGGATAATGGTTCAAGAAAACACAGACAACTAATTATGGGTTTAACTTAGGCCACAGCTTTATTTACAATACATAATAACCATTTTAGCATAAGCATTAAAGGGACAGTAATGTTTTAAAATAAAAACAGCTCCAATTAATCTTCATAGCATTTGGGCCATGGAGAGTGTTATTTCAATACTGTCAGAGTTGCAGTTCAAGAGTAATTGAATGATAAAGTATCCCCCTCCCGCTCCTTTTACTGATGTAACAATGCTCACCTCGGAGCAGAAAGGTGGTGCCCAGATGGCTTTCAGAGAGGGACAATCTTCAATTAGCATAAGGGAAAAAACCTGTTAAGGGGGGAGCAGTTTTCATTGTTCTCACAGTAAGAATTGTCCCTTGTTGTGACCCGTTTGGTCTTAAGAATGGATTCCACTTCTGAGGGGAGGGGGCTTACACTAGGTAAAAGGGGCAGGAGGGGGAAACTTTATCATTCAATTACTCTTGAATTTCAACTCTGACAGTATTGAAATAACACTCTCCAAGGCCCAAATACTATGAAGATTAATTGGAGCTGCTTTTATTTTGAAACATTACTGTCCCTTTGATCTAGCATTTAAGCCTTTGCCAACCTCCAATTTGACAGGCCCTAACTGCCTATCCCCCTTTTCAGCCCTAGACTCACCCAAATCTTGTTTTACCTTACTGCGCCCCATTAACTGGTTAGTGCAGCTCAATGAGGCCGATGTCTACACCCGCGATGCAGTCCGGGTGCCATTGGCCCTAGGCCACTGTCCTACCATCATCATGTACCATATCTAACTTAATGACCTTCTCCATGTTGGCAAGGGCCCAAAGCGCCCACAAAGCTGTGACATGTAAAAAAGCAAACAGACCCCAACATGACAGGACCCCAAAACCAAAATTACAACACCCCATAATACACCCAAAAAGAGAGAGAGGGAGGGACGCTTTTCCTTTCTTGGCATCAGAAAGGAAGCAACACCTAAACCACCTCTATATATATTAACCCTATCCTCTTAACCTCACTTCCTGTCCCTACCCACTACATTTTTCTTGCCACCCCCCAGCTCACACATGCCTCCCCTTCTTATTCTTCACAGGGAGTTCTTATCACTTTAAAGGGGAACTATCACCCCAAATAAAGTTCCCCCCACATAATTAACCATATAGCGATAAGCTTAACAATAGTAGTGTTATCCAAAATAATTACTGTGTTACTGAGAAATCCTACTTTTGCCAAGACTGACGGCCAGGCAACAGCGCTTTAGCGGCATCTGCACGCCTGTGCCGTCAGTCCCTTCTGGCATGCAGATGTCTGTAACACTGTAATTATTCTGGATAACACTACTATTGTTAAGCGTATTGCTAGATGGCTAATTATGGGGGAGTAGTTATTTGGGTTGATAGTTCCCCTTTAAAGGGAAAGTGTAATCTGTAACAGAGAAAGTCAATTGTTAAAATGAACCCTTGGGTTGCATCTCAGGCACCGCTAGGCAAAGCACTATAGGTATCCTTAGCTCCACCCATGGTTGGAACCCCCATTCCATTCATCACATGACTCCACCGTCAGTCCTATCCACTGTTTCCTAGCTCAGAAAATACCCTTAGCCTATAACAAGCAAGAACGAGAAAAGCTTTAAGCACTTGATTGCTGGACAGATCTCCAACACATTGCTCCACCTCTATAGCATCCAAGGAGTTAAATAATAGCCTGTAAATGGGTATCTAAAGTGCTGCAGGGACATTGAGTTTGTTTTGGCCACACCTACAATTCAGAATGTGAGTGTGACCAGCACAGCATAGCCGCCCCTCACAATTTGAAGCTATAGGAAGTTGCCTAATCTTCCTGTTAGGAAATCTGGCCTTAAATCTATCAGAATCGCTGGACTGGTGTTAGCCTCTAATACAAGTTCAGTGTAGGACTAGAGTGTATGGTCACTGTAGTGCATGCCAGTGGACAGACTCCTCCATCATTAAGATTTTAATGCCAGCAAACCGTGTGTGCTTGCACCACAGCCTGAGCAGGAAAATGAGTAAAGTTACACCACTTCCTCTACGGCTTGCTCAGGACATAGCGTTAAACAAGGCATATAGGACATAGACAATGACACACTGTTCCACTGTGAGAGGTGTTTAATTCAAAAGTTATTGCAGTTCAAGCTTTAAATTTTAGGTGAAGTATCTCAGTGGCTTGACATTATACAGTGGTCCTGTTGCTACACTATCCTATGGACAGCTGTGGTCAGTTGAACATAAACCTCCATAGGATGGTGTAGCAACAGCGCCACTGTATAATTTTAGGCCATTGAGACAACACACCTAAAACATTGACATTTGAGGTGCAAAAACATTTGAATAAAATGTGGTAATGCCCTTGCTTTTTTTTCTGTATGTGATTTAATGCAATATATATAGGATAGATAGATAGATAGATAGATAGATAGATAGATAGATAGATAGATAGATAGATAGATAGTAGTACCATGCAAGGTCCCAGTTCAGAAAATGTTGGAGTCCATGCCGGCAACACCTCTGGGCTGGCACTAGGTGGAGTTAAACATACAGTGCTCAGCTTTTATGGCCAATGCCAGAGAGACTTTTGGCACAGTTACCTATAGATGCAGGGAATGCTTTGTCAGATACTTGCAGTGCAAAGCACAGCATGCATTTGGCAAAGCATTTCCGGCAAGAATTTTGTCATATTTCTAAATCAGACAACCCACCGACCCTCCATGCCTCCAAACCTGCTCCGTAGTTCAGAACCATCAAATACCCTTGTCTCCCTGACTTTCTGTTCCCCATCTTCCGCTTTTTTCTCCTAGTACTCAAAAGGTTAAACTGATGTCTATCCACAGATGTCCCAGCCCTTCTTTTTGATACATAACTGCCTATATTTTTATCATTTTTTTTTAAATATTTCATATACAGCTTCCTTTATGCTTGTAGGTCTATGAAACAGAGTCCCTGAAGTTGAAAATTACTCTACACAAGTCTCCTCATATCACCCAGGATAGTGGAAATGCTACAGTTAAAATTTCTGCCAATGTACAAGGATTTTCCTCAAAATCGGAAGATCCTGTCGTCTCCGTGGAATTTGTAAGAATCAAACATACAATGAAGAGTTTCTTGTGGTGCTTGTAGCTATCTAATATACAGAGATTTACATACATAGAGTTCTTTTTGTTTGTTTTTTTACAAAATTCAGTGTTCGCTTTAACCTTTGGAGCACAGAGGGGTATTCAATGCATTGTAAAGCACTGCAATGCTTTGAATACCCCCTGGCACTCCAAGGATTAAGGCAGCAGTGGGATGTCGTTGATGGAAATTATACTAATGAACAGCTGGAAGGCCTCAGGTTGTCTAGTCCTTCTATAAGGTGGGCAAAGGTAAGAACCAGACCAAAGAAAGATCTAAAAGAGTAATTACAATTTGGCTCAATATGATACATCTGTTATTCCAATGCATCCCACATAAATAGACTTCTTTATATCTTTCAGTGCTGGGTTACTCACCTTTCCTTAAGGGGAACATTCACCTCTAAAAGGCTTCTTACCATATGTTTAGTTATGAAACTAGTATTAGAAAACGTGTTTTTTTGGGGGGCATTTACATACTTTTTATGTTATTTAGTCTTCAAGCTGTGCAGTTCCGCATTATGCGCCACTCTGAATCTTCGGCACAGCTCTTCAGACTTCCCAGGGCTATTTAATTCTCCTCCCACCTCACTCCCAGCTGCCCCAGGGGGCACGGTTACTCTTCCTTTCGGTGTGGTGTGAATTGCTTGTATTCTTACAGCAAGCTCCTTTTATCATTATACTGAGCTTGCAACTGGAGAGTTCAAAGCTATGCCTTCTGAGTATCCTTGCACATGCCATGGGGCAAGCGTACATGACTTGCTGGCAGTAAAGTCCTACGATGGTGGAGTATATGCCATCAGTACGCACTACAGTGTGTAAGATACTAGAAGGGTTACTAATTGTCACTATTCAGAACTATGTGAAGACAAACAATATTATTAGTAGGAATCAGCATGGTTTCATGAAGAATAGATCATGTCAGACTAATTTACTTGCATTTCATTAAAGAGTAAGTAGCAATTTGGATGGGGGAATTGCTGTAGATGTAGTATACTTGGATTTTGCCTCACAGTGCCTCACAACAGGTTATTGCATAAATTAAAAGGCTTCGGTTTGGGCAGTGTTATCTGTACATGGACTGAGAACTGGTTAAATGATAGATGGCAGAGAGTTGTTGCAAATGGAACCTTTTCAAATTGGTCTAAAGTTATAAGTGGGGTGCCACAGGGTTCAGTCCTGGGCCCATTGCTTTTTAGTTTGTTTATTAATGATATAGAAGTGGGAATTGAAAGTAGCATCTCAATCTTTGCTGATGACACTAAGCTATGTAAGGAAATACATACAGAGCTGGATGTTTTTTCTCTGCAGAAGGATTTAGATAAACTGAGTGAATGGGCAGAAAAGTGGCAGATGACATTTAATGTAGATAAATGTAAGGTTATGCATTTGGGCTGTAGAAACAAACATATATTCTAAATGGGAAATAACTTGGGAAATCCCAGTTAGAGAAAGATTTAGGAGTACTGATAGACGATAGACTTCACAGCAGTGTGCAGAGTCACTCAGCTGCTGCAAGAGCAAATAGGGTAATAGCCTGCATAAAAAGAGGTGTAGATGCAAGGGATGCTAATATTATCCTACCTCTGTATAAATCCTTGATTTGGCCACATCTAGAATATGGAGTACAATTTTGGGCACCAGTTCTTAAAAAACACATTGTTGGACTGGAAGAGGTACAGAGACGTGCAACAAAACTGATAAAGGAATTGGAGGATCTGAGTTATAAAGAGAGACTAGCCAAACTGGGTTTGTTTACATTACAGACGAGATGTCTAAGGGGTAATATGATTACCATTTACAAATACATTCAAGGTCAATACAAAGAACTAGCCAATTAATTATCTACACAAAAGGCTGAGCTAAGAACAAGAGGTCATCCATTAAGACTAGAAGAAAGGTGCTTTCGACTAAAACAAAGGCAGGGGTTTTTACAGTAAGGGTGGTAAAGCTATGGAATTCTTTGCCTCTGCATTTTGTACTTGCAGATAACGCAAATGTGTCAAAAAAGCAATGGATGCCTATCTAGCACAGAACAATATTGAAAATTATGAGATAGCTACAAAGCAGATAGGATGTTGATCCAGGGAACTATCTGACTGCCATTTGGAGTCAGGAAGGAATTTTTTTACCCACTTGGGGGTAAATTAGAAATTGTTCCAGAGGGCTTTTTTTGCCTTCCTCTGGATCAACATGGGTGTTTTTGGTATGGGCTGGACTTGATGGACACATGTTTATTTTCAGCCTCATCACTATGTTACTATGTTACAATGATCATATACTATAGTACATGCCCTTAAGGCACTGGCATTAAAGGATAGTGCCATGCAGCTGCACTTGCAGATTCCTATATTCACCTAATTGTTCTCTTACATTTTATGATATGTGAACTGTAATATCAGTCTTCATTTAAATCAGTCTGCCACCAAGTGGCAATACTTGTATTTACACTTGATTAACACTTCTAATCTAAGTTTATGTAGTTATAATCATTGAACACATCTTTGTATTTACACTTGATTAATACTGTTCTAAATGTGTGCATTTCTAATCACCAAAACTTCATTTAGACACAATGAAATTTTTCTGTCATTAATAAATGTTCAACTGCAATCAAAGTTGCTTTGGCACTGCCAGTTAAGAATGCAGAGCTATTGAAGGTGCCCTTTTGTGGTTTTTGTTCTGGAGAAATCATTTTCCTGTATATGTATAATTGTTTTTATTTTATTTTTTTTTTTTTGTAGGACATATACCTGAATGCAAAACTTCATATAAAAAGAAACAAAATTATTTTTACTGTGACCACAACAGGGTGAGTATCTTTCTTTAGTTGTCTATAATTTCCTTTTTCTATATCAGTCTAGCAGAGGAAGGTCACACTTAGAAGATATTCATATCTACTGGGAACTTTCAAAATGATCGATGCTGCAGTCTTATGGATGGTGAGATGGCTCAGTTGGTTAAGGCACCAGCTGTAGAATCTGTTGAAAAGTCAAGGTCGAAGGTTCTAGTGTCAGCAGTGTCAACTCAGGCTCTCATCCTTACAATGTTGATAAATTGGGTAATAATATTTTTCCCCCAGGACATTCCTGAATAGGAGAGACAATCTCAATGTATCCTTCCTGGTAAAATACTTTGATAGTTTTATCTTTCAAATATAACCCTTACATTTCTGAAGAACGTACATTTCAGGTGATATATTCCTCTTTTCTCTAACTTGGAGATGCTCTTATTGGTTATCAATGAACCCTTACCATGCTCTAACTTAGAGTTTCACTTCCTGAACATACAGAAGAGAAGTAGGATGTGTCAATCTGTCTTTCTGGTAGAAATGGCAGCAATTTAGGGATAACTAAATAAGTTGTTAATTGGTGCAGCTGAGATTGTAGTTAAACTGGGCTTTCACCCTGAGAATTTGGCCCTTCATCCTGAGACCCTGAGATTTAGGACAAACCCTGAGAATTTCCAGGAATGAAGCTATTGCAAGGGATGTCTGGAGCATAGAAGTATGTGACTGATACCCGGACTCAGATTGAGTAGCTCTGCCAAAACCGTGCTTCCTTAGACCAGGACTACACTTAGGAACTCCACCAGCCTGGAACCAGGATCATAGCTCCATTCACCAGTCACTTAGGCAAGACTCAGTGTAGGGTGAACGCACTCTGGATACAGCAAGCTTACCCCAAGCACCAGGAAACACCAGTGTAGGGGTAAAACAAGAACTCATTTATTGTAGAACACACAGGGTTTATAGACCCACATAACGAGTTATCCACACATATTTGAATTCAATAGGATACAGGTTACTGCAAACCACATACGGAGAGACAATAGTACAATGGGAATACATATCTTTACAAAGGGTCAGTGGGTGGGGGAACACAGGAGATATTTTATACATAACTGGAGGACAATAGTACAATGGGAATACACATCTATACAGAGGGTCAATGGGTGGGGGAAGACACAATAGTGTAGAAACATGAAGGACAATCAATACAATGGGCATGTAAATATAAAACACAGTGAGTCTTTGCAGTCCTAGTCCTGTGACAGTCCCCCATAGCTGGATAGTCTATAGACGTCTGGATTGGGCAGACCAGACTGGGATCCCTGGCTACCCTGTGTCACCAGTAGGCACAGGGTGACATAGACCCAAGAGGGGACTGGGAGCTCTCCCATGAATGAAGCCCTTAGTCTGTAGGGGGGGGGGGCTTGCCCCAGTCCCCCCCAGAAGCACAGGGCACGGAGGCTTCCATGACAAAGTGTTTTCAAATCTAGAGTCTGAATGACCATTAACCCCTTGAATGCAATGCAAACCAATGCGATAGAGACCTCATTTAGGGCAATTGGAATTCACAGAATTCTCATATCTCCCTATTGTGCTGTTAGTTTGCTCCAGAATTGCACCAATTTAGCTTGATGAATAAGGCCAACAGAGTCTTATGTATAAGTACAAATTGGAGCAATTAAGTGTCAATCTAAGTTTCCATTGAGCTAAATGGGGGTTTCAACCCCATTAATGCCAGAAGCAATGCATTGAAATCCTATCTACGATGCAAAGGGCTAAAGCCCTTTAATTTACCTGATTTGCTCCAAAATTGCTCCAGTTTGCTTTTAAACATAAGGCCCATATTAACATAACTAGCAAGTGTGAAAAAACATGTGTCCATCACATTCAACCTTTGCCCTACCACCTTTGGTTTTGTTGATCCAGACAGGAAAAAAAATCCCATTGAAGCCATCTCTAATTTTGCCACAGTGCTTAAATATTCCCTCCTGACTTCAAAACAGGCAGATATCTCCATGGACCAACATCCAGTCTGCATTGTAACTAAGGGCTCGATTTAAAGCCAACCGTTAAACCAGCCGCTAAGTGAAAAAGGCACATCGCTCGCAAATAATACAGGAGTTACGGCAGATTCAATAGGTACTCTACGAGAATAGCTATCGAGCGTAGGCACACAAAAAACACGTAACACAAAACCCGTTGTCGCTCATGTTAATGCACAACGGGCGGACAAATCACACGATAACTGAGCTCCAAACAACATGTAACATAACGGCTGCCGTTGTCAAGCAACCCTGATTGATGCCAAAACAAATTCAAACACACATCCAATCCCAAAGGCCCAATGTATCAAATAACTTCAAATACACCTATATATACCCAAAAATAACCGCCACACACTGTCTGTTATCGAGTTCTTCAGAGCCAGATATCAGGACCCAGGAGCGGAGGATAGTCATTAGAGAGTGGGAGAGAGGCGCGTTCATTGGAGGTAGAGGAGTTTTGCAGTTTGGAGAGAGGAGAGAGGTGCACTAAATATACACATATCACACTTTTGCACATATTACATACACACATACAAACACAAACACATACACATACATACACATAGTCCTTTTATTTCATAACACCTTACACATATTACTTTTTATTTTGACAGTGTGAATCTGGGAGTGAAAGTGTGTGACAGAGAGTGACTGGATCGAGTGTGTCTGTGAGGGCCTGTGGGAGTGCCTGGGTGTGACTGGGTGAGTGATGTCAAGGAGAGGAGGACAGGAGAGAGGGATGGGGAGAGTAGTGGAGGAGGAGGAAGGTCAGGAGGGGATCCCTCAGCAGAGCAGGGGTGGGAGAGGGAGATCCGCAGGGCGGAGGGGGACCAGGCCCACCAGAGCAGGAACACGCAGGACAGGGACAGAACCTGCAGTGGGACGAGGGGTAGTTCCTGGGGAGCACCCCACACAGGCAGGGTCAGACCAGGCAGGGCACTCCGGCTCTGAATCCTCCCATGCCGGAGCTGATGAGGGCAGGATCAGGGATCCCAGATATAGTGAGGAGGAGAACACGGCTCTTGTGGAAGCTGTCCTGGAGAGGCAGAGTGTTCTCCACCCGACGGCAAAGGTCCCTGGCCTGGCAGCGCGGAGGAAGGCAGCCTGGAACCAGATCTGCAGCCGGGTGAACGCGGTGGCAACATGCAGGCGGGACGTGGAGTCTGTGAAGAAGAGATGGGGCGACTGCCGGAGGGTGGTCAAGAACAAGATGTCTGACATGGCCAAGCAAGCCCGAGGCACCGGAGGTGGCCCATCTGTGCCCATCACATTCTGCGGCTGGGAGGAGATGGTGCGGCAGAACATGTCCCCGACCATGATCGAGGGGGTCGTGGGAGGAACTGACACTGGGGATGAGAGGAGCCTCCACACTACCGGTAAGTGCAACACTACAGAACAACACACTACAGCAACCAACACCAGCTGCACACACACTCACACCTCAACACATGGCCATCACTCAGCCATACAACTGCACCAACACAGCACCATGAGGGTTAAAAAAAGGACACAACACCTGGACAAATGGCAACGTCCAACTTGGGACAAACCTGTCAAAGTCCTACTTCAACCCTCCTGTCGCTGTGCTCATTACACACAATACACAAACCTTCATTTTCAAATTGTCGACTGTCATAGATCATCACTGTTCACACACAATGTCACCCATGTCCCCACCCCCACCATAACCCCTTGAGTGCTAGAGGGATCATCAATGCATCGATCAACAATGCATTGGCAACCCCTCTGGGACTCAAGGGGTTAACCTGACAACAAACAAGTCAATAGGCCAACGATCACATGCTACACAGGGGACATTCACTAAGCGGTGACAAACACATGGTGGACACAAAGTAACCCTCACACACCCTCACTTCACCAGTACCAGTGTTAGTCCATGGAGAATATGCCAAAACAAGAATCAAGTTCATAGGGTCCCATTGTACAGACTCCATGGAAAACACTGGAAATGGGGAAAGGAGATCACTGGAGAAGTCACCATCATGTTCATGTCATCGGTTCAACATCACCGCTTACTGAATCACAAAAGGGGGCATCAGATCACACATCACAGTGTCACACAGAATAAATGCTTGTAGGTGCAACACACAGGCCGAAAACTATTTTACAGAATTCAAGCAGGAAAAAGTAGGCATTGGTGTTGTGGCTGCAATCATTTCTCTGACTTGAAATGACATATCCCATATCTGATTCCCACATGGATCCACAGGGGTGCTGATGCCATGGATCGATGGTACACCAGCATCTCTATGCAGGATACATATGGGAAACAAATAGCAAACATTGTACCTTGGTCACCAACAGGCCATGACTGATGGATATCTAGGAC
Organism: Rhinophrynus dorsalis; assembly: GCA_037306005.1. Classification (NCBI taxonomy): domain Eukaryota; kingdom Metazoa; phylum Chordata; class Amphibia; order Anura; family Rhinophrynidae; genus Rhinophrynus; species Rhinophrynus dorsalis. Next base: position 40,679,766 of record CM074727.1, read on the forward strand.
TGAGTACGGTTGCCTCACACAGAAGGATGGATGGGCTCATACACAGACAAAAAAACAGGCCTCAATCAAAGATATCCCTCACTACTGGCTGGATTGTTGCCCTTAGGATTCAAATGTTACTAAATATGTTCCAACATGATGTGAACACAGAGATCACTTCACTGGATGTGATTGCCTTACTGGCCAGATATGTGCACCCATCACATATCAACCTACATTGCTACCATCCAAATACACATACATAGTATATCACACCCTACGTAGATGGGATATACGAGGTATGTTCATATCCATCATATCAATACAATGTCTTGTTGGATGGGTGCACATATATAGCCAGTAAGGCAATCACACCTAATGAAATGCTCTCTGGCATCACATCTTGGAAGGATATTACTCCATCCATATGAAGGGTACATATCCACATACATATATGACCATTTCTACTTGTGTGTCACTGTAATGGGATAGCAATGGGTAATGTCATCATGATGTCATATCATTGCCATCGTTAACAGATGTGTCTTGATCTAAGTCCCATCCCTCCAACACTCATGGTTATACAGATATTGCTCCATGTGACAGGTGAAGATATCCATCATTTGACCACACGGAGGCTCTTCAGCAGAGCCAAAGTCACAACATATAGAGAGAAATACCTCTTTGGAATGGTCCACAGAGTGTGCTTGTAAATCATGCACACCCTGTACACCATTCCAATTAAGTATTGTTCTCTAAATGGGTTGATTTTGTCTCTGCTGAAAATCCCTCGTGTAGACAAATGACTGAAATCTACATCCGTCACATAGAGCATTATCTGAACAACCATGAGGGTAGGAAGGATAGGACTAACAGAGAACAACATCTGTTCCCACAATGTCTACAATCTGACATCAAGGTGGACTTAACCTTTGCCACCCCCCTGGAGGGATAGCCATCCCTACAAGTTGTGAAGACAAATATATGTTGTTGGATCTCCCCCCCCCCCCCCCGAGTTAAACAATGGTATTCGTACTGCTGAAAGGTGTGTTGATGCAAAAGGTATCACAGCTCAGACATGGATATGTCAGGGGCAATATCCTAGTGGCCTGATATTGTACAGTGGTGCTGTTACTACACAATCATATGGACAGTTCTGGTACAGGGACCAGATATCTACATGGGAGGGTGTAGCAACAGCCCCACTGTACTATTTCTGGCCACTGTGATATTGCACCTCAAAATGAAACCTTCACCCATAATAACTCAAACACCTTTCAGCAGTGGGAGTACCCTTGTTTACCCAGGGGGATTAACACAAACACATATATTTTTCTTCAACACATATCAAAGTAGAATTGTCTCCACAAACATATGGCAAAGGTCACTAATCACAACATCTTCTTCCTCCACACAGCTTACGGCCGTCAAGCCCAGCAGGAGACAGTGGAGGAGGCTATGTCACCCCCCAGTGAGGAGGACACAGAGGAGGGGACCAGCCGGTGGTCACCTTACCCACCATCACCATCCCCTCCAACACAGGCTGCACCACCCCTTCCAGCTGCACCACCACAGGCTGCACCACCCCTTCCAGCTGCACCACCACAGGCTGCACCACCCCTTCCAGCTGCACCACCACAGGCTGCACCACCCCTTCCAGCTGCACCACCACAGGCTGCACCACCCCTTCCAGCTGCACCACCACAGGCTGCACCACCCCTTCCAGCTGCACCACCACAGGCTGCACCACCCTTTCCAGCTGCACCTCCCCAGTACAGTGGCTGGATGCCACAGGAGGAGAGGTGGACACATCCATCCACCTCCACCAGCTACTACCCTCCATCAGCAGCACCACCACCGCCAGGGAGGCAATGGCTGCCAGGGACAGTGGCCAACACCCAATATGGGCCATATGCCTCCCAGATCAACCCACCCTCCTGGATGGCTCCACAGCATGCCCCAAGGTATGATCCAAGGTGGGGTCCCACCACCTATCAGTGGCCACCATATGACCCTTGGCCACTGGACTACACACACCTGGGCCTGATTGGTGAGCCCCAGCGCCCCCTACCCAGGGACATATTCACACCTCCACCAGCACACACATCTCTGGGCAGCTCTGCATCACTTGATGTGGTGGGCATATGCCCATCATCTGCACCAGCCACTCCAACAGCAGCCACAGCACCCTCAGCAGCAGCAGAGGATACAGCACCTCCAGCAGCAGAGGAAACAGCACCTCCAGCAGCAGAGGAAACAGCACCTCCAGCAGAGGAGGAAACAGCACCCTCAGCAGCAGAGGAGGAAACAGCACCCTCAGCAGCAGAGGAGGAAACAGCACCCTCAGCAGCAGAGGAGGAAACAGCACCCTCAGCAGCAGAGGAAGAAACAGCACCCTCAGCAGCAGAGGAAGAAACAGCAGCACCAGGGACACCGGGCACATCCACCTCCAGCACCGCACGCCTCACAGGGATGGAGGCGGAGTGTATGGCCCTTCAGAGGAGACTACTCCGGTCGAGCAGGAGTACTGACAGCAATATCACCAGGAGCAGGAGGCAATCCAGGAGGAACATTGTCCAATTGGAGAGCAGGATCCAAGGTTTGGAGTCGGAGGTGTCCAGGGGGAATACACTACTCCAGCAGCTCAGGACTGGTGTGATGGACATGTTAACACAGGTCCTTGTGGAGCTGAGGGAGATAAACCGCAGGGAGAACCTGAGGATGGAGAGGGAGAACTTGCGTTCCACTGAGGGGTCTACTGCAACCACCACCCCCTCTAGTGTTACCCCTGAAGCAACACCTAGGGGGCAGAGGGTTACCAGGAGATCCACAAGGGCATCCACCTCTGGCACCCAGGCTAAGGCCCCCCACCCAAAGAAGAAAAAATGAAAGGCCCAACCTGTTAAGTTTCCCCTCAATAAAGAAAACATTTTTTTTTTAATTCCAGTCTGATCTGTTGTGTCTTCAGTTATGGATTGGGTGGCAGGGTTGTCTCCAATGCATTGCCATACAATGCAGTGAACACAACCTCTGCCTATGTGAAATGTTAGTGGGATGCTACAACATGGGTTCACACACACACCGTTGTACAAATTCAACTTGTAATACATCCCTGGAGCCATATTACACCACTGTGTTATATGGCGGTGTTGTGTGTTGAATTTGAACAACAAAACATACCCCTTAGCACAACAAATTGTACAACACTGAACATTTGTCTACATCATGTGCTGTGTTTAACCCTTTGAGTGCCAGAGTGGTAGACAACGCATTGTCAAGAAATGCGTTGGGGACCACTCTTGCACTCAGTGGGTTAATGGGATAACCAGACAAACAGCTCTGTGATTTAGCAGGGACATTATAAGCAGGATAGATAAATGGGACATGTATCCATGTTGTCTTGGATTCACACACTCATTGTGCAACTGACTTACTGAAGAAGCCAATGTTTTTAACCTAGGATTTCAACGTGTAGCACACACATTGATATCCTGGGCTGAGCATTGGGGTCTCCTGTAAGTTGAGTTGCTGTTTCCCTAAGGGTGTAACAGACTTCACCAGTGATAACACATGTCCACTTAGTCTGGTTGTTCGTTAGCCCATGTACTGAGATATGTCAAAGTGGAGCAAAATCTCCGAACATGGATTATACTGAGCAATACAGATACTGTGGACAGGTATTCACTGTGGAAGTATGTCCCCTGTATCACCTCTTCATCACTCCCACAACACATTGGTGCATCACTGCCACCATCATCTGTTTGCATTGATACATCACAGAGTCCAGTCACTGGCAAACAAGTGGTGGACTCCTGTGATGTGGGTGTTGCCTTTCCATGTATGGGGCATACTCTACCCTGGGTGTGGTAACACATTGACATATGTGTTCTCAAATATATCCTCCTACAGACACAGATAGAATGGTGATGGTTCATCTTTATTGTGTCTCAAAGTACATTAGAATGTACATGTGTTTTGTGTGTGTATTGCCTATATGCATTGAACACCTGTATGAGAACACTAAATGTACTTTGAAACTAAATTGTAATACTTCAGTAACACTGCTGCCCTGCTCATGTGTTGTCCATGAGGTTTGACAACTCTGTAGCTGAGCATCCTGACTGTACAGGTTACAACACTCAAGAATTAGTGTTTTCTGTGTCTCTATGAGAATGTTCCAGTAGAGGTTTGTGTGAACCTCAGGTCAAACTTTGCATCACCAACAACATCACCATAAACAGCAAGGGGTGATCTTCATGAAGGTGTTGTCAAGACATCAATCCAGTCACATGGAAGATCTTCAGTTCAAGGATGGATCATGTTACGGATGCCTGCGGGACAAGAGGACAGGATTTGGAGCAGTAGACCTGAACTGATCATCAAGCAACAACAATTTAGTCTTTTTCATCCCCTCAGTTTTCACAGTTACAGGTGAGTGCACAAACCATTGCTTGACAATGTGTTGTGTACTCATCTGTAACCAATTCTGTGGGGAACTAAGGACATGTGCATCAGTCCTAGGGATATGTGCCCCTGACATGTATACACACATTAACAAGTGTTCTGAGAGCTCCATGGAAGTAATGACATTGTGCTGCCACTGTGAAAGTGACAGTGGCAGCCCAATGTCATTTGTTCCATGGAACTGTTAGGACACATTTGTTGATGTGTGTATTCATGTCAGGGGCACATACGTCTGCACACTCACAGGTCTGCATGGAGTCCGTGGTAATCTGATCTACGTCTCATGACCTCTACATTGTGTGCCCATACCACTGTACATCCACCCCTGTGCTGCTCTTCTCAGCTGTAGCACAGTACAGGTCCCATATTGAGTCTGATGTCCCTTCTCATGCAAATCATTAGATAATACTCTTTCACTACTGGGCTAGCATGGTTGTTCAGGCTCTAATCATGGCATATCCAGTTAGTTGCTGTCAATCAAGCCGTGTAAGGTGATGAACATGGGTAATATGTTGTACCTTGTTTCTCCTGAGGGTGTGCGTGATATCCTTGGGGTCTGTATGTCAACGTGGAGAGTGGAATGGAGGATGGTTGCTGAGTCCACACACACAATTTTCCACGTCCACTGCCAGTGCAGTGCTGTGTCACTGTTCCTGTGGGGTGAGACAGAACAAAATGTGCAGTGTGGTTAGTGTCACAGGACTGCTGGGGGACTTGCATGGATTGTTTGCATGCCTGTGTTATACTCACAGGTGAAGTATTCCGTGATGAGCCTGTCTCTGATCTGTGCCCCTCTCATGGTCTCCTCCACATGCCCGATGTCCATGGGCACTTCCTGTATGGGGGGGTCCGGGATGTGCTCCAGCAGCCTGGTGTCCACTGCGATATTGTGCAGTATTGCGCACGCCACAATGATGTCACACACCTTAGCCGGTGCATACTGCAGTGCTCCCCCAGAGTGGTCCAGACATCGGAATCTTGACTTGAGGAGCCCAAAGGTCCGCTCAATAGCATTCCTGGTTCTGGCATGAGCCTGGTTGTAGCTTTCCTGGGCATGTGTTTGGGGATTGGCCAGAGGGGTCAGTAGCCAGGACTTGCATCCATAGCCAGCATCACCTGTGTAATGTGAGTGACATGGTGAAACAGGGAGCACATGTTGTGTGAATGATGTTTTGTGTGGTGGACGTAGTAGGTGTGGGTCAGGTGCATGCTGAGCTGAGTGGTGTGTACGCCTGTGTATGTGGTGTGATTTTGTTTTGTGAACTCACCCAGTAGCCATCCCCCTGTAAAGGTTCCATTCTCAAAATCTCTGTGGACTGAGGAGTTTTGTAGAATGTATGCATCATGTGTGCTGCCAGGATATTTTGCACAGACATTCATGATCCTCATGTTGCTGTCACACACCATCTGCACGTTGATGGAGTGGAAGTTCTTCCTGTTGATGAATATCTGTGCGTCACGTGCTGGGGCCTTAATCCGGACATGGGTGCAATCTATAGCACCCATGACCCTGGGCATGCCTCCCTTTGCGTAAAAGGCCTGCTTGACGTGTATCCAGTCCATGTCGGTGGTGGGAAAATGTATATGGGTACTGGCCTTGATTTTGAGGGCTGGCAGGACCTGGGCCAGCACTCTGGAGAATGTGGCCTGGGACATGCCAGATGCGTAACCCTCAGTGGACTGGAAGGCCCCGCTTGCCATGAAGTGTATGGCACAGAGTAGTTTCTGCAGGCCAGTTAGGGCATGGTTGTGGATGTAGATGGGATCCACCTGCTCCTTGATGACCTCATACAAGGCAATGATGCTGTCAGGCCTCAACCTGTAGCGATCAATGACCTCGTCATCAGCCATTCCAAAGAGTGTGACCCTTGGGCGGTATACCCTGGGCCTTGGTGGTCGTCTATACATCCTGTGCCCTCCAGGTGGGGATGGACTCCTGTGTGGCTGCTGAGCCAGAGCCTCCTCACTTGCAACAGGTGGAGGCTGTTGATGAGGCGTGCTTGGGGTTTGCTGATGTTCCCTAGCTCTCTCCCTTGCACGCCTTCTCCGCAGTCTTCGCAACAATATGTAACCCAACATACTGTTTGCTCTCTCTATCTGTCTCTATCTATCTGTATCTATCTATCTGTCTCTCTCTCTCTCTCTCTCTCTCTCTCTCTCTGTCTATCTCTCTCTCTCCCTCCCTGAGTGGAAAACAAGCCACAAGTGAGTGTGTTGAGTTGTCCCTTTAAGTACTTGCTAGGGCGTTGTGTAGGTGTGGTGATGAGGTGAGTGCTGACCAATGGTGAGTTGTTTGTGTCCAGGTAAGTGTTTGCAGGTGTGTGTGTGTTATAAGATGTGGTGTGTTGTGCTTGTTCTGTGTGTGCCATTTGCGGGCGTGCAGTTGTGGGGTGCAGGTCGCGTGTTGATGTTGCCCAGGTGAGCTTGTATTTGCAGGGTCCGCTTTGTGTGATGACCCCCATTGTTCCGTGCCATGTTGTGTTGTTGTTTTTTTGTGTGTCATTGTTCCTGTGGTGTTGGTTGTTGTTTTGTGTGTAGTGATTTGTGTTGTGTGTGCATGTTTTTGTGTTGTTTTGGCATTGCACGGGTTAATTTTCCCATTTACATGGTTGTGCGGTAAGCCTTTTGTGTGTTTTCCTCTGTAACGGGTGTTTAGTTTTGGCCGTTAAGTGTCTAACGTGTGTGAGAAGTGGGTCTTAACTTTTAGCCGTTAGGTGTGTCTTTTTTTCAGCCGTTATCAGTACCGCAAGCCTTTGAATAGCTCTGGGGTATGTTGTTCCATGTTGTTCCATGCGTCTGAATGCACGTAAGTGTAGCGGCCGTAGGAATTGTGCAACTGCCGTTAGCTGTTGTTTAGACGGATCTTTGAATTGCAACATGACACTTAACGCACCCGTTAGTGTTTTTTTTGGTTAACGGCTGCCTTTAAATCGAGCCCTAAGTGTCATACTTCTCATATTGTTCTGAGAAAAAAAAAGTGTTCAGAAATTTTTGAAAGTACTTGAAGTATCTATCTGCCAATACAGCCTCTGAGGCAAAGAATCCCATTTTCACTGCTCTTCTTGTAAAAAATTAGTTCTGGGTAAAAGAGGTTATTTTCTTTAAGCTAGAATATGCAACGAATGGGAGACGTGGACAGTGAAGTTTGTTTCTGTGTCAAAAGCTAAAGCCCATTGCTTTCAGAAGACTTCATCTTCCAGCAAAGTAACATAGTAACACAGTTGATGAGACTGAAAAAAGACATGCACCCATCAAGTCCAGCCCATGCCAAACAGGGGTGCTGTTGATCCAGAGGAAGGCAAAAAAAGCCCTCTGAAGCCATTTCCAATTTAGCCCCAAGTGTGTAAAACAATTCCTTCCTCACTCTAAATGGCAGTCAGATCCCAGGATCATCATCCTACCTGCGTTGAAGCCATCTGTCATGATTTTCAATATTGTTCTGTGCCAGATAGGCATCCATTGCTGATTTTGAAAGCAGTTACATTATCTGCAAGTACAACATCCAGAGGCATAGAATTCCATAGCTTTACTGCCCTTACTGTAAAGAACCCCTGCCTTTGTTTCAGTCAAAAGCGCCTTTCCTCTAGACTTAATGGAGGTCCTCTCATTCTTAGCTCAGCTCTTTGCGTAAATAATTCATTGGATAGTTCTTTGTAATGACCTTGAATGCATTTGTAATCAACAGTGATCATCATGAATGCATACATACATCATCTCACACACACACACACACATGCATAAACACATATACTCAGCCACAAGTGCGCACACTCCACATTCATACGCATATCTTCTCTGCAAGAAGACGCTGGAGTTTCCGAGAGGCAAAATAGGCAGTTTTCCTTCTGTTTCTTCCTGCTGCTAAATTTTTCACCAATCACTATAACCCTTTGAGTGCCGGGGGAATGCAACACATTGCAAAGCAATGCATTGTGCACCCTTCTGCACTCAGACAGCTCTGCCACCAGCTCCTTTTTTACATGCCATATAATGAAGCATTCACAGCATCACAATGATCCCTGTGGAGGGTGAAAGCGAGGCTGATGTGTCTGGAGCAAAACAAATGCACTATTGGTAACAAATTAAAACTCCCAATGCACATCCCTTTGGTCATTCAAGGGTTCACTACGACTGGGTTACATTCCAAAGCAAGCTCTTCCTTTACACTGACTATACTATTGAACTGGACTTGGCATTCGAGTAATTGTTTACATTTTTTCTTGCAGAGTGGACAATATACATTCCTGGTTCAGCACTATTGGAAAAACTGGCGACATTGATGTAAGTGTCATCTGTATGTCTGTTCTTAACCATTTGCATGCCAGAGCGGTATCGAATGCAAGGCAATGCAATGTGCTGGGCATTTCTCTGTTGCTCAAATGGTTAACCCTCTGAATGCCAGCGAGGCATCCAATGCATTGCGTTGCAATGCATTGGATACCTCTCTGGCACTCAAAGGGTTAAAGTGAATCTTTCATGTCTAATGCCATGTGCAAATTTTAACCCTTTGAGTGCCAGAGTGGTACGGAATGCATTGCAAAGCAATGCATTCCGTACCACTCTGGCACTCAAAGGGTTAAAGCATTGTAATTATTAGATGTGCCATTTTTTTTTCTTTGATAAATATGACCATGTCATGTAAATGCTATCTTTGCTTCTCCCCGTTCCTCCTCTGTGTGTGGAAGACAATACTTTTTGGCTGGGGTTCCTTACTCACTGCTCCTTATCACCACACCCAGGTTTTTATCTCTCTCAACTAGGTTCTGGCCGCTGAGGTTAGACAACATCCTGCAGCTTCACTGCCAAGAGGTCACCACTTAACTGTTCCAATGTCCAGAGTTCTTTTCTCCTAAACCCTTAGTTACAGATGAACAGAAATATATGTTTGTTACTTAATTCACTATTTGTCTGTGTCTCTCTCCCCTCAGAAATATATATATATTGTATAAAAAAAAACCCCAAAACAAACAAAAATATTGAAACCCCATAGTTCTGTAAGCAAGAGTGTGGAATACAAGTAGACTGCAATAAAATGTGAGAGTTGCTCAATGAGTTTTGGGAGAAAATTAGGCTGGGATGATGTAAGTATGTACGGGTGGGAATGTCAGGAAATTATGAACTGCAGTAACACCCAGCAGTTACTCTGCATGGAACATTTAAGGCATCTACATTGCACAGAAGCTACAGTATACAGTATAAATACTTCCCCATGATCAAAGCAAAATGTTTTATATCTCCCCCCTTTGGTCCAGCTGTTATGAACCAAATTTTTTTCATGTTTTCTTTTCAACACTTCAAATGCCAGAGGGATCCGCAGTGCTTTGCAGATCAATATGTTCTGCAACCCTCTGGCAATCAATGGGTTAAATTAGAAGCCTGTTAGTGTTGTTGTCATTTTTTATTCTTATTTTTTTCTTCCATCACAGTTTGATAACCTGGCAACGTTCCTGAAGAACTTCTGCAATGAAAAAATCATGCCAACGATAAATAGTAAGTGTCTAGCCTCTTATGTTCAATAAGAATTCTGATGTCACAATGTCAGCATGAATGATTTCAGATCAGTTTATTATTATTTGTTACTCAAAGTAATGATATCATTTTCTCTAAAGAATTACAGCTACACATCAATTTTCCAAACATACCTGGGAAAAGAGTTGATCTATCAGACGTGGTGGTGAAAACGGTAAGAATGGCCATCACTTTAGCTGCACGGCACTTCCACACCTAGGGCTTACACCATCAAAACTACCCCAATAGCCACAGTATTTAGTGCATTGGAATCATACCTACATGGTCACTGATTTTCTGAAAAAGGGCTCTCCCGTTGTTCATTTCATATTTATGGTAATATGTAAACTACTTACACAGATAATTACTAGTAATATTGGGAGGGTTTGCCCATGCGGTTGCAGTACAGATACACAGATAATAATTAAGAGGCAACAGAAATGGAAAAAAACAAAGAAAACAAAGAAACGGATGGGCAACTATAAAGGTGGTTGGATGCAGAAACAGGCTTGTAGACAGTCAGTAATGTACGTGTCCAGGGCATCACACAATTGGCTGGGAAACGGGAGGGGAAGGAGGAAACGTGGGAGGAACTTGGTGGGAAGGATTAAAAGTGGGCAGAGTTTAAAGGAGCAGTAAACTTTTTTTATGAAAACATATATTTCACAGAGAATTTCCTGCTGAATAAAACAAGGTCACTCCCATTGCTGTCAGATGTTTTATTAAAAAATTATAGCAGTTTAAATAATCAGGAAGTGAATTTACTGTGTTTACTTCCTGATAGTTCTAACTGACAGGAAGTGACAGCCAGTTTCTATCACATTCTATGGAGAACTGTATGTCTCTGACTTTTCTGACTTTCCTCTCCATTAGAACCTAACAGGAAATCTAATTAGAATGTGCCCACTAGAGGGCACTACTAATGTAAAAAAACATGGGTTTAAACTGTAATGACTCTGAAAATATAAATCTCTTGGCAGTGGGAGTACCATTATTTTACTCAATAGGAAAATCCCTACAATATATATTTTTTCATAAGAAAAGTTTACTGCTCCTTTAAAAGAAAAAGCCCAAGATCCAGAGAATAAGCCTCTGCCCCAGAGACCCAGTAATGCACTCTCAAAATCAGAGTCTCTGGAGCAAAATCTGGAGAGTCCCCAGGTATGCCTATAAGATTGGGAAAGTTAGCCTTGAAAACACCATTCTGCTACAATGTAATAGCAGAATGGCTGTTTGTAATGCTGTTTTGGGTCATTTTGGTATGTATGCAGAACTGCCAAATTTGGAACAAGCACAGACAATAATTTGCAGATAGAATAGAACATTGGTTTCCAACATGCTCCCTGAACGGCCAAATGTGACCTGCCTGACCTCAGGGTTTGGGTTTGGTTGGCTGCATCTGGTCTTGCCAAATTCTTTTTCTACTTAATTAGCTAACACAAACGAACTAATAGGCCAGTAAGGATTAATCACATGCCTGCTGCTCCCTTACAGTATACAGAAATAGCTGTCATTTTAATACCAGTATTCTCATTAGATTGATATAACAAGAGGCCCAGGGGCGGATTGTGGTGCAATACCAGCCCAGGGATTTTTTTATTTAACTGGCCCATTAGCTGGTATTTGAGTTCTGGGGTGGGGGGAGTACACCATACCTCCCAGCATTTCAAATGACCAAAGAGGGACACTTGTGTTGTAAATTGTGTTTCTGGAGGAGTGTCTGGTGGGCGGAGCATTACTGAGAATTTTTCAGTCATTGCATGACCTACTGACAACTTTTTGTGTAACTGAATAAATTATTTAGAGCAAGTACAATTTTATTTACACAAGGTAATCTATAAACACTAGTGTTGAGCGAGCATGCTCGGCCGATGCTCGGATCGGCTCGAGCATCGCTCTGCTCGGCACATGGCGGTACTCGTACGAGTACCGCATGTGCTCGCCCGCCATGTTCGTGTCTCCTCCCCGCACGTTTTGCGCCTGCTGCGCAGCCAATAAACGTGCAGGGAGGCTCTGACATCGGTGTAATGCCAGCAGCCATGTTGGCTGCTGGCATTACACTGATTGGCTGGCCAGAACCCGTGGTCAGGTGCTGTATAGCACCTGACCATCGAGTTCGGCTCAGTCTGAGCCAGGGAGAGCTGAGGATAGGAAGGGAAAGGCAGTGTAGGGAGGAAAAAAACAAAAATTGTTAAAAAAAAAGAACCAAAAGTCCTTTTTAGGACTACTGTGTGTGGGGGCAGCAGGTTATTTGGTGTGGGGGGAAAAAAACAAAAAAAAAAAAAAAAAAATATATATATTCTGTGTAGTGTGCAAAGTTGCAGATTAGAGCACATTCTGTTTAGTGTGCACAGTTGCAGATTAGAGCACATTCTGTTTAGTGTGCAAAGTTGCAGATTAGAGCACATTCTGTTTAGTGTGCAAAGTTGCAGATTAGAGCACATTCTGTTTAGTGTGCAAAGTTGCAGATTAGAGCACATTCTGTTAAGTCTTCAAACTAAAATATCAAAGTCACGTATTCCATTCAGTGTGCGTCGCCGCAGTTTAGCAGCACATTCTGAGTACTGTGCAGAGTTGCAGAATAGGAAGAAATACTGTTAAGTCTTCAAACTAAAATATCAAAGTCACATATTCCATTCAGTGTGCTTCGCCGCAGTTTAGCAGCACATTCTGTGTACTGTGCAGAGTTGCAGAATAGGAAGAAATACTGTTAAGTCTTCAAACTAAAATTTAAAAGTCACATATTCCATTCAGTGTGCTTCGCCGCAGTGTAGCAGCACATTCTGTGTACTGTGCAGAGTTGCAGAATAGGAAGAAATACTGTTAAGTCTTCAAACTAAAATATCAAAGTCACATATTCCATTCAGTGTGCTTCGCCGCAGTTTAGCAGCATATTCTGTGTACTGTGCAGAGTTGCAGAATAGGAAGAAATACTGTTAAGTCTTCAAACTAAAATATCAAAGTCACATATTCCATTCAGTGTGCTTCGCCGCAGTGTAGCAGCACATTCTGTGTACTGTGCAGAGTTGCAGAATAGGAAGAAATACTGTTAAGTCTTCAAACTAAAATATCAAAGTCACATATTCCATTCAGTGTGCTTCGCCGCAGTGTAGCAGCACATTCTGTGTACTGTGCACAGTTGCAGAATAGGAAGAAATACTGTTAAGTCTTCAAACTAAAATATCAAAGTCACATATTCCATTCAGTGTCTTTCACCGCCGTTTAACAGCCTATTCTGTGTACTCTGCAGAGTTGCAGAATTATAAGAAATACTGTTAAGTTTTCAAACTCAAATATTAAAGTCACATATTCCATTCAGTGTCTTTCACCGCCGTTTAACAGCCTATTCTGTGTACTCTGTACAGTTCCAGAATTATAAGAAATACTGTTAAGTTTTCAAACTCAAATATTAAAGTCACATATTCCATTCAGTGTGTTTCAACGCCGTTTAACAGCCTATTCTGTGTACTCTGTACAGTTCCAGAATTATAAGAAATACTGTTACGTTTTCAAACTCAAATATTAAAGTCACATATTCCATTCAGTGTCTTTCACCGCCGTTTAACAGCCTATTCTGTGTACTCTGCAGAGTTGCAGAATAGTAAGAAATACTGTTAAGTTTTCAAACTCAAATATTAAAGTCACATATTTCATTCAGTGTGTTTCACCGCCGTTTAGCAGCCTATTCTGTGTACTCTGCACAGTTGCAGACTAGGAAGAAATACTGTTAAGTTTTCAAACTCAAATATTAAAGTCACTTATTCCATTCAGTGTGTGTCACCGCAGTTTAGCAGCCTATTCTGTGTACTCTGCAGAGTTGCAGAATAGTAAGAAATACTGTTAATTTTTCAAACTCAAATATTAAAGTCACTTATTCCATTCAGTGTGTGTCACCGCAGTTTAGCAGCCTATTCTGTGTACTCTGCAGAGTTGCAGAATAGTAAGAAATACTGTTAAGTTTTCAAACCCAAATATTAAAGTCACATATTCCATTCAGTGTGTTTCAACGCCGTTTAACAGCCTATTCTGTGTACTCTGTACAGTTCCAGAATTATAAGAAATACTGTTAAGTTTTCAAACTCAAATATTAAAGTCACATATTCCATTCAGTGTGTTTCAACGCCGTTTAACAGCCTATTCTGTGTACTCTGTACAGTTCCAGAATTATAAGAAATACTGTTAAGTTTTCAAACTCAAATATTAAAGTCACATATTCCATTCAGTGTGTTTCAACGCCGTTTAACAGCCTATTCTGTGTACTCTGTACAGTTCCAGAATTATAAGAAATACTGTTAAGTTTTCAAACTCAAATATTAAAGTCACTTATTCCATTCAGTGTGTGTCACCGCAGTTTAGCAGCCTATTCTGTGTACTCTGCAGAGTTGCAGAATAGTAAGAAATACTGTTAATTTTTCAAACTCAAATATTAAAGTCACTTATTCCATTCAGTGTGTGTCAACGCCGTTTAACAGCCTATTCTGTGTACTCTGTACAGTTCCAGAATTATAAGAAATACTGTTAAGTTTTCAAACTCAAATATTAAAGTCACATATTCCATTCAGTGTGTTTCAACGCCGTTTAACAGCCTATTCTGTGTACTCTGTACAGTTCCAGAATTATAAGAAATACTGTTAAGTTTTCAAACTCAAATATTAAAGTCACATATTCCATTCAGTGTCTTTCACCGCCGTTTAACAGCCTATTCTGTGTACTCTGTACAGTTGCAGAATTATAAGAAATACTGTTAAGTTTTCAAACTCAAATATTAAAGTCACTTATTCCATTCAGTGTGTGTCACCGCAGTTTAGCAGCCTATTCTGTGTACTCTGCAGAGTTGCAGAATAGTAAGAAATACTGTTAATTTTTCAAACTCAAATATTAAAGTCACTTATTCCATTCAGTGTGTGTCACCGCAGTTTAGCAGCCTATTCTGTGTACTCTGCAGAGTTGCAGAATAGTAAGAAATACTGTTAAGTTTTCAAACTCATATATATTAAAGTCATATATATCGTGTAAGATGAAGAAGGCGGGTAAAAAGGGACGGGGAAGTGGACGTGATCCTGAAAGTTCAGGGCGCGGGTCAGGACGCGGAGAAACTGTGCCTGGTGCCAGAGCACAAGAAAGAAAGACATCCACCATACCTAGCTTCATGTCTGATTTCACAGGGCGTCGCAGGACATCACTCTCGAGGTCCGACCAGTGCGAACAGGTGGTCGGTTGGATGACAGCTGATACTGCTTCCAGTCGGTTAAGCACCACCCTGTCTTCCACCAAGTCCACTCTCAGTAGCCAAGAGTCTGGTCAACATAATCCTCACTCTGATCATCCTTCCTCCCACCATACACGGTCTGGTCAAAGAAGTGATCCCACACTGGGATATAGTGATGAGCTCGTCTCATCACCAATCCTTCATTTGACCCTCTCTCCAAGCACGCTTGCAGAGGAACATGACATCTTGTGCCCTGATTCACAACCTCTAGAGGCTACCCAATCACAAGAAGATGACAGATGTGAACGGCATTTAAGGTCAAAGGAAGTAGTGGATGATGATGATGATGATGATGAGACACAGTTGCCATTAAATCAACCACTATTTCCGTCTCAAGACCTTGTTGAGGAGAATGTTATACAGTTGTCAATGACTGAGTATGTGGTGGGATCAAGACTTGAGGAGGATGATCAGAGTGAGGAAGTGGAGGAGGACTTGGTGGACGATGAGGTGACTGACCCCACCTGGGAAGGTGTAGAGCCGAGCGATGACAGCAGTCCTGAGGGTGAGCCATCTGCAGCACCGCAACAGGCTGGAAGAGGCAGTGGTGTGGCTACAGAAAGAAGGCGGACCGCACCAAACCGGGCCGCAAATGTTCCACGGAGCACCCCCTTGCGTAAATCTACCTTGCCAAGGGGTAGGTGTTCCGCGGTATGGCGTTTTTTTAAGGAAAGTGCGGACGACAAAAGATTTGTAGTTTGCAACCTGTGCCACACCAGAATGAGCCGAGGCATGAACACTAGAAACCTCACCACCACCAGCATGATCCGACACATGGCATCCAAGCACCGTAGTAAGTGGGAGGAACGCCTGGATCGCCCATCTGTGTCTGCAGGCCACACCACTGCCTCCTCTTCCCCTGTTTTCGGTGCCGGCCAATCGCCTGTCGAAGGCGCAGGCCCGCATACCTCCCGCCCTGCACCTGTAGCATCTGAAGCACCATCAGCGACCACATCCACTTCCCTGTCCCAGCACAGCGTCCAAATGTCGTTACCCCAGGCATTTGAGCGCAAGAGAAAATACCCAGCCACCCACCCACAGGCCATAGCACTAACCTCACACCTTTCCAAATTACTGGCCATCGAAATGCTGCCATTTAGGCTTGTGGACACTGAGTCCTTCCGCAGCCTGATGGCAGCAGCTGTCCCTCGGTACGCGGTCCCCAGCCGCCACTACTTTTCCCGGTGTGCCATCCCCGCATTACACCACCATGTGTCCCGTAACATCACCCGTGCCCTGACCAACGCAGTTACTGGGAAGGTCCACTTAACGACTGACACATGGACAAGTGCTTGTGGCCAGGGACGCTACATTTCCCTGACGGCACACTGGGTGAATGTCGTGGAGGCTGGGAGCGACTCGGACCCTGGGATGGCACGGGTGCTACCCACGCCGAGGATTGCGGGCCCTACCTCCATCAGGGTTTCCACCAGCACCTACGTTATTGGCTCCTCCTCCTCCGTTTCCACCTCCGAATTCTCTACACACACCGCCACTCCCCCATCAGCCAGTAGCTGGAAGCAGTGTAGCACTGCAGTGGGGAAGCGTCAACAGGCCGTGCTGAAGCTGATCTGCCTTGGGGACAAACAGCACACGGCCTCAGAGCTGTTGCAGGGGATTAGTCACCAGACCGAGCAGTGGCTCTCGCCACTCAACCTGCAAGCAGGCATGGTTGTGTGTGATAATGGGCGTAACTTGGTGGCGGCTTTGGAGCTCGGCAAGCTCACACACGTACCATGCCTAGCGCATGTATTTAATTTAGTGGTGCAGCGATTTCTAAAAACCTACCCCAATGTGCATGATCTCTTGACCAAGGTGCGCCGCGTGTGTGCACATTTCCGTAAGTCATCAACAGCTTCAGCCGGCCTGTTGAAGCTGCA
Source organism: Rhinophrynus dorsalis (assembly GCA_037306005.1). NCBI lineage: Eukaryota > Metazoa > Chordata > Amphibia > Anura > Rhinophrynidae > Rhinophrynus > Rhinophrynus dorsalis. The sequence goes on from CM074727.1 coordinate 40,696,866, forward strand.
GCAGCGCTTACAATTGCCAGCTCACCGGCTGCTGTGTGACGTGAGCACGCGCTGGAACTCCACCTTCCACATGTTGGCCCGGCTTTGTGAGCAGCAGAGGGCAGTAGTGGAGTACCAGCTGTTACACGGTCGTCGCCTCTCCGTTCAACTTCCTGTAATCAGAAGTGAGGAGTGGGAATGGATGTCAGACCTCTGCGAGGTTTTACGCAATTTTGAGGAATCGACACAGATGGTGAGCGGCGATAACGCTATTATCAGTGTAACCATCCCACTTCTGTGTCTACTGAAACGCTCGCTGCTCACAATTAAAACCGACGCTTTGCATGTGGAAGAGGTGGAAATGGGGGAGGAAGAGCTTACACAAGGTGATAGCCAGAGCACCCTCACTTCGTCTTCTCAGCGACAATTGGAGGAGGCGGAGGAGGAGGAGGAGGAGGAGGAGGAGGAGGAAGACACGGTTGCCTCCGCTACAGAGGGTAGCCATGGAACTTTAGTTCCATCTCTTCAGCGTGGGTGGGCAGAAGAGGAGGAAGAGGATGAGGATATTGAGAGTCAGCCTCCTGGTGAGGACAGCGAAATCTTGACTGTTGGTACTCTGGCACACATGGCTGACTTTATGTTAGGCTGCCTTTCCCGTGACCCACGCGTTGTACGCATTTTAGACAACACGGATTACTGGGTGTTCACCCTTCTGGACCCCCGCTACAAAGAGAATTTCTCATCTCTCATTCCTCCGGTGGAGAGGACAAGCAAAATGGTGCAATACCAGAAGGTTCTTGTTGAAAAATTGCTCCAAAATTTTCCATCTGACAACGCTGGCGGCAGAGTACGTGCTACCTTGGCCAACCGAGAAGGGGAGAAAAGGGGAGCACACAGCAGTTCCGAGAAAGGCAGGGCAACACTCTCCAAGGCGTGGGACACCTTCATGACACCCCGCCAGCACCCTCACCCTGATGCGCAGCCTAGTGTCACAAGGAGGGAAAAGTTTTGGAAGATGGTGAAGGAGTACGTAGCAGACCGTGTCAGCGTCCTCAATGATCCCTCTGTGCCTTACAACTACTGGGTGTCCAAGCTGGACACGTGGTATGAACTGGCACTCTACGCCTTGGAGGTGCTGGCCTGCCCTGCCGCCAGCGTTCTGTCTGAGCGGGTATTTAGTGCTGCTGGTGGCATCATAACAGATAAGCGTATCCGCCTTTCCACCGACAATGCTGATAGGTTGACACTTATAAAAATGAACAAGGCCTGGATTTCCCCTGACTTCTCCACTCCACTGGAGGAAAGCCCCGGGGGAACATAAACTCACTTTATATATGTTATTTACAATGATGGGAATACTCTGTATTCCCATTCACCCCTTCCACCCCAAAAACGGGTATATGGTTGACTCTTAATCTTCTCATCCTCCTCCTCCTCTTCCATATGCCCTGGGATATAATTTTTATATAGGGCCAGCTCACCAGCGTGCCCTGGGATATAATTTTTATATAGGGCCAGCTCACCAGCGTGCCCTGGGATATAATTTTTATATAGGGCCAGCTCACCAGCGGGCCCTGTGATATAATTTTTATATAGGGCCAGCTCACCAGCGGGCCCTGTTTGCCAATTTTTATATAGGTCAGCTCACCAGCGGGCCTTCTCATATAATGTTTTATAGCGTCAGCTCACTAGCGGGCCTTCGCATATAATGTTTAGGATGGTCAGCTCTGCAGCAGACCCTCACCCATAATGTTTTAGATGGTCAGCTCAGCGCACGTTTCCATCTTAATCATGGCCTCAGTTCTGAAAATCAAGGAAATTTTTGGGAGAATTTGCCTCTGCGCACGTTTCCCTCTTAATCATGGCCTCAGTTCTGAAAATCAAGGAAATTTTTGGGAGAATTTGCAGATGATATACAAGTAAATATACAGCAAATATTGTTTGGTAACAATTTTTCGCCTAAAGTCGTTTTTATTTTCCTTTTTGTGTGTTTTATGGTCAGTCTGTAAAAATGGCGTACTACGGGCGAAAGATCGTTCCCAGCAGCGATGTTGGAGTCCAAGGTGCATCCAGACATCCTCCCTATGCTGTCCCTGAACCATTTCTGTAGTGTTTCCATCTTTTTCTGCCCTTTTCCTATGGACCAGGCACCCTCCCCTCATCAGAGCAGGGGGTGCCTGGTGTAATGCTCGAGTCCTCCCATTGACTTCAATGGGGCTCGGGTGCTCGGCCGAGCACTCGAGCCTCAGGGGGTGCTCGGTCAGAGCACCCGAACATCCGAGCATTGGGGTGCTCGCTCATCACTAATAAACACATATACTGACGTTTAACCAAACATTAATGTGAGTTTTATTGCTGGGGAGCAATGTTATACACTTATATACACACCACACTGTCTGAGCTCCTAAAAAAAGGGACACCGGGGGGGAAAGAGGGACAGAGGGATTTGGGTCTCAACGAGGGACACTTGGGAGGTATGGTACACAGGGCATTGCTCAGTACACAGGGCATTGCTCAGTATAATAGTATAAATATCCATTAACCCATTAACCTACTATATGCAATAAACTATCAGTTATTAAACCCCTTCATGCCAGGGAGGTGTACAGTAATGTGTTCTGTAATTAACCCATTGATTGTTCCATAGGTACATAACACATTTCACAGGAATGTGTACCTCAATGAATAACCCCTTGTGTGCTAAAGAGGCATAATTCATCAGTAATTAATATCTTTATTCACCTTTCTGGCATACAAGGGGTCAATTACTCATGAATCATGCCTCTTTAGCATACAAGGGGTTAAACAGTGAGGTACTGCACCTATGAGGAGTTCAATTGGTTAATAGCAGAATAAAACATTGCTGTAATCTTCTCTGGCATGCAAAGGGTTAATAACTATACCTCTCTAAATCATACAGGGGGTTGAAGGGTTAATAGATTATAAATAAGCCTCTCTAGCAACAGTACAGTTAAGAAAAATTAAATAATACCATTTGAAGCTGCAATCCAGAACCTCTGCCTGCTACTCATGCACTGGACCAGGACACACACACACACACACACACACACACACACACACACACACACACACACACACACGCACGCACGCGCGCGCGCGCACGCACACACACACACACACACACACACACACACACACACACACACACACACACACACACACACACACACACACACACACACACTCTCTCTGCAGGCAGAGCAGGGCCGGCTAAGTCAGCCTTTGGGGCGAGACAGTTACAGACCAGAGGACCCCGTCTTCACTGCTGCAGGGCTCTGCTAAGTTGTACCTTACTTCCACAGAGTTGAGGACTGGAGAGGTGAGATCATGTGATCTCCTTACCGGCCCATAACTGGGCAGCCCACCGGGGGATGCCCGATCCCCCGATAGGACAATCCACCCCGGAAGAGGCCTAAAACTGTATATTTTTACATGAATAAAGTTGTTTAAAATCAGGGGTGTAGCTACAGGCTCTCTATAGGGTGCAGCTGTTCTAGGTCCCAGCATTCTAGGGGGCCCCTTCAGCACCAGCATCCAATAAATTCTAGTTTTGCCTCTGAGAATATTTTTATGTTAGGTGCCCCAAAACATGTTTGTACCAGGGTCCTCCAGTGATTTGTTGAGCCAGTGATTAAAGTCGTTTAATAATGCTTTTATAGTATTGCTAACAAATCCATATTTTGTATGGATCACAGGTTATAATTCACAGTTATTATCAATAAATAAATTATATGGCCCTCATACATATGTAACTCTGATCATGAGGATCTAGATTCAAAAACCTGGATGTGTCTGGCATTGAAAATTAAAAGCTATAAGAAATAAACCTATGCAATACTATAACCTATATACTGGAGAACGGTAGAAATGAAAGTAAGAAAGAGCTACACAACTGACTATACAATCTCCATTGGCAACACTACTGAGGTGTAGAGAGACAAGGAAATAATCAACACCTTGGGGTTTATTGACGTGATAAAGTGGAGACGACTCCTCCAGTGATATCACTTCTCTAATCTCTAATCTGTTATTCTGTTGAGCCAATGCACTAAAATCTCCAAAGTTGGAAAAATCTTACTGCATTGGCATAGCTGGGAACCTGCCAGATTTCACCCGGAGACTCCGGATTTAGAGCAGTGTCTCCGGGGCTCCGGGTGAAACCTTAAATTCTCCGGGCATATACAGAATGTGCGCATTTGCTGCTCCTACCTGCATAGATTTCATAATTTACATCAATTTCATCAGAGCCCTGCTCTGGCACCGCGGTCAGCTTGTGACCTGTGTCACATGATCATGACGCTGCGTGCCTGGTGTCAGGGCAAGAAGAGAGCGGAGGACCTGTACTGGCCTGATCACCAGTGTTGTTAGTAAATTCTTTTGACTTCATTCTGTATGTGTGTGATACATGGGAGTGAAGTTAAATGCTGCTTTAACCCTTTGAGTGTCAGAGCGCTGTGTACCCCTCTGGCACTCAAACGGTTAAACATGGTACCTTTTTTTTGGTTTGTTTTGGAACCTCTGGATGACCTATTACTAAAGGTTCCCAGGTATGTGCATTGGGTCCATAGAATAACAGGAACTGGAGAATGATATCATTTGAGAAGACATCTCCACTTTATCACCTCTTTATCCCACCTTAGTGCATCTCCCCCATTGTGTATATATGCACCAATAAGTAACCGCTCATGTAACAGTCTGATTTTCTTTTCCAGGAATCTGTTGAGATACTGAGAATCTAAGCTCTGGACTTTTTCAAATTCCTTCTCACTTCCAGAAATCCATCAGAATACAGATCTGAAAATAAAGAATACAGATATGAAAATATATATCTTATGAAATCAGGCATCTATTAATAATAATAATAATAATAATGTTAATAATAATAGTAGAAATGTTCGAAGCTTGATATTTAAAGGGGTAGAAAAGGGACTAAAGAAAGGCTTTGAAACGTAAACGTAAAGGGATAGTAACACTTAATATGTAAATCCTCCTAAGTAATACAAGAGTACTACCATTTTATTTCAAAACTAGTTGAAGAGCCCGTCACGTGGGCCACAGTGCCACTGCCAGCTGGTCGCGGGGCAGTCATGAGCAGTAGTGACTACCCGCACCGTGGCTGATACAGAGCAGCTCTGTATCAGCCGCGGCACAGGCAGTCTCTACTCCGCATGACTGCGTCATTACACAGGTTTTAGTAAATCGTTATATAGAATTATTACAGCTCAGACTTGTATTCTTTTAAGTGCAATAGCAAAATGGCCTGACATTTTTCAATAGCGCTGTTGTTACACCATCCTATGGAGTCTTAAGATGAACTGACTAGAGTTGTCCATAGCATGGTGTAGCAAGAGCACCACTATAAAATCTCAGGTCTTTAACTCTTTAAGGACCAGTGGTCCAGGAACATTTCCGTCCCTTAAGGACCGATTTGATCCTTGCTGACATGCCGGTACACGTGATCTGTTGCATGTATCGGCACGCCGCTTTGAGGCCCGAAAGAGGTCGCTCCAGTCTTGGAGCGGTCAATTTTAGGCCCCATTTTTACTTACAGCTCTCCCAGTGGAGCTCTGTAAGTAAAATGTACGTGACATACTATGACCGTCATAGGTCCTTAACCCCTTAACGACCCTTGACGGTCATAGTACGTCAAGGGTCGATTTGACTTAATGACCCATGACGTACTATGACCGTCATCGAGTTCCGGGCTCCCCCCGCGGCTGCACGCCGTTCGGGGAGTCCGGAACGCAACGGAGCAAAAAAAAAATTTTGCTCCGTGGTCGTTCAGTCGCGTCTTCGGCCGGATTTCCCGGTCCTTAAGGGGTTAAGTATTTAAGGACCATGACGGTTATAGTACGTCATGTAGTCCTTATAGGGTTAAGGACTGGCGCGCACTTAAGGACCATGGAGAATTTTTTTTTTTTTTTTTTTTACGAAATCCGATTCAGGGCTCCCCGAACCACATGCAGCCATGCAGGGAACCCTGAAATCCATGAAGTACAAGTACGTCATGTGTCCTTTAGGAACATTTACCCTTGACATACGTTCACATTCTTGGTCTTTAAGGGATTAAGATACTGCACCTAAAGTCTGAGCTGCAATAACTTTTAAATAAAACACCTGTTACCAGTGGGAGTTCCCTTTCACTCAGGAGGATACAAACAGTATGTTTGTTTACATTTTAAGTGTTACTATTCCTTTAATACTTTGTGTGCCAGAGGGGTATCCAATGCATTGCAAAGCAATGTGTTGGATAACCCTCTATCACTCAAAGGGTTAAGGATCTTACCTGAAAGTTCCCCTAGCTTAAAACAGTGTGATTCTCACCCATTCCCTTGTGCTGATATCTGTAATGCACAGGACAGGGTGACATCAGTGCTTCACCGAAGGCTTCTGGGAGATTGTTGTCATCTACACTGAAACAAATTTACTGGTTCCAGACTTCAGTGGTGCTCATTGATATCACCAAGAACTGGGGGAGTACTACAGAATTTTAAAGGAGCAGTAAACTTTTTTTATGAAAAATATGTATTGTAGGGATTTTCCTATTGAGTAAGATAAGGGTACTCCCACTGCTGAGAGATTTATATTTCCAGAGTTATTACAGTTTAAACACATGTTTTTTTACATTAGCAGTGCCCTCTAGTGATCAAATTCTAATTAGTTTTCCTGTTAGATTCTAATGGAGAGGAAAGTCAGAAAAGTCAGAGACATACAGTTCTCGATAGAATGTGATAGAAACTGTCTGTCACTTCCTGTCAGTTAGAACCATCAGGAAGTAAACACAGTAAATTCACTTCCTGGTTATTTAAACTGCTATAATTTTTGAATGAAACATTTGAGAGCTATGGGAGTGACCTTGTTTTATTCAGCAGGAAATAAAAGTTTACTGCTCCTTTAAGCTATGGAAATTGCTAAAATTCCAAGCCCCTTCCTTTATCCTTTACTACTACTACTACTACTACTACTTCTACTACTGCCCTTTAAACTTTTGAGTGCCAGAGGGTTGTACCGTGCATTGCAAAGCAATACGTGGTGCAATTCTCTGGCATGTTTAGGGTTAAAGATAAAATAACCACTTCTTATCTTTGGCAAAATGCCTATCATATCATTACCAGCTTGTAACTTTACTAATTGTTTTTGTAGCCGGTCACTTGTAACATGATAGAATGTAAGAAACAGTAAACGTTTTAACAGTCGCTCTTCTTCTATAGCTTGAGAAGTCACCTATTTTTTAACAATAAACCTGATTTATGCACAATACTGTTATAACACACTTCTTTCTGCACCTAAATGAACAGTGATTTGGAAGTATACTAAAGGTTTTGAAACTTTGAGGTTGATTTAACTCTTTGAGTGCCACATGGGTACGCAAAGCAATGCACATAGCTGGGATCTCTCCGGATTTGCCCTGGAGACTCCGGTTATGGCTTCTAATTACCAGATCTTCAGTGCAGAGGCTGATTTTAATTAAAGTGGATCTATCAAATATAGATATCTAATGCTCATTAGATAGAGCATTTAGTGAAAAAGTTTAATATGTTAGTCATTTTTGAAAAAAATACGTTATCCGCACAAAAATTCAAGTTTAAAACGTGCCCAGCAGCCTACTTCCTGCTTGCAGCACTGCTTCTGCTCCCGTCCCACTACCCAGCATCCTCCAATGATGGAGGCTTTCTTTCTCTAAGCTGGAGCGATCTCATTGGCAGAGATCGGTATCTAGCCAATGAGATTGCTCCAGATTAGAGACAGGATGCTGGGTAGTGGGACGGGAGCAGCCTCTGTGTGGCAAGCAGCTTTCCGGAGCGGCAAGCAGAAGTAGGCTGCTGGGCACCTTTTAAACTTGAATTTTTGCATAGATAATGTTTGTTTTTTTTTCAAAAATGACTAACATATTAAACTTTTTCGCTAAATGCTCTATCTAATGAGCATTAAATATCTATATGTGATAGATCCACTTTAAACGCTACCCACTTCTGCTCTTTCCCCAGTGTGTTCCTCCCACTCCCCTCCCACTTCTCCTCCATCCCCAGCCTATTCCTCCATTTTTTTGTATATTTATGAAGTCCCACCCCCACTCACAGTGAAGTTCCACGCCTTTTTTACACAAATTACATCATTTATCTCCCCCAGCAGCACCATAAAGCAAAGTTCCCAGGTATGGCAATACAGTGAGTACACTTCTGGCACTCAATTGATTAATAAGATAAACTGGAGTAGTTTGGAAGCAAACCAACTACTCCAAAAGGAAAGAAAAAAAGCATTTCCTTTGATTTAAACTGGGCTTCACAATGAGATGTAGATCTCTCTAGAATTCATGGGACGTGTTGAAAGTGTTTGTTCTCTGTTCTGCACTTGATATGAGGCAGAATTGTTCCAGTTCTTCTTGGTAAGAGCTGGAATCCATTGCAGTTATCAGTAGGCTGACCAAACCTCACCTTTAACTGGGGACACACAGGAAAAATACATACTGCAGGACTGCTTTGATTTCAGTGAATTTCTGAAATATGCCTATTTCCTATGTGTCCCCGGTTAAAGGTGAAATCTGGTCAGCCTAGTTATCAGGGCGGGACGTACATCTCAGGAGCCCCTAGGCAAGGCATTCTAGGTGACCGTAGCTCTGCCCATAGTTACACATCTCACTCCTCAAACACACCTCCCAACATTTCAAATGGCCAAAGAGGGACACTTCTGTTGTAGGTGGTGTTTCTGGGAGCGTGGCTGGTGGGCTGGGCATTAACAAGAATTTTTAGGTTATTTCTTGACCCACTGGCACATCTTTGTGTAACTGATAAATGATTTAGAGCAAGACCAAAGTATGTTATTTACACAGAATAATTTATAAACACACTAGCGTAAAAGCACGGGTACACGGGCCAAGGTGAGTAGATGTTAACCCTTTGAGTGCCGGAGGGGTATGCAACACACCCTCTGGCACTCAAAGGGTTAAAAGGGCGGTCCTACTCTGCTTACTGCCGTCACTCACGTGATGCACTGTAGAGACTGCCCGAACGCACAGAATGCTCCCAGCACAGAACTTCCAACATTCTGAGCTTTCCAGCAGTCTCTACTGCAAATGATGGCTTCTGACAAACATCCTAGTTGATTATTATATAGGATATACTGAAGATTTACTATACATTTTCATGAGTTTTATTGCTGTGGAGCAATGTGATACACATAACTAGACATGTGCGAATTCATTCAGAAACATTCGGATTTCGTCAAAAATGGGTAATTCGGAGACATTCGGCCAATCCGAAACTCAAGGGTCATTCGGAAAAAATGATCCGACTCCGAACAGCCCAGGTCCGAAATTCGTCGAAACTTTCGGAAGTTTCGGCAATCGACACATTTCCAAAAGTTTTGACTACTTTTGACCAGGACTTATTTGTACTTCCTGTTCACGCTCAATTACTTTCCCTCCATAATTTTCCCTCCATGTCTCTAGTCCAATTCCATTCTCCATTTCATGCACTACTTCCCTCTTTTGTCTGTATTTGAATAGCCTTCTTCGTTTCATGATGGGGGTTGGACTAATGACACAGTCACACAGACAGACAGCCTGCATTTCCTCATTGCGTTGTTGGAGCTCAGAGAGAGAAGAGATTAGAGAGTGTACAGTTGTTGTGTAGGCAGGCAGGTAGCATTATGCTAGGCATAGGTAGGCAGCCAGCATTAGTTCCAGTTATTGCCACTGCAAGAGCAAGTAATATTTGTTCCTATGCAAAATATAAAAAAATATTAGGTATTTGTTCAAATACAGGGCCGGCCCTTACATGGGTCCCAGTGGGTCCATGGACCCAGGCAGCACTTTGACAGGGGCGGCAATTTGCCGTCCCATAGCATGTTTATTTTGTGCTCTTCCGCCAGTTCTGTTTTGCAGGGTGTCCCATCAGTGTGACTGTCAGCAGCCGGGCAGCCCTATGCTCACTCAGTGGCGATGCCTGCTGGCTGCTTCAGTGACGTGAATTATGTGATAGTGAAACATTATGCCTATTTTGTATTGTTTATCGCCCACCTAAAGTCAAGACTTGAGTAAATAGGTCTACCGTCCCAGATTTGCTAGAGAGGTTTTACAAATACAGGAGGGTGCCCCCTGTACAAAATGAGTCTAAACATTTGGGGTCCCTAGTATGAGTGCACAACAGTGCATGATGTGTCCTGAACAGGATTGCTGTGAGGTGTCTCCACCCAGAAGGTGCTGGCCGGGCTGAGCTTCAACATTGTGACGAGTGACCAACTAAGAGCACCTTGCCAGACTTAATCTGCAGCCATAGCATCACCCCCTCCTACTCTCCGGGTCCCGCTGACTGGCAATAACAGGTGAGTCACTAAGAGATCTGAAGCCTTTCTGGAAGTCCTTTCACTTGGAAAGGGGCTAGGTGTTACTTGGGGGAGTTGCCTCGTGTGTAAATAATTTCTAGGTGGGAGATGAATGTGCATCACTTATGTGTTTCCTAACAGTAGTTAGAATACAACTCCCATCATCCCCTGATTATGACGTTGGGAAATGCCCAGCAATTACCGTAGAGCCCTGTAGTGCACACTCACGGAAAATGGTGATATTGCTATACTAAGACAATGCTGTGGACCCCTCTTCAGTATAGATGTCAAGCATTTTTTTTTTTAATTTCTCTCCTGTGTTGCAGTTTGTTCACAACAGAATGTCTCAATTTTTCTTTTTAACACATTACATCTATCACATTACAATCATTGATGTTTATTCTTGATGCAATATGAAACACTACAATGTATATACACATAGACTTATCTGATATGAGGGGAAATCAGGATAGGAAAACAAGAGAGAGGTATTTGTGTACTAAAGAGGGACAGTAGGGTAGGAGGCTGGTACCAGAAAATGAAACCTTAATCTTTATCCATGTACTAACATAGAATGTGACATGTAGTTTGTCCATGTTCAAGCCGACCACTTATGTTGAGTAGGATGTGACCGGCATGGGTTTTCGATGTTCGAGCATATGCTAAATTGAATGACAGGCATGGGTTTTCGATGTTCGAGCACATGCTATATTGAAGGACAGGCATGGGGTTTCGATGTTCGAACATGCTAAATTGAATGACAGCCATGGGTTCTCGATGTTCGACGTTTGCATTGTGACTGGCATCCCATGCTGGAGTAGAGGTGACATGCACAGACTGGCAATGTACGACAATGTCCGTTTTTGGGATGGATCTTTTTCTAAATGCACACCCTGTCTGCAAATAATGATAGCAGCGTGCACGGAGGCGCACTGCTATAATTTAACCCATGTTAAATTCGGCCGAATAATTCAGAATGGATCAGAATTTTGTTCGAATCGAATAGGCCCGGTCCGAAATTAGGATCATCCGAATTAGAAAAAAAAAATTTGTCCGAATTCGAATTTTACCGAAAATGTTGCCCGTGCACAAGTCTACACATAACTCATTATGTTCTCCTAAAAAGAGGGACAAAAGGGTAGAAAAGAGGGACAGAGGGATTTGTGTCTCAAAGAGGGACACTTGGGAGGTATGCTCACATGACTCCTCCACTATTTCCTGGGACAGAAAATTCTCTTGGCCTATAACAAGCAAGAACAAAAAAAAAAAATAAAAAAATAAAAAAGAAGCTTTATCTCCTTGGTTGCTATAGAGATCTCCAAAGCATTGCGATGAATAGCACCCATGGGGTTAAATAATAGCCTGCAATGGCATATAAAACTGGTGTAGGCAGAGCCGGATTTTCCATAAGGCAGAGTAGGCATCTGCCTACAGGCGCACCCTACAGAGGGGCGCCTGCCATTGTAATCAATATATTTTATTTATTTATTTTGAAGTGGAGTGGCGTGCCTTGCTGTGCTGCGCCACCCGCCACATGGTAAGGTCTGTGTCTCACAGACCTGTATCTGCTGAGCTCCCCCGGCTCTTTAGTAATGCAGAGTGATGGAAGATGACATCATCTCCCAGCGCTCTGCATTACTAAAGAGAAGACCGCGCGGGAGCTCCAGCAGCACAGATCTCTCCTGCCGCTGGACCACCAGGGAGGTAGGAAACGGATGGGGGGGGAGAATGTGAGGCTTAATGTGGAGCTGATGGGGGCAATGTAGAGCTGATGAGGGGCAATGTAGAACTGATGGGGGCATTGTAGAGCTGATGTGGGCAATGTAGAGCTTATGGGGGCAATGTGGAGCTGATGGGAGGCAAGGTTGAGATGATGGGGCAATACGAGGGCAATGTGGAGCTGATGGGGCAATGTAGAGCTAATTAGGGGGCAATGTAGAGCTGATGGGGGTAATGTGAGGGCAATGTGGATCTGATGGGGGAAATGTAGAGATGATGGGGGGCAATGTAGAGCTGATGGGGGCAATGTGAGGGCAATGTGGAGCTGATGGGGGCAATGTAGAGCTGGGGGGGCAATGTGAGGGCAATGTGGAGCTGATGGGGGCAATGTACAGCTGATGGGGGCAATGTGAGGGCAATGTGGCGCTGATGGGTAACTCCGCCTAATTTCAGTTTGTTACAACCACTTCCTGCCCTGTTCTGCCCACTTCCTCTCCATTTTAAAAGTGGAACCCTGCCTTTCTTCCTCTCAATCTTGCCCACTAGATTAAGCTCCACCCATCACAATATTTAGACATGCCCATTCACAGCCTATGAGCCCTTTCCGGTGGCTCTATAGTACCCAGGTATGATTATCACTTATGAAGCTAATGGTTTAAAAAGAGTTTTCAGTATGTGTCTAATGCACAAATGAAAGGAGGAGGAATTATGGAGAAAATTGAATAGGGGGGACATAAAAACTCCTATTTAAATGAGACATTTAACACCTTGAATGTTATCAGGTCTGCAATGCATTACACCCCATTGTTTAAAATACTAATTTAAATTAGTGGGAGCTATGGGAACTCTTTTCTTCCCTAAGGAGTTTGTTTTAGAATTGCTTCTCTTCTGTTTTGTGTATGAGGCCTAATATGACATTTTCACTGCTCCTAATTTGTGTTTCATTTGCTGTGTTCTGAAGGAAAAACCTTGTCCCTGTGGGTTACAGAGAAAGAGTATATTTGTAGCGTTTATATTTAAAGGTGAACTTTCACGTTGTATAAAGTCGCCCTACAATAATTAAGTATATGGCGACTAGCTTCGGAATACTTCTATTACATCTCCAAAGTACCCGATTCAAAAGTTATCCTTATTCAGAGACTGATGGCCAGGTTAGTGCCGTCTGCACGCCTGCGCTGTCAGTCCCTTCCGGTTACCTTGTGGCACACTACAATGCTTCTTAGAGGAGACCGGGACCGCCAGCGCAGGAGTGCAGACAAGATGTCTGCGCTGGTGCCTGGCTTCTGGGCTCAGAAGATTAAGGATAACTTTTGAATCATGTACTTCTGAGATGTAATATAACTATTCTGAAGCTAGTCGCCATATGCTTTATTATTGTAGGGTGACTTTATACAACATGAAAGTTCCGCTTTAATTAGATATCTTTATTGAATCAGGATAGTACTCTCTAATTTTTTTCCATGCAGTTCTCTAGTGGCATCTGAACTTCTTTCACAAGGGACACCACCAATTCAGCAATTATGCAGCATCAAAAATACAACAGAAATGTTGCATTGGTGAAGAATTGCATGCTTTTCAGAGATCGTTAAATTAGGTTATGTAGATTTAATCCTTGGGCAGATTCCCTTTAGGAGTTTTCCCCAGACTTAGGTCCTGAGAGGTGATGTTACCTATTGAAGCTAAAGTGGATGACCAATGGGGAATTCCTTGGGAGTCAGCTGTAAGTGCTGGAGTGGTGGAGTCAGCTGTAAGTGCTGACGAATGTTGGGGTCAGCTGTAAGTGCTGAAGAATGTGGTGATTGTAGCATGAGCCCATGCAATTTGGTCATGCTTGGTTTCAGGGGAATGTGGGTTGGCAAGGGCTGTCAGTTAGTGATTGATTAATAACTAATTGATTATTATTGTGGTTAAATAAGAACAATAATAATAATGTGATTGGAAGAAGTTCAATAAAGCCGTGGCCTGTTTTCCCAAAAAAGATGTGTCTGTGTTTATTTGGGATCATACCCTCTCCTTATGACATGGCACCTGATGAGAAAGGCACTATGCTAGGCTATGGTGCTGTTGACAAAGGCAAATGCACCAAACTCCAGCAGTATGTATCTTCACTGAATCTCCTAAGGAACTGAGAAAACATGCAGGAAGGATGGTCTGCATGATAGGTTTTGGGGCTGCTGGAAGACCTTTCACAGAAGGTATGATGGAGGGTTATGATACTCACTCAAATGTCCAATGAATAGCCAAACCATTTTGGCGCAGCCATAATATGTTTCTGGTTCTCATGTGGGACTTCTGTTAGAGACATTCCAAAAGAAAGGTACATTTACATACAGGAAGACAGGACTGTAATAGGGAGGTGCTACAGTTTGTCACCCATGTGAAAGCCTCTTTGTAATGTGTGAAGTGTGCTTTTGATGATGCAATCTTTCCTAGCAGAGATAATATGTGTTTCCATTAACTCTTTGAGTTCCAGGGATGAATCCAATGTATTGTAACAAAATCCATAACAATATTCTGCAAAAACTATGGACTTTGTGGACTGTTGAGAGAATATGGTGGGCCAATGATACCATGTTCCTCACATTAATGTGTCTGTGATTAGACCAATATTTATTTATGGGTCACATCAATTTTAATTTTATGAATATTGCAAAAAAAAAAATAAATTGTTTATACATTTCAACAGGAAGAAACAGTAAGACATTTCTATATATTTTTTCTGCCAGTAAAGTCAAACAAATGTCTTCAAGCAAAAATCAAGAAGATATTTGCAACATCCTTGATGAAAAGCAGCCAAGTACTGTAACTTCTGTTTGAATCAAAACTTTTGCATTAACCCTAAATCACGGCTCAGTGAAAACTAGATAAATAGTTATAGTTACTTCAAATAGATGAATATCATTAAAAATGATAGATACTTTTTGGAGCAGATCACAATTAAAACTCACCTACTTAACCTAGAAGAAGAAACCCAATTAGAAAGAAAACTCAAAATAAATAAAAATGTTTTCTATTGCACCCTTTATTTCATATACCATGATCCAGGGCTGGTGCCACCTATAGGCGAGGTAGGCACCAGCCTAGGATGCACATTCTCTGAGGGGGCATTGCACCCCCGCCACTTACCACTTACTGCCAAAGTACAAAAAAACACGTATGTTTCGGTGCCCTCCCTTGGCTGGCTATTTTTTTAATGTAGCACAGCGATACCTGTTTCTCTCTCCCCCTCCGCTCCTTCAATTCTGGACAAGGATTGAAGAAGCGGAGGGGGAGAGAGAAAGG
The DNA here is from genome assembly GCA_037306005.1 of Rhinophrynus dorsalis. Classification (NCBI taxonomy): domain Eukaryota; kingdom Metazoa; phylum Chordata; class Amphibia; order Anura; family Rhinophrynidae; genus Rhinophrynus; species Rhinophrynus dorsalis. The sequence goes on from CM074727.1 coordinate 40,712,190, forward strand.
GCATATCTGTACTACATTAACCCTTTCGGTGCCAGAGGGGTACGCAACGCATAACTTTGCAATGCGTTGTATACCCCCTCTGGCACTGAAAAGGTTAAAAAAATAGCCAGCCAAGGGACAGCACCGAAACATACTCACTGGGAGAGAGAGAGAGACGTGCACCGGGAAGAGTAAGTGGAAGGGGGGTCAAGAAGAGATAAATAGACGGGGAGAGAGAGTCAAAGGGGGGATCAGCAGTCAAGAGGGGGATCAAGAGTCAGAAGGGGGAGAGAGAGAGTCAAAGGGGGGATCAGCAGTCAAGAGGAGGAGAGAGTCAAAGGGGGGGGAGAGTCACATATAGAGAACATACACTCTGTCACACTGATACACATATAGAGAAGCACACATACATACATACACACTGATATTCTTACAGAGACTCACACACACTGACACACTTATATACATATAGGGAACACACACTGACACACTTATATACATACTGACACACATGCACATATAGAGAACACACACAAACTGACACTTATACACATATAGGGAACACACTGACACTTAAACACATACAGGGCGGGGCATAAATGGGTAGGGCACAAGGGGTGGAGCCAAGGGGTGGCAAAATTAGGTTTTGCCTAGGATGGCAAAAATCCTTGCACCAGCCCTGCCATGATCAATGCAGAGATACAAAATAGTACAGAAAACAGCATCACAGGTATATTTTTCAGGAGGAAAATAGTTAAATTGTGGGCTTCCTCAAACACAATTGTTTTAGGAAAGGGCTCACAACATTTGACTGGCTCACCAGAGACCTGCACCATTCGAAGCAGGGTCAGAATAGGAGCCCCATCAGGAGTAGGGGGGACTATGGCAAATCCACTGGAGGAAGAAAACAACTTCTGATTTACCCCATACAGTAGTTTACAATTTATTCAGGCAAATGCTTACACCAGGAGAAGAATCTCTCTTACAAAAGGCAATGCGTTTTATCTCCACCAGTAGGTTTGATGATCTGAGATGAAGAGTGACTATAGCCTGTCAAGTAAATTGAGACTGTTAGATCATTTTAAAAAATATATTTCAAATATAAATCTTTAAACCTCCAAACCAATCAACATATGTATGTATCCCCATTAAAGCATACTCAAGTGTGATTAAGGGTGGTAAGCTGTGCACATATTTTGCAATCTTCATGCAATTTATATCCAGGGGTAGAGATGAGTGAAATGTTTCTCCTCAAAAACGAAACAGGCCAAAAAATGCCACTCCCCACTGTGTAGAAACTTTAGTATGAAAAATCAGTGCATTTTATGCCTTGGTCATTACATTTAAATCAATGGTAAGAATGAATCCCCTCCGTACAGAGTACCCCTTGTTATCCTTCGAGGATAGTATAAAAAAGGGGGTCAGGTTGCCAGGTTTTGTATTTGTGTGAGAGAAAAAAAGCACCAGAAGTTGCAAGCTAGAGGAGACAGGCAAAGACAGTGGAGCTGGAGTTTATTATGGGAAGTTTTGTTGGCAGACAATTTGTTCTCTTTATGAGAGGAGTCTATGGACTCTGGGGGAGTGTGATGAAAGGATAATTACCCCAAAACACCCTCAAATGTCTTATAACTAAGAAGTGAGACAGGCAGGTGATCATCATCCAAGTTCCTTCTTGAGGTGGCTGAACCTCTGTCACTAACTGAAATAGAATTTGGACCTAGGCCGAAGGCACCAAGGCTGAGCCTGGACATATCAGCAGGACTCGGGGGTTGTAACCCAAGGCCACAAAGAAGGGAGAACAGCCAAGGGAAGAGTAATGCAGGGAATTGTAGGAAAATTCTGCCAAAGGAAGCAAGCGAACCCAATCGTTATGGTGCCTATTACAGTAGGTCCTTAGGTAATGCTCCAAGGACTGGTTGACCCGTTCAGTCTGACCATTAGTCTGCGGGTGGTATCCGGAGGAGAATTGCAGACGGATGCCCAAACGATTACAAAACGCCCTCCAGAATCTGGAAATGAACTGTGATCCGCGGTCAGACATGATGTTTAGGGGCACACCATGAAGCCGCACGATTTCAGAAATGAAGGAATCAGCCAGTTGAGAGGCAGTGGGCACAGCAGGAAAGGGCAGGAAATGGGCTTGCTTGGTGAACCAGTCTACCAACACCCAAATGGTGGTCATACCTGCTGATCTGGGGAGCTCCATGATGAAATCCATGGACAACTGTGTCCACGGCAAGGTTGGTACAGGTAGGGGCTGCAGCAACCCAACAGGCTTCAGGCGGGGTGTTTTCATGCGTGCGCACGCAGAACAAGAAGCGACATAGTCTGCGACGTCAGCACGACAGTCCGGTCACCAGAAGTATCTGGACAGGAGCTTGAAAGTACGAAAGACCCCTGGATGACCCAACACAGTGGAATGATGGGCCCAACGAAGCACCTCGGCGTGGTGACATCGAGGAACAGACAACAGGTCTCCAGGAGGCGACTCAGTAGAAGGCAGCCCATTCTGAGCTTGACGTATAGCCTGTAAGGTGCGGGTGGACAAGGCCGCCAAAACACGAGCGGTGGATACCACAGGTTCAGGATCCCCTGGGCTGGAAGGGCTGGATTCAAACTGCCGGGATAAAGCATCGGCCTTCACATTCCTGGTTCCAGGGAGGTATGTTATCACATAGTAGAAACGGGCAGAGAACAAGGACCATCTGGCCTGGCGAGCATTCAGGAGTTTGGCCGAGGCCAGATAGGCCAGATTCCGGTGGTCGGTGTAGATGGTCACGACATGAGGAGACTCTTCCAATAGGTACCACCACTCCTCGAGGGCTAGCTTGATGGCTAGCAGTTCCCTATTACCCGTGTCATAATTCCGTTCCAAGTCAGTAAACTTATGGGAAAAAAAAGAACAGGGATGCATGAGCCCTGTGACAGAAGAGAGCTGAGAAAGAACAGCGCCAGCTGCGGTCTCCGAAGCTTCCACTTCCAAGAAGAAGGCCCGCATGGGATCAGGATAGGTAAGGACTGGGGCAGAAGTGAACGCAGCTTTAAGCCTGCTGAAAGCCGCTAAGGCATCTGATGGCCACAGTTTTGCATCAACTCCCTTGTGTGTGAGAGCTACAATGGGACGAATGGGACAACCGAGAAATTCCGGATAAACCTCCGGTAATAGTTAGAAAAGCCAATAAACCGCTGAGTAGCCTTGAGACCCTGGGGCAAGGGCCAGTTCTGGACGGCGGAGAGTTGGATCCATAGCCAGGCCTGAAGAGGACACGATATACCCAAGAAAGGGTAGGCGGTTTTGCTCGAACTGGCACTTCTCGAGTTTGGCATACAGGTTGTGCGCACGAAGCCGCTCGAGGACTTGACGGACGTGGCCACGATGTTCAGTAAGAGACTTGGAAAAGATCAGAATGTTGGCCAAATAGACGACCACGGAAGACATAAGCAGATCCCGGAAGACATCATTGACAAACGCCTGAAACACTGCTGGAGCGTTCCGGAGGCTGAAGGTCATGATCTGGTATTCATAGTGCCTGAATCTAGTATTAAAGGCTGTTTTCCACTCATCACCTGCACATACACGAACAGATTATACGCCCCCCGGAGGTCGAGTTTGGTGAAAACGGTAGCACCACGAAGACGATCCAGAAGTTCCGGAATTAAAGGCAAGGGTTAGCAGTTCCGGCGTGTGATGGCATTCAAACCCCTATAATCGATACAAGGCCGAAGAGAACCATCCTTCTTGGAAACAAAAAAAGAAGCCCTCCCCAGCAGGAGAAGTGGAAGGTTGTATGAATCCGCGGGCCAGGCTATCAGCAAAATAGTCTTCCAGGGCACGAGTCTCTGGTATTGAAAGTGAGTAGGTCCTTCCCCTGGGCGATACAGCCACTGGAAGGAGATCAATAGCAATATCATAAGGCCTATGAGGCGGAAGGACCCCCGCAAGACACTTGCAAAACACGTCGGAAAAGTCCCGATAAGGTTCCAGAATCTCAGGGTTGAGAGCGACCAAAGAATGAGGTGGATTGATCGAGGAAACTGCAACTGGGGAAGGAAAGGTGATGATGCCGAGTCACCAATCAATGGAAGGGTTGGTGGCTCGCAACCAAGGGTAGCCCAGGATGACGGGGGTTCCAGGGGTGTCGATAATCTCATAAGAAAGGGTCTCCTTGAGGTCCCCCCGTACTTCACAGGACAAGGGTTGAGTAACCCAAGTAATAAGACCTGTGCCCGAAGGAGAACCGTCGACCGCAACTATGGGCATAGGCGGAAGACGACTCATCAATGGTATACCGTGAGACTGGGCAAAAGATGAATCCATGAAGACCCCTGCTGCTCCAGAATCCACGAAGGCCTGCAGTGTAGTGTACCTTCCAGTCCAGGAGAGCGAAGACATGGATTAAAAAGCTAAGTAGACATACTGGGCATTAATGGATTGCATTTAGTTATGTCTATGTGAATCATTTTATTTATTGGCATGTTTATTCTTGGGGCATTACATGTAGGCATATCATTTGGTTATATTTATGGCGCACTACTATTGAACCCTTTGAGTGCCAGTGAATTATGCAATGCATTGCTTTGTAATGCGTTGCATACCCCTCTGCCACTCAAAGGTTTCAGGAATGTCTTCGATCATGCTTGGTGTTAATTCATTTCTTTTATTTTACAGGGAGAAGACAGAAGACTGAAGAGAAGGCGGAAGATAGGAGAAAGAAGAGAAGACAGAAGGACAGTGGATGACAGGTAAGTGTAACACGGATCAGTTAACGATCAGTGCTTGGAAATATGTCAAGCTCTGATAGTTAATTGTTTTTTACTGTTCAGTTCCCAATATCACTGCTTTTAGCGGCGTTTTGGGAGCTAAACGCACAAAACGGACGTTCAGCCACAAGACTGTTTTATTTAGCTGGTAGGGCCTTCAAATATCGAGTTAAACATGTTAGTTTAACAGCCGGTATTCACGTTGGCCATACCGGCTATGTTAACTCCTACCTTTAAATCAACCCCTATGACTCTTATCACCCCAATTACCAAGAGTCATCCTTCTCTGTGCTTTGCACTTGCACAACAGTAGAAGACATGAGTATAAATGTTACTGAAGAAAATGTTGTCCCACTCCCCTGAGACATCTACTTCTACTGCTGCTAGTTGTTATAGGTCCAATGTGCTGCTGATGTGTCTCCCAATCAGATTTGCTGTTGTGCTTCAGGTGGGATCTCAATGAGGATGTGCCTAGATATGACCCTGCTTTGCCCCCTCCTCACATGCATTTTTTGCTGAGAGAACAGTTAGCAACATGTTTAGGTTTTGTATCATGAGTGAATCATCTCCATACTGGAGATTTCATAAACTGAGGGTTTCCTGAGGGACTACTACTACTACTACTACTATTACTACAGGAGCTTGAATTTGTAATAATACTAGCAATACATGACAGTGGCATTGCACTTCCAACAACAGCGGAAGCATTAGTATTTTTTGGCATGTATACTTGTCCAGAGTCAGACTCAAAGAGTTTACAAACAGGCATATTGCTCCTGAGCCTTGTTCTTGAGCCTTTCTGGCAGTATCAGCATCATTCTCACTTTCTGCTTCATTTGTATCAGAAGATGGTGGAGGGACATATTTAAAAACATCATCATCACCATCAATAATAAGGTCATCAGCAGCATCCGCTTCATCCCCACTATTTTCATATTTGTGTCGATTTTTAAAATCTGAAAAGGGTTTCAGAGAGATCATACTGTCACTGTCTGACACAGCAGTTGGCCTCATCATCATCTTTAGTTGATGCAACTCATCATCAACTTTAGTTTTGTTAAAAGGTTTTGTACTGCCAGTTTTGAAAGTTTTTAGACTTGTGTGAATTGGTTCGTCTGATTTCAGAATTCGGATGAATAAGGGTCATTCGGCGTCATTCAGGCCGTCCGAAAGGAAAAAGTTGTTTGTTTTTTTTTAAACCGAATCCGAACAGCCCTTGCCCGAAAAGTCGTTGAAAACTTAGGAAATTCCGCAACGACTACCCACGCACGATACTTTCCCTCCATACTTTCCCTCCCTGTCTCGTCTAATTAGCTTTTTCATTTCATGGAGGGGGTTGGACTAATGACCCGTTAAACACCCAGACAGCCTGCATTTCCTGTTAGACGTTGTTGGAGCTCAGAGAGAGCAGAAGGAGATAGAGAGTGTCCAGTTGTTGTGTAGGCAGGTAGGTAGAATAGGCAGGCAGGCAGCAGTAGTACCTTATTGCCACTGCAAGGGAGAGTCATCTTTGTTCCTGTGCAAAATATAAAAAATATTAGGAATTTGTTTTAATAGTTTTCAGAGTGACACAGCCTCACAGTTGTATAGGCAGGTAGGCAGACCTAGGCTGGACTTGATGGACGCATGTCTTTTTTCAGCCTTATCTACTATGTTACTATGTTAAGAGGTCACAGCATTTTAAAACAGCAATAAACATTTAACAACTTTAAAACAACAATAAACATTTTCAGAGCACCGGGGGGCACGATCAACACACAATAACTGGAGTCTCTGCCCTCCCGTTGCCGTTAGCCAATGGGTGAGGACTAGTGATGAGCGAGCGTGCTCGGCCGATGCTCGGATCGGCTCGAGCATCGCTCTGCTCGGCACATGGCGGTACTCGTCGAGTACCGCCATGTGCTCGCCCGACATGTTCGGGTGAAGGGGATCTGTGCCGGAAGAGGCACAGATCCGAAGACGCTCCGCTGGACCACCAGGGACTGGAGGTACGGGGGCATTGCGGAGATGAAGGGGGCATTGCGGAGATGAAGGGGGACATTGTGGAAGAGGGGCATAGACTCTATGCCCCTCTTCCACAATGTCCCCCTTCATCTCCGCTATGCCCCTCTTCCACAATGTCCCCCTTCATCTCCGCTATGCCCCTCTTCCACAATGTCCCCCTTCATCTCCTATGCCATAGAGGAGATGAAGGGGGACATTGTGGAAGAGGGGCATAGCGGAGATGAAGGGGGACATTGTGGAAGAGGGGCATAGAGTCTATGCCCCTCTTCCACAATGTCCCCCTTCATCTCCGCTATGCCCCTCTTCCACAATGTCCCCCTTCATCTCCTCTATGGCATAGGAGATGAAGGGGGACATTGTGGAAGAGGGGCATAGCGGAGATGAAGGGGGACATTGACCAGGCACCCTCCGCTCATCAGAGCAGGGGGTGCCTGGTTTAATGCTCGAGTGCTCCCATGCTTTTCAATGGGGCTCGGGTGCTCGGCCGAGCACTCGAGCCTCAGGGGGTGCTCGGTCAGAGCACCCGAGCACCCGAGCATCGGGGTGCTCGCTCATCCCTAGTGAGGACCTAACTCCCCAAAGCCCTGCTGGTCAAGTACCATGTCTTCTTCCGCTGGCGAGGACCTGTACACCTTTGAACCTGCTGTGACATAGAGAAACAAAGAAAAAGGGGAGGAGGGACAGCAAATATTTCTTCTAGGAGGCTAACAGTCGACATCCTAGTGCGGGCTGAAGCCTCCCAGACTTATACAGACCAAAACCCGTATGCACCACCCAAGCTAACTGGGCTAATCTCTCTCACTCTCAAAATCAAAATATTTTGGGGATTAATTGGTGCCATGCCCCATAGCAGTCAAGCTGTCCGTATCCCACTGGTCCTGGAAGGTTACCTTCCTAACTCCGTCACCTATGAGGAAAATGTTTTTTAGTTTTACTTATTTGTAACACTCCTTTGTCCCTTCACAATCAAATTCAGGGAACAAATGGCAACTACCTAAACTCCAGCACACTATTATTACCAGTCAGCAACACAAGATAGCATCACAAATACAGCTGCTTTCTCTCTGTCTCCCAAGTACAGAGTGGCAACATGCAGGGAACTGACACCCTTATAGGGTATCAATTGGGCCCCCCCATGTAACAGCCTCCCCCATACCTCTCTAACTTTGAGTACCTACACATTGTTTAGTTTACACTACAATTTTGTGGGCACAGGCACTCAAAACTGTAGTGTAAACTAAATACTGTGTAGGTAGTCAGGGTTAGGGAGGAAACCTAGGATACAATACTTAATTAATCTGTGTCCTCTCTCTGCCCCTGGGCCAGTCTGCCCCTGGTCTGGAGATGCCTGTAAGAGATGCCGCCCACCAGCTCCACTTTGCCCCCACCAGCTCCAACTTGCCCCCCATCAGCTCTGCTTTGGCCCTCATCAGCTCTAACTTGCCCCCACCAGCTCCAACTTGCCCCCACTAGCTACATTTTGACCCTACCAGCTACACTTTCCCCCCACCAGCTACACTTGCCCCCCATCAGTTCCAACTTGCCCCCCATCAGCTCCACTTTGGCCCTCTTCAGCTCCAGCTTGCCCTCATCAGCTCCACTTTGGCTCTCATCAGCTACAACTTGCCCCCACCAGCTCCAACTTACTTACTTACAGACCTGTAACTGCTGGAGCTGCCGCTCAGTCCTCTCTTCAGTAATGCAGAGCACGCTGGGAGATGTTGACTCCCAGCATGCTCTGCGTTACTAAAGAGCCGACAGCGACGAGGGAACGCAGTAGCTACACTGACCTGACTGTGTTGCTGTGCCCGACGGAGGAGTCCTGCTAGCGGAAATGGCGTTTCCACGTATTCCTGGAGGACTCGTTGAGTACAGCGGCAATGAGAAGCATCATAGCAAGCACTGCAGGAATGGGGCTTCCTCCGGGCCCCCTCATTGGACCAGGCCCTAGGCAGGCACCTTGTGCACCTTGTCTGTAATCTGGCTCTGTTTTAGCATTGCAGCAGCACATGGGAAAACTCTCCTTGGGAGGGATGCAGGAAAAGTTTACATGCACTAAAAGCATTTTTCCTGTGCACATAGATATTGTGCATGTTCTAATCCAGGGAGCTTCTTGAATTGCACATAAAAAAATTAGCTTTTTATGACAACACTACACAGGCGTATAAAATTGTGCACCATAGAACTTCCTACATTAGGAGCATTTGCTATTCCACTCGGACAGATTAGTTAATCCTGACCACACCCACAAAAATATGAGTAGCTGTTCTCTAATTTAGATTATTCATGTGTAATTCAACAACAAAATGCGCAAATGTATTTGCTAGAGATTTTCATGCTTGAAACAGAGATTGATCGCGTTTCTTGTATTGCATCACTTGAGTGGGGGAAATACATTCTCATCAATGAGTTCAATGCAATGAAAATAGTGATCCAAAGTGGAAAAAAATTACACTTTTCATAGGAATTTCAGAGAAAGCCAAATATTGCTGTTTTTCATTTTTTTTTTGCTGAAAAATATTTCCTATCTCTAATAATACTCCCCCGCTTACCTCACTATGGGTAGTAAATCCTAAGGGGCCCTTTGAAATTATCCCTTATATCTTTGTTCAAGAGATAACATATTCAGTCAATCCTGGATAGCATGTCCATGGTGTAAGACATAACAGTTTCTGGTAGTTTTAAAACAGAAGCAGATAGAGTGCTTTTTCATGCCCCTCCGTAGTGTTAAAGAGTTAAGATTACCATGTACAGTGAGTAGGGTTTGAAATCCTGTGATCCTGCTAGCAACTGTGATGTCCGCCTCCATGGATATGTCATCCAGAAGATGTCATCTCTTGAGCAAAGGCACAAGGGAAACATACTCACAGGCCATTTGGATTGTCCAGCCATAATAAGATTAAGTGGAGAGTTGTTATTAAGAGGTGGGAGTTCTCCTGTTAAGGTGCAGATCTAATTCTTGCAATGGATGCTTCTGCTGTGACGTGATAGCTTATTGAATATATTTTCCAAGCAGCATAGGGTATACATTGTATGGGAATTTACTTACCCACTGAATCAAATAACACCACCCCCAGGTACATTCTGAGGGGGACTACTTCTCCAGGGCTCATGCTCAAAGTTCTGGGACTGCTATAGTCCATATTAGTATGCCCTGACTGCAGAGCCTGCTCAAACCTCAAGGTTGCAGGTTCGATTTCCAGCAGGGTAAACTCAGCCCTTCATCCTTCCGAGGTCGATAAATGAGTACCATTGATTGGGTAACAATAGCATCTATTATTCAGCTGCCGATTTAGTTAATTCAGAGAGCGTGTGAGCTAAAAGCACTTTGAGTCCCACTGGGAGAAAGGCACTATATATATACCAGTTATTATTATTAAATTATAAAGAAACAAGAGCAATACTTGCGCAAAAATTGGTATTCCAGAAATCTAAAGATCCCAACTAGTGTTGAGCGAGCATGCTCGGCCGATGCTCGGATCGGCTCGAGCATCGCTCTGCTCGGCACATGGCGGTACTCGTACGAGTACCGCATGTGCTCGCCCGCCATGTTCGGGTCTCCTCCCCGCACGTTTTGCGGCTGCTGCGCAGCCAATAAACGTGCAGGGAGGCTCTGACATCGGTGTAATGCCAGCAGCCATGTTGGCTGCTGGCATTACACTGATTGGCTGGCCAGAACCCGTGGTCAGGTGCTGTATAGCACCTGACCATCGAGTTCGGCTCAGTCTGAGCCAGGGAGAGCTGAGGATAGGAAGGGAAAGGCAGTGTAGGGAGGAAAAAAACAAAAATTGTGAAAAAAAAAGAACCAAAAGTCCTTTTTAGGACTACTGTGTGTGGGGGCAGCAGGTTATTTGGTGTGGGGGGAAAAAAACAAAAAAAAAAAAAAAAAAAATATATATATTCTGTTTAGTGTGCAAAGTTGCAGATTAGAGCACATTCTGTTTAGTGTGCACAGTTGCAGATTAGAGCACATTCTGTTTAGTGTGCAAAGTTGCAGATTAGAGCACATTCTGTTTAGTGTGCAAAGTTGCAGATTAGAGCACATTCTGTTTAGTGTGCAAAGTTGCAGATTAGAGCACATTCTGTTAAGTCTTCAAACTAAAATATCAAAGTCACGTATTCCATTCAGTGTGCGTCGTCGCAGTTTAGCAGCACATTCTGAGTACTGTGCAGAGTTGCAGAATAGGAAGAAATACTGTTAAGTCTTCAAACTAAAATATCAAAGTCACATATTCCATTCAGTGTGCTTCGCCGCAGTTTAGCAGCACATTCTGTGTACTGTGCAGAGTTGCAGAATAGGAAGAAATACTGTTAAGTCTTCAAACTCAAATATCAAAGTCACATATTCCATTCAGTGTGCTTCGCCGCAGTTTAGCAGCACATTCTGTGTACTGTGCAGAGTTGCAGAATAGGAAGAAATACTGTTAAGTCTTCAAACTAAAATATCAAAGTCACATATTCCATTCAGTGTGCTTCGCCGCAGTGTAGCAGCACATTCTGTGTACTGTGCAGAGTTGCAGAATAGGAAGAAATACTGTTAAGTCTTCAAACTAAAATATCAAAGTCACATATTCCATTCAGTGTGCTTCGCCGCAGTTTAGCAGCACATTCTGTGTACTGTGCAGAGTTGCAGAATAGGAAGAAATACTGTTAAGTCTTCAAACTAAAATATCAAAGTCACATATTCCATTCAGTGTGCTTCGCCGCAGTGTAGCAGCACATTCTGTGTACTGTGCAGAGTTGCAGAATAGGAAGAAATACTGTTAAGTCTTCAAACTAAAATATCAAAGTCACATATTCCATTCAGTGTCTTTCACCGCCGTTTAACAGCCTATTCTGTGTACTCTGCAGAGTTGCAGAATTATAAGAAATACTGTTAAGTTTTCAAACTCAAATATTAAAGTCACATATTCCATTCAGTGTCTTTCACCGCCGTTTAACAGCCTATTCTGTGTACTCTGTACAGTTGCAGAATTATAAGAAATACTGTTAAGTTTTCAAACTCAAATATTAAAGTCACATATTCCATTCAGTGTCTTTCACCGCCGTTTAACAGCCTATTCTGTGTACTCTGTACAGTTCCAGAATTATAAGAAATACTGTTAAGTTTTCAAACTCAAATATTAAAGTCACATATTCCATTCAGTGTGTTTCAACGCCGTTTAACAGCCTATTCTGTGTACTCTGCAGAGTTGCAGAATTATAAGAAATACTGTTAAGTTTTCAAACTCAAATATTAAAGTCACATATTCCATTCAGTGTCTTTCACCGCCGTTTAACAGCCTATTCTGTGTACTCTGTACAGTTCCAGAATTATAAGAAATACTGTTAAGTTTTCAAACTCAAATATTAAAGTCACATATTCCATTCAGTGTGTTTCAACGCCGTTTAACAGCCTATTCTGTGTACTCTGCAGAGTTGCAGAATAGTAAGAAATACTGTTAAGTTTTCAAACTCAAATATTAAAGTCACATATTCCATTCAGTGTGTGTCACCGCAGTTTAGCAGCCTATTCTGTGTACTCTGCAGAGTTGCAGAATAGTAAGAAATACTGTTAATTTTTCAAACTCAAATATTAAAGTCACATATTCCATTCAGTGTCTTTCACCGCCGTTTAACAGCCTATTCTGTGTACTCTGTACAGTTCCAGAATTATAAGAAATACTGTTAAGTTTTCAAACTCAAATATTAAAGTCACATATTCCATTCAGTGTGTTTCAACGCCGTTTAACAGCCTATTCTGTGTACTCTGCAGAGTTGCAGAATTATAAGAAATACTGTTAAGTTTTCAAACTCAAATATTAAAGTCACATATTCCATTCAGTGTCTTTCACCGCCGTTTAACAGCCTATTCTGTGTACTCTGTACAGTTCCAGAATTATAAGAAATACTGTTAAGTTTTCAAACTCAAATATTAAAGTCACATATTCCATTCAGTGTGTTTCAACGCCGTTTAACAGCCTATTCTGTGTACTCTGCAGAGTTGCAGAATAGTAAGAAATACTGTTAAGTTTTCAAACTCAAATATTAAAGTCACATATTCCATTCAGTGTCTTTCACCGCCGTTTAACAGCCTATTCTGTGTACTCTGTACAGTTCCAGAATTATAAGAAATACTGTTAAGTTTTCAAACTCAAATATTAAAGTCACATATTCCATTCAGTGTGTTTCAACGCCGTTTAACAGCCTATTCTGTGTACTCTGCAGAGTTGCAGAATAGTAAGAAATACTGTTAAGTTTTCAAACTCAAATATTAAAGTCACATATTCCATTCAGTGTCTTTCACCGCCGTTTAACAGCCTATTCTGTGTACTCTGTACAGTTCCAGAATTATAAGAAATACTGTTAAGTTTTCAAACTCAAATATTAAAGTCACATATTCCATTCAGTGTGTTTCAACGCCGTTTAACAGCCTATTCTGTGTACTCTGCAGAGTTGCAGAATAGTAAGAAATACTGTTAAGTTTTCAAACTCAAATATTAAAGTCACATATTCCATTCAGTGTCTTTCACCGCCGTTTAACAGCCTATTCTGTGTACTCTGTACAGTTCCAGAATTATAAGAAATACTGTTAAGTTTTCAAACTCAAATATTAAAGTCACATATTCCATTCAGTGTGTTTCAACGCCGTTTAACAGCCTATTCTGTGTACTCTGCAGAGTTGCAGAATAGTAAGAAATACTGTTAAGTTTTCAAACTCAAATATTAAAGTCACATATTCCATTCAGTGTGTGTCACCGCAGTTTAGCAGCCTATTCTGTGTACTCTGCAGAGTTGCAGAATAGTAAGAAATACTGTTAATTTTTCAAACTCAAATATTAAAGTCACTTATTCCATTCAGTGTGTGTCACCGCAGTTTAGCAGCCTATTCTGTGTACTCTGCAGAGTTGCAGAATAGTAAGAAATACTGTTAAGTTTTCAAACTCATATATATTAAAGTCATATATATCGTGTAAGATGAAGAAGGCGGGTAAAAAGGGACGGGGAAGTGGACGTGATCCTGAAAGTTCAGGGCGCGGGTCAGGACGCGGAGAAACTGTGCCTGGTGCCAGAGCACAAGAAAGAAAGACATCCACCATACCTAGCTTCATGTCTGATTTCACAGGGCGTCGCAGGACATCACTCTCGAGGTCCGACCAGTGCGAACAGGTGGTCGGTTGGATGACAGCTGATACTGCTTCCAGTCGGTTAAGCACCACCCTGTCTTCCACCAAGTCCACTCTCAGTAGCCAAGAGTCTGGTCAACATAATCCTCACTCTGATCATCCTTCCTCCCACCATACACGGTCTGGTCAAAGAAGTGATCCCACACTGGGATATAGTGATGAGCTCGTCTCATCACCAATCCTTCATTTGACCCTCTCTCCAAGCACGCTTGCAGAGGAACATGACATCTTGTGCCCTGATTCACAACCTCTAGAGGCTACCCAATCACAAGAAGATGACAGATGTGAACGGCATTTAAGGTCAAAGGAAGTAGTGGATGATGATGATGATGATGATGAGACACAGTTGCCATTAAATCAACCACTATTTCCGTCTCAAGACCTTGTTGAGGAGAATGTTATACAGTTGTCAATGACTGAGTATGTGGTGGGATCAAGACTTGAGGAGGATGATCAGAGTGAGGAAGTGGAGGAGGACTTGGTGGACGATGAGGTGACTGACCCCACCTGGGAAGGTGTAGAGCCGAGCGATGACAGCAGTCCTGAGGGTGAGCCATCTGCAGCACCGCAACAGGCTGGAAGAGGCAGTGGTGTGGCTACAGAAAGAAGGCGGACCGCACCAAACCGGCCCGCAAATGTTCCACGGAGCACCCCCTTGCGTAAATCTACCTTGCCAAGGGGTAGGTGTTCCGCGGTATGGCGTTTTTTTAAGGAAAGTGCGGACGACAAAAGAATTGTAGTTTGCAACCTGTGCCACACCAGAATGAGCCGAGGCATGAACACTAGAAACCTCACCACCACCAGCATGATCCGACACATGGCATCCAAGCACCGTAGTAAGTGGGAGGAACGCCTGGATCGCCCATCTGTGTCTGCAGGCCACACCACTGCCTCCTCTTCCCCTGTTTTCGGTGCCGGCCAATCGCCTGTCGAAGGCGCAGGCCCGCATACCTCCCGCCCTGCACCTGTACCATCTGAAGCACCATCAGCGACCACATCCACTTCCCTGTCCCAGCACAGCGTCCAAATGTCGTTACCCCAGGCATTTGAGCGCAAGAGAAAGTACCCAGCCACCCACCCACAGGCCATAGCACTAACCTCACACCTTTCAAAATTACTGGCCATCGAAATGCTGCCATTTAGGCTTGTGGACACTGAGTCCTTCCGCAGCCTGATGGCAGCAGCTGTCCCTCGGTACGCGGTCCCCAGCCGCCACTACTTTTCCCGGTGTGCCATCCCCGCATTACACCACCATGTGTCCCGTAACATCACCCGTGCCCTGACCAACGCAGTTACTGGGAAGGTCCACTTAACGACTGACACATGGACAAGTGCTTGTGGCCAGGGACGCTACATTTCCCTGACGGCACACTGGGTGAATGTCGTGGAGGCTGGGAGCGACTCGGACCCTGGGATGGCACGGGTGCTACCCACGCCGAGGATTGCGGGCCCTACCTCCATCAGGGTTTCCACCAGCACCTACGTTATTGGCTCCTCCTCCTCCGTTTCCACCTCCGAATTCTCTACACACACCGCCACTCCCCCATCAGCCAGTAGCTGGAAGCAGTGTAGCACTGCAGTGGGGAAGCGTCAACAGGCCGTGCTGAAGCTGATCTGCCTTGGGGACAAACAGCACACGGCCTCAGAGCTGTTGCAGGGGATTAGTCACCAGACCGAGCAGTGGCTCTCGCCACTCAACCTGCAACCAGGCATGGTTGTGTGTGATAATGGGCGTAACTTGGTGGCGGCTTTGGAGCTCGGCAAGCTCACACACGTACCATGCCTAGCGCATGTATTTAATTTAGTGGTGCAGCGATTTCTAAAAACCTACCCCAATGTGCATGATCTCTTGACCAAGGTGCGCCGCGTGTGTGCACATTTCCGTAAGTCATCTACAGCTTCGGCCGGCCTGTTGAAGCTGCAGCAGCGCTTACAATTGCCAGCTCACCGGCTGCTGTGTGACGTGAGCACGCGCTGGAACTCCACCTTCCACATGTTGGCCCGGCTTTGTGAGCAGCAGAGGGCAGTAGTGGAGTACCAGCTGTTACACGGTCGTCGCCTCTCCGTTCAACTTCCTGTAATCAGAAGTGAGGAGTGGGAATGGATGTCAGACCTCTGCGAGGTTTTACGCAATTTTGAGGAATCGACACAGATGGTGAGCGGCGATAACGCTATTATCAGTGTAACCATCCCACTTCTGTGTCTACTGAAACGCTCGCTGCTCACAATTAAAACCGACGCTTTGCATGTGGAAGAGGTGGAAATGGGGGAGGAAGAGCTTACACAAGGTGATAGCCAGAGCACCCTCACTTCGTCTTCTCAGCGACAATTGGAGGAGGCGGAGGAGGAGGAGGAGGAGGAGGAGGAAGACACGGTTGCCTCCGCTACAGAGGGTAGCCATGGAACTTTAGTTCCATCTCTTCAGCGTGGGTGGGCAGAAGAGGAGGAAGAGGATGAGGATATTGAGAGTCAGCCTCCTGGTGAGGACAGCGAAATCTTGACTGTTGGTACTCTGGCACACATGGCTGACTTTATGTTAGGCTGCCTTTCCCGTGACCCACGCGTTGTACGCATTTTAGACAACACGGATTACTGGGTGTTCACCCTTCTGGACCCCCGCTACAAAGAGAATTTCTCATCTCTCATTCCTCCGGTGGAGAGGACAAGCAAAATGGTGCAATACCAGAAGGTTCTTGTTGAAAAATTGCTCCAAAATTTTCCATCTGACAACGCTGGCGGCAGAGTACGTGCTACCTTGGCCAACCGAGAAGGGGAGAAAAGGGGAGCACACAGCAGTTCCGACAAAGGCAGGGCAACACTCTCCAAGGCGTGGGACACCTTCATGACACCCCGCCAGCACCCTCACCCTGATGCGCAGCCTAGTGTCACAAGGAGGGAAAAGTTTTGGAAGATGGTGAAGGAGTACGTAGCAGACCGTGTCAGCGTCCTCAATGATCCCTCTGTGCCTTACAACTACTGGGTGTCCAAGCTGGACACGTGGTATGAACTGGCACTCTACGCCTTGGAGGTGCTGGCCTGCCCTGCCGCCAGCGTTCTGTCTGAGCGGGTATTTAGTGCTGCTGGTGGCATCATAACAGATAAGCGTATCCGCCTTTCCACCGACAATGCTGATAGGTTGACACTTATAAAAATGAACAAGGCCTGGATTTCCCCTGACTTCTCCACTCCACTGGAGGAAAGCCCCGGGGGAACATAAACTCACTTTATATATGTTATTTACAATGATGGGAATACTCTGTATTCCCATTCACCCCTTCCACCCCAAAAACGGGTATATGGTTGACTCTTAATGTTCTCATCCTCCTCCTCCTCTTCCATATGCCCTGGGATATAATTTTTATATAGGGCCAGCTCACCAGCGTGCCCTGGGATATAATTTTTATATAGGGCCAGCTCACCAGCGGGCCCTGTGATATAATTTTTATATAGGGCCAGCTCACCAGCGGGCCCTGTTTGCCAATTTTTATATAGGTCAGCTCACCAGCGGGCCTTCTCATATAATGTTTTATTGGGTCAGCTCTCTAGCGGGCCCTCTCATATAATGTTTTATAGCGTCAGCTCACTAGCGGGCCTTCGCATATAATGTTTAGGATGGTCAGCTCTGCAGCAGACCCTCACCCATAATGTTTTAGATGGTCAGCTCAGCGCACGTTTCCCTCTTAATCATGGCCTCAGTTCTGAAAATCAAGGAAATTTTTGGGAGAATTTGCCTCTGCGCACGTTTCCCTCTTAATCATGGCCTCAGTTCTGAAAATCAAGGAAATTTTTGGGATAATTTGCCTCTGCGCACGTTTCCCTCTTAATCATGGCCTCAGTTCTGAAAATCAAGGAAATTTTGGGGAGAATTTGCCTCTGCGCACGTTTCCCTCTTAATCATGGCCTCAGTTCTGAAAATCAAGGAAATTTTTGGGATAATTTGCCTCTGCGCACGTTTCCCTCTTAATCATGGCCTCAGTTCTGAAAATCAAGGAAATTTTTGGGAGAATTTGCCTCTGCGCACGTTTCCCTCTTAATCATGGCCTCAGTTCTGAAAATCAAGGAAATTTTTGGGATAATTTGCCTCTGCGCACGTTTCCCTCTTAATCATGGCCTCACTTCAGAAAATCGATGAAATTTTTGGGAGAATTTGCAGATGATATACAAGTAAATATACAGCAAATACTGTTTGGTAACAATTTTTCGCCTAAAGTCGTTTTTATTTTCCTTTTTGTGTGTTTTACGGTCAGTCTGTAAAAATGGCGTACTACGGGCGAAAGATCGTTCCCAGCAGCGATGTTGGAGTCCAAGGTGCATCCAGACATCCTCCCTATGCTGTCCCTGAACCATTTCTGTAGTGTTTCCATCTTTTTCTGCCCTTTTCCTATGGACCAGGCACCCTCCCCTCATCAGAGCAGGGGGTGCCTGGTGTAATGCTCGAGTCCTCCCATTGACTTCAATGGGGCTCGGGTGCTCGGCCGAGCACTCGAGCCTCAGGGGGTGCTCGGTCAGAGCACCCGAACATCCGAGCATTGGGGTGCTCGCTCATCACTAATCCCAACCCCTCAGATCAAGTGGTATGTAAATATGTACATTGAAGTATACACCATGAAAATAAAATGAAACAAAATAGATTAAAGTAGCCCGTGTTCTTTACATGAATAGAGAGAATTTCAGATAGGAGCTAGTAATGTCCCGTAGTCCAACTTCATAAAACAGTGAGATAGTAATGAATGCACATCAAATGAATATGAACCACAGTACCTTGTTGCTTGAAAAAGTGGAAAGCAATAATAGAATGGATGGAATGATGGAAATGTTCAATGATAAATGCAGATGAAAAATGAGATGAGATGTTGATGAAGCAAGGGGATGATTCCTTACAATTGCAATGCAGCTAACCGACTTCAAAGGCCTTGTCAACAAATGTATGCAAATATCTAGTCTTGTCAGAGAGCAAAAACAAGAGAGGGAAAAGATAATGATAAAAATATCTAAGCGTAGTATTTATCAAAAGGAACAAATAAAAAACAAGATTAATATACACTCACATGGTGCCCATCTTGGGCTTTATGCGTATATCAGGGTCCCTGCCCCTATAGCCAATGTTCTGTGTCCACTCACTCCTGCTGCAAATGGTAGTCCACGATGGTATTTAGTCTCCTGGTATAGACTATAAACTTTAGATCCAAATAGCCCTGATGTTTCCAGTTGGAAGATGGAGCAATTCTCCGTTAGATGTTGCAAATCTGAGAAAGACTGTACCGGGGTGCACGTGGCTGGGCCGGCGCTGTCGGCCAAAAACTGAGTTCTCAGTTCTTAGCCCTCCCCCCTTAGCGATGCCTCTAGTAACATCGGCAGGGGGCCCGGTAGGTGCATTTTCCTGGGGCCTGGATGCAAGCTACGTCTGCCAATGGCATAACACAGGCCCCTACAGAGGGGGCTCCTGTGTTCGGAGGGGGTCCCCAAAGAGAACCTACCATAGAGGTTACAAATTGTGTATGTAAGCGCAAGAATCGTGACGCACATGAGCATCTAACGCTAAAGACCACATATGCAAATGTTTAGTTAGGCCTTTGTGGACATTAGAAGAAAGTTTCAGTTGCAGATTGGAATCACATCTTCTCCATTTCCAAATGCTGCCACATGGGCGGATTGTCCTTTCGGGGGATCGGGCATCCCCGGGTGGGCCGCTAGATCATGAGCCATTTGGAGATATCAAAGGATCTCACCTGACCGCTCTACAATAGTTTAAAGTAGAGGTTTGTGCTGCCTCTGTGACAGTCCTCGTGTTCCTTGCTAAAGCAGAGCACCAGGATATGACATAATATCCTGGAGCCTGCACTCCCATGCCACAGAGGGACCACAAGGGGGCGATGAGAGGGACGTTGGTGCTGGAGGCTGCATGGATCTCTCACTCCCCACACTGGACCAGCAGGGAACGCAAAAGAGGAGGAAAAGACACGTAGCTACAAGATGTGTTGAGAGGCAGAGGAAAAGAGGAGAATACTAGATGGAGAGTGAGGTGGGTAGAAGAAAGACAGGGAGGAGGTCTGACTGAGCAATATTAGGTAACATACAGAATGTGAGAGGCTTCCGGGAATGAACAATAGCACAATGGCTTGTTTTACAGCTAGTCGCCGCCCAGAAGCATCATGTTTTAGCTCTCTGGTACCATTACAAAGGAGAAAATTCCACGTACATATTAGACTAATCCCACCCAAAAGGGCAGTGCAGTTCCAAAATGATGGGCAAGTCCCCCCTGCACGGGAACACCAGCTAACCCCCGATGTACATTTCTGCCTAGTTGGGCCTCATCAGGAGGGTGCAGCTGGATTCCCTAGGCACTGAGAGCAAGGGGTCCATGTCTGGACCTTCTCTCTTAGGGAGACCCTCTAAGAGTATTCAAAATAACAGACAGAATGTGAGAGGCTTCTAGGAATAAACAACAGCACAATGGCTTGTTCTATGGCTAGTCACCGCCCAGAAGCATCACGTTTTAGCTCTCTAGTGCCATTACAGAGAATACATTTCCATGTACGTATTATACTAATCCCACCTAAAAGGGCAGTCCAGTTCCAAAAGATGGGCAAGTCCTCCTCTGCACAGGAACACCAACTAACCCCTGATGTACGTTTTTGCCTAGTTGGACCTCATAAGGAGGGTGCAGCTAAATTCCCTAGGCTCTGAGAGCAAGGTGTCCACATCTGGCTTATCCTTCACTCTCAGGGAGACCAACTAAGAGTATTCAAAATAACATACAGAATGTGAGAGGCTTCTGGGAATGAACAACAGCACAATGGCTTGTTCTATGGTTAGTCACCGCCAGTCACCACCGTTTCTGAGAAACACTTAGGGTCTCTCCCTAAGTGTAAAGGGTAATCCAGACGTGGACCCCTTGCTCTCAGTGCCAAGGGAAGTCAGCTGCACCTCACTGATGAGATCAGAATAAGATCAAAACATATAGCTGGGCTTAGCTGGTTTTTCAGTGCAGTGAGGACTTGCCCATCATATTGGTACTGGACTGCACTTTTGGGTGAGATTAGTCTAATTTGTATGTGAAATTTTCTTCTCTGTATGAGCACCAGAGAGCTGAAATGTGATGCTCTTGAGCAGCGACTAGCTGGAAAGCAGGCTATTGTGCTTTTGTTTGTGCTCAGAGCCTCTCACATCTTTTGGCTTGCTTCTGCGAAACACTTAGGGTCTCTCTGTAAGTGTAAAGGATAATCCTGACATGAACCCCTTGCTCTCAGTGCCTAGGGAAGTCAGCTGTACCTCACTGATGAGGCCCAAATAAGACCGAAACATATGTCGGGGATTAGCTGTTTTTTCTGTGCAGAGGGGACTTGCCCATCATTTTGGTAGTGGACCTCCCTTATGGGTGGGAATAGTCTAATATGTATGTGGAAATTTCTCCTCTGTAAGGGCACTAGAGAGCTAAAATGTGATGCTCTTGAGCGGTGACTAGCTGGAGAACAAGCCATTTTGCTTTTGTTCGTGCTCAGAGCATCTCACATCTTTTGTCTTGTTTCTGTGAAACACTTAGGGTCTCTTCCTAAGTGTAAAGGGTAATCCAGACATGGACCCCTTGCTCTCGGTGCCTAGGGAAGGCAGCTGCACCTTACTGATGAGGCCCAAATAAGGCTGAAATGTACGTCTCGGGTTAGCTGTTTTTTCCGTGCAGAGGGGACTAGCCCATCATTTTGGTACTGGACCGCCCTTATGGGCGGCATTAGTTAATATGTATGTGGAAATTTCTCCTCTGTAAGGGCACTAGAGAGCTAAAATGTGATGCTTTTGAGCGGTGACTAGCTGGAAAACAGACCATTGTGCTTTTGTCCGTGCTCAGAGCCTCTCACATCTTTTGGCTTGTTTCTGCAAAACACTTAGGGTCTCTGCCTAAGTGTAAAGCGAAACGTACGTCTGGGGTTAGCTGTTTTTTCCGTGCAGAGGGGACTTGCCCATCATTTTGGTACTGGACCGCCCTTATTGATGGGAATAGACTAATATGTATGTGGAAATTTCTCCTCTGTAAGGGCACTAGAGAGCTAAAATTAAAATGTGATGCTCTTAAGCAGTGACTAGCTGGAGAACAAGCCATTGTGCTTTTGTTCGTGCTCAGAGCCTCTCACATTTTTTGGCCTGTTTCTGCGAAACACTTAGGGTCTCTCTTTAAGTGTAAAGGGTAATCCAGACGTGGACCCCTTGCTCTCAGTGACCAGGGAAGCCAGCTGCACCTTACTGATGAGACCCAAATAAGGCCCAAACGTACGTCTGGGGTTAGCTGCTTTTTCCGTGCAGAGGGGACTTGCCCATCATTTTGGTACTGGACCACCCTTATGGGTGGGATTAGTCTAATATGTATGTGGAAATTTCTCCTCTGTAAGGGTGCTAGAGAGCTAAAATGTGATGCTCTTGAGCGGTGACTATTCGGAGAACAGGCCATTGTGCGTTTGTTCGTTCTCAGGGCCTCTCACATCTTTTGGATTGTTTGAGCAATGTTAGAGAATAGGGGGAAGCAATGGGAGAGAGTGGAGGGGAGCAGGGAAGAGGGGATGAAATAGACTGGGGGAGAGAGGAAGCAGCAAAGGGCCCTGTAGGTAGAAAGTGAAAGGGGGTAATAGGCTGGGAATAAGAGAGTGGAGGAAAGGGGGTGGGAGTTGCTGGGGTTGTATTTAAACCTATGAGTGCCAAAATTGTGTGTGTGTTGAATAGGGTTGCCACCCAGCCGGTATTTTACCGGCAGGCCGGTAAAAAATTGGCTTTTATCCAATGTTAAGTCTATGGAGGGAATGCTATGGCCGGTATTTTTTTGAAGAAAAGGTGGCAACCCTAGTGTTGAAGAGCCTGTTACACGGGCCACCTTGGCACTGGCAGCTGGTCGCAGTGCAGTCATGCTCAGTAGAGTCTGTCCGCACCGCGACTGATACAGAGGGGGTGCGGGCAGTCTCTACTGCTCATGACTGCATCACAAGCAGCAGTCTCTACAGCGCATGATTGTGGAGTTACACACGTTTTAGTGAATTATTATGTAGGATATGTATATATCATACACACAAACACCAGCTAGTGGGCTGGTATTCCCCTACGATCCGCCCCTGCGTCTGAATATTAAAATGCAGTGATGTCTGTCTGGTGAAAAAGACCTGGGGGATTGATCACATAGACAGGGAGCAGGGGAGTGGAAAGAGGAAGAAATGAGTTCAAGGTTGGACCTATTTTATCATATAGGCAGGGGTATACAAACTGAGAGGAACTGGCAGGGGATGCAGAGACTTTGCCATTTTCACTACATTAATAAAAAAAAAAATACAGTTCCTATGTATGAAACTATTGTTTATTTTTTGCTTGTGACAGCAATACTGGAGAGAATTACACCAGCTGATAGTTTCATCAGTCTGTACTGCTAGTAGTAACAACATGGTGTCATGTGTGTCTTAAGACCATATGTTCAAAGGGATAACGACAAAAACATGTTGTACGAACGCCAAAAATAAGTAATTGTATGCCTGAACGACATATTTTCTATACAGTATACGACAAAAAACTAGTAATATCCATTGTGTACGACACAACTCCAGAATTGATGGTCAAAGGGGTGGGGTAAGGGCGTGGCTAATCTATTCTCCAGTGACGTGTAGAGGAAAAGAAAATTTGATGTAACTAATGACAAAAAAAGTCTTGCAAAAGACAAAATTTGTACGTTAAGAAAAAAGTGGAGGGAATGTGTAGTTCTGAATGTGAGAATGTTTTGTCTTTAGCTAAGACATTTTTATTGTTAGTTAAGACATTTTTGTCATTAGTTAAGACATTTTTTGTCTTTACATACAACAATTTCAGTCAGGGCAACCGACATTTCCAATCACAACCGACACTCTCTGAAAATATTAATGATCCCAGAGACTCTTTACTTTGAAAAGATGTTACAAACGACAAAAGTTATTTCACTACTTCTTTGAACATATTTCCCTTAGTGTTTGCTCGTTGCACCAGATTTCTGTTTGTGATATACTGCTGCCTACAAATGATATGGTGATTTTCCTACCTTAATCCATACCTCCCAAGTGTCCCTCTTTTAGACCCAAATCCCACTGTCCCTCTTTTCCACCCCGGTGTCCCTCTTTTTAGGAGATCAGACTGTGTAATGTGTATCACATTGCTCTACAGCAATAAAACTTGCATTATTGTTTGTTTAAATGGCAGTATGTGTGTTTATAATTTAGTCTGTGCAAATAAAATACTTTGGTCTTGTTACAAGTAATTTATTAGGTTACAGAAGGAGGTGTCAATAGGTCATGAAATAATATAATAATTCTCGGTAATACCCCACCCACTAGCCATGCCCCCAGCAACACCCCCTAAAACACAAGTGTCCCTCTTTGGCAATTTGAAATGTTGGGAGGTATGTTAACCCTTTGAGTGCCCGAGAGGTATCCAATGCATTAAAGGGATAGTAATACTTAAAATGTAAAAAAAAATGTTGTAGGGTTTATCCCCCTGAGTAAAACAAGGGTACTCCCACCGCTGAAAGGTGTTTCATTCAAAAGTGATTAATTTTCAAAGTTGAATTTTTAGGTGCAATATCACAGTGGCCTGAAATTGTACAGTGGAGCTGTTGCTACACGATCCTATGGAGATTTATGGTCCCGGGACCAGAGCTGTCCATAGGATGGTCTGTAGGTTTCACATAACTGTGTAGCTTTTTTTTATCAGCACATCATATGCTAAATGGTCTGTGTGTGTATGTATTTGCACATGTACACAGGCTATTAGTATCATACTAATGTACTAGAATGAGGTAGCATGGTAATAGATAATTTATTTGCCTGCTCGACCAAAATAATAATGGTATCACTTGTGATAAATTTATCCCTTGTTTAGCACCATATCAGTTTTAAGCTATGTGTTGTCATGTATGTAGCACCCAATCAATTGTAAGCTACATACCTCCCAACATTTCAAATGGCCAAAGAGGGACACTTTTATCTTAACTGGTTTACATAGGGGTGTGGCTGGTGGGCAGGGCATTACCAAGAGGTTTTAGGCTGCTTAGTGACCTATTGACACCTATGTGTGTAAGCTAATAAATGGTTTATAACAAGACCAAAGTATTTTATTTATACAGACTCATTTACAAACACATATACTGAAGTTATAAATATTAATATGAGTTTTATTGCTGTAAAGCAACATTATACACTTATATACGCATCACAAAGACTGCTGTCTTAAAAAGAGGGACATCAGGGTGGGAAATAGGGACAGAGGGATTTGGGTCTAAAAGAGGGACTGTCCCTCCTAAAGAGGGACACTTGGGAGGTCTGAAGCTATGCGGTATCACTTGTATAGCACTCAATGAATTGTAAGCTCTGTTGAATCACTCTTGTAGCACCAAATGAATTGTAAGCACTGTGGTATCACTTGCATAACACCCTGTCATTTGTAAGCTCTGCGCCATCACTTGTGTAGCACACTATCATTTCAAAACTTTGTGGTATCAGTTGTGTAGCTCCCAATGATTTACAAGCTCTGTGGTATCACTTGTGTAGTAGTCTAATAATTGTAAGACTTTTAGTATCACATGGGTCTCGCACAATGAGTTGTAAAACCTATAGTATCATTTGTGCGGCACCCAATGAATTTTAAACCTCTCTGAAGTAACTTGTGAACTGTAAGCTCTGTAAGGATCATTGCTTCTTAAAGGGATAGTAATGTTTCTTAATAAAAGCAGCTCTAATTAATCATCATAGTATTTGGACTTTGGAGAGTGTTATTTCAATTCTGTCAGAGTTGTATTACAAGAGTAATTCAGTAACAAAGTATCCCCCTCCTGCCCCTTTTACTAATGCAACACTGCTCAGCCAGAGCAGAAGGGAGGTGCCCAGGTAGACTGCAGAGAGGGACAATCTTCAGTTAAGATAAGGGAAAAACTGAAAAGCCTGTCAAGGGGGGCAGGGGTTTCATTCTTCTCATAGGAAGAAGATTATCCCCTGCTGTTATCTGTCTGGTCTATGGACTGGATTCCACATCTGAGAAGAGATGGCTTACACTAGGGAAAAGGGGTGGGAGGGGGAAACTTTGCTTGTGAATATCTCATAAACCATAAAGGTTTGAGTGATAAGACTTATATCATTCTTCATGTTTTTTTAATGCCTACAAAATAAAATAAAGTTAAAACAAAGTATTATCCCTTTAAAGGGTTAAAACTATGATATGTTGTAGGTGTTTGCTGAACAACCTATCACAAGGTTAAATCATGGGTGGGGTTAAAGGCAAGGATATGGGTGAGGCTAGGCATGGAAACTGGTGGTAAGTAAATTTTCAGTCCTGGCTAGTAGCTCAGGACTTGTAATTTTGAGCCCTGCTTTTAATTTATGCAGTAACCTGTTGTAAGTTACAATATAAAAGGGCTTTGCAAAATCCAAGTCAATTGTATTAACAGAATAGATGCAAGTATATCTACAGGATCTGTTCACATACCCATGCTGATTCTTACTAATAATATTGTGGATTATTGCCTATGCTAAACACTATCAGTTTTTAACCTTCTAATATGTTACCCACTACTGAAGTCAAATTCAAAGGTCTATAATTATAACCTACAGGTTTAGATCTTGATCCTTTTCTAAATAATAATACTGCATCTGCGTTCCTCTAATCAGAGGACATTATGCCTGATGAGAGTGAATGAGTAAATATTAAGCATAGTAGCCTTGCTATCACTAAACTAAGCGCCTTAAGTAACCTTCTGGGTATGCCATCAAGTCTCAACCTTTTCCATCCTCTCTCTTGTCCATAGTAAACCATGTACTGTGATTCTCTCTATTTGAACAAAGTTTGCCATAGTTACTTCCTTCATATATATATACTAGCAATTTGTGATGGCATTGCCCATCATGTAGTGAGTCTGACATTAACTTTTTCTGTGTAGAGGGGTACACAATGAATTATGCATCCCCCTGCAAGTGAAAATGTGAAGCATTTCTCTAGACCATGGCCTTTTTGGATGAGCAGCTGTTGAAGGTATTTTCAGATTGTGTTAGTGTAAGCACACGACGGCTCTTCAACGAAGAGAACATAGTTGTTTCATATGAAGAGGCATTGAGTGTGTGTGAGTGAGTGTGAGTGAGTGTGAGTGAGTGTGATTCAGTGATAGTGAGTGAGTGTGATTGAGAGTGAGTATGAGTGTGAGTCTGTGTGAGTGAGTGTGAGTGATTGAGTAAAAGTGAGTGAGAGTGTGAATGAGTGTGTTTGTGTCTGATGTGTTTGTGTCTATGGTGTAGGAGCGAGTGGCAGCCATTTTGTTTTTTCAGTCACTTGGATAGTGGTGGGAGGGCTGGATAGTGCAGGCGGGCCAACTCCCTAAATGATTTTCACAGGCGTAGCAGTGGCCATCATGCCCCCATTGAACAACACAATGGGAGCAGTAACTCCTCCTTACTACCGCCCCTGTGTGTGTGTCTACACATATAACAGAATGGCTCATTTCATAATTTTTGTCTCCTCAGAAGGACACATAAATTATGATATGAGCCTTTCTTTTTTGAATATATATATATATATATATATATATATATATATATACATATAAAATATAGGTATTACAAGTATACTCAGCCTAAGATTTTCCTTAGCCTTGTAAGAGACAGCCCACTGGATAGTTTGCTGTCTCTTGATAGGATAATGAGACTCCTAAGCTGAGTATACCTGTAATACCTATTTTGTCTTTTATGGGACATGCATCTAAAATTATTGTTTGGGTAATTAACCCTGTGAGCATCACTGTCAGAGTTTTATATATATATATATATATATATATATATATATATATATATATATATATATACATCTTTAGCCATTGTCAGTCCATTGCAGGATGAAGGCCTCCTCAGCAAGGCTCCAAAAACTTTGGTCCTGTGCTTTTTGTTGCCACTGTATACCAACAAATTTGGTACTTCTATCTACCCATCTTGTCTTTGGCCTTCTTGGGCATTTAGTATCAAGTGGAATCCATTCTATAATGTATTTGGTCCATATGTAGCCTGCCCATTTCTATCTCAGGCGCTTTACTCTTTCAGTGATGTCATAGACCTTTGCTAGCTGACAAATCCTATTACATTCTTTATATTTTTAAAACATGCACCTGAACCTCCTGACTTAAACAGTTCAGAAGTTTGCTTCTTTACCTCATTTCCCAGCAAACTTCTACGTGCGCATCACGGATCATACTTTGTTCCTCCTGTGTTTATTCCCCAATAGTATATTTTGATACATATAATTATCCTTAACACATTGCTCCTACATTTTTAATTTTGAAGACTACATCCTATTGAAAGTCCCATTGAATGACCAATTGAATATCCCATAATACTACTTTTAGCACTATGTCATTTGGAGAAAATAGCAATCACTTTTCTAATTATTCACATATCTTTATAAGCATGACAAATATATATCTATATTATATCTGAAATAAGGAGCGCAGAAACAGACACATCTAAAATCATCTTTACTTAATTCAATAGCAAGAAGTACAAAATACCAGACCGCTAGTGTCTATAGGCGTATCATCTCCCAGTCCTGATAGCCCTGATATATCTATATAGCCATATAAAAAACAATTGAGATGCAAGTTGCTGAGGTAAATATCTTCTGTGGTGTAAGTTGTTATTAAAGGGATAGTAATACTTCATTTTAACTTTATTTCATTTTGTAGGCATTAAAAAAACATGAAGAATGATATAAGTCTTATCTCTGAAACCTTTATGGTTTAAGAGATATTCACAAACAAAGTATCCCCCCCTGTTCAACCAGATCAGAAGGGAGATGCCCA
This sequence comes from Rhinophrynus dorsalis, assembly GCA_037306005.1. NCBI lineage: Eukaryota > Metazoa > Chordata > Amphibia > Anura > Rhinophrynidae > Rhinophrynus > Rhinophrynus dorsalis. The sequence goes on from CM074727.1 coordinate 40,740,930, forward strand.
GGTAGACTGCAGAGAGGGACAATCTTCAATTAAGATAATGGAAAAAGCTGAAAAACTTGTCAAGGGGGGAAGGGCTTTCATTGTTTTCATACAAAGAAAATTGTCCCCTTCTGTTATCTGTACTGTCATACAACCAGACTCACATCTGAGAAGAGATGGCTTACACTAGGTAAAAGGGGCGGGGAGGGGAACTTTGCTTGTGAATATCTCATAAACCATAAAGGTTTGAGAGATAAGACTTATATCATTCTTCATGTTTTTTTAATGCCTACAAAATAAAATAAAGTTAAAACGAAGTATTACTATCCCTTTAAGGCTACATTAATAGGAACTGATTATTCTGCACAGAGGGTGTTGCTTGAGGTTAAAATATCCAGCATTTCACAAATATGTAATTTTTGTGAAGAATTTTAGATGCACTGTTCAGGTAAAATTAATGTTTGGGGGGCTAGCAGCGTTTATTTTATTTTATAAATTTAATAGATAATGTATTTTAAATACATATTACTTCTCCTTTCATTTTAATTTATATGTCCTGTTTTCCCAAACTATAACATTTGAAAAGGCTTTTCTTGAAAATCACTTGTATATTACTCAGAGGGTCAAAACATTTTGCATTGTGAAAAAGTTTACAGCTGGGATTGGCAAGAAGTTCTTCCTGGAAAATTCCAAAACTCATCACAAGATGTGTGAGTTAATTCAATTATAATTACTTTGTGTACATATGGGTGGTTTTTATTTGTATATTCCAGACAAATAAATCTTGAGACTTGATGGTGTTTGTTTGCCTACTGGAACTAATTCATACTTCTTTTCCTGGGAGCTTAACTACTGGGTAAATAGCAGCAATTTGCAAAATGGAATATCAAATGACAACGATATCATGAAAATATAGACATTTTGAAAAATCTATTGCATTTGTATTTAATTTTAAATAAATAACAGAAGCAGTGGTTTAACCTCATAAGGATGGCGTGGTCCAGGGATGGGGTGCTCTGGAGGACCAGGACACATTGATTGCTATCACAGACTACCATGCTGTGCCAGGACCATCACCAGTCCTTAACACCCATACAGGTGTGACAGTCCTGGCATGCCACGTGTCCTTAAGGGGCTAAAATGGCATCTGGGGGCTTATGCACTAAGATGTGTTAAAGAGGTGATAATGTGCAGATGACTTCTCCAGTGACATCACTTCTCCAGTTCCTATGTTATTCTTTAATGATGAAAACAGATGAGAGTTGGTACCGTGTTAGCTGTAGAAATACAGGAGGCAAATATAGTTTTTGATACCTTTTATTGGCTAACTAAGCAGATATAGAATGCAAGCTTTCAAGACCTTAGGTCTCTTCCTCAGGCATGTTATACAGATAAATATGAAAACATCTCTCTTAAATACAAGTACACATTGCATTGTTTAGAGTGGAAATCAGATAAGGGAACTCAGTCCAGATCCAGATACTTTGATCAGTCAGTGGTAAATTGCACTCTTCCTCTGAGGCTTTAGAGGTATTTACGATGCTCTTGGGTCTTTTGGAAAGGTCAACCCACTAAGTGATAATGTGACAAGAACTCTCTGTCCTTATTCAAACCATTACAAATAGCATTAAATTTTAACATTAATTTTACCTCCCATACCTTTCTGTCCCTCTGAGTGCCGAACCATCCCATCAATACAGTTAACTTGATGTCCCTGACACTGTGCCCATTTTGACAAAATTGATGTACCCCTCTGGCACTCAAATTCACTTTTGTGTAAGTGGGGATTTTAACACTTGGAATACTATAGAGGTCTCAGACACATTGCGTTTAAAGGGGATGTATCACCCCTATACAAATTAGTCTGAATAGTTACATCATATGGTGAATATTTGTCGAAGTTTATTCATTTATTTTTTTACAGCTCTAGTTGGTCGAAATTTAAGTAATAAACGTTGCCCTGCACCTACTTCCGCATAGACTGCGGTTACCTGCTCTGTAACCGCAGTCTGTCACTCTTCCTCTGCTCCCCTCCCTCTATCCAGCCTCCTCCAGTGACAAAGGCTTTCTGCCTGTAAGCTGGAGTGCTCTCATTGGCTAGATATCAATTTATGCTAATGAGACCGCTCCATTTATTACTTACATTTCGACCAACTAGAGCTTTAAAAATAAATGAGTAAACTTTTAGACATATTCACTATATAATGTAACTAGTCAGCTAACTTGTATAAGGGTGATACATCCCCTTTAATAGAATTAAAGCCCCATTTTAATCAATGGAAAATGTTATTAGTACATCAGACCCATTCTCTAACTGATTCCATACTGACACCTAGTGGACAAAGTGCTGGAGACAGTTTTCCTGCTGGAAATTTTTTAGCATCTCTGCCAAACTTTTTCTGTGTCTCAGCCAGCTTTACCCTGATGGAATTTTTGTAGTAAACATGTATTTTCTACATACTGGCTATATAAACCACAGAGAATCCATGCTGCTTCATGATATATTACTTTGTGAATATTTTCTACTTTTTATTCAACACTCTGTGTGCCACAGGGGTATCCAACTCATTTGGGAGCAATGCTTTGGGTATCCCAGTGGCATTCAAAGGGATAAAGCGTTAGTAATGTCTTATATTAATACAAAGTTATATTGTAGATATGAAAAAAATAAATCAACAGATGCCATTCCTATGTCTCAGACCTTATTGGTTTGAGAGCTATACGGTGATAAAGTTCCCCTCTCTTTCCCCTTAAACTGATGTCAGCCTCTAGCTGACAGAAAAAGATCTTGGTCCCGGGACTGGCAGTAGGCTCTTCAGCAGAGCCTAAATACCGCAATCTAAAAATACATTTTTAGAGGCGGTCAGAGGCATAACTAGAACAACCGGGCCCTGGTGCAAGAATTGTCATGGGCCCCCCCAAAGATTGGACCCCCCATTGGCCACCTCCACATTGTACCCAATCTCCACATTGGCTCCACATTGCCCCCATCTCCACATTGTCCCCAATCTCCACATTGCAATCTCTACATTGCCCCCCCCATCTCCACATTGCCCATCTCCTACCTTCCTACTTATCCAGTGGTGTGGCAGGAGAGGTCTGTGCCTCCTTCCGCACAGACATCTATGCAGATGGAGCTCCAGCACAGTCCTCTCATAATGAAGACCACTGGGAGAAGATGTCATCTCTCAGCTTCCTGCATTACTAGAGTGCCGGAGGGAGATCAGTTGTCAGAATGTTGTGGGTGCCAGGAGGTGGGGTCACGGGGGGGCGGCCAAGCCCCTGGAGTGACGGGACCAGTCGCAGGTGCGACCCCTATGCTTACGCCACTGAGAACGGTCTACAAAGTGTGCTTGCAAACCAGGCACACTTTGTAGCCTGTTCCAATTAAGTATTTCTTTTTAGATTGCAGAATTTTGGCTCTGCTGAAGAGCCGCCGTCAGGTTGCCCAACTCGAATCTCCTTCTGTCAGCTTTACAGCTGACATCAGTACAAGGGGAGGGAGGACTTTAAAACTTTATATCTCTCAAACCATAAAGGTTTGAGCCATAGGAATGGCATCTATTGATTTATTTTTTTAATATCTACAATATAACTTTTTTATTAAGACATTACTAAACCTTTAACAGTATTCACAGTGAGGCTGATGAACAAAAAATTTGGAACAATTCTGGGACAAAATGTATCATGGGTGAGAAATAAAAATGTCTCAAATTTCCATTGATTTAAAAGAGTGGTTTCTAATAAACCGCATGAATTGGTGAGGAGGAATTCAGGAGCAAACTTACAACGGATGTTTGGCCACAAGTCAGATTCTTTGGCCCAATGTCTTTTGTGGATTCAGTTGGTAGGAACATTGAATATCAATTTAGACATTTTTTTTCTTGGTCGGTAGCCAATTTTGCCCTACCACATTTTTAATGGACACAATTGAACAGAGGCCTTAAAGGGATAGTAATACTTCGTTTTAACTTTATTTTATTTTGTAGGCATGAAAAAAACATGAAGAACGATATAAGTCTTATCTCTCAAACCTTTATGGTTTATGAGATATTCACAAGCAAAGTTTCCCCTCCTGCCCCTTTTACCTAGTGTAAGCCATCTCTTCTCAGATGTAGAATGCAGTCCATAGACCAGATAGATAACAGAAGGGGACAATCTTCTTCCTATGAGAACAATGAAATCCCTGCCCCCTTGACAAGTTTTTCAGGTTTTTCCCTTATCTTAATTGAAGATTGTCCCTCTCTGCAGTCTACCTGGGCACCTCCCTTCTGATCTGGCTGATCAGTGTTACATCAGTAAAAGGGGCGGGAGGGGGATACTTTGTCATTGAATTACTGTGGAATTACAACTCTGACAGAATTGAAATAACACTCTCCAAAGTCCAAATACTATGATGATTAATTAGAGCTGCTTTTATTATGAAACATTACTATCCCTTTAATGAGTTATGTATCACTATTCTTCTGTAAATCCACTGGCACACACTGAGTCTGATTTACTAAATAGATTAATTCGGGAGCAAACCAACTGAACCTTTGGGGGTAAAAAACCCCCCCACACATTTCCAAGGTTTAATATGTTGGAAACCTCTCTGGCATTCAAAGGGTTAAATGGAGCTGTTTACTCCTTGAATGCAAGAGTGGTCCCTGAAGCATTGCTTTGTAATGAGTTGGAGACCTTTCTAGCAATCAAGAGGTTAATACGCCCATTTAGCATTAATGGTAATACTTATTTTTTCCATTTAGTGTTGTTGGTTTGCATCAGAATTGACCCAGTTCTTCGTATTACATTAGCCTCATTGATAAAAGAAAATATATAGGATAAATATCCTATAATATAAAAGGCCAGACGTATGTTTGTCCGATGCAGTCATGGGCAGTAGAGACTGCCCGAACACATTCTCTACTGCGCATGACTGCACAAACACACATCTGGCCTTTTTCTACTGTGCATCCTATAATATAAAAGGCCACGCCCGTGCCGTTCTCAGTTCTCCCAGTGCCACCTCCTAGCTAACCCTTCTCGGGGTCAGAGCTGCCCGGATACTATGTACCAGCTCTCCAGGTGATATTTTACTCTCCCCGGGTGGTGCTCGATACCCGGAGTTACTGCATTCCTCTTATTGTGACACCTTCCTAACCACCAGCTGAGCACAGAGGGTCACATGCACACATTCATTCACTCAGGGTCACACACACACACACACATTCATTCACTCAGGGTCACACACACTCAGGGTCACATACACTCATTCAATCAGTCACACACACACTCATTCACTCAGGGTCACACACACACACTCATTCACTCAGGGTCACACACACTCACACACACACACACACACACACACACTCATTCACTCAGGGTCATACACACACACACATATTCACTCAGTCACACACACACATTCACTCAGGGTCACACACACACACTCATTCACTCAGGATCACACACATAAACCTCTGTTTTTAAAACCCTTACTCGCAGTGGAGTAAAGTTTCTCTTAACATTTCAAAGTGCAATAGGGGTCAACCACCAGCTGAGCACAGAGTGTTTTACACACACTCACTCAGGGTCACGCACACTCAGGGTCAAACACTCATTCACTCAGGGTCACACACACACTCATTCACTCAGGTTCGATCATTTGACACATGTTGTATCTGAGAAGAACGAGATTGTTAATTGTGTTTACACTGAAATATATGAATAAATAAATAAAATGAGTTATTAATTTATAACCTTTAAAATCTGCTATAACGGCGTATGTTACACCTGGTACATCTAGTACTAATATAAAAGAAATATTTCACAAAAAGTGTTTTTAATAAACTAAAAACGAGGCATCATGTGAAAAAAGTTTGGGAAAAACTATTTTTTTGTTTTATTTTTATTTATAGATTATGGCGATTAAGGTATGCACTGCAGGCATTCCCTGCATTACTTAACCCCTTAAGGACTGGCTGGCACCTAAGGAGCATGGACTTTTTTTTTGAGCCACCGATTCAGAGATCCCTGAGCGGCGTGCAGCTGCCCTGGTACCCCTGAATTTCATGACGTACATGTACATAATGGTTCCTTTAGGCACATTCTCCCAATTGTGTACATGTACGTCCTTAGTCCTTAAGGTGTTAACCCACTCACTGACACTGCACATACCTTATTGTCCACCTCCAATACCACTTAAAGAGTTAAAGTGGAAATGTCACTTTGTACCAAATAGTTAATTTAAGAAGTTTTCAAAATCACCTATATTTATGTAAGGTTTTTTTTTTTACTTTATTTAACCCCTTAATGACCCTTGACGGTCATAGTACGTCATGGGTCATTCTGAGTTAACGACCCGTGATGTACTATGACTGCCGTTCGGTGAGTCCGGAATCGGAAAAAAAAAGGCTCCGTGGTCCTTTTAAGGGGTTAAAAGAATTGTTTATTAGCTATCTAGTTTTATTTATTTGCTATTTTATGTAAACCTACCAGACATGCCTGCCAGTTGCAAATATTCCAAAGTGCTCTATATTATCATGGGAGGTGGGCAATGCATTGCTGAGCAGTGTCAGTGACTGGAGAAGGTAATGCAGGGATCAGACAGGAAATCATTGCTAGGAGAGGGGGACAATGCATTGCTGAGCAGTGTCAGTGAGTAGGGGAGGTAATGCAGCAGCAAAGACAGGAAGTCACTGCTAAGGGAGTTGGGCAATGTATTGCTGAGCAGTGTCAATATGTGGGGGAGGTAATGTAGGGATAAGACAAGATGTCAGTGCTAGGGGAGGTGGGAAATGTATTGCTGAGCAGTGTCAGTGGGTGGTTGAGGTAATGAAGAAATAATACAGGAAGTCAGTGCTAGGGAAGGTGGGAAATATATTGCTGAGCAGTGTCAGTGAGAGGGAAGAGGTAATGTAGGCATAAGACAGGAAGTTCCTGTATGCCACGGCTTAATTAGTATAATCTTTTCATCTAAATAAAGCAAAAGTACTTTTCTAAATGCAAAAATGCATTTAGGTGATGAGTCATTTAACAAAAGTTTACAGAAAGCATTACTATATCTTTAAGCCTTTGGGTACCAGAGAGGTATTCCACACATTGCAATACAATGCACTGATACCTCTCTGGTACTCAAAGGGTTTAAGGAATGTCTCTTGAAAATATGGGCATTTCGTAGGAAATCAGTATAACGTGCAAACTAAATATAATCCATCCGCATCCGCATTCCAAGTTAAACAAGCCAGTTCCTTTTATGCATGAATCATGTGATTTAATTGCATAAACCTTGGCCATCCATAGAGATGGTGATGCAATAAATAAATATATAAAGATAAATAAAGCAGGTGTGAACAACAGAGCAATTTCAGTTTGCACTGCACAGCATATTCTACATGTCTTCTGTCAGTCTTGGAAATTGTCCACCTTTTCCTGTTCAGTAGAACATTGGTATTCCTACTGTTCCTAGCCACTCCACGCACTGTTATCCAAACAGCAATTTATTTTACATAAAAAAGTTCACAGCTTCTTTTGGATCTTCACTTTTTTGGGGGAGGGGTAGAGGAACGTGAAAAGCATTGCAGATCAATCTGATACTGAGAAATTTAAAGGAAAACTTTTTTGTAAAATAAAAAAATTAAAACCTGCTTATGTTGTGTAAGTGTCCTGTTAAAGGGATAGTAATACTTTGTTTTATCTTTATTTTGTGGGCATTAAAAAAACATGAAGAATGATATAGGTCTTATCTCTCAAACCTTTTACCTAGTGTAAGCCATCTCTTCTCAGATGTGGAATGCAGTCCATAGACCAGACAGATAACAGAAGGGGACAATCTTCTTCCTATGAGAACAATGAAAGCCCTGCCCCCCTTGACAAGTTTTTCAGCTTTTTCCCTTATCTTAACTGAAGATTGTCCCTCTCTGCAATCTACCTGGGCACCTCCCTTCTGCTCTGGCTGATCAGTGTTACATCAGTAAAAGGGGCGGGAGGGGGATACTTTGTCATTGAATTACTCTGGAACTACAACTCTGACAGAATTGAAATAACACTCTACAAAGTCCAAATATTATGATGATTAATTAGAGCTGCTTTTATTATGAAACATTACTATCCCTTTAAGTAATTAAGCAGGTAAGTTTAGTTCATTTTCAAAGTGAGGAAAGACCACCTTTATGATGTGCTAGATATTTGTTTGCAGTATAAATCATTTTTGAGAAATGATGCTTAAGTTGTAGATGGCACAATGTGTAACTTTATGCTAATTAGTCTCTGTGCCAAGCCTTTGTTGCCTCACTGTGCCGTGAAAGAACCTAGGCAGAACAAGCACATGGGGGCATTTTAATAGCACTGCAAGTAGTCAATTTGGCCTTGAACATAAGAAATTAGTATCTTGTACAGGGAAAATGACGTGCCATATTGTGCCGCACTACCAAAATTTAAAGGTTATTTTCTCTGAAACTTTACCTTTATAGAAAATTGCTTCTACAACATATGCATAGCTTAGAAAATACTGGAGCCCATCCACATGAAAATATATAAAACCTCCTCAATAGTGTAATATAGTCAGATTCAAGGCAATATAAACATTTAGATCTCGATCCAAATGTTGGCGTTAAAACCAACGTGAAGAAAAAACTGCCTTCGCGAGTTAGTCAAGACCGGGTAACGTGAGATTCAAATGTTCCTTACCTAGAAAGGCTAATGAGCGATGACTAGTGATGAGCGAGCATGCTCGGCCGAAGCTCGGTTCGGCTCGAGCATCGCTCTGCTCGGCACATGGCGGTACTCGTACGAGTACCGCATGTGCTCGCCCGCCATGTTCGGGTCTCCTCCCCGCACGTTTCGCAGCTGCTGTGCAGCCAATAAACGTGCGGGGAGGCTCTGACATCAGTGTAATGCCAGCAGTCATGTTGGCTGCTGGCATTACACTGATTGGCTGGCCAGAACCCGTGATCGGGTGCTGTATAGCACCCGACGCGCGAGTTCGGCTCATTCTTAGCCAGGGAGAGATGCGCTTAGGCAGGGAAAGTCAGTGTAGGGAGAATAAAATTGTTGAAACTCTTTCAAGACCCAAAAGTCCTTTTTAGGACTGTTGTGTGTGGGAGCAGCATTTATATTTTGTTTGGGGGGGCACAATTTCCTTTTTTTTGTGGGGGGGATATTTGTAAGGTGACATATAATACTAGATGCACAGGAAGTCAGTGTAGGGAGAATAAAATTGTTGAAACTCTTTCAAGACCCAAAAGTACTTTTTAGGACTGTTGTGTGTGGGGGCAGCATTTAATTTTTTTTGGGGGTGGCAGAATTTCATTTTTTTGTGGGGGGGGACATGTTCTAAGGTGACATTGTACTAGGTGCACAGGGACAAATATTTCACAGTGCAGTGACAAGCTGACATATTCTGTTAGGTGCACAGGGCCAATGATTTTACAACGCAGCGACAAAAAGGGCCATTTTAAACGTGTGCCTAGCCATAGATTATTGTCACATTCTGTTTAGTGTGCAAATTCACAAATTAACGTCACATATTCCGTTCACTGTGCCTAGCCGCAGATTAGCGTCACATTCTGTTTCGTGTGCCTAGCCGCAGATTAGCGTCACATTCTGTTTCGTGTGCCTAGCCGCAGATTAGCGTCACATATTGTTTAGTGTGCCTAGCCGCAGATTAACGTCACATATTGTTTAGTGTGCCTAGCCGCAGATTAGCGTCACATATTGTTTAGTGTGCCTAGCCTCAGATTAGCGTCACATTCTGTTTCGTGTGCCTAGCCGCAGATTAGCGTCACATATTGTTTAGTGTGCCTAGCCGCAGATTAACGTCACATATTGTTTAGTGTGCCTAGCCGCAGATTAGCGTCACATATTGTTTAGTGTGCCTAGCTGCAGATTAGCGTCACATTCTGTTTCGTGTGCCTAGCCGCAGATTACCGACATATATTCCGTTTAATATGAAGAAGGCGGGTAAAAAGGGACGGGGAAGTGGACGTGATCCTGATAGTTCATGGCGCAGGTCAGGACGCGTAGAAACTGTGCCTGGTGCCAGAGCACAAGAAAGAAAGACATCCACCATACCTAGCTTCATGTCTCAGTTTACAGGGCGTCGAAGGACATCACTCTCGAGGTCAGACCACTGCGAACAGGTGGTCGGTTGGATTTCAGCTGATACTGCTTCCAGTCGGTTAAGCACCACCCTGTCTTCCACCAAGTCCACTCTCACTAGCCAAGAGTCTGGTCAACATAATCCTCACCCTGATCATCCTTCCTCCCACCATAGAGGGTCTGGCCAAAGAAGTGATCCCACACTGGGATATAGTGAGGAGCTCTTCTCATCACCAATCCTTGATTTGAACCTCTCTCCAAGCACGCTTGCAGAGGAACATGAGATCTTGTGCCCTGATTCACAACCTCTAGAGGGTACCCAATCACAAGAAGATGACAGAGGGGAACGGCATTTAAGGTCAAAGGAAGTGGATGATGATGATGAGACACAGTTGCCATCAAATCAACCACAATTACTGTCTCAAGACCTTGATGAGGAGGATGATACACAGTTGTCAATGACTGAGGATGTGGTGGGATCAAGAAATGAGGAGGATGATCAGAGTGAGGAAGTGGAGGAGGACTTGGTGGACGATGAGGTCACTGACCCCACCTGGGAAGGTGGAAAGCCGAGCGATGACAGCAGTCCTGAGGGTGAGCCATCTGCAGCACCGCAACAGGCTGGAAGAGGCAGTGGTGTGGCTACAGAAAGAAGGCGGACCGCACCAAACCAGCCCGCAAATGTTCCACGGAGCACCCCCTTGCGTAAATCTCCCTTGCCAAGGGCTAGGTGTTCCGTGGTATGGCGTTTTTTTAAGGAAAGTGCGGACGACAAAAGAATTGTAGTTTGCAACCTGTGCCACACCAGAATGAGCCGAGGCATGAACACTAGCAACCTCACCACCACCAGCATGATCCGACACATGGCATCCAAGCACCGTAATAAGTGGGAGGAACGCCTGGATCGCCCATCTGTGTCTGCAGGCCACACCACTGCCTCCTCTTCCCCTGTTTTCGGTGCCGGCCAATCGCCTGTCGAAGGCGCAGGCCCGCATACCTCCCGCCCTGCACCTGTACCATCTGAAGCACCATCAGCGACCACATCCACTTCCCTGTCCCAGCGCAGCGTCCAAATGTCGTTACCCCAGGCATTTGAGCGCAAGCGAAAATACCCAGCCACCCACCCACAGGCCATAGCACTAACCTCACACCTTTCCAAATTACTGGCCATCGAAATGCTGCCATTTAGGCTTGTGGAGACTGAGTCCTTCCGCAGCCTGATGGCAGCAGCTGTCCCTCGGTACGCAGTCCCCAGCCGCCACTACTTTTCCCGGTGTGCCGTCCCCGCCTTACACCACCATGTGTCCCGTAACATCACCCGTGCCCTGACCAACGCAGTTACTGGGAAGGTCCACTTAACGACTGACACATGGACAAGTGCTTGTGGCCAGGGACGCTACATTTCCCTGACGGCACACTCGGTGAATGTCGTGGAGGCTGGGAGCGACTCGGACCCTGGGATGGCACAGGTGCTACCCACGCCGAGGATTGCGGGCCCTACCTCCATCAGGGTTTCCGCCAGCACCTACGTTATTGGCTCCTCCTCCTCCTCCTCCGTTTCCACCTCCGAATTCTCTGCGCGCAGCGCCACTCACCCATCAGCCGGTAGCTGGAAGCAGTGTAGCACTGCAGTGGGGAAGCGTCAACAGGCCGTGCTGAAGCTGATCTGCCTTGGGGACAAACAGCACACGGCCTCAGAGCTGTTGCAGGGGATTAGTCACCAGACCGAGCAGTGGCTTTCGCCACTCAACCTGCAACCAGGCATGGTTGTGTGTGATAATGGGCGTAACTTGGTGGCGGCTTTGGAGCTCGGCAAGCTCACACACGTACCATGCCTAGCGCATGTATTTAATTTAGTGGTTCAGCGATTTCTAAAAACCTACCCCAATTTGCATGATCTCTTGACGAAGGTGCGCCGCGTGTGTGCACATTTCCGTAAGTCATCTACAGCTTCAGCCGGCCTGTTGACGCTGCAGCAGCGCTTACAATTGCCAGCTCACCGGCTGCTGTGTGACGTGAGCACGCGCTGGAACTCCACCTTCCACATGTTGGCCCGGCTTTGTGAGCAGCAGAGGGCAGTAGTGGAGTACCAGCTGTTACACGGTCGTCGCCTCTCCGTTCAACTTCCTCTAATCAGAAGTGAGGAGTGGGAATGGATGTCAGACCTCTGTGAGGTTTTACGCAATTTTGAGGAATCGACACAGATGGTGAGCGGCGATAACGCTATTATCAGTGTAACCATCCCACTTCTGTGTCTACTGAAACGCTCGCTGCTCACAATTAAAACCGACGCTTTGCATGTGGAAGAGGTGGAAATGGGGGAGGAAGAGCTTACACAAGGTGATAGCCAGAGCACCCTCACTTCGTCTTCTCAGCGACAATTGGAGGAGGCGGAGGAGGAGGAGGAGGAGGAAGACACGGTTGCCTCCGCTACAGAGGGTAGCCATGGAACTTTAGTTCCATCTCTTCAGCGTGGGTGGGCAGAAGAGGAGGAAGAGGATGAGGAGATTGAGAGTCATCCTCCTGGTGAGGACAGCGAAATCTTGCCTGTTGGTACTCTGGCACACATGGCTGACTTTATGTTAGGCTGCCTTTCCCGTGACCCACACGTTATACGCATTTTAGACAACACGGATTACTGGGTGTTCACCCTTCTGGACCCCCGCTACAAAGAGAATTTCTCATCTCTCATTCCTCCGGTGGAGAGGACAAGCAAAATGGTGCAATACCAGAAGGTACTTGTCGAAAAATTGCTCCAAAATTTTCCATCTGACAACGCTGGCGGCAGAGTACGTGCTACCTTGGCCAACCGAGAAGGGGAGAAAAGGGGAGCACACAGCAGTTCCGACAAAGGCAGGGCAACACTCTCCAAGGCGTGGGACACCTTCATGACACCCCGCCAGCACCCTCACCCTGATGCGCGGCCTAGTGTCAAAAGGAGGGAAAAGTTTTGGAAGATGGTGAAGGAGTACGTAGCAGACCGTGTCAGCGTCCTCACTGATCCCTCTGTACCTTACAACTACTGGGTGTCCAAGCTGGACACGTGGTATGAACTGGCACTCTACGCCTTGGAGGTGCTGGCCTGCCCTGCCGCCAGCGTTCTGTCTGAGCGGGTATTTAGTGCTGCTGGTGGCATCATAACAGATAAGCGTATCCGCCTTTCCACCGAAAATGCTGATAGGTTGACACTTATAAAAATGAACAAGGCCTGGATTTCCCCTGACTTCTCCACTCCACTGGAGGAAAGCCCCGGGTGAACATAAAGTCACTTTAGACATGTTATTTACAATGATGGGAATACTCTGTATTCCCATTCACCCCTTCCACCCAAAAAACGGGTATATGGTTGACTCTTAATCTTCTCATCCTCCTCCTCCTCTTCCATATGCCCTGTGATATAATTTTTATATAGGGCCAGCTCACCAGCGGGCCCTGTGATATAATTTTTATATAGGGCCAGCTCACCAGCGGGCCCTGTTTGACAATTTTTGTATAGGTCAGCTCACCAGCGGGCCTTCTCATATAATGTTTTATTGGGTCAGCTCTCTAGCGGGCCCTCTCATATAATGTTTTATAGAGTCAGCTCACTAGCGGGCCTTCGCATATAATGTTTAGGATGGTCAGCTCCGCAGCAGACCCTCACCCATAATGTTTTAGATGGTCGGCTCAGCAGCAGACCCTCATTCCTAATGTTTTAGATGGTCAGCTTAGCGGCATGCCCTCGCCCCTAATGTTTTAGAGGGTCACCAGCAGGCCATTAATCCTAATTTTTCAAGGGTGTGTATGATGCCCTCCTTTATGTGTAATAAAGGGTGTATTGGAGTGACATTTCAGTCTAATTTTTGGCAGCCCTTTCACTTAGTGCATAGGCTTTATGAGTGTTGGACCACTACCTGAACTATTGTACCACAATGTGAATGAGGCCCTCCATTTTGTGATATACAGGTTGCATCGGAGTGCCTCAGGTCCTCCCATTGAATTAAATAGGGCTGGGGTGTTCGACAGAGCAGAAGGTAGTTCTTGGCTTCATCCACTAAGTCACTTCGTCACTTTTACTCAATGGATCAGACCCCACTGTTCCAACTATAAATTTTGGACTTAACAAGGGCAAACGGACATGTTGTAAAACCTGTGGTAGCTGCGGCCTCCGTTCCTGAATGCTGTACCTTACCCGGGCCATAACCACGTTGAACACCTGCTTTACGCTGCGCACGTTTCCCTCTTAATCATGGCCCCAGTTCCGAAAAATCGATGAAATTTTTTGCAGAATTTGCAGATGATATACAAGTAAATATACAGCAAATACTGTTTGGTAACAATTTTTCGCCTAAAATCGTTTTTATCTTCCTTTTTGTGTGTTTTACGGTCAGTCTGTAAAAATGGCGTACTACGGGCGAAACATCGTTCCCAGCAGCGACGTTGGAGTCCAAGATGCATCCAGACATCCTCCCTATGCTGTCCCTGAACCATTTCTGTGGTGTTTCCATCATTTTCTGACCTTTTCCTATGAACCAGGCACCCTCCCCTCATCAGAGCAGGGGGTGCCTGATGTAATGCTCGAGTCCTCCCATTGACTTCAATGGGGCTCGGTGCTCGGCCGAGCACTCGAGCCTCCGGGGGCGCTCGGCCAGAGCACCCGAACACCCGAGCATCGGGGTGCTCGATCATCACTAGCGATGACCAACAAAATACACGTTCACCTTAAACCTGCGTTGCATAGAAAATCTTACCTGAAAACACCACAGCCAATCACTGCACTCCATAGTATAAAGTTCCGTCAGAAAACCCAAAATCACCAACGACGGTTCTGAATAGCATTCTCTGTGCTTTCCTACCCAGCCAGTAGGGGGACATAGAGATGGCTTTCAGCACCATGGACAGCATTGAATGCCATAGGGATGTGCACTGTTCACCCCTGTGGCATTCAAAGGGTTACAATAAAGAAAACTAGTACACCAAGCACTACACAATGCCCCCCTTCAACATCCCCTCCCCTTAGTATGTCGACATATATTACATATATGCGACATACTAACTCCATCCACATTCACCTCAAGGACTGCCATGTAGTGGACAAATCTATCTGATATTCAGTACTTAACTCTTTGAGTACCAGAGAGGTAGGAAAGCATTACTTAGCATGTTTCCTACCCCTCTGGTATCCAAAGGGTTAATAGGCAAGGTATGGACTACATACCTTGCCTGTATATGTGTGTGTGTGTTTTAAACATTTGTTTTATTAAGAAAACATTTATTAAACATATACATATTAGACCTCAAGGGGGGTGTCATGACCCCTCATGACACCTCCCTACCATGAGGCTAACAATTGCCCTTTAATAATGTTAAGCGCAAATAAGCTATGTGCAACATAGCTTATATGCGCTTTTATGGTTTATGAAACCATCAGACCTCCAAGGGGGGCACCAGAACCTCTCCTGATAGCCCCCCAACCATGGATCATCTATCCAAAATGATAGATGATCCATGGGGTGACCCCAAAGGCATTTACTGCCTTCTTGATGCTGCTGGCTTTACAGCCCACTGCAGCATCAAGATCAGAATGAATGAATGGAGGTGAAGGGAGCCCTGTGGTCCCATCATTCAGTCACTCACCCGGGTCAAACCGGTTGACTGATTAAGTGATCAGAGCGCAGGGCTGCTTCCACAATTGTATCTTTAGTTACGTCTCATTCATTTTTAATGCACTACCTCCTGTGTCCTATTGCTATTAGTACTTTTGCTCCACTCTCCTTCAAACGGAAGGAATCATCTTTAACATTATATTACACAGCAAGGAGCAAGTTATGTGGCAAATGTACATCACGGAGCACAACTGTTACACAGACTCAACGTTCTGAGCTATGTGTAATATGAACCATTACAATCCCTTTAAAATGTTAGTAATGTCCAAAAAAAGTTTTTTGCATACAGAAGATCTTAAAAAGCTGAGCTATATGCAAAAAAACGTATCTTTCAAACCGCTAAGGTTTAAGAGATACAGGCATTTAAAGTTCTCTGTTTCCTACTGACAGCTGTAAAGCTGTCAGCAGGAGATTTGTGTCGGTCGACACGGTGCTTGAGAAGTGCCGCAATCTTGTTACTTACAAGGAATCCCGTCATTGGAATGGTCTAAAACATGTGCCTGGTGTTCAAGCACACGTTTTAGACCTTTCCAATGATGGGATTCCTTGTAAGTAATGAGATTGCGGCACTTCTCAAGCACCACCGTGGTCCCCTCCACATTGCCCCACAATAACCACAATGCCTCCCAATCTCCACAATGCCCCCATCTCCTACCTCCCTGGTGGTCCAGTGGAGTGGCAGGAGAGACGGGTTGAGCTCCCTCGTGGTCCTCTTCTGTAATGCAGAGCACTGGGAGATTATGTCAGTGTCAAAACTGGCGCCCACAGTCTTCCTCCAGCACTTTAGTAATGCAGAGCGCTGGGAGATGATGACCCCTGGAGTGACCCAGGCGCAACCCCTGCGACCCCTATAGTTATGCCACTGATATTATATATATATATATATATATATATATATATATATATATATATATATATAAAAGAGAAAGGCTCATTGCATAATTATGTCTCCTCAGGAGACACACACACCCAGGGGTGGCAATAAGGAGGGGTTAATGTTCCCATTGGGTGATTCAATGGGGGTGTGATTTTCACACCAATTGCAGTGGCCGAAGGGAGTTGGCCCAGCCCCACTATGCAGCCCGCCCACCACTATCAAAGTCAGAAAAAAACAATATGGTAGCCACTTGCTCCTACACCACAGACAAACACACACATGCCCCACTCACACAGCACCAAACTCACACACATGCCCCACTCACACAGCACCACACACACACACACACACACATGCCCCACTCACACACACACAAAAGCCAGAAAGAAATATGGCTGACACACAGTCACTCACCCTGACTCCCAGTGGCCTCAGCAGGACCTGTACTACAGCCACTGAGGAACAAAATGGCACTCAAAGGGTTAAGGTAGGTCCTCATTGCTCAATTATCTCTTCACTGTCGTCATTTACCATACAACACAGAGGACAGGCAGGCATCAGATACACACTTAACCCACTGACTGCCACAGGGTTGTGTATCAAGTTTTACCCCTCAGGGAGTGTGTTCAAACCCCTCACACTGTAAACTTGCATTTCTCTCCCACATCTCCTCCTTCCCCAGCCTATTACTAACACTTTTCCACATTTCTCTTAAGCCCCGCCCCTACTCATGATTAAGCCCCACCCCCTTTAACCCAAATTGCCCCATTGCTCTCTCCACATCAGCACCACATGAGGGACTCCACAAGTAAAAGTTCCCAGGTATTACACACTCATTCCCCACTCACACAGCACCAAACACCCATACACACACACAAAGCCAGAAAGAAATATGGCTGACACACAGTCACTCACACAGTCACTCACCATGACTCCCAGTGGCCTCAGCAGGACCTGTAGTATAGCCACTGAAGGGTGCTGCATCACCAGGGGAACAAAATGGCACTCAAAGGGTTAAAATAGGTCCTCATTGCTGAATTATTTCTTCACTGTCATCATTTGCCATGCAAGACACAGGACAGACAGCCATCAGGTACACACTTAACCCACTGACTACCACAGGGTTGTGTATCAAGCTTTACCCCTCAGGGAGTGTGTTCAAACCTCTCACACTGTAAACTTGCATTTCCCTCCCACTTCTCCTCCTTCCCCAGCCTATTACTAACACTTTTCCACATTTCTCTTAAGCCCCGCCCCTACTTGTGATTAAGCCCCGCCCACTTTTAACCCAAATTGCCCCATATGTCTCTCCACATCAGCACCACATAACTCCCCTTCAGAGACAACACAAATCAAAGTTCCCAGGTATGAACACACTTCCCACTGCTATTTAACTCTGACATGCCTCTCTATACATTAACCATTTGAGTGCCAGAGGGGTGCACAACTCATGCGTGCATGTGTTTCTGCGCATATATGTTGCGTGTGTGTGTACATCTCTGCTACATATTTGTGTGCATGTGTGCATCTCCTGTGTGTGTGTGCATGTCTTTTGCATGTCTCTGCCGCTCACTGTGTGTATGTGTCTGCCTGTGTGTTGCATATATCTTTGTTTATCAGTGTATCTACATTTCACACACACACACACACACACACACACACACACACACGTGCGCCCAACGGTCATAACATGACGGCCAACGTCGTCCCACATAGTGTATAAGCGCCCAACACGTGTCACTTAACCCTTTCACTGCCAGAGGACTATACAACTCAATACACAGCAATGCGTTGCGTACCTCTCTCACACTCAGAGTTAAAGTGCTTGACTCCAACCAACTGCTACACTAGATCTGTATAATGCAGTAACCCTACAGCCCTGTATTTCATGTCTACATCACTGTCTATGTATAGTCATTTCTCCCCCTCACCCATTACTTTACTGTAACACTTCACTGTCCCTCTTCTCCTCAATCTCTCATCTCCTCCTCCCTTGTCACCCCCACTCACCTATCCCCTAGCCATTCATCCATAGTCCCAATCTCGCCATTTTACTCCCACATTACTATTACATTATATATCACTGCATCTGTCACTTAACCCTCTGTCTGCCAACCTATTTCTTCAAATGTACTGCAGTATCCACTGCTGTAATCTAAATTATTCCTTTACTCACAAACATCTTCTCACTGTGACCTTCACCAAGTACATAGCACACTCACTTCAACTGTAAGGATACAAGACCTTATTCATCAAGTAACAGAGCACACTCACTTCAACTGTAAGGATACAGGGCCTTATTCATGAAGTAATACAGCACACTCACTTCAACTGTAAGGATGCAGGGCCTTATTATCAAGTAACACAGCACACTCACTTCACCTGTAAGTATACAGGGCCTTATTCATTAAGTAACACAGCACACTCACTTCAACTGTAAGGATACAGGGCCTTATTCATCAAGTAACACAGCACACTCACTTCACCTGTAAGTATACAGGGTCTTATTCATCAAGTAACACAGCACACTCACTTCAACTGTAAGGATACATGCCCTTATTCACCAAGTAACATAGCACACTCACTACAACTGTAAGGATACAGGGCCTTATTCATGAAGTAATACAGCACACTCACTTCAACTGTAAGGATACAGGACCTTATTATCAAGTAACACAGCACACTCACTTCAACTGTAAGGATACAGGGCCTTATTCACCAAGTAACATAGCACACTCACTTCAACTGTAAGGATACAGGGCCTTATTCATCAAGCTGAAGAGCTACAATTAAAACATTTTTTACAACTCTTATCAGCATATCTACATCACCACTGCGTCTGTCACACACTGTCTACATATGTGACATACGTCATGAATGTGTGTGTCTCTCTGTATGTATGCGTTTCACAGTGTGTGACACGCTCTGTCTCTTTAAGTGCGTGTCTGTAACACTGCATATTTCTGTTTCACACAGTGTCTCTCTGTGTAAATAATATGACGGGCAACGCCGTCCCACATTGCTAGTATATATATATAACAGGGCTTAAAAGTTGAAGTCATTTGCTACTAGCCAGACTTGAAAAGTTACTCGCCACTGCAAGCCATAACATACCCACCAGGGCTGAATTTCTACTCGCCAGGGCTAAATTTTCATTTGCCATTGGCTAGTGGAGAGTGGAAATTTTGAGCCCTGATATATATATATATATATATATATATATATATTTATTTATTTTTTTTTTTTTTTTTTTTCTTGGAAGGGTGGAAGCACTCACACTTACAAAGCTGACTGCCTGGGTGCTATCCAGTGTCTGTTTTATGTATAGATTGGGAATTGTACAGAACTCACAGGGCTTGTAGACAAGGAGTTAATCTTTATCGTATCTAAAACGACATGTTAATGTTTCAGCCAGATGCAGCTGGCCTTCCTCAGGAAGATTAAATGAACAATAAAGATTAACTCCTTGTCTATAAGCCCTGTAAGTGCTGTACAATTCCTAATCTATATCCTATATAATAATTCGCTAAATGTGTGTAACGCCACAGTCATGCGCAGTAGAGACTGCTACGCATGCTGGAGTCATGCGCAGTAGAGACTGCCTGCACCGCGGCTGTATCAGCCGCGGCACGGGCAGTCTCTACTGCGCATGACTGCCCCGCGACCAGCTGACAGTGTTACTGTGGACCATGTAATGGGCTTATCAACTAGTATATATATATAAATATATACTATATAATAATTCGCTAAACGTATGTTTGTCAGAAGCTGTCATGCGCAGTACAGTTGGCCGTGCATGCTGCAGTCATACGCAGTACAGACTGCCCACACCGCGGCTGATAACGGAGCGGGCCGCTTCGAATTCACACCGTAGTCACGCAGAGGTGACTATGGTCTGAATTCAGAGCGGACCGCTCCATTATCAGCCACGGGACGGGCAGTCTCTACTGTGCATGACGGCACTGTGGCCATCGGTGGGTGGCACTGTGGCCTGTGTACACGGGCTCTTCAACTAGTATATATATATATATATATATATATATATATATATATACACACACACACACACACACACATATATATGTATCAATTTTCCCCCTATGGTGCATATTTGCTGATGTTCATCTTGGTACATAAGCCTCATTGTGCATATGATCAGTGGTATAACTATCTTGTTGAGATAATCCTCAACAGCTGTAGAGTAAAAGGCTGAACACCCCTGGTCTATCCAGATGTATGATGATGCCCAAAAATTTCAGATGATGTGCAACAAAATAAATGGGCAGTTGCCAAAATGTAATTATCCCAAAACAGGAACACTGGCACAGAAGATATTCTCAACGTATGCCAGTCTCTGTTTACTTTGGACTGAGTGCAACAATTTGACATTTAAAAAAATATGACATATTCACATGATAATTCGGTAAACTCCTTATCCGAATCTGGATTTTAGGTATATAAGGAATGATCGCTTTGCATTATTGTAGAAGAAGGAGATCAGCAGAAAGGTTCCAGTATCTGGTCTCAAGACTCAGGTAAGAGCCTTTAACATGGGATGGAAAGATCTCATGATCATTGGGCTTTATGCATAAAACTATAGAGGTGCAATTCTGGGGTAAACCAACTGCAACATAGGGGAAACATCAAAATTATCCAGACTGTCCTTCAAGAAATTCCCCGGAAGTGACCGCAGGGTACAGGAGGGGAAGCAGGTGATGGGGAGGGTTGATGCATTAAGGAAGTGTGTGTGAGAGGGTGGAGTAAAAGGAAAGGGCTTAAAAGGCATGGGTGGCAGGAAGTGGTCTGTTGTGGGAATGAAGAAAGGACAGAGGAAGTGTGTTGTAGCAGGCTATTGGTCAGAGTGATGTCTCGCTGTCGGTGTGAGGATCTGCTTGCTGGGCGGATGGCGGCCTACCTTATGGTCCATGCTGCGGTTTGGCTGTCAGTCTACAGCGTCGCTTCCAGATTCGCCTTCCTTTGTGGCTCCTGGCTGGCTCCTGACCGGGCTGTGCCCTGGTTGAATCCTCCTTGGTCTGGGTCCCTGGCGTTGGCTCTGGGCCCTCCTCCTGTCTGTTTCCGTGGTGTGCGGCCGCTTGGGGCTGTGTTTGGCATGGCCCACAGCCAGTAGCTGCTCTCCCCTCTGCCTGGTCCAGGCTGTGGAGTGGATGTTGGGGGATTCTTTGGCGGTGATCCGGGGGAACGACAGTAGGCCTCCTGCGGGCCTCTTCTGGGTTTGCTCTGCTTCTCACTTCGGTGGCATATGTTGAGCCACCAGTAGTTTCCTCTTCCGTGCAGTACTGCCGGCTACATGAGTCAGACCTCATGTGTCTGGTGTCCTTCCCCCTTCTCTTGCCACTCTTCCTCTCTCTGTTTTGTCTGCTCACACTCTCTCTGTTTTGTGCTTTTCTCTTTTTTGCGCCCCCCATCCTTTTCTAGTACTCTCCCCCTTTAGTGTCTCCATCCTTCTGATATTTTTCCCTTTTGGCGGGTGTTTTTCTTCTTTCTTTGTTTTTTTTTTTGGCGGCATCTGGTGGCTCCCTCCCCTTTCCATTTCTCCAGGATTCTCTTGTTTTTGTGCTGTCTGCGGGTCGCTGTTTTTCTTTATGCCTCTTCCATGGTTTTCTGTGGTTCTCGCTTTGTCTCTCTTCTTCTTGCTTTACCCTGTCCTTTGCGGTTCTTCTTTTGTTGGATCCCTGTCCTCTCGTCTTCTTTTCTTTCTGTTTCCATTTGTTCTTTTCCTTTTCTTCTCTGGTTTCTTCTTTTCCTTTTCCCTTTCCTGTCCCCTTCCTTCTCTGTTTCTCTTCTCTTTTTTCTATGGCTCTTTGCTATTTCTTGAGGCCTGGCTGCGGGAGCTTCTGGGGTTTCCTCCATTGGTGAATTTTTGTTGGAGTCATCTGCCAATATGTCCTCATTCCTACTTTTGGTTTCTTGGTTTAGGCAAAAATAAAATAAAAAAATATGTATGTGTATTTCCATGTATGGGTTGATGTAGATGTGTGAATCTGCATATATGGGTAGATGCGTATCTCTGCATGTATATGTGGATGTGTATGTCTGCAGGTAGGGGTGGATATCTATATCTGCAGGTGGATGTTTATATCTGCAGGTGGATGTGTATATGTCGTATGTCTGCATGCACATGGATGGATATGTCTGCATGCACGTGGATGGATGTGTCTGCGGATGGATATGTCTGCATGCATGTGGATGGATATGTCTGCATGCATGTGGATGGATATGTCTGCATGCATGTAGATGGATATGTCTGCATGCATGTAGATGGATGTGTCTGCGGATGGATATGTCTGCATCCACGTGGATGGATATGTCTGCATGCATGTAGATGGATGTGTCTGCGGATGGATATGTCTGCATGCACGTGGATGGATATGTCTGCATGCATGTAGATGGATGTGTCTGCGGATGGATATGTCTGCATGCATGTGGATGGATGTGTCTGCATGCATGTGGATGGATATGTCTGTATGCATGTGGATGGATTTGTCTGCATGTGTTTGGATGGATGTGTCTGCATGCGTGTGGATGGTCATATCTGCATGCATGTGGATGGATATGTCTGCATGCATGTGGATGGATATGTCTGCATGCACATGGATGGATATGTCTGCATGCACATGGATGGATATGTCTGCATGCACATGGATGGATATGTCTGCATGCATGTGGATGAATATGTCTGCATGCATGTGGATGGATATGTCTGCATGCATGTAGATGGACGTGTCTGAGGATGGATATGTCTGCATGCATGTAGATGGATATGTCTGCATGCATGTAGATGGACGTGTCTGCGGATGGATGTGTCTGCATGCATGTAGATGGATGTGTCTGCGGATGGATATGTCTGCATGCATGTGGATGGATGTGTCTGCATGCATGTGGATGGATATGTCTGCATGCATGTGGATGGATGTGTCTGCATGCATGTAGATGGATATGTCTGCATGCATGTAGATGGACATGTCTGCGGATGGATATGTCTGCATGCATGTGGATGGATATGTATGCATGCATGTAGATGGATGTGTCTGCGGATTGATATGTCTGCATGCATGTGGATGGATGTGTCTGCATGCATGTGGATGGATGTGTCTGCATGCGTGTGGATGGATATGTCTGCATGCATGTGGATGGATTTGTCTGCATGTGTGTGGATGGTCATATCTGCATGCATGTGGATGGATATGTCTGCATGCATGTGGATGGATATGTCTGCATGCATGTGGATGGATGTGTCTGCATGCATGTGGATGGATATGTCTGCATGCGTGTGAATGGATATGTCTGCATGCGTGTGGATGGTTACGTCTGTGGGTATATATCTGTATATTGGTGTGGGATATGTGGCTAGATATGGTTTATATCGGTGTGTGCCTATATGTGTGGCCGTGTATATGGAGCTATGTGTGTGTATGTCAGTATGCGTCCTTACGTCTGTATATGACTATTTGCGTGGGGGGCATTGGTCCCCTGGGGTGGGCAGTTGGCCTGTGCATGTGCTTGGCTTGCAGTGTGTGCCTGGATTGGCAGATGTCTGGGCATTCAGTGTGTTAATTTGTGGAGAGTGGCTTGGGTGCATGCATCATTTTATGGCTGGTTGTTGCTGGGAGATATGTGAGTTGTGCCTATGGTCTGTCAGGTTGCCGGATGAGCAAATAGTAAAATCACAGTTCAATAAGACATATGTGTGTGTGTGTGTATATTTGGTGTATATGTGTGTCGGGCATGTGGGTCCACTGGCAGCCAAGGTACTTCTGAACCTTCTCTTGGTTGGCGAGGTGCATCTCCTCCAATGTGGACAATGGGTGGACCCTCTAGTGGCAGCCGATATCTGGGGATTCTTCACACTGGCAGTGGGGGCCGTTGCAGATGGTAGTTGGATAGCTTGGTCTGCACCGCATTCTGCTGATTGGCAGTTTCATTCCAGTGATTTCTCTCACATTCCAGTTGATTCCTAACCCCTTGTACCCTTGTGCAGATTGTGCATGGAGGTTTGGTGCGTTAGATCTCTGGGGATATCGTGCATACCCAGTGGTGGTTACGGACTGGTGCCTTCGGGGGCAAGGCACTCTTGTGGTGTCCGTGGCGGGTGGGCCGGTGGGTGCCTGGGCCAGATGGTGGTCTCCAGGGGTGATTTCCGGTGGAGAGATGGTGTATGATTTTACCTGTGGCACCTGATGTCACATGCTGTTGCATGGCGGCCCATTTTCAGCTACATCCAGTTCATAGTAGGTGTCCACTCCCTTTCTCTGTCAGACACTGAGATGGTTACTGCTGGAATGAGGCACGGCCAGTCTGAGTGCTGGGCTTTCCTGGCCTGGAGTGTGGATGGTTCCTGCATGGGCGCAGATGGAGGATCCTGTGATTCCTGTGGAGGTGTACGATGAGGCTGTTCCAGTGTCCCACTGCACGTGGGGTGTTACACTACAGGTGGATTTGGATGGACACTGCATGACGGTTGCATGTCGGTTCTGTAGCCGTGTGCCTCTGGTTCTCTGGGGCTTGCTGATGGTGACAGCTTTCAGGTGCCCTGTCAGTTTGGGTTTGCAGGATCTGTGTTTATTGGGTGAGGTGAGTGGTGTGTGGCTGTGGTGTTGCCCCCCCCCTCTTTTTTCTGATCTGTGGCTTGTAGGGTGTTTTGGGGGGCTTTGGTGCTGTGGTGCGTTTGTTTTGGGAGGCCAGGGTTATCTCACCATGTGTGCGGGACACGGTTTTGGGTGACAGAGTTGTATCTCGGTGGGGATAGGTGCGGTTAGGATTTATGTCTTTGGTATGGCTTTCTGTGGTTGGTAGCTGTGTAGGTTGGTGGCTGGTAGCTTTGTTTTTCATCAGTGGAGTGCTAGGGATCTCTCTGGATATGTTGGTGGGTATATTGGTTTCTTTTCTGTTAGTGTCTGTGTATGCTTGTCTCTCTATAGTTATGGATGTTGGTTGTGTGTGTTGGTATATTGGTGTTGAGTGTTTGGGAGTTTTTTTGGGCTGGATGGTTGGCAGTTGGTGATTTCCTTACAGGCTTTTGTTGGCTGGATGTGTCCAGGTCTGCTCTGGTGGGTTGGGCTTCAGCTGACGCTTGTCCATGGAGTTCTGCCTTTGCCTCCTAACTAGGCCTAGGGGGGTTGGGGTAGCTGGGCTGCTGGAAGTGCTTGGTGGGTATCTGTCCCTCCTGGTTCCCATTCCTTTATGGTATGACCGGGTCCCCCCCCCTTGTTGTGGGTCCTGTCAGTTTGTTGGGCTGTATGATCTGGGGAGTGGGTAGTGCGTGTTTTTTGTATGAATGGATGTCAATGTGTTGGCCTTTGGGTCTGTCTCTGTTTTTTGAGGGGTCTGTCTGTGATCAGGTGTGTTTAGGGGTATAGTTGGGGTCTGGCACTTTGGCCGTTCAGTATGGTTTTGGCATGGGTCTTCTGTGTGTACAGGGGACAATTGTGTTGTTTTTTTCTGTGGGCATTGGTGGTGGTTTATCTGGTGCTTGAGGTGGATTCAGTGGGCAAGTGGTCTTTCGTGGGGGGTTCCATTGCATACTCTTTGTCTGCTGTTTGGTATGCCTGTGGGTTGCTAGTTTTTGGGGTTGCTGTTATCTGGTTGCTAGTGATATGACTGATGGATCCTTCTGGGCATTGGTTCGGGGGTTGAGTCTCCTGTGGAGTTGTGTGCATTGCATTTTGAGTGCGTGAGTATCTGGGGGGTACAGACCATGGTGTTGAGGGGGCCAACTGGTCATGGAATTGACAGTCGGCCCCTGGTGGCGGGTGGCCCAACTGTTCAAGGTATTGGCAGTTGGACCTTGTGGAGGATAGTCCTTGCATGGTTTTCAGAGATCGATAACTGATGTGACAAGTTAAGGGATTTTATCCTCGGGTAGAAGCCTTTTGGGAGTTTGCCCCCGACTTAGGTTGCGGGAGGTAACATTACCCATTGAAGCTAAAGTGGATGGCCAATGGGGTAATTACTTGGGAGTCAGCTGTAAGTGCTGAAAATGGTGGAGTCAGCTGTAAGTGCTGAAAATGGTGGTCAGCTGTAAGTGTTGAGGAATGGTGGAGTCAGCTGGAAGTGCTGACGAGTGGTGGGATCAGCTGTAGTGCTGAAGAATGTGGGGGTTAGCATGAGCACGTACAATTTGGCCATGCTTGGTTTCAAGGAAAGCGGATTGGCAAGGACTGTCAGTTAATGATTGATTAACTGTTAATGTTTAATTATTGTTTGAATAAGAACAATAATAATAATGTAAGCAAAATAATTAAATAAAACTGTGGTTTGTTAACCCCAAAATAATTATGTCTGTACTTATTTATGGATCATACCCTCTCCCTATGATATGGCTTTTTAACCACTTGAATGTTACAGAGGTTTCCAACACTTTCTTATGCATTGGAGACCTCCATGGCATTCGGGGGGAGGGGGGGTTATGCACTAAGGTGTGATAAAGAGGTGATAACTTGATATCACTTCTCCAGTTCTTTTGTTATTTTATAGAGCCTATCTCCAAAGCTGGAAACGTCTTAGTGCCTTAGCGCCATAGAATAACATAGGAACTGGAGAAGTGATATCACTGGAGAAGTCATCTCCACTTTATCACCTCTTTATCACCCTTAGTGCATCTCTCCCATAGTCTCCAACAGCTGTAACATGGAAATAGATAATTTGACACTTAATAAGAACCAATTGGCCCATCTAGACCATCCATTTCTATTTCCAGTAAGCTAAGGCTTAAAAGGACAATCTTCTTACTGTGAGCATAAGGAAAACCCTGCCCCCTTGACAGGTTTTTCAGGTTTTTCCCTATGCTAATTGAAGATTGTCCCACTCTGAGTTCCATCCCGACAGTCTTGATGCTCTGAGGTGAGCAGTGTTACATCAGTAAAAGGGGAGGGAGGGGGATACTTTATCATTCAGTTACTCTGGAACTACAACTCTGACAGAACTGAAATAACACTCACCATGGCCCAAATACTATGAAGATTAATTGGAGCTGCTTTTATTGTGAAACCTTACTATCCCAGTTTACACCGTAGTGATCCCAAGGATTTAGAAGTTTTATTTAAATGAGCTAGAAATGTTACTTGTCTCCTGTGGTGAATTTCTTACCCTAGAATGGTACCACTCCACTTTGATACATAAGGCCCCTTGAGGCTGATTTATTAAGCAGAACTAGAACATTTATAGGGCAAACCAACTGCACTGTAGGGGAGAACCCCACCCCCTTATTTCAATGTAGAGTAGAATGGTCTGAATGCTAGAGAGGTCATCAAAGCAATGATTTCAACCTCTCTATCTCAAGGGTTTGAAAGCCCCATTTAAATCAACAAGGGTTTTGTGAATGGTCGTTTGTCTCTATGGTGCAGTTGGTATGACCCAGAATCACTTCCCTTCTTATTACGTCAGCCTCATTGGGTACCCTTAAGTACTAAGAACAAGGGGAAGATGCACATGGTGTGATAAAGAGGAGACAACTTCTCCAGTGTAACAAAGTGTCCAAATTCTATGTTATTCTATAGAGATAATGCACTAACATTCTATAGAGCGGAGGATGGTCAGTGTGAGGCCTTCCAGCTGCCTTCAACTACAGCTCCGATTATTCCCTGACAAATGATGGGAGCCGTAGTCTAGCAACAGGTGGGGGGGACTCAAGCTGGTGGGGAAAGATGGGAGTTGTACTTTGGCAGCTGCTGGACAGCCTCATGTTGCCCATCCCTGTCATAGGGCATAGGGTCTATAGAATAACTAAGGAACTGGAGAGCCAATCACAGTGGAGAATTTATTTCACCTTTATAAAACCTTAATGCTTAACCACCTACAGCACTTATGGAGCAAACCAACTGCATAATAGGGGACACATAAAAGTTCTCAATATTCCAATTAATTTAAATGATACTTTTAACCCTTTAGGAGTGAAAATCCTCCAACATATTGCTTCTCAGTTAATTGGAGACATCTGTAGCATTCACGTGGTTAAATGTCCCTTTTAAGGCAAAGAGCATTGTTATTTATCCTCTATGGTGCTGTTGGTTTGCCCCAGAATAAACTAAGTTCTTGTTAGTACATTAGCCTATTCTTATACTGTACTTGTCATGTGTCACATATTTTGTTTTATCCTGATCTTAACAATTCATCATCAGAAACCCAACTACTGAATGAAAAATGTTATCTTTAGCGTAATATGTCAACTTCTTTAGTCCTATTTAAATGCTTATAGAAATTAATTACCTGATTGGATACGAATCCCAGGGCTTAAAGTGGACCACCCGATATAAAATATGTGTCTGTCTGTCTATCTATCTATTTATATCTGTACTAGTTTTAAAGCCCGTATACACGGGCCAACACTGGTGGCGCTGCAGTCAAGCTCAGTACTGACTCCCCAAACGAGCTGTGGCTGATACAGAGCTGGGCCCTTCAAATTCAGACCGTAGTCCTGTCTACGCACCTTCCGCTGCGCAGGGAGGACTCCGGTCTGAATTCGGAGTGCCCCACAGAAGTGGCACAAGCAGTCTGTACTGCGCTTGACTGCAGCTCGTGCAGCCGTCTCTACTGTGCATGACGGCTTCTGACAAACATGCTTAGTGAATTATAATATAGGATCTATCTATTGATAGTGCACTCACTTTGCTATTAGATTTGCCCCAATGTTCGACCTCTGTGTAGATAAAGCCCATTTAGCCCAGCCCAGAAACTAATAAGCATAAAGTTGCAGACTTTTCTTGCCTGTTTTAACCCTTTGAGTGCCAGAGTGGTACGGAATGCATCGCAAAGCAATGCATGCTGTACCATTCTGGCACTCAAATGGTTAACACCTTCTATGCTAGAAATGTATCCAAGGGAATAATAAAGCTGAGCTTAACCGCTTCAGGACCACGTGGTCAGGGGTTGGTAGCTCTAGAGGACCACAGCACTTTTTTTTTTTTCGACCAATGCATTTTGGGATTGCAGAGCAGCGTGCAGCCACTCTGCGATCCCAGAATTCAATGACAATACAATGACCCTCACTGGTCTTTAACATCCGGACACACGTGATGTTCCTGGCATGTCACTGGTCATTATGGGGTTAAACATATGGAATGCACCCCAATATCAGATGGATCCAGACCAGTGTTTCCCAACCCTGGTCCTCAGACCACTTGAAAATGACACATTTTAAAGGGATATTTAAAGGGATATTCACAAGCAAAGTTTCCCCCTCCCGCCCCTTTTTCCTAATGTAAGCCATCTCTTCTCAGATGTGAATCTGGTTGTAAGACCAGACAGATAACAGCAGGGGACAATCTTCTTTGTATGAAAAGAATGAAAGCCCTTCCCCCCTTGACAAGTTTTTCAGCTTTTTCCCTTATTTTAATTGAAGATTGTCCCTCTCTGCAGTCTACCTGGGCACCTCCCTTCTGATCTGGCTGAACGGGGGGGGGGGGATACTTTGCTTGTGAATATCTCTTAAACCATAAAGGTTTGAGAGATAAGACTTATATCGTTCTTCATGTTTTTTTAATGCCTACAAAATAAAATAAAGATAAAACGAAGTATTACTATCCCTTTAAACCTTTGAATTCCATAAAAGGTATCCAATGCATCACATTGTTTACTTCTCTGGCTCTCAAAGGGTTAAGGATATCCCTTATTAGGCACAGATCAATCACAATGACTGAGCCAGTGGTTAACCAACTGTGGTTAAACAGGAACATCCTGAAATATGAACTAAAGATGGAAAACAATAATCTAGAAAAATAATAGGTGTTTTTAACCCCTTAACGACCCTTGACGGTCACAGTATGTCATGGGTCAATCTGACTCAACAACCCATGACGTACTATGACCGTCATGGAACTCCTGGCTCCCCCCGTGGCGGCACGCCGTTCAGGGAGTCCAGAAGTGGAAGGAAGAAAAAAAAATTGCTCCGTGGTCCTTAACTGACCACGCCGCGCCGATCGGCTGGTCGTTCAGGGGTTAATAGACTATTTATGTTCATTATTATTATTTTCTCTTGATCCAGCTGTTCATTTTCACCCCAATACTTTTATTTTCCCATATGCTATTGACTACAAACAGAGAAGATGTGGAAGATCGTGTTGTTGGTCCTTCTTGGGTACCTGGGAACTGCCCATGCCCAGAGCTGTGCTGTCACCCACGATTATGTCACAAAACGTAAGTTACAAAGATCATGTCATTTTTATGCACTTTATAAGGAATAATATACATCTTGATTCTTGTTGTAATATATATTAGGGATAGGCAACTTTTTTCTCTCCAGAGGGGAGGTTCACTAAGCGGTGATAAAGAGGTGCGAAAGTGGAGATGACATCTCCAGTTCCTATGTTATTCTATGGAGCCTATTCACTAAGATTTCTTCAGCTCTGGAAATCTTAGTGCATAAGTTCCATACAATAACATAGGAACTGGAGGAGTGATATCACTGGAGAAGTCCTCTCCACTTTATCAGCTCTTTACATTGCTGGGAACTCTTCAGATTTGCCCCGGAGACTCTGGTTTTCACACTGCCTTATCAGGTCTCCGGGGCAGAGGCTGATTCGACAGGGTGTAAGCAGTTTGTATTGAAACTCTGCCCATTGGTGCTCCTTCCTACCTAGTTCCTCCCATTTCCCTCCCACTTCTCCTCCTTCCCCAACCTATTCTAGGCACTTTTTTCAAGTTTTTGAAGCCACACCCCCCACTGGTAATTAGGGTCCACCCACTTCTGACACAAATTGTGTCATTTATCCTACCCAACAGCACTACAGGACTCCCCCTTCAGGGAGTCCATAATAAAAAGTTCCCAGGAATGCCTCTTTATCACCACTTAGCGAATCTCGTCCCAGGTGTTGGAGACTACAACTCCCAACAGCCCTATCTAGTCAGTTGTACTCTCTAACAGCTGGAATGCCAAAGGCTGCCTTCCAGTGTACATGAAAGACCATGGCCCATATTTATAAAGACAACCTGGAGTTGTTCTGGAGTAAACCAACTGCACCATAAGGGTTAAAAAAAAATCATGAATTCCCATTCACTTGAAAAGAGGTTTTTAACCCCTTGAATGCTGGAGAGGTCTCCAATGCATCACGCAATGCACTGAAGACCTTGCCAGTATTCATGGATTTAAAAGCCCAATTGACTTTAACAGGAAATATTTTTTGTCCCCTGTGGTGCAGTTGGTTTACTCCAGAATAACTCCAGGTTGCCTTTATAAACATGGGCCTATATCAACATGAGTTGCAATGTGCTGGATACCTCTCTGGCACTCAAAGGGTTAAATCACTGGGGATTTATATTTGTTCCATAGGTTACTATGGGTTTGTTACACAAATGTTCCATTTTTGGGTTTGTGCGTATGTGGTCCTGTAATAGTATTTAAAGGGATAGTAATGTTTCACAAAAAAAGCAGCTCCAATTAATCTTCATAGCCGTGGAGAGTGTTATTTCAATTCTGTTAGAGTTGTAGTTCATGAGTAATTGAATGATGAAATATCCCCCTCCCTCCACTTTTACTTAGTGTAAGCCGCCTCCCCTCAGATGTGGAATCAGGTCACTTGACCGGACAGCTCACAGCAAGGGACAATCTTCTTACTGTGATCATAAGGAAAACACTGCCCCCTTGACAGGTTTTTCAGGTTTTTCACTGAAGATTGTCCCTCTCTCTGCAATCCATCCGGACTGTCTTGCAGCTCTGAGGTAGACTTGTGCACGGGCAAAATTTTCTGTAAAATTCGAATTCGGACAAATTTTTTTTTTCTAATTCGGATGATCCTAATTTTGGACCGGGCCTATTCGATTCGGACGAAATTCTGATCCATTCCGAATTATTCGGCCGAATTTAACATGGGTTAAATTATAGCAGTGCGCCTCCGTGCACGCTGCTATCATTATTTGCAGACAGGGTGTGCATTTAGAAAAAGATCCATCCCAAAAACGGACATTGTCGTACATTGAAAGTCTGTGCATGTCACCTCTACTCTAGCATGGGATGCCAGTCACAATGCAAACGTCGAACATCGAAAACCCATGCCTGTCATTCAATTTAGCATGTTCAAACATCGAAACCCCATGCCTGTCCTTCAATATAGCATATGTTCGAACATCGAAACCTCATGCCTGTCATTCAATTTAGCATATGCTCGACATCGAAAACCCATGCCTGTCACATCCTACTCAACATAAGTGGTCGACTCGAACATGGACAAACTACATGTCACATTCTATGTTAGTACATGGGTAAAGATTAAGGTTTCATTTTCTGGTACCAGCCTCCTACCCTACTGTCCCTCTTTAGTACCCAAATTCCTCTCTCTCGTTTTCCTATCCTGATTTCCCCTCATATCAGATAACTCTATGTGTATATACATTGTAGAGTTTCATACTACATCAAGAATAAACATCAATGATTGTAATGTGATAGATGTAATGTGTTAAAAAGAAAAATTGAGACATTCTGTTGTGAACAAACTGCAACACAGGAGAGAAATAAAAAAAAATGCTTGACATCTATACTGAAGAGGGGTCCACAGCATTGTCTTAGTATAGCAATATCACCATTTTCCGTGAGTGTGCAATACAGGGCTCTACGGTAATTGCTGGGCATTTCCCAGTGTCATAATCAGGGGATGATGGGAGTTGTATTCTAACTACTGTTAGGAAACACATAAGTGATGCACATTCATCTCCCACCTAGAAATTATTTACACACGAGGCAACTCCCCCAAGTAATACCTAGCCCCTTTCCAAGTGAAAGGACTTCCAGAAAGGCTTCAGATCTCTTAGTGACTCACCTGTTATTGCCAGTCAGCGGGACCCGGAGAGTAGGAGGGGGTGATGCTATGGCTGCACGGCACGGTGCTCTTAGTTGGTCACTTGTCGCAATGTTGAAGCTCAGCCCGGCCAGCACCTTCTGGGTGGAGACACCTCACAGCAATCCTGTTCAGGACACATCATGCACTGTTGTGCACGCATACTAGGGATCCCAAATGTTTAGACTCATTTTGTACAGGGGGCACACTCCTCTATTTGTAAAACCTCTCTAGCAAATCTGGGACGGTAGACCTATTTACTCAAGTCTTGACTTTAGGTGGCGATAAACAATACAAAATAGGCATAATGTTTCACTATCACATAATTCATGTCACTGAAGCAGCCAGCAGGCATCGCCACTGAGTGAGCATAGGGCTGCCCGGCTGCTGACAGTCACACTGATGGGACACCCTGCAAAACAGAAATGGTGGAAGAGCACAAAATAAACATGCTATGGGACGGCAAATTGCCGCCCCTGTCAAAGTGCCGCCTGGGTCCATGGACCCACTGGGACCCATGTAAGGGCCGGCCCTGTATTCGAACAAATACTTAATATTTTTTTATATTTTGCACAGGAACAAATATTACTTGCTCTTGCAGTGGCAATAACTGGAACTAATGCTGGCTGCCTACCTATGCCTAGCCTAATGCTACCTGCCTGCCTACACAACAACTGTACACTCTCTAATCTCTTCTCTCTCTGAGCTCCAACAACCCAATGAGGAAATGCAGGCTGTCTGTCTGTGTGACTGTGTCATTAGTCCAACCCCCATCATGAAACGAAGAAGGCTATTTGAATACAGACAAAAGAGGGAAGTAGTGCATGAAACGGAGAATGGAATTGGACTAGAGACATGGAGGGAAAATTATGAAGGGAAAGTAATTGAGCGCGCACAGGAAGTACAAAAAAGTCCTGGTCAAAAGTAGTCAAAACTTTTGGAAATGTGTCGATTGCCGAAACTTCCGAAAGTTTCGACAAATTTCGGACCTGGGCTGTTCGGAGTCGGATCATTTTTTCCGAATGACCCTTGAGTTTCGGATTGGCTGAATGTCTCCAAATGACCCCATTTTCGACGAAATCCGAATGTCTCCGAATGAATTCGCACATGTCTACTCTGAGGTGAGCAGTGTTACATCAGTAAAAGGGGCTGGAGGGGAATACTTTATCATTCAATTACTCTTGAACTACAACTCTGACAGTATTGAAATAACACTCTCCATGGACTAAATACTATGAAGATTAATCAGAGCTGCTTTTTTTGTGAAACATTACTATCTGTTTAACACTTTGAGTGACAGAAGCGTGCGCAACAAATTGCTTTTGCAATACTTTGTGTGCCTCTTAGGCATTCAAAGGATTAAAGAGTATATGTAACTTTGTTACAAATTAGATGATAGTGAAGGAGCTAACGATACAACAGATCTACAATCCAAATGGAGGTACAATAGTAGCATAAGCCATTTCCCTTGTAAGCTCTATAGTATAACTACTGTAGCTTTACTTACATTGTAAGCTCTGTAGTATCAGTAGTGTAGCCCCATTTCAACTGTAAGCTATGTGGTGTCAATTGCCTTACTTCACAACATTAATGCCGATTTTAAAATTAACAAAAGGGGGTAGGCTAAGACACTGGGTTCGAACAATACTAGAAATGGGCCGCTTGAATGGTTTTGCCTCCACCCCGGCCACAAGTTACCAGCCCTCCACTAAATAAACATGTTATGCACAACAGATTTGTAAGAAACGCGTTAACCCCTTATTAATTCCTGATTAACTCCTTCTGGCTTGGGAAGGGACCATATTTTATACATCCTCATACAGAGTTTAAATGGAGAAAACAGCAAATACATATACTTGACTGATGTATGGATGACTCCTGCCTAGACAAATCCTTCCGTTAACCCTTTGAGTGCCAGGGGTGTGAACAGCACGTTGAAAAACAATGCGATGCACACACATCCGGCACTCAATGAGTTAAATTAAAAGCACTTAATTCAAAAGGTCACATCCCCTTTAATTGTCTGAGGACCAGAGGGATGAGCAATACATTGTACAGCCATCTATCCCCTTAAAGCGGAACTACCACGTTAGGTAAAGTCACCCTGCAATACTTAGGCAGGTGGCGACTAGCTTAATAATAGTTATTTTACCTTTCAAAAGTAGCCGCTTGTAAAGTAATAATTAATCTTCTGACACCGTTGGCCAGGTTAGTGCAGTCTGTGCGCCTGCGCTGTCAGTCCCTTCCGGTGCCATTTGGGCCAGTGCTATGATTCTGAAGGGAGACTGGAACTGACACAAGATGTCTGCGCTGATGCCTGGCTTCCTGTCTCGGAAGCTTAAGGATTGCTTTACAAGAGTCTACTTTTGAGAGGTCACCACCTGCCTAAGTATTGCAGGGTGACTTTAGCTAACGTGGTAGTTCTGCTTTAAATGGTTAATAGCTCTTAAAGGGATAGTAATACTTAAAATGTAAAAAAAAAAATATGTTATAGGGTTTATCCCCCTGAGTAAAACAAGGGTACTCCCACTGCTGAAAGGTGTTTTATTCAAAAGTTATTACAGTCCAAAGTCAATTTTTTTAGGTGCAATATCACAGTGGCCTGAAATTGTTGCTACACCATCCTATGGAGATTTATGGTCCCGGGACCAGAGCTGTCCATAGGATTTGTTACGACAAATTTTCTTTTCCTCTATACGACACTGGAGAATATTTTAGCCACTCCCTTGCCCCAGCCCTTTGCCCGTCAGTTCTGGAGTTGTGTCGTACACAAGGGAGATTACTAGTTTTTTGTTGTATACTCTATAGAAAATATGTAGTTCGTTCATACAATTACTTATTTTTGTCTTTCATACGACAATTTTTTGTCGTTATCCTTTGAACATATGGCCCTAAGTGTAGTAATCCAATAATTTACTGAGTCACTCCTCCCTCTCAGTGGTATACTCACATGTGTGAGAGGCTTCCCCTGCCTCTCAGTCTGAGCGCACTACAATGGATTTTGAGCTTCACTCCAGGCTAGTGATTTCTTATTCTAGGCTCTGATGGTTTTTCACAGCAATTGTGATAGTGTTGTTCCTAGTCCTTACCGCACAAGAATTACACAATGTGCAGACTATACTTGGAACTATTTAATAATTGTGAACTGAACAAAATACATGTATTAAAAAGCCCACCTTGACATATTGTGTCAGAATGAGGGTTCGGGTAAAAATAGAATGTTGCAAATTTTATTATTTATCAAAAAAATATGTATATACAGCAGCACCTCCTGGAATATCCCACAAAACACCGTCTACATCACACAAACACTGGACACTCCAGTGTATATCGCGATGAGACCAGGCACTAACGGCAATACCCAGTATGCGATGTTTTAAAAATATAAAGTAATACATTTTAAAAAATAATGATAAACGCAAAAAAATAAAAAAAAATCTTTAAAAAATTAAGATAAAATTCCCAATTACGGTATGGTCGCTCAACGCGTTTTGTGACCACCAAAATGTCACTTAATCAGAAGGAGATTAAGACTTACCATAATTGGGAATTTTATCTTTTATTTTTAAGATTTTTTAGATTTTTTTGTGTTTATCATTATTGTTTAAAATGTATTACTTTATTTTTTTAAAACATTGCATACTGAGTATTGCCGTTAGTGCCTGGACTCATCACGATATACACTGGAGTGTCCAGTGTTTGTGTGATGTAGACAGTGTTATGTGGGATATTTCAGGAAGTGCTGCTGTGTATACATATTTCATTGATAAATAATAAAATTTGCAACATTCTATTTTTACACTAACCCTCATGCTGACACAATATGTCAAGGTGGGCTTTTTAATACATGTGTTTTATTTAGTTCACGATTATTAAATAGTTCCAAGTATAGTCGCACATTGTGTAATTCTTGTGCAGTAAGGACTAGGAACAACACTATCACAATTGCTGTGTAATACCATCAGAGCCTAGAATAAGAAATCACTAGCCTGAAGTGAAGCTCAAAATCCATTGCAGTGCGCTCAGACTGAGAGGCAGGGGAAGCCTCTCACACATGTGAGTATACCACTGAGAGGGAGGGGTGACTCAATATATTTTTGGATTACTACACTGAGAGACACATTGTATTGTGCTGTCTTCCTCTTCTTTATTTCTCATGATGATATAACGATGTGGATCATGATTTGTGAGATCCACTACAGACGGCAGCATACGAACAGCTTGGTAAGTGAATTTGTTCCTATATTATTCAACCATAATTCCCTAAGCTCTGTAGAGCGCTATATACATATCTTTTCGACTCCTTCTATACTATGTAATCAATTCTTAAAGGAGCAGTAAAATTTTTTAATGAAAAAATATTTATTGTAGGGATTTTCCTATTGAGTAAAATAAGGGTACTCCCACTGCCGAGAGATTTATATTTCCAGAGTTATTACAGTTTAAACCCATGTTTTTTTACATTAGCAGTGCCCTCTAGTGGTCAAATTCTAATTAGATTTCCTGTTAGATTCTAATGGAGAGGAAAGTCAGAAAAGTCAGAAACATACAGTTCTCCATAGAATGTGATAGAAACTGCCTGTCACTTCCTGTCAGTTAGAACTATCAGGAAGTAAACACAGTAAATTCACTTCCTGATTATTTAAACTGCTATAAATTTTGAATAAAACATCTGACAGTGACGGGAGTGACCTTGTTTTATTCAGCAGGAAATGCTCTATAAAATATGTGTTTTCATAAAAAAAAAGTTTACTGCGCCTTTAAACATCCAGATGTTGGTGACTACAACTTGCATGATTCACAACCAGCTAGTGGCCTATTAGGAATGATGAGAGGTGGTGTATTCCCTAACAGGTAGAGGTCTAACCATTGACTACCTGAACTTTAACTCTTTAAAGACTAGTGGGATGTGTAAAACAATCTTTTGCAATGTATTACGCAGCCACCTGGTCCTTAACCCTTTCAGTGCCAGAGGGGTACCCAACGCATTGTAAAGGGTTAAAAAGTTAAGAGAAACTTTGATTATAGTGTACAGCCAATTATCTAATTCATGCACACTAGTTGCTCATTAGTTATTGGCCTATTTTGGACGACAATACCCCTTTTCAGAATAGCTAAATCACATTTACCGCTGTTGCAGATTTTTTCCAGCAGCAATGTGGCAAATCATATTAATATTCAAGAAACTGACATTATTGTACTGGAAAACAATTTTCACAACATTTCTATTTTTTCAGCTTTGAAAGATGCCTTTGTAGGACAGAACTGTTTCTTTCCTGACATAGATGATATTTTAGTAACACTCCCACTTGGCTTAATCCAAACACTAACAGGGTAAGTAATGAAACTAGAGGACTTCTGTATAACAGCAAAGTGCAGCAATCATAGAACAAGTTATCTATACCATAGGGGACAAATAAACAGACTTGCTGATTTAAATGGGAATTTTAAACCCTTGAAAGCTAGACAACTAATTGCTGTAGATCTGTCTGGCTTTCTATGGATTAAAATGATAGTAATGTTTCACAATAAAAGCAGCTTCAATTAAAGGCGCAGCAATGTCCCAGAAAAAATATTTTGCATTATGTGGTGCATAAATATGTTAAGTTGAATGCAAAAAACATATCTCTCAAACCACTATGGTTTGAGAGATATCTGCATTCAAAGTTTCATGTTTCCTGCTGTCAGCTGTAAAGCTGTCAGCAGCTCTGCAGCAGAGCCGCAAGTGCATTATTTAAAATGAATTACATCATTGGAATGGTCTAAAAAGTGTGCCTGGTTTGCAAGCACACTTTTTAGACCATTCCAGTGAAGTCAGTCTTAGTGAGTGAGATTAAAAATATGAATAGAATGAGGTATGTTCCATCTCTCAAACTTGTATAGTTTGAGAGACCGAAGCATCTAAAGTTCCTGTTTCACAAGAAGTCTGCCATCTAGTGGGGAGAAAAGGATGGTCTCAGGACCATCCGGTGGCTCTTCAGCAAAGCCAAAATAAAGTGATATAGAAATAAACACTTCACTGGAATGGTCTACAAAGTGTGCCTGGTTTGCAAGCACAAGTGGTAGACCTTTCCAGTGAAGTGTTTATTTCTATATCGTGCTATTTGGGCTCTGCTGAAGAGCCACAGGATGCTCCCGGGACCATCATCTGCTTCTCCCCATTAGATGGCAGACTTCTGTGAAATGGGAACTTTAGATTCTTCGATCCCTCAAATTATACAAGTTTGAGAGATGGCACATACCTCATTGTATTCATATTTTTAATCTCTACAATATTAAAATTAGTTAAATTTAAGCTATACTATCCCTTTAAGTCCCAAAAGACGGCTCAACGTCTGGCAATCAAAGGGTTCTAATACATTACTTCCTATCTTTCAGACATTCAATGAGTTAATCCATTTTAACTTTGCAAGTGCTAGTGGGACGGATTCACTTTTTGTCATTCATAGAGTTACTTCTCTACATAAGAGGTGTTCAGACTGTGGCTCTCTAGCTGCAGTTGAACTAAATGATAGGGTGACCACATGTCCCAGATTGCCCTGGACAGTTCCGTATTTTAAATGTTTGAACCTTGTCTCGGGCAACCCCCTTCTGGGACAATGTCCTGGAATGAAGATTCCTGAACTCAGAGGTCTAAAGACTAGAAGAAAAACGGCCCATAGACTACTGTCACAAAGTGATGTTTCTGCTGGGCTACAGAAAAATGGCTTCCAGACAGAGCTCTAAACACCAGAGTGAGAGAGAGAGAACTGGGCATTGATACTGACACCTGCAGTGCCATTTTGTTGAAGTGAAATGCTACTCTAAGGCTTTGGGCTTGATGTACATTTTCTTGTAGCCCACAACAGGCACCACTTTTTGTCACAAAAGTCAATGGTCAGTTTTCCCTCCAGTATTTAGAACTCTGTGGGGAATTTCAGAATTGAAATGTGGTCACCCTATTACAAGAGCATAATTTTCATGCATGAATCAAGAGAGCCAACATCAGACTCGAGGTCTAGCCCCAGCATGCAGTGTGATTACATTCTGAAGCATTTATCTTATCTGTCTCCAAAGTAGCCTTCAGTCACTACTGACACACAGTTTCTCCTTGGCTGCGGCTGCTGTATACTTCCATCACTACTAGCCCCCTTATGAGTTTGACAAGGCTCCCCCCAGGGCCCATTTCCTGGGAAATCCTTGTAATGCAAGCAGCACTTAGCGAGTTAATCAGAATGGAGATGCTATCTTCTACCCATTAGTGCATGTCATAGGGAGAGGGTATGATCCATCAATGTCTAGACACATCTATTATGGGGATAACAAACCACAGCTTTATTAACTATTTTCACTCACATTATTATTATTATTATTATTATTATTATTGTTCCTATTCAAACAGAACAATAATTAATTATTAACCAATAATCAATCATTAACTGACAGTCCTTGCCAATCCGATTTCCTTGAAACCAAGCATGGGCAAATTGTACTAAAATCCCCACATTTTTTCAGCACTACAGCTGATCCCAATGTTCATCAGCACTTCCAGCTGACTCCACTATTCTTCAGCACTTACAGCTGACTCCACCATTTTTCAGCAATTACAGCTGATTCCCAAGGAATTACCCCATTGGCTATCCACTTTAGCTTCAATGGGTAACATTACCTCCCACAACCTAAGTCCGGGGCAAACTCCCAAAGGGCTTCCCCCGAGGATAAAATCCCTTAACTGTACCACATTAGTTATCGATCTTTGAAAACCACGCAAGGACTATTGCCCAGCTGAGACACACAACCACACCATAACAGGGAGGGAGGGAGGGACTTTTCCTCTGTCCTCTCTTCCTCCAAAAAAACAGTCCACTTCCTATCACTCACCTCTTTTAAGCCCTTTTCCTTTACTCCTCCCTATCACACACACTTCCTGTATGAATCAACCCTCCCCATGAAATGTTTCCCCTCCTGTACCCTGTGGTCACTTCAGAGAATTGCTTATCCCACTGGAGTTTTTTTTTTCCATAAAACAGTAAATAGTTGCCTGTGTGAAAGGCATCATAGTTCATCTTGTTGCCTTTCACCATGACAGACCTTGATGCATTGGTGTCACCAATCTGAAGGGCCCTAAAACAATTGTTTTGTCCCAAATGCATGTTTGCTGACTAAGCTGCCAAAGACAGTCAGTCTTTGGGACTCTAAGGGCTGCACTTGCAATAGAAAAGTGGACGAGATCTGGGGCATACCATCTGCACTACAGAGGAGAACTAGAAATCCCCATTGATGTAAATGGGGATTTAAACTGCTTGAATGCTGGAGAGGTTTCCAGCACATCTGAAAAGCAATGAGTTGGAGAGGTCTCTAGCATCAAGGAGTTCAAATCCACATTTAAATCAGTGGGATTTTTAGAAATGTAGTTCACCCCTATAGTCAAATCTGGGAACTCTCCAGATTTGCCCCAGAGACTCTGATTTTTTCCTGCTAATTACTGGATCTCTGTGGTATAAGCTGATTCTCTGGATGTGGGGAGTTTTTATGCAAATTCTGCCCCCTTCTGTGTCTTCTCAGTCTGTTCCTCCCACTCCGCATCCACTTCTCCTCCTTCCCCAGACTATTCCTCCTGCTTTGGTCATGCATAATAAGCCCCACATCCACTCACAACTAAGCCCCACCCCTTTTTATGCAATTTGCATTATTTTTCTCCCCCCGGTGGCACCACTGGACTCCCCTCCAGGCAGTCTAAAAGTCAAAGTTCCCAAGTATCCCTATAGGGCAAACGGTTTACTCCAGATCTCCTCCATTTTCCTTTTAGACATATGGCTCTTCATCTGCCATTATCCCCAACCAGACTCTCTATTAAAGGGATAGTAATACTTTATTATTACTATCCACCATATTGTACATATTTGTAAAATAATGTAATAGCCCCCTGGTTCATCTCTCAAACCTTTATGGTTTGAGAGATAATCGAAGGCAAAGCCCCCCCCCTTCCCTGAAGTCAGCGTTGTACTGACTGCAGGGATATTCGGTCTGACTTTAATCATGCGGCTCTGCAGCAGAGCTGCAATCGCGTTAGTGACAAAGAATTATTTCACTGAAATGGTCTTCTTCATGTGCTTGCAAACCAAGCACAAACCAAGCACATGTAGAAGACTGTTTCAGTGAAATAATTCTTTGTCACTAACGGGATCTCGGCTCAGCTGCAGAGCCACAAGCCTGTCATACGACAGACTTCCCCTGCAGTCAGCACAATGCTGACTTCAGGGAAGGGGGAGGGAGGGGTAAACTTTGCCTTTGGTTATCTCTCAAGCCATAAAGGTTTAAGAGATGAACCTGGGGGCTATTACATTATTTTACAAATATGTACAATATGAGGCATAGTAATAATAAAGTATTACTATCCCTTTAAATGGGACTTTAACCCTTGAATGCTAAAGGCATCTCAGACACATTTCTTCTCAATACTTTGGAGACGTCTCTAGCACTGAAAAGGCTAAAAGTCCTATTGAATTCAAGTAAAATTTGGGGAAGTTTATTCGTCACCCTTACGCTGTGAGTAAAAAATCCGTGATCTGCCAGGACAGTCACCGGTACTTTACACAAGGACAGTGGTGAAGGTCCTGACATGTCACTGGTCCTTAAGGGTTAACCCCTTGGGAGTTATGCACTAAAGTGTGGTAAAGAGGTGATAAAGAGAAAATAATTTCTCCAGTGATATGTTATTCTATGGGCAGGGCCGGACTAAGACATTGTGCTGCCTGGGTCCAAGGATGAAATGCTGCTTCCCCCTCGGCACACCAAAACACGCCACATCTTTAATTATATTAACCCCTCTCCTGCCCATAAAACCACATAGAACTGTAATTTTTTTTTTACACCCCTTGTACCTCTTTCTCCCCACTTGCCTTTTTACACCCCTTGTGCTTCTGTTTTCCCCTCTTTTCACCCCTTGTGCCTCTTTACCCCTCTTTTCACCCCTTGTGCTTTTTGCTCTGTTTTCACTCCTTGTGCCCCTTTCTCCCCCTCTTTTCACCCCTTGTGCTTTTTTCTCTGTTTTCACTCCTTGTGCCTCTTTCTCCCCCCCTTGTTTGTTTCTCTTCACCTTTTGATTCGCTCTCTCTCTTCTCCTTCTGGCTGTCTCTTCTCCCGCACTTTACTCAGTCTCCCCACTTCCCTCACTGATGACAGCCGGGACAGTGTCCCATGCGGAGAAGCAGCGTGGTGCATGCTGGGATTTTCTTCTTCAATCTGGGCGCCAGTTTTAAACTTGAACTGGCCTCCTAACAGACCAAGAAAACCCCAGCATGCTCCACACGGCGTCTCCGCATGTGACACGGTCCCAGCCATCATCAATGTGGGCAGTGGGGAGAAGCCACGCAGGAAATAACATGGTTTGCGGCAGTAGAGTACCGCCTGGGTCCATGGCCCCACCGGGACCCATGTAAGGGCCGGCCCTGTTTATAGGGCCTATTCACCAAGCTGAAGAAATCTTAGTGCATTGGCCCCATTGAATAACACAGGAATTGTAGAAGTGAAATCAGTGTAAAATGTATTTCTACTTAAAACCTCTTTATCACACCTTAGTGCATCTCCCCGCATGAATACCAGAAGGTTGTCCCATAAAATGTGCAGTAATATGTTTGTCATCTCTCTGACATGGAAAGGAATATGAATTGTTAAAGGGATAGTAATGTTTCATAATAAAAACAGCTCTAATTAATCATCATAGTATTTGGACTTTGGAGAGTGTTATTTCAATTCTGTCAGAGTTGTAGTTCAAGAGTAATTCAATGACAAAGTATCCCCCTCCCGCCCCTTTTACTGATGTAACACTGCTCAGCCAGATCAGAAGGGAGGTGCCCAGGTAGATTGCAGAGAGGGACAATCTTCAATTAAGATAAGGGAAAAACCTGAAAGCTTGTCAAGGGAGGCAGGGATTTCATTGTTTTCATAGGAATAAGAGTGTCCCCTTCTGTTATCTGTCCAGTCTATGGACTGCATTCCACATCTGAGAAGAGATTGTTTACAGTAGGTAAAAGTGGCGGGAGGGGGAAACTTTGCTTGTGAATATCTCATAAACCATAAAGGTTTGAGAGACAAGACTTATATTGTTCTTCATGTTTTTTTAATACCTACAAAATAAAATAAAGTTAAAACGATGTATTACTATCCCTTTAATACTTAAATTTGATTGTTCAATAATGTTACATAAATTATCCCACAGAGTTTTTATTTATTTTTCTCTATTTTTTAGAATTCGTACAGTAATCTCAAATATTGTGTCATGGGATTTTACATATCAAACCAACAATCAATATTCAGTTTCTGGAAGTATCAATATTAACCTTGCATGTAAAGAGTAAGTATATTTTATGTGAATACTCCACATTTGCACCCATTTTCGAAAAGAATG
This sequence comes from Rhinophrynus dorsalis, assembly GCA_037306005.1. NCBI lineage: Eukaryota > Metazoa > Chordata > Amphibia > Anura > Rhinophrynidae > Rhinophrynus > Rhinophrynus dorsalis. The sequence continues at coordinate 40,785,687 of CM074727.1, forward strand.
CAGAGAATTTTGAGACGTGTTAGGCTGAACATACTTCCTTGAGACAAAAAAGGGACGAGGTGTGGGACAGACGTACGGTGGGATTCCGTCACTCCGAGTCCGATCTTAGTATGCTGCAAGCAGCGAGAACACTTTGCTCCATCACTTACTAGCGGTGTTCTCTCGCTCTATGGCCAAAAAGCCTGCCCCTGAAGTAAATCAAAAGTTCCTCTCTTCATCACTCACACTAGTGGTTTTACTGTGTTTACTTTATGCATTGATTACCATAGAGTCTTATGACTCATCGTCATATCACTGTCTAAGAGACTCTATGGTAATTTACCATAGACTCCAGAGTCTTAGACATTTATGAGTCACTCAAGTCATAAGACTCTATGGTAATCAATGTGTACAGTAAAACCACAGTAATCTAACAGTGTGACGAAAGGAAGTTCTGATTTACTTTATCTTATGAGAAATAAACAAGCCGTGTTCAGTTTTTTACAAAAAATTAAAAACTGCATATAAGTTATGTTAAAAAAAAACGGGACGAAATTGACATTTGTATTAAAAAGATGGGACGGTCCGGAAATGTGAAAAAAATGGTAATGTCCCATTTAAAACTGTACGTATGGTCAGCCTAAAACATGTTAAAATACTGTAATGAGTTAGCAGCTTTTCTAATCCAGTAACAAATATCATTCCAAAAAGGCAGTCAGAACTATCAACCCAAATTAACTAAAAAACACCCAATTTAATGCATTGTACATCTCTCTACCATAACAATAACTAGCTGCAATGTGCAAATAAAACCCTATTTAATACTGGAAAAAGCACAGTTGAAAATGTTTCAATGTGCCACTAGAAAGTTACACTATTCAGTATTTTATTGCAAACTAGTTTTAAAGCCCGTGTACATGGGCCAACCCTGGCAGCGCTGCAGTTATGTGCAGTACTGACTGCCTGAACGCTGGTGCTCCAAATTCAAACCATGGTCCTCTCTGTGTACCTTCCTGGGACCAAGCGGTCCCAGGAAGGTGTGCAGATAGGACTCTGCAAAGAGTTAACCCTCTCCTTACCTTTCCTTTTACTAACCAAGGTAGGCAGATGGTTAAAATGTAAAGTTTCCTGGTCCAGAATGGTCCTCATGTAGTCCTAACAGTGCAGGGTTCTGGATCCCCCAGTATAACCCCAGGCGTATAACTAGTAGATCTTCCATTCTGATTGGCTGACCAGTACTAAAGCACAGAAATCCAGAAAACATGCCCTTTTAGGGGAACGTTAAGGTCAATGTTGAGAATCTTCGGCCTAGAAGTTATGAAATAGGGTCCATGTATAAGTGGATCAATTCTGAAAAAATCTGTACAAATTCGAGTTGATTTAAAGTGACAATCAACCTTTTTTACTTTATATATTCTTCAAGTGTATACCTCCCAAGTGTCCTTCTTTACTCAGGACAGTCCCTCTTTGAGACCCAAATCCCTCTGTACCTCTTTCCCACACAGGTGTGCCTCTTTTTAGGAGATCAGACTATATGATGTGTATATAAGTGTATCACATTGCTCCACAGCAATAAAACTCAAATTAATGTTTGTGTAAACTTCATTATATGTGTTTATAAATTAGTTTGTGTAAATAAAATACATTGGTCTTGGTCTAAATGGGAGCAAGTTATTCTAAGGTGATAGTTCCCCTTTAACCAGCTGTTGGTAATTGTAGTCCCCAACAGCTGGAGAGCAAAGGTTTGCCTAGCCCTGCCTTAAAGGGATAATGATACTTAAAAGTGAAAAACAAAATGTTGTCAGGTTTATCCCCCTGAGTAAACCATTGGTATTCCCACTGCTGAAAGGTATTTTATGCAAAATTTACTACAGCACAAAAGTGATTTTTTTAGGTGCAATATCACAATAGCCTGAAATTGTACAGTGGAGCTGTTTCTACATCATCTTATTGAGGCTTACAGTCAACTGACCAGAGCTGTCCATAGGATGGTGTAGCAACAGCACCACTGTGTAATTTCAGGCCACAGTGATACAGAACCTAAAAAAATTCAAGTTTGAGCTGTAATACCTTTTGAATAAAACACCTTTCAGCAGTGAGAATACCCTTGTTTTACTCAGTGGGAGAACCCCTTATTCCTTGCTGCTATCTATGTTTTATTCACTTGGGTTCTTATATTGTATTTATAAAATATTTGTATATGTTATAGTGAGTTAGCGTTGTGAGTTTATTTTCCTTTCTGACTATAGGAAATGTTAATATCCCTTTAAAGGGATAGTAATACTTCATTTTAACTTTATTTTATTTTGTAGGCATTAAAAAACATGAAGAATGATATAAGTCTTATCTCTCAAACCTTTATGGTTTAAGAGATATTCACAAGCAAAGTTTCCCCCTCCCGCCCCTTTTTCCTAGTGTAAGCCATCTCTTCTCAGATGTGAATCAGGTTGTAAGACCAGACAGATAACAGCAGGGGACAATCTTCTTTGTATGAAAGCAATGAAAGCCCTTCCCACCTTAACAAGTTTTTCAGGTTTTTCCCTTATCTTAATTGAAGATTGTCCCTCTCTGCAGTGTACCTGGGCACCTCCCTTCTGATCTGGCTGAACGGGGGGGGGAACTTTGCTTGTGAATATCTCTTAAACCATAAAGGTTTGAGAGATAAGACTTATATCATTCTTCATGTTTTTTTAATGCCTACAAAATAAAATAAAGATAAAACGAAGTATTACTATCCCTTTAAATTTTAAACCCAGAGCCTGATGCTCTTAAGTAGTACCTAGAAAATCCATGAGTTAAACATGTCCTACAGTAATAGTAGTAGTCAATTGTTTGCCCTCCTGCTGTTGAAGATTAGACCTCCTGCTTTGGCTGGTTGAGGATGATGGGCACTGTAGTGCCCAGCAGTGGGAGACTCATCAACTGACTACCCTGTCAAATAATTTTTTGATGATTACATGATGGATAATACACTTGAAAGTAAATGTTTGACATTTCCCTTTTGTTTTCAAGGTTTCCTGCCATTGCATTGACTGTGTATGTTACTGTATCTGTGAAAATTGTGATACAGAATCAGACTGCTTTCTGGAGTTGGTCTGAGGACACTCTAGTTGTCACAGTAACAGTCAGGTATGTATTGTATGCTGCAGTGACAAAAACATACCAATATTGTTCGAGCCCACTGTTCCAGCCCACCCCCTTTTCTTAGTTTTAAAATTGGAATTAATGCTGCAGAGTAAGGTAAGTGATACCATAGAACATACATTTGAAATGGGGCTACACTATTGATACTACATTGCTTATAATGTAAATAAAGAACATTAGTGATACTATAGAGCTTACAAGGGAAATGGGTTATGTTACAATGTAGTTTCATTTGGATTGTAGCTCTGTGGTATCACTCGTGTAGCTCCATTTACAGCAGCAAGTGGGAGGCTGTGGCAGTGGCCCACCAGCCCACACATGTGACCAGCCCAGGGGGCAATTGCCCCCCTGCCCCCCCCCCCCAGGCCAGCCCTCCCCTGATTGTGGAGCATACCAACTGTACCAAGGGGGTTGGTGGTGGTGGTAGGCAGACAACTTCTTTAATTTTCTATTTATGCAAATTCAGCTTTTAACCCAATGCTAGGAATTTTGTATACTTGCCCCTACCATTGTGCAGCTAGTTTGCTCCAGAATGTCCCATCTTTTCTTTTGACATATTGTCCCAAACAGCTACTGTCCAGTATTCTAAGAACACTTTAATGCAGGAGTAGATAGTTGCGGACATATCTAGGAACTCAAGTGGGATACAAATTTGGATAGACAGAGCTCAAAATACGCATTGGCAGTGTGGGGTAGATGGGATGGAAAATACCAAAAAAACGAAATGAGGAAAAAACAAAGGTGTGTGTGAAATCTAGCAAAAGTGATAAATCTGTCCCTAAACTTAAAAGGATAGTAATACTTTGTTTTACCTTTATTTTATTTTGTAGGCATTAAAAAAAACCACGAATAATGATACAAGTCTTATCTCTCAAACCTTTATGGTTTGAGAGATATTCACAAGCAAAGTTTCCTCTCCCTCCCCTTTTACCTAGTGTAAGCCATCTCTTCTCAGATGTAGAATCCAGTCCATAGACCAGACAGATAACAGCAGGGGACAATCTTCTTCCAATGAGAACAATGAAAACCCTGCCCCCCTTGACACGTTTTTCAGGTTTTTCCCTTCATTTAATTGAAGATTGTCCCTCTCTGCAGTCTACCTGGGCACCTCCCTTCTGATCTGGCTGAACAGTGTTACATCAGTAAAAGGGACGGAAGGGGGATACTTTGTCATTGAATTACTCTTGAACTACAACTCTGACAGAATTGAAATAACACTCTCCAAAGTCCAAATACTATGATGATTAATTAGTGCTGCTTTTATTATGAAACGTTACTATCCCTTTAAGGGTTTTATCTGTAGATTCAGATTGCTCAGAGTCACTTGCGCACGATATAGTAAGGGAGGAACAAGACTAGCATCAGGCTGTTGCAAGGGTATCCAAATAGTAATTCAGGGGAAAACCCACTGGGGATGTGGGGCTGGTAACAGAACTTAAAAAGTGCACTGTGACATAAAACTGTGTAGGGTGAATGCGTTTTCGCTGACACACTGCCTGCTTTATCACTGAGGCAAAGGTTTTTGGGGGATACTTGGGGTGCAACCTAGGATGCTGGCTTTAGCTCCTGATCTGTCACATTTTTCTGATTCTGCAGACTTGAACTTGATAAACAGAAATTCACGCAATGTAATTGATTTATTGGGCATTTATGATTTAGGCCTGGATTCCAGTGTAGAGGATAAGTGTTTACAATTGTTTTCTAACAAATTCCCGTTGAAGTCTATGGAGAAATCTACAGATAAAACCCTTAAAGGGATAGTAATGTTTCATAATAAAAGCAGCTCTAATTAATCATCATAGTATTTGGACTTTGGAGAGTGTTATTTCAATTCTGTCAGATTTGTAGTTCAGGAGTAATTCAATGACAAAGTATCCCCCTCCCGCCCCCTTTTACTGATGTAACACTGCTCAGCCAGATTAGAAGGGAGGTGCCCATGTAGACTGCAGAGAGGGACAATCTTCAAATAAGATAAGGGAAAAACCTGAAAAACTTGTCAAGGGGGGCAGGGCTTTCATTGTTTTCATAGGAAGAAGATTGTCCCCTTCTGTTATCTGTCTGGTCTATGGACTGGATTCCACATCTGAGAAGAGATAGGTTACACTAGGTAAAAGGGGCGGGAGGGGAAACTTTGCTTGTGAATATCTCTCAAACCATAAATGTTTGAGAGAAAAGACTTATATCATTCTTCATGTTTTTTTAATGCCTACAAAATACAATAAAGATAAAATGAAGTATTACTATCCCTTTAATGGTTTTATCCAGGCCTTAGTTTCTTGTCTATTTATGATTAACTGGATGACTAACGAGGGTTAGCATTGATGTTGTATAACTGAAATGTAAAGTCTGGAATTCAAAATTAGATCCCAATTCTGAAGTGGCTGTTTTGGGGGAATTTTGACAATCACAGCCCTCTCAGCTGGTGGGAACTAAAACTCCCATCATCCTCTACCAGTCATTGGCTGATTGGGGATGAAGGAGTTTGTAGTACCCAAAAGCTGGAGGTCCAGCAATTGAGTAGTCAGGGATTAACCCAATATAAAACAATAAATATATCTTACTTTGCTTTAAAATAATGGTTCTGACAATTTCATTTATATTTTTTTAATCTTTCTTTAGTTCTCCTGTTTCTCTCGTTTCTGGTCTTTCAGATGTTTTAAAAAACAAAGTTGGAAAAAATGTAAAGTTTTCGGTAAGTTCCATACCCCCAAACAGTGGGATCTCTAGTCCTTTTTACAACATATCTCCAGAAGTGTACATACTAGAGATCGAGACAATACAGTGGTAAAAGGAATTGGAACATTTCTTGAAGAAACCATCTGCCACCAATAGAATGCTTTAAAACACTAAATTTCCATTGATGTAATGCCTTGTGAACCTCTATACTCTTACCCCTTGTATAGCAATGCATTGGGAACCTCTATATTCTTACCCCTTCTATAGCAATGCATTGCTATACAAGGGAACCTCTATATCCTTATCCCTTGTATAGCAATGCCTTGGGAACCTCTATATTCTTACCCCTTGTATAGCAATGCCTTGGGAACCTCTATATTCTTACCCCATGTATAGCAATGCCTTGGGAACCTCTATACTCTTACCCCTTGTATAGCAATGCATTGGAAACCTCTATATTCTTACCCCTTCTATAGCAATGCATTGCTATACAAGGGAACCTCTATATTCTTATCCCTCGTATAGCAATGCCTTGGGAACCTCTATACTCTTACCCCTTGTATAGCAATGCATTGGGAACCTCTATATCCTTATCCTTCGTATAGCAATGCCTTGGGAACCTCTATACCCTTATCCCTTGTATAGCAATGCCTTGAGAACCTCTATATTCTTACCCCTTGTATAGAAATGCCTTGGGAACCTCTATATTCTTACCCCTTCTATAGCAATGCCTTGGGAACCTCTATATTCTTACCCCTTCTATAGCAATGCATTGGGAACCTCTATATCCTTATCCCTTGTATAGCAATGCCTTGTGAACCTCTATATTCTTATCCGTTGTATAGCAATGCCTTTGGAACCTCTATACTCTTACCCCTTGTATAGCAATGCATTGGGAACCTCTATATTCTTACCCCTTCTATAGCAATGCATTGCTATACAAGGGAACCTCTATATCCTTATCCCTCGTATAGCAATGCCTTGGGAACCTCTATACTCTTACCCCTTGTATAGCAATGCATTGGGAACCTCTATATTCTTAACCCTTCTATAGCAATAATGCATTGCTATACAAGGGAACCTCTATATCCTTATCCCTTGTATAGCAATGCCTTGGGAACCTCTATATTCTTATCCCTTGTATAGCAATGCCTTGGGAACCTCTATATTCTTACCCCTTGTATAGCAATGCATTGAGAACCTCTATATTCTTACCCCTTCTATAGCAATGCATTGCTATACAAGGGAACTTCTATATCCTTATCCCTTGTACAGCAATGCATTGGGAACCTCTATATTCTTAGCCCTTCTATAGCAATGCATTGCTATACAAGGGAACCTCTATATCCTTATCCCTTGTATAGCAATGCCTTGGGAACCTCTATATTCTTACCCCTTCTATAGCAATGCATTGGGAACCTCTTTATCCTTATCCCTTGTATAGCATTGCCTTGGGAACCTCTATATTCTTATCCCTTGTACAGCAATGCATTGGGAACCTCTATATTTTTATCCCTTGTATAGCAATGCATTGGGAACCTCTATATTCTTATCCCTTGTACAGCAATGCATTGGGAACCTCTGTACTCTTACCCCTTGTATAGCAATGCCTTGGGAACCTCTATATTTTTACCCCTTCTATAGCAATGGCTTGGGAAGCTCTATATTCTTCTCCCTTATATAGCAATGCCTTGGGAACGTCTATATTATTATCCCTTGTATAGCAATGCATTGGGAAGCTCTATATCCTTACCCCTTCTATAGCAATGCATTGGGAACCTCTATAGTCTTATCCCTTGTATAGCAATGCATTGGGAACCTCTATATTTGTATCCCTTGTATAGCAATGCCTTGGGAACCTCTATATTCTTACCCCTTGTATAGCAATGCCTTGGGAACCTCTATATTTTTATCCCTTGTATAGCAATGCATTGGGAACCTCTATAGTCTTATCCTTTGTATAGCAATGCATTGGGAACCTCTATATCCTTATCCTTGTATAGCAATGCCTTGGGAACCTCTATATTTTTATCCCTTGTATAGCAATGCATTGGGAACCTCTATTTTCTTACCCCGTGTATAGCAATGCATTAGGAACCTCTATATTCTTACCCTTTGTATAGCAATGCATTGGGACAGGGGCGGACTGACAGGACCCAGGGCCCCTGGTCCAAAAAGAGGTCTGGGCCCCCTGCAGAAATCGCCACATTGCCCCTTCATCTCCACAATGCCCCTTCATCTCCACCTTGCCCCCTTCATTTCCACATTGCCCCCTTCATCTCCACAATGCCCCCTTCATCTCCACCTTGCCCCCTTCATCTCCACAATGCCCCTTCCACATTGCCCCTTCATCTCCACAATGCCACTTCCACAATGCCCCCTTCATCTCCACAATGCCCCCTTCATCTCCATATTGCCCCTTCCACAATGCCCCCATCTCCACATTGCCCCTTCCACAATGCCCCCTTCATCTCCACAATGCACCTTCCACAATGCCCCCATCTCCACATTGCCCGTTCATCTCCACAATGCCCCCTTCATCTCCACAATGCCCCCATCTCCACATTGCCCGTTCATCTCCACAATGCCCGCTTCATCTCCACAATGCCCCTTTCTCCACATTGCCCCTTCATCTCCACAATGCCCCCTTCATCTCCACAATGCCCCTTCCACAATGCCCCCTTCATCTCCACAATGCCCCTTCCAAAATGCCCCCTTCATCTCCACAATACCCCTTCCACAATACTCCCATCTCCACATTGCCCCTTCCACAATGCCCCCTTCATCTCCACAATACCCCTTCCAAAATTCCCCCTTCATCTCCACAATGCACCTTCCACAATGCCCCCATCTCCACATTGCCTGTTCATCTCCACAATGCCCCTTCCACAATGCCCCCATCTTCGCATCGCTCCTTCCACCATGCCCCTTCATCTCCACACTGCCCCTACCTTCAGTCCCTCTATAGCAATGCTTTGGGAACCTCTATATTTTTATCCCTTGTATAGCATTGCCTTGAGAACCTCTATATTCGTATCCCTTGTATAGCAATGCATTGGGAACCTCTATATTCTTACCCCTTGTATAGCAATGCCTTGGGAAGCTCTATATTCTTACTCCTTGTATATTAATGTCTTGGCAACCTCTATATTCTTACCCCTTGTATAGCAATGCCTTGGGAAGCTCTATATTCTTATCCCCTGTATAGCAATGCATTTGGAAACTCTATATTCTTATCCCTTGTATAGCAATGCCTTGGGAAGCTCTATATTCTTATCCCTTGTATAGCAATGCCTTGGGAAGCTCTATATCCTTATCCCTTGTATAGCAATGCATTGGGAACCTCTATATTCTTACCCCTTGTATAGCAATGCATTGGGAAACTCTATATTCTTACCCCTTGTATAGCAATGCCTTGGGAAGCTCTATATTCTTATCCCTTGTATAGCAATGCATTGGGAACCTCTCTAGTATTCAAGTGGTTGAAAGATCCTTTTAAATTCATGGGAATTTTCATTTGTCCACTGTGGTGTATAGTTGGTTTACACCAGATTGGTTAATATGTCACTCACCAAATAATCCAAAATTGGGGAAATGCACCAAGGCGTGGTAAAGAGGTGACAAAGTGGAGATGACTTCTCCATTGATATTAAGTCTCCAGTTCCTATGTTGTTCTATGGAGCCTATGCACTAAGATCTCCAAAGTTGTAGCATAGGCTCCATAGAATAATATAGTAACTGGAGAAGTGATATCATTGAGAAGTCATTGCATCTTTATAAGCTCTTTATCACACCTTAATGCATGACCCTCAAGGTGTGATAAAGCAGTGATAACTTCTCCAATGATATCACTTCTCCAGTTCCTGTGTTATTCTATGGATCCAATGCACTAAGATCTCTTCAACGTTGGTCTTGCTCGAAATCATCTCTTCAGTTAAACAAAAAGATGACAGTAGGTCTTTAAATATCCTAAAGCTACTTGGTAATACCTGCCTACCAGCCACAACCCCACTTCCAGCAGAAACACAAACACCATGTTAAACAAGAGGGTTCCTCCTTGGCCATTTGAAATGTTGGGAGGAATGCTTTGAAGGGACAGTTATGTCCCATAAAAAATTATACTTGTTTTGTAGAGGTTTAAAAAATAAATTATGTCACACAAATCCTATCTCTCAAAACGCTATGGTTTGAGAGATATTCGCCTGTAAAGTTTCCCTTTTCCTGATGTCAGCTGTAAAGCTTACAGCAGGAGAATCGAGTCAGCTGACATGAGGAGGTTCTTCAGCAGAGCCGAAATCACATTATTTGAAAAGAACTACTTCATGGGAATGATCTACAAAGTGTGCTTTCAAACCAGGCACACTTTGTAGACCTTTCCAATGAAGTAATAATTTTTAAATAACTCAATTTCAGTTCTGGACCAGGATCTCCTGCTGTCAGCTAGACGCTGAAGTCAGGAGAAGAGAAGGGAAGGGAGGGAGGAACTTTACATACACATATCTCTCAAACCGTAAAGGTTTGAGAGATAGGATTTGTGCCAAATAGCTTATTTTTTAAATCTCTACAAAACAAGTATAATTTCTTTATGGGACATTAGTGGCCTTTAAAGCGCTGAAGGAGTTTGATGAATATCAGGTGTAGATCAGCAAAGATTGTAACCAGATCTGTGTAACGTTTATAATACAGGACGAAGAGTCCTTGACGTTAGCTGTCTTGGGATGCAGACAAAAGGAATCATAAGTATGAACCCTTTGAGTGCCAGAGGGGTATGCAACGCATTACTCTCTGGCACTCAAAGAGTTAAAGTGGAGTAAAACAGTTTTGGGGCAAATCAACTTCACCACTGGAACAATGAGCAATTCCAGCATTTTTAGATTGAGCTCTTCTAATTGTTTTGCACAGAGTTGAAGTTATCTATGACAGTGCTTCTCAACTCCTGTCCTCAGGACCCACTAACAGGCCAGGACTTAGGGATTTCTCTGCTAGAGCACAGGTGTGGTGATCAGAGGCTCATTCACACTATTAACTCACCTGTGCTCTAACAAGGAAATCATCAAATGCTGGCCTGTTAGTGGGCCCTGAGGACTGGAGTTGAGAAACACTGATCTATGGCATTTAGGGTTGCCACCCAGCCGGTATTTTACCGGCAGGCTGGTAAAAAATTGGCTTCTGTCCAATGTTAAGTCTATGGAGAGAATGCCATGGCTGGTATTTTTTTTTAAGAAAAGGTGGCAACCCTAATGGCATTTAAGTGGTTGAATGCCTGATTTACATCACTGACAATTTGGGAAAGGTTGGTGTCCCCTGTGGTGCAATTAGTTTGCCCCAGAAATGCTCTACTCCGCTTTGATACATGCGGCCCACGGAATGTTGTAAATGAGCAGTGAATAACTGATTATGAACATAAGTGGTTATATACCATACTAGTAGCTGTTGTCTGCATTTGTAAAACAACACACCAATAGAATTGACACAAAGAGTTATAAAATATAATATCACATTTAATAAAGCCCAGATATTTCTTGTGACAATTCTCCTTTAGACTATCTAGCATAAGTCAACTATATCAGATCTGGTGTAGAATAACAAATTAAGTCAGGTTCTATTAGATGCTACAGAAAGCTACAGCTCATAACTTTGAAATCAGTAGCATCCAAAAATGTCAATATTATTTGTATTTTTATTGTTTTTAGTATAAAGAAGATTTGATACTTTTCCATAGTTATTGCATGGATGGGGGGTCTGAAGGGGTAGGGGACAATAGCCTCTTGTATCCCCAACCATGGGTAGAAATGCGCTAAGGCGTGATAAAGTGGTGATAAAGTGGTGATGACTTCTTCAGTGATATCTCTTCTTCAGTTCCTACGTTATTCTATGGCGCCAATACACTAACATTTCTCCAGCTTTGGAGATCTTAGTACATAGTCTCTATAGTATAACATAGGAACTGGAGAAGAGATATCACTGCAGACATTATCTACACTCTTTATCAAACCTTGGTGCATCACCCCCAGGAATTGTTGTCTCTAATATCTGTAAACTTAGAAAGAGAATGCTCTGATAAAATATAGAGGCTCTAATTAATTACCTCATTGTATTACACATAGCTAAGAGTCAGTTCAGCACCTTGAGGAGTACTACACACGATAGTTAAAGGGATAGTAATGTTTCACAAAAACAGCATCTCCAATTAATCTTCATAGTATTTTGGTCATGGAGAGTTGTAGTTCAAGAGTATTTGAATGATAAAGTATCCCCCTCCTGCCCCTTTTACCTAGTGTAAGCCTCCTCCCATCAGATGAGGAATCTGGTCTCTTGACCAGACAGCTCACAGTAAGGGACAATCTTCTTACTGTGAGAACCAGTGGCGTAACAATAGGGGTCGCTGCGTTCGCACCTGCGACTGGGCCTGTCACTCCAGGGGCCCGGCCACCGCCTGCGACCCCCTTGCCCGCAGCAGTCACTTAGCTGATCTCCCACTCGGCGCGCCGCTCTAGTAATACAGAGCACTGAGAGATGACATCATCTCCCAGCCTCTGCATTACTAGAGCGGTGCGCGGAAGCTTCAGTTCAAGAGATCTGTGCCGAAGGAGGAGATATTCACAAGCAAAGTTTCACCTCACTGACCAAAACGGTCAAGTCTGCCATCTAGTTGTCAGATTTGGAATCCGGTCCAGAGATCAACTGGTGGCTCTTCAGCAGAGCCGAGATCTCAAGATATAAAAATAACTATTTCATTGGAAGGGTCTAAAAAGTGTGCTTTCAAACCAGGCACACTTTGTAGACTATTTGAATGAAGTAGTTCTTCTTATATCTTGCGATCTCGGCTCTGCTGCAGAGCCACAGCCGGTCCACGGACCGGATTCCAAATCTGACAGCTAGATGGCAGACTTGACCGTTTTTGTCAGTGAGGGGAAACTTTGCTTGTGAATATCTCTCAAACCATAAATGTTTTAGAGATAAGACTTATATCGTTCTTCATGTTTTTTTAATGCCTACAAAATAAAATAAAGATAAAATAAAGTATTACTATCCCTTTAATCTCTAAGCAGGAGAAGGACGTAAATAATGTCTGATACTAAGTCAGTAAAAAGCAGTCATTGTGCCCTGTTAACTCCTGGGGGGGATATGCACTGAGGTGCGGTAAAGAGGTGATAAAGGGGAGAAAATATCTCCAGTGGTATCACTTCTCCAGTTCCTATGTTTTTCTATGGAGCCAAAGCACCAAGATTTCTCTAACATGGGAGATCATAGTGCATAGGTTCCATAGAATAGCATAGGAAATAGAGAAGTGATATCACTAGAGAAGTCTTCACTGTTTTATCATTTCTTTATCAAGCTTTAGCATACCAGAGAGCTCTCCGGATTTGCCCCAGAGACTCCGGTTTTGACACTGCTTTACCGGGTCTCGGGGGCAGAGGCTGATTCCTCCAGATGTGGGGAGTTACTATTAAAACTCTACCCACTCCTGCTGTTTCCTCTGTTGTAACTCCTTCCCCAACCTTCTTTTGAGCTCTGTCTCAGACCTTTAAGCCCTCTCCCCACCCGCGTGTCAAGCCCCGCCCCTTTTTGACATGATTCGCTTCATTATTCTCACCCCTTGCTGCACCAGAGGACTCCCCTCCGGGAGGACATCAATGGAAAGTTCCCAGGTACGCTCCTTAGTGCATAACGCTCATACTGTTCTTAACTGTGTTGAAACAAGGAAGAATTTCCTTAGTCAATATGTAATTAAAATTTAATTATATTTAAACAATTTGGGTTTTAAAGTGGATTGAAGTAAAGGTTACATTTCTGAGACTGTTAACTATCATGTGTAGGACTCCTCAAGGAGCTGACCTGACTCTTACCTACATGTAACACGACATGTGTACCATTATAGTAAGTGTCTCTGCTAGCAATGATCTAATGCTTTACACTGTACTGGTCTGGCAACCTGTATGTAAGATTTACATTTTTCTTTTCAGATAAAACAGTTCATCAATAAAGTATTAGACAATAAGAATTTATTGATGTCCACCGTCAAAGGTATAGACCAATATTCTCAATATTCTTCTGTACAGTCTGTTAGGGTACAATTATGTATACAATGTATATGTTTGGGCAATTACTGGTTTATAATTATTATCACCAATATATTGTTTTGAACAATTTGTTATCTCAGTGTAGGTATAGTGACCCGAACATTTAGATTTTTCTTTTTGATGCTTTTTTGGGAACGGTAATATTCAAAATATCTATGTCTTATAGACATAGGAGTTTTCATATAAAGCACAATATCCATTTAACTCTTTGAGTGCCAGAGGTGTGTGCAACGCATTGCTTTGCAATGCACTGCACACCCCTCTGGCTCACAAAGGCTTAAATGGATATTGTGCTTTATATGAAAACTCCTGCCCATCCTACCTTATTTTCCATTGGTATGGGATGCTGAGGGGTTTTGCCACTGACCACATCATCCATCCAATGGAGTTGTTCTCGTATCATACTCCGAGGGGCCAGCTGTATCCTTCAGCGGTAGCCCCTGCTCCTTCTTACCTCTTAAAGGGATAGCAATGTTTCACAAAAACAGCAGCTCCAATTAATCTTCATAGTATTTGAGCCATAGAGAGTGTTATTTCATTACTGTCAGAGTTGTAGTTCAAGAGTAATTGAATGATAAAGTATCCCCCTCCTGCCCCTTTTACCTAGTGTAAGCCTCTTCCCCTCAGATGTGTAATCTGGTCCACAGACCAGACAGCTCACAGCAAGGGACAATTTTCTTACTGTGAGAACAATGAAATTCCTTCTCCCATTGACAGGTTTTTCCTTATGCTCACTGAAGATTGTCCCTCTCTGCAATCCATCCGGACAGTCTTGCTGCTCTGAGCTGAGCAGTGTTGCATCAGTAAAAGGGGCGGGAGGGGGATACTTTATCACTCAATTAATCTTGAACTACAACTCTGACAGTATTGAAATACCACTCTCCATGGCCCAAATACTATGAAGATTAATTGGAGCTGCTTTTACTATGAAACATTACCATCCCATTAAAATTAGGCAATGGCCTTTGTAGTACAGTTGGTTCATGAAACAGATATACAACAAATGCTCACACAAAGTTTATCACCCTTATTTGCAGCAGCATGAAAAAAAGAGACTTCTGTCTCATTCTGTCACATGCCTTACATGTACACTTGTCAAATCATCATTTAAAGTAATTGACATGCATTTTCATGACAAAATGTGGTGCATTCTTAAGTCAAACGTTTTAACACCTCAAGATAATGCCTCTCTTTTTCATTGAACAGAAATTCTCTATAGGGACTCATGAAACAGTGCCACCTAAAGGTCACTTTTATGCAACATTTTGATAGACGAAAAATGTGTAATGATACATACAAACACACACATACACACACACACATATACTTTTTTTTAATGAATTTATTTAAGTAACAATCACTAGAGCCCTGCAGCATGTAGTTTTCATAATTTTTCAGTTTTAAAGGGATTATCTGGCAAGCCAATGTACAAATTTACCAGTGCAGCTCTTCAAGGTATGCACTATAGGGTATGTCCACTGTAGTGAACACCAAAGGACAATCTACACCAGAGTTAGGACTTTAAAGCCAGCAAACCCTATAGACTTAGCCCATATCATGTGCAGAGAAAATACATAATTGTCTCTACTTCTTGTTTTATGGTATATCATTAACCCTTTCAGTGCCAGAGGAGTATGCAATGCATCGCAGAGCAATGAGATGCACACCCCCTGGCACTGAAAGTGTTAAACAAGGCATAGAAGGTAAAAACTCCCCAAAAAAAACACATAGACTGCTCCACTGACTTCTGCTTTGTGCAATATGCATTAAGGAAAGGATTTTTGGGGTGCATAGCTAGTAGACTGAAAAGACAGGGTTAAAATGTATTGCAGCTCTTGATTTGACATGGAATCGCCTTAGTGCATGCACCTAGCTGTCATACACATTATATGTTTATATACATACTAGTGTAAAAGCCCGTGTACACAGGCCAAGGTCCAGGTGACGTTAACCCTTTGTGTGGCAGAGGGGTATACAATGCATTGCAAAGCAATGCATTGCGTACCTCTCTGCCACTCAAAGGGTTAAGAGGTGGGTCCTTCTCTGTTTCCTGCCGCCGACACAGTCAAGCACTGTAGAGACTGCCAGAAAGCACAGAATGCTCCCAGCACAGAACTCCCAGTATTCTGTGCTCCCAGCATTCTGTGTGTTTGCACAGTCTCTACTGCACATGACGGCTTCTGACAAACATCCTAGACAATTATTACATAGGATAATGCATATACACAAAGGCAAATGTTTGGCCTTGTAAATACCATATTTTTTACATAACTCATAGGGCCATATGTTCAAAGAAGTAGTGAAATAGCTTCTGTCATTTGTAGCAACATTTCAAAGTAGTGTCAATGGGCTCATTAATATTTTCAGAGAGTGTCGGTTGTGATCGGAAAAGTCGTTTTGTCATTGAAGTACGATTCCTGACTGAAATTGTCATATGTAATGACAAAAATGTCATAACTAATGACAAAAATGTCAGTATACAGGTATGGTAATTGTGCGCGTGTTGTGTTTTCTTCAATTATTATAGGTTTCTCACATTCAGAACTTCACATTACCTCCACTTTTTTCTTATTTTGTCTTTTGCAAGATTTTATTTTGTCGTTGTATATGACAAATTTTCTTTTCCTGCCACGGTCCCTTGCTCCGCCCCTTTGTCCAGCAATTCTGGAGTTGTGTCGTACACAACGGACATTAGTAGTTTTTTTTGTTGTATACTCTATACAAAATATTTCGTTCATGCATACATTTACTTATTTTTGTCGTTCATATGACATTTTTTTCTCGTTATCCCTTTGAACATATGACCCATAATGTTTTACCAAGTAGAAAAACCGAGAAAAAAGAGAGAAGAAAAGACAACGCACCAGAGATCTAAGTGTAGTCTGTCAAATAGTTGGATGAGAAAAAACGAGAATATGTATACAGATAAACTGAATTTATTGGGACAATAAAATACAAAACATTCCTATGTTAGGATAGTAATAGTCTCAAAAACTGGTATTTTGGAGACTATGAGAAATGTAGCAGAGTCCCAAAATACTAGTGTAGAGGAAACACTGGAGAAGCAATTCAATGTTGTAACCAATATATTAAACACAAACGTAATGAGAGGGGAAGCGTTTCAAAACTTCCCCCTCTGAGTAGATGCTCACCGGATATATTCTTTATATTAAAACGTATAGTGTAATTAATACAGTCTGCTCACCAGAGTTCCTTTTGAAGTATAGCGCGTCAACCATAGGGAAGTCCTTTCCCATTGCTCACGCTTCTGCGATCTGTCTCTGGTCCGTTCGTATCTCCGGTTCAGATGACAGTCAAATACGATGCGCAGCCAATGAATGGGGTCCGCTTCCTCTTACCCGACCGTAACAATCCAGTTCAAATGTCTCGTAGGGTTTTTGAGCTAAAATCCAAATAGAGCTACACTAACAGCATAACCAATTTCCCTTGTAAGATCTATGGTATCAATCATGTCACTGTACTTAAATTGTAAGCTTTATGGTATCACTAGAGTATCCGCATTTCAGCTGTAGGCTATGTGGTCTCGTTTGCCTTACTTAACAGCATTAATGCCAGTATTAAAAGTAACTAAAGGGGATGGGCTGCAGCGACTGAAGAAATGGGTCAGTAGATTGAATTTGCCCCCCAGGCCACAAGTTCCCAGCCCTCTCCTGTTTGTTACACCTTAAAAGGGGAACTCTCACCTCTAATAAACTTGTCTTCATCTTAAAGTTCCCTTGTAGTGAATCTGTCACCCATTTTTTTGTTCATATAATTCTTTATTGCCCGAGGTATTGCCTTTTAAAGTTAAGGCGGTGATGTTGGTTCTGTCTTGGTTGTGGTCCAGCTCTGTACCTCAGCCTGTCAATCATCCTCTGTTCCCCTCCCAAGTATTGTCTCTCCTTCCCGCCTCCTCCGATGATGGAGAATTCCAGCATATGATCTGGCGCTCTGTCTTGCAAATGTGCGTCCACAACATTGTACAGACACAGATTGAGAGCATACATGAGCTTAGTCCATTATAAAAAGTGGCAGTCCACTTGCCTCTGTGGCTATTTTTATTTTGGACTGGCACTTTTTATAAATGACTGAGCGCATGAATGCTCCCAGTCTGTGCCTGTACAGTGACCTGCAAGAGAGTGCGCCAGGTCATATGCTGGAATCCTCCATCACTGGAGGAGATGGGAAGGAGGCAATACTTGGGAAGGGGAACAGAAGAAGATTGTACCGCAGCCAAGATGTCACCAGCATAACTTTAAAAGGAAATATCTCTGGCAATAAAGAATTATTTTGAGAAAAAAATGAAAAAATGGGTAACAGCTTCGATACAAGGGAACTTTAAGATGAAGATGTTTACTAGAGGTGAGAGTTCCCCTTTAATAAGCACTTTGGGGTGAGTGTAAGAATCTGCCAGCACAGCTCCGGTGGTGTTAGCCTCCAATGCCAGCGGATGCACTTAGGGGTATTCCTTGGCGCAAATGATCACTTTAATGCATATCAGCACACAGGGCTGGATTTACATCTGAGGCTCTACTAGGCAAAAGAACCTATGGTGCCCTTAGCTCCACCCATGGCAACACCCCCTCTCATTTGACCCACCGCCAGATCAATACACTATTGCCTGTTACATAAATTACTCTTACCCTGATACACACAGAAAGAAAGCTCTTAACCCACTGGTTTCTATAGAGGTCTTCACAATACATTGCATGCAATATGCTGGAAATCTCTCTGGTATTCAAGGGCTTAAATAATGGTCAGTAGGGGGTCTGTGTTCTAACCTCCATAAACCAGGAGCACTGGGATTGCCCTGGCCACAACCACAGCTCAGTATGTGGGTGGGGTCAGCACAGCTGAGGCTCCTCTCAGACCTTGGTGCTCTAGGAAGTCACATTCTATGCCCAGGGATGGATTTCCCAAAAGGCAGAATAGACAAGTGCCTGGAGCTCCAAATTTTGAGGGGTGCCTCAGCTATGCTGGCCACACCCACATTCTGAATTATGGTTGTGGCCAAAGCAACCTCAGTGTTCCTATACAATCTATTATATAACCTCTCAGATGCTAGCAAGATCTCTAGAGCATTGGTTTGCAATGTGTTGGAGATCTGTCTAGCAACCAAGGAGTTACAGTTTTTTTTATTCTTTCTATTTATAGGCCAAGTGTATTTTCTGTACCAGGAAAGAGTAAATGGGACTAGGGGCAGGGTCATGTGAAGGATGAGGGTGTTGTCATGGGCGGAGGTGAGGGAGACTAGAGTGGTTTGCCTAGAGTAAATGTGGACTTGTCTTTACCTAATGGGAAATCTGGCCCTGCTGGCACATACACTTCTCCATCCTTAAGATTTTAATGCCAGCAATCCTCATTAACCTGCCCCACAGCATCTGCAGGAAAATAAAGTTAAATTGCGCCATTACCTCTGTGCCCTGTTTAGTACATGGTGTTAGTACAGAGGAAAGGAAAGCCCTGAGATACGAATACACTCCCACACTACCCTGCCTTTGGAACAAGAGATATTATGTGGAGAATTTTAAGTATGAGTAGCTTGGTGTATTGACCTTAGCCATGAGCAGGACTAAAAAAATCAGTTCTAGAACCTGGATTAGTGTGGGATTGTGTTCATACATCGTCATACCTGGGAACTTTGACTTCTGGACTTCCCGGAGTGGAGCCCCGTGGTGCTGCTCTGTGGAGAAAAATGATGTGATTCATGTAAAAAGGGGTGGGGCTTACTCGCAAGTGGTGGCAGGGCTTATCATACATGCTCAGAGAAGGAGGAACAGGCTGGAGAAGTAGGAGAAGTGGGTGGGGAGTGGGAGGAACAGACTGGGAAGACACAGGCCTGGTGCAAGGCTTTTTGCAACCCTAGGCAAAACCTCATTTTGCTGCCCCCTTGTCTCCACACCTTGTGTACCTCCCCTTTATGCCCCAATCATTTATTCTCCACCTCTTCTAATGATTGTTACCTTAGCCCCTTTTATGTGTTAATTAACAGATGTTTTTTGTCTCAAAGTTAGAGGACAGCTTGTCATTGTCACAGTAACCCATGTTTTTGCACGCAACACTTTACTACACTAGGTAATTTTGGATATTTTACCATTTTCCCCCCATTAAGAGGGTCGTTAGGGAGGTATGGCCCCCTGATATCGCCTAAAGAGGGACACTTGGGAGGTACAGACCCCTAATATCTCCTAAAGAGAGAGAGACCTGGGAAGTATAGAACCCTAATATCTCCTAAAGAGGGACACATGGGAGGTATGGACCCGTAATATCTCCTAACGAGAGAGACCTGGGAGGTACGGACCCCTAATATCTCCTAAAGAGAGAGACCTGGGAGGTATGGACCCCTAATATCTCCTAAAAAGGGACACTTGAGAGGTATGGACCTCTAACATCTCCTAAAGAGGGAGGCCTGGGAGGTACGGACCTCTAATATCTCCTAAAGAGGGACACTTGGGAGGTATGGACCCATAATATCACCTAACGAGAGAGACCTGGGAGGTAAGGACCCCTAATATCTCCTAAAGAGAGAGACCTGGGAGGTATGGACCCCTAATATCTCCTAAAGAGGGACACTTGGGAGGTATGGTCCCCTAATATCTCCTAAAGAGAGAGACCTGGGAGGTATGGACCCCTAATATCTCCTATAGAGGGACACTTGGGAGGTACAGCCCCCTAATATCTCCTATAAAGAGGGACACTTGGGAGGTGCAGACTCCTAATAAAAAGGGACAGTTCAGAGATATGGCAGCATAGAGAACAAATGAAAATTATCATTGATCTGAATTGGGCTTTTAATTCCCCGAATGATAGAGAGGGCTCCAAGACATTGCAAAACAATGTGTTGTTGACTTCTCTAGCAATAAAGGGGTTAAAAGTCCCATTTAAAACAGTGGACATTTGGATCAATTTATTTGGTCACTAGGTGCAATTTGTTTACTCCACAACTGATCATTTTTTTTTTGTACATGGAGCCTTAACCCTTTGAATGCTAGAGGGGTATGCAGTGCATTGCAAAGCATTGTGCTTTCTTCTGGTACTCAAAGGGTTAAAAATAAGGTCACTCCCATTAAAGCAGAACAAAAGCCTCCTAACAATACATTAATGAGGAAAGTAACACAGCTGGCGGACTTCACTGCCATTCATACTACTAGGTCTTTTTTGCTTCCCTCTCACATACATTGTGTCAGTGTCCTGCATCTGAGAGGCAGAGAGCCATATATTCAGGATAAGGGGGCAGGGTGTCCCATCACAGCGAGAAACCTTACAGTGTGTCTATCTTCCCTGCCGGGTGGCCTTCTATCCTCCACCCTACCTCTCTTCTAACAAGGCTCTCCTTCCCCCACCAACACAAATATATATTTCTCCCTCCCACCAAGCCTCTTACACCCTCAACAAGTTAACCCTTTGAGTGCCAGAGAGGAATCTAATGCATTGGGTACCACAGGCGTAACTAGAAGCCACGGGGCCCTGGTGCAAGAATTGCCATGGGCCCCCTGACCACATTGGCCACCTCCACATTTCCCCTCAATCTCCACATTGCCCCTCAATCTCCACATTGCCCCCCATCTCCACATTGCCCCTTCCACAATGACCCTCAATCTTCACATCGGCACTTCCACAATGACCCTCAATCTCCACATTACCCCCATCGCCACATTGCCCCTCAATCTCCACATTGCCCCTTCCACAATGCCCCTCAATCTCCACATTGCCCCCCATCTCCACATTGCCCCCCATCTCCACATTGCCCCTTCCACAATGACCCTCAATCTCCACATCGGCCCTTCCACAATGCCCCTCAATCTCCACATCGCCCCTTCCACAATGCCCCTCAATCTCCACATTGCCCCTTCCACATCGCCCCTTCCACAATGCCCCTTCCACATTGCCCTTAAATCTCCTACCTCCCTGGTGGTCCAGTGGCAGAGGACAGGTCTGTGCCTCTTTCTGCACAGACCTCTTCTCCCGCGCTGTCCTCTTCAGTAATGCAGAGTGCTGGGACATGATGTCATCTCTCACTGCTCTGCATTACGAGAGTGCCGGTCTGCAGGAGGGAATACTGATCTCCCCCGGCAGACCGGCACTCTCGAAATGCAGAGCCCAGTGCTCTGCATTTCTTAATTGTGGGCGTCAGACGAGGGGGTAGCAGGGGGAGGCCGGGCCCTTGGAGTGTCCGGCCCGGTCACAGGTGCGACCCCTGCAACCCCTATAGTTACACCACTGTTGGTTACCTTTCTGGCACTCAAAGGGTTAAACCATAAACCCCAGTGCGAGCACACACATACGTGACCCTTCTCCAAAGGATTACTGTCCCACTCATATCTTTCTCCTACACAAGCTGCCCTAATCATATGTACACTGATATACACATCGTTCTGTCTGAACTTCTCTCCTTCCACACAGACAGCGTTCAGTCTCTACTGCTGCCACCTTGCAATGCATCAAGAGAGGAGATCTCTGGAGCGACACCTTGCTTGGTGCAGAAGGCAGGTTCAGCAGGCTATCTCTTGCATTTATAGAAACGGGACAGAGATACAGAGTGCCTGCGCCCACCCAGACAGTAAAGTCTTGTTTAACCGCTTGTTGTGATTTGTGGAACGTCTCACAGAAATAACAACTGTGCTTTTACAGTGGGGATATTTTGGATTAAAAAAAATACTGTGACACAATTTACAAGACAGAAACTAGCACCGTTTCTGCTATTTTCACTTCTGGTTATGAGCTCCCAATAGATGTGCGCCCTTGGCCGGCGCTTACCTCGCCTATAGGTGGCGCCGGCCCTGGAAAGACACAGAAGTGGGCAGCGTTTGATTACATACTCCCCACATCGGAAGAATTAGCCTCTGCCCCGTAGACCCAGTAATAAATGGCAGCAAAAAATGGGGTCTACAGGTCAAATCCAGAGAGTTCCCAGATACATACATCCCCCTTCCTGTATTCAGCCTTTAATTAAGGGAATGGAGGACTTGACATATGAGGAACGACTAAACAAACTTGGTTTATTTACTCTAGAGAAAAGACGACTAAGAGGAGACCTTATCACATTGTACAAGTATATGAGAGGTCAATACAAGGATCTCTGCAGTGAGCTATTTATTCCAAGGCCTGATCAGGTGACCAGGGGACACCCCTTGAGATTAGAGGAAAGTTGGTTTAAACTTCAGCAGAGGAAGGGTTTTTTTACAGTAAGGTCTGTCAAATTGTGGAATTCATTGCCCAGGGAGGTAGTTATGGCAGATACAATGGATACATTTAAGAGAAGATTAGATGCATTTCTTTCAAAAGGGAGCATGCAGAGTTATACTGTTTATCAGTAGGCTGATCAGGAAGGTCTGATAAAGACTAATTTAATTGGTAGCAGGAAAGCTATAAAATTCTCAGTTACTGAGGTATGAGGCGAAGGTTGAACTTGATGGACTTGTGTCTTTTTTCAACCTAATTTACTTTCTTACTATGTTACTATGTTACTATCACAGAATGTTGACTGTACAGCTTATTGTTATTTGTCATGTATTTCCCAGGCCAAAATTACCATGGTAGCATTCCAAGCCCAATTTTTCAAATCCTGTCAATAATCGGGAGTGAAGACGGTTTGCTAGTAGATTTGAAAGTAAGTTTTCTTTTTTCTTGACCTGTTTCCATTATAAAGTGCAATTTATAGAAAAATATGCACAGCTATTTGTGAATGTAGAAAAAAGTAGTTAATAAAAACGTGCTCTTCTATTCTGACAAAAGCAACAATGGAATACTGAAAGGAACAGCATCTGCTTCTCCCATAATGTGTAAGAGGAATGGACCTAATGTGTAAAGAAACTGGAGCAAATCGCTGCACTGCATCGGACAAACACAAATTCACCAAATTCCCATTGATCTAAATTATATGTTTAACCCTTTGAGTGCCGGAGGGATATGCAACTCATTGCAAAGCAATGCATTGTGGACCCCTCTGGCACTCAAAGTGTTAACTCCTTGAATGCCAGAAAGGTATCCAAGACAATGGAAAGCATATCAGAGACTGAAAATCTTATTTAACACAACGGTAATTTGCATATGCCCCGTGCAGACACACAACACACACATAAACTGAATAAATGATTTAGAGCAAGACTAATGCATTTTACTTACACAGTCTAATTTATAAACACATATACTGAAGTTTATACAAACATTAAGGACCAGCGGTCCTGGGGTTGGTTTCCCTTTAAGGACCAGATTGACAACTTCAGCGTGCTGGCACATGTTACTGATCATGTGTGCCGGTGTGCAGAACAGGGGTGTGATAGTGACTGCTCCAATTTCAGACCCCTCTACTATTCACAGTGCTTCCGCAGGAGCGCTATGAATAAAAAATAAGTGACATGCCAGGACCGTCACAGGTCCTTTAGGCAAGGACAGCAGTGATGGGCCTGACACATCACTTGTTCTTAAGGTGTTAAAGTGAATTTTATTGCTGTGGAGCAGTGTGATACACATATATACACACCACACAGTCTGGTCTCCTGAACACATGGACACCAGGGTGATATACTTATATACACATCACACAGTCTGATCTCCTAAACACAGGGACACCAGGGTGATACACTTATATACATACCGCACAGTCTGATCTCCTAAACACAGAGACACCAGGGTGGTACACTTATATACAAACCACACAGTCTGATCTCCTAAACACTGGGACACCAGGGTGATACACTTATATACACACACCGCACAGTCTGATCTACTAAACACAGGGACACCAGGGTGATACACTTCTATACACACCACACAGTCTGATCTCCTAAACACAGGGACACCAGGGTGATACACTTATATACACTTCTGTTTGTCACACTTATATACACACCACACAGTCTGATCTCCTAAACATAGGGACACCAGGGTGATACACTTATATACACACAACATAGCCTAATCTCCTAAACACAGGGACACCAGGGTGATACACTTATATACACACCACACAGACTGATCTCCTAAACACAGGGACACCAGGGTGATACACTTATATACACACCACACAGTCTGATCTCCTAAACACAGGGACACCAAGATGATACACTTATATACACACCACACAGTCTGATCTCCTAAACACAGGGACATCAGGGTGATACACTTATATACACACCACACAGTCTGATCTCCTAAACACAGGGACACCAGGGTGATACACTTATATACACACAACATAGCCTAATCTCCTAAACACAGGGACACCAGGGTGATACACTTATATACACACCACACAGTCTGATTGCCTAAACACAGGGACATCAGGGTGATACACTTATATACACACAACACAGTCTCATCTCCTAAACACAGGGACACCAGGGTGATACACTTCTATACACACCACACAGTCTGATCTCCTAAACACAGGGACACCAGGGTGATACACTTATATATACACCAGACAGTCTGATCTCCTAAACACAAGGACACCAGGGTAATACACCTATATACACACCACACAGTCTGATCTCCTAAAGACAAGGACACCAGGGTGATACACTTATATACACACCACACAGTCTGATCTCCTAAACACAGGGACACAAGGGTGATACACTTATATACACACCACACAGTCTGATCTCCTAAACACAGGGACACCAGGGTGATACACTTCTATACACACCACACAGTCTGATCTCCTAAACACAGGGACACCAGGGTGATACACTTATATACACACCACAGAGTATGATCTCCTAAACACAGGGACACCAGGGTGATACACTTATATACACACAACATAGCCTAATCTCCTAAACACAGGGACACCAGGGTGATACAATTATATACACACCACACAGTCTGATTGCCTAAACACAGGGACATCAGGGTGATACACTTATATACACACAACTCTGTCTCATCTCCTAAACACAGGGACACCAGGGTGATACACTTCTATACACACCACCCAGTCTGATCTCCTAAACACATGGACACCAGGGTGATACACTTATATATACACCAGACAGTCTGATCTCCTAAACACAGGGACACCAGGGTGATACATTTCTATACACACCACACAGTGTGATCTCCTAAACACAAGGACACCAGGGTAATACACTTATATACACACCACACAGTGTGATCTCCTAAACACAAGGACACCAGGGTTATACACTTATATACACACCACACAGTCTGACCTCCTAAACACAAGGACACCAGGGTAATACACTTATATACACACCACACAGTCTGATCTCCTAAACACAGGGACACCAGGGTTATACACTTATATACACACCACACAGTCTGATCTCCTAAACACAAGGACACCAGGGTAATACACCTATATACACACCACACAGTCTGACCTCCTAAACACAAGGACACCAGGGTAATACACTTATATACACACCACACAGTCTGATCTCATAAACACAGGGACACCAGGGTGATACACTTATATACACACCGCACAGTCTCATCGCCTAAACACAGGGACACCAGGGTGGAAAAGAGGGACAGAGGGATTTGGGTCTCAGAAAGGATCTATCCCTAATAAAGAGGGACTCAGAGAGGGAAATGGAACAATTGGAAAACTCTCAGAGCAATGAAACTCACATTCATATTTTTCGTTAAACTTCAGTATATGGGTTTAAAAATTAGTCTGTGTGATTCAAATACTCTCCTCTTACTATAAATCATTTATACAGCTGAACAAAGAGGTAGCAGTAGGTCATGAAGTAACTAAACATGCTCTATCAACTAGTCCTGTCCCTTCCCCGTCCCTTTGGCCAATTTATTGAATGGGAGCTGTGTTCTCTGCCTCTCTCTTCCTTATGATCACAGCGAGGAAGAGAAAGGTAGAGAACAGGGACAAGGCAATGTATATTTACATGTCATAAGGAGAGGGTATGATTCCAAATAAGCATGGAGACATCTCTTGGGATAACAGTCCACAGCTTATTTAAATAATTCCAATCATTATTATTATTATTATTATTTAATCATAACAGTAATAATTCATGATCAATAAATCATTAACTGAAAGTCCTTTACAATCCACATTCCTTGAAACCAAACATGACCAAATTACCAGGGGTCCTGCTCAGGGCTGGCGCCACCTATAGGCGAGGTAGGCATCAGGCCTAGGGTGCATATTCTCTGGGGGCACATCGGGCGCCCCGCTCACCACTTACTGCCCAAGTAAAAAAAAGTATGTTTCGGTGCTCTCCCTTGGCTGGCTATTTTTTTAATGTAGCACAGCGATACCGTTTCTCTCTCCCCCTCCGCTCCTTCAGTCCTGGACAAGGATTGAAGGAGCAGAGGGGGAGAGAGAAATGGGCATCGCTGTGCTACATTAAGGGGGGAATAACAGTCAAGAGGGGATCAAGAGTCAGATGGGGAGAGAGCCTAAGGGGGGATCAACAGTCAAAAGGGGGATCAAGAGTCAGACGGGAGAGAGAGAGTCAAAGGGGGATCAACAGTCAAGAGGGGGATCAAGAGTCAGATGGGGGAGAGAGAGAGTCAAAGGGGGGATCAACAGTCAAGAGGGGGATCAAGAGTCAAAGGGGGATCAAGAGTCAGATGGGGGAGAGAGAGAGTCAAAGGGGGGATCAACAGTCAAGAGGGGATCAAGAGTCAGATGGGGAGAGAGCCTAAGGGGGGATCAACAGTCAAAAGGGGGATCAAGAGTCAGACGGGAGAGAGAGAGTCAAAGGGGGATCAACAGTCAAGAGGGGGATCAAGAGTCAGATGGGGGAGAGAGAGAGTCAAAGGGGGGATCAACAGTCAAGAGGGGGATCAAGAGTCAAAGGGGGATCAACAGTCAAAAGGGGGATCAAGAATCAGATGGGAGATAGAGAGTCAAAGGGGGGATCAGCAGTCAAGAGGGGGAGAGAGTCAAAGTGGGGGAGAGTCACATATAGAGAACATACACTCTGTCACACTGATATGCATATAGAGAAGCATACACACATACTTACACACTGATATCCTTACAGAGACTCACACACACTGACACACTTATATACATATAGGGAACACACACTGACACACTTATATACATACAGGGAACACACACACTGACACACTTATGTATATACAGGGAACACACACACTGACACACTTATATATATACAGGGAACACATACTGACACACATGCACATATAGAGAACACACACAAACTGACACTTATACACATATAGGGAACACACTGACACTTAAACACATACAGGGCGGGGCATAAAGGAGTAGGACACAAGGGGTGGAGTCAAGGGGCAGCAAAATTAGGTTTTGCCTAGGGTGGTAAAAATCCTTGCACCAGCCCTGGTCCTGCTAGAATCCCAACATTCCTCAGCACTTACAGCTAAACCTACCATTTTCAGCACTTACATCTGAACCTACCATTTTCAGCACTTACAGCTGAACCTACCATTTTCAGCACTTACAGCTGAATTCCAAGAATGTCCCCACTACCATACACCTTAGCTTCAATTGGTAATGTCACCACCCACAACCTAAATCTGGTACAAACTCCCAAAAGGCTTCCGCCAGAGCATAGCTACCCATAGATTTACCACATAAGTTATCGATCTCTAGAAACAAACCTGGCAAGGACTAACCGCCCCCGAAGTGACATACAACCAAACACAACAAACACACCAAAAATAGGGAGGGAGGGATGCTTCTCCTTGTCTTCTCTTCCCCAAGACACTATCCACTTCCTGTCACCACCTTAATAACCCTTCCCTTACTGCTCTCCTAGCACACCCCAAACAGCCTTTCTGTACTCTTCATTCCCTTCCGGGCAAGTCTTTGCCTTTGTCATGTGGCTCCATTGATATACATTTTAGCTGTAGAAGTGACCACATGTGCAGAGCCACTGGAGAATGGCTGGAACTGACCGGTCTGGTCCTGGACCACTCAGTTACAGCCTTCCCACAATGATCACAGCGCAAACTCAGATGTGATGTGATTATTAACCCTTGATGTGCCAGGACCTTCATCCATCCTCAAAGGACAGATTTCTGTGTTGATCCTGGCACATCACTTGTCCTCAAGCGGTTAATTTGCCTTTTAACTACTTGGATGCAAGAGCAGAATATAACACTTTGAATTGAAATGTATTGGAGACCTATCTAGGTGTTAACAGCACATTGAAATCAATTTAATTTCTGAGAATGTTCATAACACACACACACACACACACACACATTCTTGCGCTCTCCCTCTCTCTCACTCTCTGGTTAGAAATGTAAGTATACTCTTACACCCAAAGTGGCATTCATCCTGAAAAAGGGACTCAATATCCACAAAATATTAAACCATTTTCTCTTTACATGGAACCTTATCACCTACAAACATCTTTGTCTTTTGAAAATAGCTTTTAAAATCACCTATATGTTGTATTAACCATTTTTTTATTTATATGAAAACTATTTTTGAGTAATTTAGATTTATTGATTATGCTAATTAAGTCATGCCATAAAAAACTCCATATCTTAAATCTACATTTCCTCCCCCACCTTCACAATGCATTTGACACTTCCCCTAGCAGTGATAGAGTTAGGTGCCATTGAGTGGTGGCTGTAACGTAAGGCTAAGGGAGGAACTTCTTCATGTCGTGCCTTAATCAGCATTATCATTCTTCATTACTCAAAAAACAGTTTTGTTACAAAACACAAAAAATAGTTAATGCAACATATGAGATTTTAGGTTAGATTTTTTAGGTGATACTGACCCTTTAAAGGGATAGTAATACTTCGTTTTAACTTTATTTTATTTTGTAGGCATTAAAAAAACATGAAGAACGATATAAGTCTTATCTCTCAAACCTTTATGGTTTGAGAGATATTCACAAGCAAAGTTCCCCTCCCGCCCCTTTTACCTAGTGTAAGCCATCTCTTCTCAGATGTGGAATCCAGTCCATAGACCAGACAGATAACTGAAGGGGACAATCTTCTTCCTATGAGAACAATGAAAGCCCTGCCCCCCTTGACAAGTTTTTCAGGTTTTCCCCTTATCTTAATTGAAGATTGTCCCTCTCTGCAATCTACCTGGGCACCTCCCTTCTGATCTGGCTGAGCAGTGTTACATCAGTAAAAGGGGCGGGAGGGGGATACTTTGTCATTGAATTACTCTTGAACTACAACTTTGACAGAATTGAAAAAACACTCTCCAAAGTCCAAATACTATGATACATAGTAACATAGTAGATAAGGCTGAAAAAAGACATGCGTCCATCAAGTCCAGCCCATACCAAAAACACCCCCGTTGATCCAGAGGAAGGCAAAAAAAGCCCCCTGGAGCCATTTGATGATTAATTAGAGCTGATTTTATTATGAAACATTACTATCCCTTTAAAGTGATTGTAATGTTGTAAAAAAAAACTAAATGGCTGAGTTTTCATTATATTATAAGAAACATTGCGCTATTTCAAACCACTTACATGTTCATAACATATTAACTCTAGAAGTATCCCCCGGCCTCCCCTTCTGGCCATGTCACTGCTGCAGCTCATGCAGGTTCGGACAGATGCGGCAAGGGACAAACCTCAGTATGCAAAGGAAAATCCTTGACGAAGGAAGGCAGGGTTTTCCTTATACGTACTGTGTGATGTTTGTCCTGCTCTGCAGCCATTGGGTAGCACAACGCGATTAGAGAATCAGTGGGAGGTGGCCAGAAGGGGCGGGTGGGGGATCCTTCTAGAGTTAATATGTTATGAACTACAGAAATGTAAGAAAACTCGGCAATCTTGTTTTTTTACAACATTATAATTCCTTTAAAGGGATAGTAATGTTTCATAATAAATGAAGCTCTAATTAATCATCATAGTGTTTTGACTTTGGAGAGTGTTATTTCAGTTCTTTCAGAGTTGCAGTTCAGGAGTAATTCAATGATAAAGTATCCCCCTCCCGCCCCTTTTACTGATGTAACACTTTTCAGCCAGAGCAGAAGGGAGGTGCCCAGGTAGATTGCAGAGAGGGACAATCTTCAATTAAGATAAGGGGAAAACCTGAAAAAACTTGTCAAGGGGGGCAGGGCTTTCATTGTTTTAATTGAAAGAAGACTGTCCCCTGCTGTTATCTGTCTGGTCTTACAACCAGATTCCCCATCTGAGAAGAGATGGCTTACATTAGGTAAAAGGGGTGGGAGGGGAAACTTTGCTTGTGAATATCTCTTAAACCATAAAGGTTTGAGAGATAAGACTTATATCATTCTTCATATTTTTTTAATGCCTACAAAATAAAATAAAGATAAAATGAAGTATTACTATCCCTTTAAGCTGAACCATACAACACAGCTGGACAGTCTGCACCTACAGCTCCAGGAATTCAAGAAAATATGCATCATGCAACCTCCTAAAGCTTTCTGGAGGTCTCTGTATGCTAGACGTGGACCTCTGCAGGAATCCCACAGCCATATATTCCCTGGGAAATAAGGCGGCCATATGAAAGGCTTCCCTTCTCCTTTAATTGTGCTCCCAGACTTACAGCTACTTGCATAAGCACATCTATCAAGAAATATAGGTCACACAAAAAACTGCCATGTGTCTTCATGCAGACAGATAGCCTCTCAAACAAGAGATATGGTTTCTGCTTTCCCTCCCATCTGCTTCTCCCAGCCAGTAAAATTCCACACTGCTCTCCAGTCTCCTCCCCACCACCCTGTTCTAGCTCATTTGCACAAACTGACCAACTGACAATCACATGTATCTTGTCAAGATGGATGCTCCCACTGAGGCAGAATGTGGATAGGACACAGTTTCACTCTAATAAGAAGAACTTTAGCAATTCTGAGGAAAAGCAAGTGCAATACAGGGGAAACTGTCCTCAGATTTAAATGGGGTCAGGGCCGGATTTACGTCTCAGGAGTCTGTAGGCACAGAAATCTGAAGTGCCCCCCCCCTCCCATTGGCCATCTCCACTTGACACCTCCACAATGCTCCTAATCTCCACACTGCCCCCATCACGTCCATATTGCCCTCTCATTGCTCCTATCATCTTCACATTGCCCCATCAGCTCCATATTGCCCCCATCAGCTGCATATTGCCCTCACATTGCCCCCCATCAGCTCCATATTGCCCCATCAGCTCCAACTTGCATCCCATCAGCTCCTTATTGCTCTCTCATTGCCCCTATCATCTTCACATTGCTCCATATTGCCCTCACATTGCCCCCATCAGCTCCATATTGCCCCCATCAGCTCCAACTTGCATCCCATCAGCTCCATATTGCCCTCTCATTGCCCCTATCATCTTCATATTGCCCTCATCAGCTTTATATTGCCCCCGTCAGCTCCATATTGCCCTCACATTGCCAGCCACCAGCTCCATACTGCCCTCACATTGCCCACATTAGCTCCACTTTGCCCTCACACTGCCCCCCATCAGCTCCACTTTGTTTTCACATTGCGGCCACACCCGTTTCCTACCTCCTCCCTTGTGGTCCAGCGGCATGGCAGGACAGGTCTGCGCCTCCTTCAGCACAGACCTGTAACTGCTGGAGCTCCCGCGCGGTGTTCTGCTCAGTAATGCAGAGCTCTGGGAGATGATGTCATCTCCCAGAGCTCTGCATTACTAAAGAGTTCATGAGGGGGCTCTGCAGCTAAAGGTCTGTGCCAAAAGAGGCGCAGACATGAGGGTTAGAATAATTAAAATAAATAAATAAAAATAAATTTAAAAAAACCTGGGTCCCAATGACAGGCGGCCCTCTGTGGGGTGCACCTGTAGGCAGATGCCTACTCTGCCTTATGAGAAATCCGACCCTGAATGGGGTGTTTATCCCATGAATGCTAGTGTGGTCTCTGACACATTGGTGGTTATATACTAAGGTGAGATAAAGAGGTGATAGCATGATAATGATGGGGAGATGCACTAAGGTGTGATAATATTGTGATAAAGTGGCAATAGCTTCTCCAGTGGTATCATTTCTACAATTCATATGTTATTCTAAGGAGCCAATGCACTAAGATTTCTCATGTGGGAGAGATCTTAGTGCATAGGCTCTATAGAATGTCATAGGAATTGTAGATGTGATATCACTTTATCCCACCTTTATCCCACCTTGGTGCATAACCCCCGATGTATTCAGTGACATCACTTCTCCAATTTCTATGTGATTCTATGGAGCCTATGCACTAAGATCTCTCCCACTTGAAATCTCTTAGTTCATTGACACCATAGAACAACATAGGAACTTGAGAAGTGTCATCACTGGGATAGTCATCTTATCACACATTAGTGCATCGCCTTCATTGTTTTGCAATGTGTTGAAGAACTCTCTAACATTAAAAAG
This sequence comes from Rhinophrynus dorsalis, assembly GCA_037306005.1. Classification (NCBI taxonomy): domain Eukaryota; kingdom Metazoa; phylum Chordata; class Amphibia; order Anura; family Rhinophrynidae; genus Rhinophrynus; species Rhinophrynus dorsalis. The sequence goes on from CM074727.1 coordinate 40,818,846, forward strand.
CCCCATTTAAATTAATAGCATACCTCCCAACATTTCAAATTGCCAAAGAGGGACACTTGTGCTCTAGTGGGTGTTGCTGGGGGTGTGGCTGGTGGGCGGGGTATTACCGAGAATATTTAGACTAATTCATGACCTATTGACACCTCCTTGTGTAACCTAATAAATGACTTATAAAAAGAACAAAGTATTTTATTTATACATACTAATTTGTAATCACATATACTGAGGTTTAAACAAACAATAATGTGAGTTTTATTGCTGCAGAGCAATGTGATACACTTATATACACACCACACAGTCTGATCTCCTAAAAAGAGGGACATCAGGGTGGGAAAGAGGGACAGAGGGATTTGGGTCTAAAAGAGGGACTGTCCCTCCTAAAGAGGGACACTTGGGAGGTATGTAATAGGGATTTGGGGATATTTCTATATGTCATCTGTAGTGCAGTTGTCTTGTTCCAGTGCAGCCTCTATGTGTAATACATCCATGTGGGTAATAAGATCTTTCCTAAATAATTCACACTGTTGAGATGAACACTTTGCTCTTTTTATTCTTGTATTGTAGTTGATCTATCTACAAGATGGTGATGAATATATTGAAGACCATCCTGTACCTCACACACCAAAGCCTGGGAAGTCAGACTTTGTATTTAGTGAAGGTTGGATAAATTACATAGCCTCAAAGATTCCTCTCGGTTTTACGGTAAGTATGCCACATTCATCCTTTAACCCATTAAAGATCATAAAGGTATGCAGTGCATTTATTTGCAATTCATTGTCCACTTCTCTGTTCCCTAAAGGGTTAACAGAGATGTATTAAAAATAACAAACCATTTTCATTGTACTTCAAATCCCTAACAATGTATCTAGGGTCTTCTGCAGGAAGCAATAGGAACCAGATGCACCACAGAGCAGGAATTCAGAGTCCCATTGATTTAAACTGGGCTTTTAAAGGCATAGTAATGTTTCATAATAAAAGCAGCTCTAATTAATCATCATAGTATTTGGACTTTGGAGAGTGTTATTTCAATTCTGTCAGAGTTGTAGTTCAAGAGTAATTCAATGACAAAGTATCCCCCTCCCGCCTCTTTTACTGATGTCACAGTAGAGCAGATCAGAAGGGAGGTGCCCAGGTAGACTGCAGAGAGGGACAATCTTCAATTAAGATAAGGGAAAAACCTGAAAAGCTTGCCAAGGGGGGCAGAGGTTTCATTGTTCTCATAGGAAGAAGATTGTCCCCTGCTGTTATCTGTCTGGTCTATGGACTGCATTCCACATCTGAGAAGAGTCTTACACTAGGTAAAAGGGGCAGGAGGGGGAAACTTTGCTTGTGAATATCTCATAAACCATAAAGGTTTGAGAGACAAGACTTACATAATTCTTCATGTTTTTTTAATGCCTACAAAATAAAATACATTTAAAACAAAGTATTACTATCCCTTTAAAAGTCTTTTTTTTAAATCAGTTCAATTTGTTAACATAGTTTTCTCTTATGGTGCAGTTGGTTTGCCCCAGAATTGTTAATCTTTTCTTCCTGCATATGACCCCTAACATAAAAAAATGAAAAAATATATCTTGTTGTGAACTGCATTAACCCTTTGAGTGCCAACGCGGTACACAACACATTGTTTTGCAATGCGTTGCGTACTGCTATGGCACTCAAAGGGTTAAAACTGACATATATTTATTCAATTTGCTTAATTTCAGTCTATGAAGAAAAAAAATGTCAGCTATTTACCCTATTGAATGCCAAATGGTGACCAGGGCATGGCAGTACAATATAACTTTCTTTACACAGAAAAATGTGTTGAAACATTCAGTATATCTCTGATATATTCTGTAATTACATATTATGTAATTCATTTTCACCAGCATTTTTGCATTTCTAAGTAACTGACAATGAGCTCAATGGATCTGTTTACAGAGAGCTTTCTGTCAGGGCAATGAAATCAAGTTTAGTGATAAAATATAAGAGAAACAGTGTTAAGTACAAAGAGCATTCAGTACTGCAGAGATACTATAGCATTGTATTACATCACACAGAGCATTCAGTGCTGCAGGGACAGTGTATCATTGTATAACATAGAATAGAGCATTCAATGCTGCTGGGAGAGTCTAATATTGGAGGGAGAATGTAACATTGTATTACACCACACAGAGCATTCAGTGCTGCTGGGAGAATATAGTACTGTAAGGAGAATGTAACATTTTATTACACCAAACAGAGCATTCGGTGCTGCAAGGACAGTGTAGCATTGTATTACGTAACAGTGTATCATTGAATTACACCACACAGAGCATTCAGTGATGCAGGGACAGTGTATCATTTTATTATTTCACACAGGGTATTTGTTGCTGCAGAGCCAGAGTATCATTGTATTACATCACACAGAGCATGCAATGCTGCTGGGAGAGTGTAATACTGGAGGAAGAGTCTAACATTGTATTACATCACAGAGCATTCAGTGCTGCAGGGAGAGTGTAACATTGTATTACATCACACAGAGCATTCAGTGCTGCAGGGAGAGTGTAACATTGTATTATATCACACAGAGCAATGTTGCAGGGAGAGTGTAACATTGTATTACCTCACACAGAGCATGTATTACTTTCTGTTTTGATTGTCTTTCAAATCTAGAACTGTCTGAAAACAGAAATTCAGTCTGCTGTCGGGAGCATAACATTTTAAAAAACAGGGGAAGATAAAACCATAATAAAAACTAGAGGCAATTTGACTGCATACTTTGTACTTGCACAATATTTATATTCAAATAACGGTTTCTGTTCCTGTAAGTGAACTGAATTCTTTGTGCTGCAGCTGTATAAAGTCACCCTCCAATAATTAAGCATATGGCGACTAGCTTCATAATAGTTCAATTAGATCTCAGAAGTACCCAATTCTAAACTAATCCTTAATCTTCGGAGACTAACGGCCAGATTAGTGCCGTCTGCGCACTTGCGCCGTCAGTCCCTTTCGGTTACCATAAGGTAACATGCAATGCCTCCCAGAGGAGACCGGGACTGACAGCACAGGCATGCAGACGTCTTTAAAGGGATAATAATACTTTACTATCCTCATATTGTAGTTATTTGCAAAATAAGTTAATAACCCCCAGGTTCATCTCTCAAACTTTGTGAGATAACTGAAGGCAAAGTTCCCCCCTCCCTCCCCCTTCCCTGAAGTCCACGTTGTGCTGACTGCAGGGATATCCAGTCTGACTTTCATCATGCTGCTCTGCAGCAGAGCCGCGATCGCGTTATTGACAAAGAATTATTTCACTGAAACAGTCTTCTACATGTGCTTGCAAACCAAGCACAAACCAAGCACATGTAGAAGACTGTTTCAGTGAAATAATTCTTTGTCCCTAACGGGATCTCGGCTCAGCTGCAGAGCCGCAAGCCTGTCGTATGACAGACTTCCCCTGCAGTTAGCACAATGCTGACTTCAGGGAAGGGGGAGGGAGGGGGAACTTTGCCTTCGGTTATCTCTCAGCCTATAAAAGTTTGAGAGATGAACCTGGGGGCTATTGACTTATTTTGCAAATACCTACACTATGAGGGATAGTAATAATAACGTATTACTATCCCTTTAAGACAAGATGTCTGCACTGATGCCTGGTTTCTGGTTGCTGAATATTAACCCCTTAAGGACCAGCGGTCCAGGGAAGTTACCTTACCTTAAGGACCGCTTTGATCCTTGCCGACGCGCAGGTACACGTGTCCTGTTACGAGTACCGGCGAGCCTCTTTGAGGCCTAAGAGAGATCGCTCCAGTCTTAGAGTGGTCAATTTTAGGCTCCGTTTTTACTTACAGCGCTCCCGGTTAAGAGATGTAAGTAAAAAGTATGTGACGTGCTATGACCGTCACTGGTCCTTAAGGGTATAAGGACCGTGACGGTCATAGTACGTCACATAGTCCTTAATGGGTTAAGGATAACTATAGAATCGGGTACTTCTGAGATCTAATAGAACTATTATGAAGCTAATCGCCATATGCTTAATTATTGGAGGTCGATTTTATACAAGGTGAAAGTTACACTTTAATACCTTATAAATACTGGGAAATATGTATAAGCTAAATTGGAGCAAGTATGGGGAAAATTAACTGCTTCAAAGGAAAAAATTAACAAAATGCAAACATAATTTTATCTGGGGCGTTTAATTCCTCGAATGCTAGGGAGATCGTCACCAGATTGCTTTGCAATGTGTTAGAAAACTTTCTAGCATTCAAGAGATTAAAAAAACTACATTTAAATCAATAGGAAACTTTATTTTTCTACTACAGTTCAGTTGATTTACTATAAAATTGCTCCTTTTTCCTTTTGTGTATGTGCCCCTAGGATTTGATAATATTAGGTTTATTGAGAGCTGTACAACCCCCCAGTTAATATATATTCCAATATGTATAATATGTTAAAGTGACATGTAACCTCCTTCTTCAAATGAATAATATGTAAAGTCAAATTGCCTGCACTTTTATTCATTACTATTATTTTCATCTATTTCTTAACCCCTTAAAGAGATAATAATACTTATGTTTTGCAAGATAAGATATTGTATGTATTAAAGGGATAGCAATGTTTCAAAATAAAAGCAGCACCAATTCATCTTCATAGTATTTGGGCCATGGAAAGTGTTAATTTCAATACTGTTAGAGTTGTAGCTCAAGAGTAATTGAATGATAAAGTATCCTCCTCCCGACCCTTTTACCTAGTGTAACACTTCTCACCACAGATGTGGAATCTGGTCTCTTGACCAGACAGCTCACAGCAAGGGACAATCTACTTATTGTGAGCATAAGGAAAACATTGCCCCCATTGACAGTTTTTTCAGATTTTTCCCTTATGCACACCAAACATTGTCCCTCTCTGTGATCCATCCGGACAGTCTTGCTGCTCTGATGTGAGCAGTGGTACATCAGTAAAAGGGGGGGGGGATACTTTATCCTTCAACTACTCTTGAACTACAACTCTGACAGTATTGAAATCACACTGTCCACGGTCCAAATACTACTAAGATTAATTGGAGATGATTTTATTGTGAAACATTGCTATCCTTTTAAAGAAATAAACAAAAGCATCTATGTATAACAACTTGCATTGTTTTGGAGTAATTGCGTTCTAAAGTTTACCCCTCGCATCCCTTTTAACTGTGCCACCGCTCTAGCTGTCAGACTTGGATTCTGGCCTGTGGACCAGCGGAACGTCTGGAGAGCAAAAATAGGAGTGGATACCAAGGAAATCTTCATGACGACGGTCTACAAAGTGGGCATGGCTTGAGGCAGTAGACCATCGTCATGAGGATTTCCTTGGTATCCACTCCTGTTTTGGCCTTCCAGATCATCCGTTTGGATTGGAAAAATAATACCAAGTATAAACAATCTGACTTTACATTTGAACTTGGAGAATATGTAAAGTCAAATAGGAGCTTGACTCAAAAAGTTATCACAGCCCAAACATTATTTTTAGCCAACTGGATTAAGTAGTGCACAAAAAGCAAATTCATTTTGGGAGAATGTGAATCACTCTTCTGTGAGAGAACTTGAATCACTGATTACGACTTCCCATGGCATGTGACTTGAATAGGACTACCTGGTGACCAGAATAGAAAATTGAAATAAAGAGAGCTTGTAATCAAACAAATCTATGTGTTGTAGTAGCACACTTTAGTTAGAAACATAGTATAAGAATGATTTAGACATACAGATTATGGTAATCAGTGCAGGTACTTCCTGTTTTAGTCTTACATTACCTCTTCCACTCATAGACACTGCTCAGCAATGCATTGCCCACCTCCCCTGGCACTGACTTCCTGTCTTATTTCTACATTAGCTCCCTAATTACTGACACTGCTCAGCAATGCATTGCCCACCTCCCCTAGCACTGACTTCCTGTCTTATTTCTACATTAGCTCCCTAATTACTGACACTGCTCAGCAATGCAGTGCCCACCTCCCCTAGCACTGACTTCCTGTCTTATTTCTACATTAGTTCCCTAATTACTGACACTGCTCAGCAATGCAGTGCCCACCTCCCCTAGCACTGACTTTCTGCCTTATCCCTGCATTACCTCCCCATACACTGACTATGCTCAACAATGCATTGCCCACCTCCCCTAGCACTGACTTCCTGTCTTATTTCTACATTAGCTCCCTAATTACTGACACTGCTCAGCAATGCAGTGCCCACCTCCCCTAGCACTGACTTTCTGTCTTATCCCTGCATTACCTCCCCACACACTGACAATGCTCAACAATGCATTGCCCACCTCCCTTAGCACTGACTTGCTTATCCCTGCATTACCTCGGGAACTCATTGACTACCCAGCAATGCATTGCCCACCTCTCCTAGCACCGACTTCCTGTCTTATCCCTACTCCCCCACTCACTGAAAATGCTAAGCAATGCATTGTCCACTTCTACTAGCAATGGCTTCCTGTCTTATCCCTACATTACCTCCCCCACTCACTGACCCTGCTCAGCAATGCACTGCCCACCTCCCCTAGCACTTACTTCCTGTCTTTCTCTTACATTTCCTCCCTCCACTCACTGATACTGTTTAACAATGCATTGCCCACCTACCCTAGCACTGACTTCCTGTCTTATCCCTAAATTACCTCCCCATACACTGACAATGCTCAGTAATGCATTGCCCACCTCCTCTAGCACTGACTTCCTGTTTTAGTCTTACATTACCTCCCCTTTTCACTGACACTGCTCAACAGTGCATTGCCCCATCCCTTACCACTGGAAAGATTGAGTGGCAATGAGAGAGGGAAGTAAAGTATGGCTAAGATGGAAGATGTGCACAACATGATTGCACGATGTACACTTGATCTGCTTCAGTTTGAAAAACCATTGCTTGCAACTATCCTGCCCGCTTCATTGGATATCACATCCATGACTGATTGAAGATTTATCTTGTGACCAAATGCCCAAAGGAAAAATTCATATGTGCAGTATAAATGTATAGCCGTAGTAAGGTAAGTGTATGGTTATTAGGAGTTGCTAGATCTTCTTTAAAACTGCAATTTTCTGGTTAACATCATATCTTATTATTTATTCCACAGTTTACAGTGCCAAGCGATGAACTGATCACTGATTTGGGTTGGGTAAGTAGATTTTCTAAACCTTGTTGTCATATAATGGAACCATTTCTTATTTATAAGATACAGGGCATGACCTTGACCTAAGACTGTGGTATATTAGATAAGTAGATATATATGTAACAGGCACAAACATCAGCATTTGAAGAAAATCAACTGTTTATTTTTTTATTGAATAACATTGATGTGGATCTGCCATCTTCAGGTAAATTTAGTTTATTTTACACCAAGTTAAACTATGCCTATATGTTCTACTAGCCATTTTGATTTGAAAAATAATTTTCTAGGAATTAACGTTTATTTTTGATGGTACGGTGTGAAAATATATGTTTATTCAATGAACAGTATGCTTATTACTTATATTGATGTCAAACTCAGCACTTGCTGTGTTATTAGGAACTAGTTTAAAAGCTTGGTTACACGGGCCAGCATTCTGTGCATTTGGGCAGTCTCTACTGTGCATGACTGCTTCAGACAAACATACATCTGGCCTTTTATTATATAGGATTACCTCAGTGTGCAGGTTTTAGTTTAGATTCACAGCACACTGAGGGAGATTTATAAAAGTGGATTTACTGGAAAAGGAGAGTTAAAATGGACAGTTTAGGAGGACATAAAGCCATATAGTATGTTTTTTGCTAAAATGGAGTAAGGAAGTTTGTAAAAAGTGGCTCAGCGAATTTATAAAGAAACTAGTGTAAAAGCCCGTGTACACGGGCCAAGGTCCGGGTGATGTTAACCCGTTGAGTACCAGAGGGGTACACAATGCATTGCTTTGCAATGTGTTGTGTACCGCTCTGGCACTCAAAGGGATAAGAGGCCGGTCCTGCGCTGCGTCCTGCCGGCTACGCAGTCATGCACTGTACAGACTGCCCGAAAACTAAGAATTCTCCCAGCACAGAACTCCCAGCATTCTGTGCTCCGAGCATTCTTTCTGTGCTCCCAGCATTCTGTGCTCCGAGCATTCTGTGCATTTGGGTAGTCTCTACTGCGCATAATGGCTTCTGACAAACATCCTTAGCAAATTGTTATATAGGATGTCCCTATTTGCTACAATTCAGCGACAGAATTTCCACCAAATACTTAAGGCCATGGCTGACCTGCTCTTGTTCTTTACAGTCACCAAATTTATAAATACCAACACTCATAATAAGGAATAAGGACATTTTAAGGATCTATTCACAAAAACAAATGAACACTTTTTATAAATCTCCCCCACTGTGTGGTAATACTGTCACAGAAAACAAGCTAATTAGTATATAAAGTATCAAAATCAAATAAAGGTGAAAGGGGAGCTGTCACTTTGAAACAAATAGTTGATTTTGAACCTTTTGAAAAAGAGTCTATATTTATGTTAACCATTTTCACTTAAAAAAGTTAAATATAGTCAGATTTATTTATTTGTCTTTTAGTGCGAATTTGTCAGACATCGCCATACTTCTCTTCTTCCCAACTGCCACTTCCTACCAGGAAGTACCAGCTCATTTGAGTTAACTGTCAAGTAAAGTTAAACATCTCAGCATATGCTTTGAAATAAAAATGTCAAAAAAGTATAATCTCCTTTGTTACGAAGTGATAGTTCCACATTCATTTGTCAAATAGTATTTATGAAGTAAACTGATGGCTTTGCTCACATCTACCTTGCTTAAGTCCCGCTTTAGAAGACTGCTACAAACAGATGTAGCAGCAGGGGAGACAGCCCGGAGCTGATATGCAAACTCCACTGAGAATGATTCTGTGTTAGACTCTGATTGATATCTGTTGTTTACCTTGTACAATATCATCTACTTTGCTGGTCGGCATGATACATCAACTTAGCTTAGTTCATGGAACAGGTGCATAGGAAAGCTCTTTAGAAAAATAAAGGCAGGACAAAGATATGTTAGCACATGCACATCCAAGCATACTATGTGTATGTGCTATATCTAATAGAATATTCATGTGCTTGTACAAATATTAAAGGGATAGTAATGTTTCACAATAAAAGCAGCTCCAATTAATCTACATAGTATTTGGGCCATGGAGGGTGTTATTTCAATACTGTCAGAGTTATAGTTCAAGAGTAATTGAATTATAAATATCCCTCTCCTGCCCCTCTTACTGATGTAACACAGCTCACCTCAGAGCAGCAAGTTGGTGTCCAAGTGGATCACAGAGAGGGACAATCTTCAAATAGCATAAGGGAAAAACATGAAAAACCTGTCAAGTAGTGCAGGGTTTTCCTTAGGCTCACAGTAAGAAGATTGTCCCTTGCTGAGATCTGTCTGGCCTCAAGATCAGGTTCCACATCTGAAGGGAGGTTGCATATACTAGGTAAAAGGGGTGGAAAGGGGATACTTTATCACTCAATTACTCTTGAACTACAACTCTGACAGTAATGAAATAACACTCTCCATGGCCCAAATACTATGAAGATTATTCGGAGCTGCTGTTTTTGTGAAACATTACTATCCCTTTAAGGGGAGGTTGTTTTAACGGAAGCTATGGACACCGCGTTGTCCTCAGCCGTCATTCCGCTCTCCTCTTCTTCGACCTCGGCCAGTTAGAGTCGTGTGTCCCAGTGAACATGAGGAACTCCCCCATTTGACTACACCAGATGGCGCAAGCCAGTCGTCGAACTCCGGTTAGTCGCGGGATTGTAGTTGGATGTCGAACTTTCCTGGCTCAACGAGGGGTCGAACTGCGCTGCCAAATTCCATCGGAAGTTGAACAATGCACCCTCAGCATCATCGACTGAGTTAGTAGGCGAAGTCGAAGTTCCAGATCTTGGTTTCTGCTGCGGAGTCAAGTGAATTCAGCTTAGAGTATCCCGCCCTTAGATGGGAGTCAGAGAGGACTCATTAAACCATTCAAATAATGAGACACACGCTCTTGTAGTTCAAAGCAGTAACACACTTTATTGAAAAACCCAAGCTCTTTTATACACAACCAGAAACAATAAACAATAAAACGGTAAACAGTTTGAACAAAGGCACAGTGTGATTACATTAACTTAGCATAATTGTATTTGAATTGCTCCAATTCAAACCAATAGAAATAAGAGCGACATAGCTAGATGCAACTCGACTGGCTTATGCATAAGACCAATGGTCTTCGAGCTTACGGCCGTCGAACCTCTTTATCCTTAACAAAGTCTTGGTCTTCGAGCAACCCCCCCCCCATGTCTCTGGGGTCGACACCCAATCCGAGGGCCGCCTACTTGGCTGTCCAACTCAATGGGCTCCTTACAACTCGAGGTCGATACCAAGCCCTTCCTCGACGGAGTCAGTGAATCTAACTCCTACGACCCTGTGTCGACAATAAAAACCCCTGGTCGACTAAGAGTCAGTGAATGTAAATCCATTTAGTCCCAATAACCTCTCCATGAGGTGCCCGGTGGCCAAGTGAGTCCTATTATCAAGTGTTCCTTTTAGGTAACTCGGGGAGCGTCGAAACAGTGCCCCCAGTAACAGCCTATGGCACATTACAGTTGTGACCATGGCTGTAGCTGCATAGAGAACTACAGGAAGATCCCAACATTGCCAACCTCATGTAAGGAATGTTGGGACTGTGAACTCCAAGAGAAGAGGCAGCTATCGGAGCTTAGTGCACGTGGTGATGTTCCATATTAACATATAAACACACTCATATGAATATAACAATGGCTCATTAATCTGCATCTCTATATGGAAATTAGATATTGTCGATGTATTAATTGCAAAATCATAAACCTGTCAAAGGCATGATGGATTCATGGCGATGATGGTGTATTGGTGGTGGATTGACAGAGATATGATGGAGTGCATTTTGGTAATGACCCTTGGACACAGATCCAACACAACCTCACAATCCTAAGCCTGTATTGAACCTTGGTGAATATCCCTTCCAGGTAAGAGATGTAGCGGGTCATACAGTACATCACTGCAGAGGAACAATAATAATAACATTAAGCACTCACGGTTTTAAAGTGAAAACATCTGGTGAAGATTTTTTTCTATCATGTACAGGTTAATATATCAACTCCTTACTAAAACCTTTATCAAGACAAGACATCTCTTTATACCTAGGAAATCTCCACATCAGCCCTGGAGACTCAAACTTAATTATTGGGTGTTTGGGAAACAGAGACTAATTCTTCACATTACTGAATTCCCTGGTTAGCCCACCCTCTTTCAGTCCTGTTTCACCCACTTCATTTCTTTTCTGCCCAGTTCCCATCCCATTTTAGGACAAACGCCACCTTTCTGCTTGCAATCCCACCCATCCTCAGAAAGACCATATTATGATACAAATTGCATCATCCAGTCCCCATCTCTCCATGATACTCCTGTGTGCTTGGACCAAAAGGTTTCCAGGTATTCCTCTCTCGCATTCAAGGCCTTAAATGGATGTTATCATGTAATATAGAAAATATACTCCTGCTAAGTAAAATAAGGTTATGTCCTTTACTGAGAGATTTATTCAAATGTTATTGGGTGCAGGATGTACATGGCCTGGAATGTCACAGTGGCACTGCCACTACATCATCTTATAGAGGGTTATATCACTGATAATGCCCATCCATAGACTGCTGTAAGAACAATTCCACCATAAAATTACAGGCCATATAAATTACGCACCTAACCAATTAAAGTTTTAGCTGCAAACACTTTTGACTAAAACAACTCTCAGTTGTACAACTCAGTTATTTTACTCAGAAGGTAAATTCCGCAATATACCATTTTTTTTCATATTTAGCAAAACTATCCCATTTGGAAAACCCCTGTGTACATGAGTTGGGATTTTGGGATTTTCTGTTTGTTCCCTGTGGTAAGGTTCTCTTACTCCAGAATTACTCCACTCTGTTTTAATACATAAGAGTCAGTGTATTTAACTTTTTTGAAGATTATATTGCATCTTAACCAATTACATTTTGTCCTTCCGGTAATAAAGTAACATCTTTGTTTTTCACAGACAAATCCTGCGGGCATTGACATCCCAGTATCATGGAAAATCAAAGTTCCTCCAAAGTTTGTTTTCAAAACCAATGGAATTAACTTAAATATTGAACTGAATGTAAAAATCATTACTCCAAGTGCAGAAACTATATTGGAAGCATATGTTGTAAGTAAAATAAATGCCCTCTGATTAAAGGGGCTTTGTAACTGTAGGATGGTACCTGACGTTTATGGAAAATGAATTCCCCTAGCTTAAAACTGTCATCCTCATGATCTGCAGGACTGGGTGATATCAGATCTTCAGTTTGCTACTGGTAGATTTCTGTCCTCTCCTTTGCAGCTCATTGTCAATGAACTTGTTGACACAGCTCTTCAGTGGTGATGATGGTGATGTTGATTTCTCTCACAGAAACACCATGACCCAGCCCTGCAGATCACACAGATCTGCAGAGGAACAGAAAGAAAGAATGGCAATTTCAAGTTATGGAAACTCAATTATCATAGCTGACAGACATGTTCCTTTTCGATATAAAGTCCATTCCCATGAATCTTCACTACATTTTAACCAATAATAATTTATAATGATCCTGTTTATGATATACTTAAAAAGAGCTTTCCAAACTCTAGTGTAGTTTTATGCTTTGTGTGAGTAATCAGGGGAGGGCTGGTCTGGGAGGCAGGAGGGCAATTGCCCCCTGGGCCAGTCATATGTCTGGGCCAGTGGGCCACTGTCTCACTTAATCTCCATCTTGTTGCTATAAATGGAGCAACACTAGTGATACCACAGAGCTTACAATTGAAATGGTACTATACAAATGATACCACAAAGCTACAATACAAATGAGACTACACTAGTTACATAACCCAATTCCACCGTAAGCTCTATAGTATCACTAGTGTAGCGTTACTTAAAGTGTAAGCTCTGTAATATCAGTAGCTTAGCCCACTTTACTGTGAGCTATGTGGTATCGCTTTACTTCACGATATTAATGCCACATTTAAAATTAACAAAAGGAGGTGGGCTTTGAGAGTGGGCTCAGAAGATAGTAGAAATGGGCCGCTTGATTGTATTTGCGCCCCGGGCCACAAGTTGCCAGCACTCCCCTGTGAGTAATTATTTCCATATGTATTTAACACCTGGCTCTGTGTTAGAAATAAATACATCATATGTACATGGTTTCAGAAGGCACATAATAGTTACAGTTTCAGCAAATACACCTTGTAAAGAAATAAAACAGTATCTATTTTCGTGTGCCTAGTTCTACCAGATGTTAGTGATATTTTTGTATTCTTTCTTCCTTATGCACTATTCATGCACTAATTGAGTTAGTGTGGATAAGAAGTTGTAGGTTTTTATTTATTTTAAATAGTTAATTTGCCTTTGCACCTCTTTCATGTATGCTGCTGTAAGGGTAATTCTGGAACAATAGGGAATAGTCAGTGCACCACTGTTACTGGAGTATCCAAAATAGGTATGCGGTTAAAGGGAATGTGCTGGGGTTAGTATTAGATTACATAAAACAAGAATAAAAAGAAAAAAATCATTATTCAGCACTAGTCCCACTCTTATTCCATATATGGACAATGGTATATACACTTGGTAGAGTTAAGTGACCAACCGGAGATAAATGATAAAAGAATAAGCAATTAAAATCTAAGTTTTATTATACCATGATAAAAGAAACTGGTGAATTAAAAACATAAACACATACCATCCATCACTGTAATACTGATTAGAACAAGTTTCCTAGAATCAGAACGCCATGTGGAGCTGTTAGCCGTTAACTATTGCGGCTGTCCAAGTGTCAGTATAAAGGAAGTCTAATGATGTGAAAGATGCGGTACAATTTATATAAGACTTACGAGCATTAAAGGGGAACTACCACCCCGCAATAACTTAAGCTTCGCTGATTGCTCATCTGGCGACTAGCTGCTTAGTAGCGCTAGTCGCCAGAAATATTACCCGGTTCAGCAGATATCGGCGTTTTACCGATGGTGACAGGAGCAGGAAGCACGGACGTCTCTTCACAGTGACGTCCGTGCTCCTGTGCTGTCAGTCCCTTTTGCACCGCACGGTAATTCAGTCTGAAATCCGGAGTCTCCGGGGCAATGTGTGGATCACCGTGGGTGGGCAGAGTTTAAATAGAAACTCTGCCCACTTGTGCTCCGTCCTGCCTGGTTCCTCCCACTCCCCGTCCTCTTAGATATATTTTGCAGGGTTTTTTTGGATTTTATTTGTCCCGCCCCCCATCCGCCACTAAGCCCCGCCCCTTTTATGACGCAAATCGCGTCATCTTTCTCCCAGGTCGGCTAACCCTGTTTCAAAAGTTCCCAGGTATTGCCATAATGACAGTTTCAAAACCATCTTTGTTCGAACAAAAGCAGTGTATAATACAGTATAAAGCATAGAAATCCGACATAAAGTGCCCCCCCTCGACATATTAACCCCCCCGTTTAAAAGTCGACTTGCAGTGCTTTCTTTCACCACGTTAATCCGACAAATATTGTTCATAGTCAACAATTAACCCTTCCCCTTCCACATCCAACGTACAGTACTTTCTTTCACCACATTAATCCGACAAATATTGTTCATAGTCGACAATTAACCCTTCCCCATTCAAATCCGACTTACAGTGCTTTCTTTCACCATATTAATTCAACGAATATTGTACATCCGACATTTTAGACCCCCACCTTTTAAAGTCGACTACAGTGCTCCCATGACTTTCTTTCACCATTTTTATCTGACATTTTCTTGTCCTATTCAACATGCCCACGTATTTTGTATTGCAAGATTAACCCTATGAGTACCAGAGGTATTGTAATGTGTTTGCTACCCCTCTGGTACTCATAGGGTTAATAGGCAACCTATACATGTATAAAAAAAAGTGTTTGTTTTTATTATATATGTAAATTGTGTGAAAATGTAATTAAAGATTTAATTTATGTGTAACAATGATTTTCTTTTTTTAAATTATATATGTAATTTGTATTAAAAAAGTATTTCAGACCTCAAGAGGGGTATCATGACACCCCCCCAGCATGGGGTCAACAATTGCCCCCTTTATTAATTAAAGAGCATATAACCTATGTTTGGGTTAGCAAACACATTACAATACCTCTCTGGTACTCATAGGGTTAATCTTGCAATACAAAATACGAGGGCATGTCAGATAAAAATGGAGAAAGAAAGTCATGGGAACATTGTACTCGACTTTTCAAGGGGGAGGGGGGGTTAAAATGTCAGATGTACAATATTCTTCAAATTAATATGGTGAAAGAAAGCACTGTAAGTCGGATTTGGACAGGGAAGGGTTAATTGTCGACTATGAACAATATTTGTTGGCTTAATGTGGTGAACGAAAGCACTGTAGGTTGGATTTGGAAGAGGAAGGGTTAATTGTTGACTATGAACAACATTTGTTGGATTAATGTGGTAAAAGAAAGCACTGCAAGTCGACTTTTAACCCCTAAACGACATGTGACATACTATGACCGTCACGGTCATAGTACATCACGTACTTTTTACTTACAGCGCTCTACCGGGAGCGCTGTAAGTAAAAATAGGGCCTGAAATTGACCGCTCCAAGATCGGAGCGATCTCTATCAGGCCCCATAATGAAGCACCGATACACGCTACAGGTCACGTGTACCGGCTTGTCCAAGTGCTCCTATGCGGTCATTATGGGATGGAAATGTCCCAGGACCGCCGGTCCTTAAGGGCTTAAAATGGGGGTTTAATATGTCGAAGGGGGGGCACTCTGTCAGATTTTGTTATGTGGAGAACACATCTAACACTTGATCTTTCTGTCGTCAAATGTGCGCCTATTTCCTTGGACTTTGACATTTTGCGCGTTTTTTGTAGATGGTAGTTAAAGAAAAGCAGACAGCGCCAGTTTTGTTACTACTCTGAAAAGTGCTGTCTGCGCCTGTTTTGTTTTACTGTGGTTCTGCAACAGAATACCGATGTAACACGTCTGCAAAATTCACACTACTTGTTTTTCTTGTAATGCCGGTTATAGCACGGGTAATGGAATCGAGCCCATGGTGCAGTTGAATTATACCAGACCTGCACCTCTTTATCTTAAAGAATAAGATCCATGATATCAGTCAGTATTTGAACCATTAATATTAATAATCCAGCCAATTTATGGAATATCTTTTCCTTTACAGGTCATATCTATAGAAGTCACTGCTGAAATAAAGGCTAAGTCTCTTTCTCTGAATCTTCTAAACATAAAGTAAGTTGTATCTTTAATCTTATCATATATGTATCAGGGCTTATCATTTGAAGTCCTTTGCTACTAGCCAGACCTGAAAAGTTACTCGCCACTGCAAGACATAACATACCCACCAGGGCTGAATTTCTACTCACCAGGGTTAAATTTTCACTCGCCATTGGCTAGTGGCGAGTGGAAATTTTGAGCCCTGTATGTATAATGTGCCAGCATATTCCGCATCTGTGAACTTATTACAAACTCATTAAAAACACATGATACAGTTAATATAGATACAAAAGCCTGAAAGGGTCCTGCTCACAAGAGCTTGCAATCTAGACTGAGAAAGAGAACAAGTGAAACATGGGATTCCAGACAATGTAAATCAAATCCTATTTCATTGTGAGTCTGTAAAAATAAACACACTTGGCCGCATGTATATAGAAAAATGTGGGGAAATGCTGGGGCACTACAAATCCACATTCATTTAAAAAGGGGCTTTTAAAGGGATAGTAATACTTAATGTGTAAAAAAATATATATTGTAGAGTTTATCCCCCTGAGTAAAACAAGGGTACTCCCATTGTCGAAAGGTATTTTATTCAAAAGATATTACAGCTCAAACCTGAATTTTTTTAGGTGTAGTATCACAGTGGCCTGACATTGTACAGTGGAGCTGCTTATGGAGATTTATGGTCAACTGACCAGAGCTGTTCATAGACTGGTGTAGCAACAGTGCCACTATACAATTTCAGGTCACTGTGATACTGCACCCGAAAAATATCTTTTAACATTTTAAAGGGACAGTAATACTTAAAATGTAAAAAAAAATATGTTGTACAGTTTATCCCCCTGAGTAAAACAAGAGTACTCCCACTGCTGAAAGGTGTTTCAATCAAAAGTTATTAATTTTCAAAGTTTAATTTTTTAGGTGCAATATCACAGTGGCCTGAAATTGTACAGTGGCGCTGTTGCTACACCATCCTATGGAGATTTATGGTCAATTGACCAGAGCTGTCCATAGGATCGTGTAGCAACAGCACCACTGTACAATTTCAGGCCACTGTGATATTGCACCTAAAAAATTAAACTTTGAAAATTAATACCTTTTGAATGAAACACCTTTCAGCAGTGGGAGTACCTTTGTTTTACTCAGGGGGATAAACTCTACAACATATATTTTTTTACATTTTAAGTATTACTATCCCTTTAAGTATTACTATCCCTTTAAACCCTTGAATACTAGTAATGTCTTCAGTATACTGTGAAATAGGAAATCAAAGGCTACTTCATTAAGCAACTGTAAGAATGGACAGTTGGGGTCATATATGTGAAAATGAAAGTTTAGCAATTCTGGGGCACGCCAAATGCACCTTGAGGGACAAACTAAAAGTCCATTGATTTTAAAATGAGATTTTAACCCCTTAAATGCTAAAGAGCTCCTCAACGTATTGCTTTGTAATACATTGGAGACCTCTCTAATTTTGAAGGGGTTAAAAACCCAATCTTACTCAGTGAGAAATTGTATTTTTTTTCTCTATGGTTGGTTTACCCAGAATTCACTTCTTCTTTACTTTGTGCATATGGCCCATGGACTGTAAAATAAGAGAGCTATCTGTATGTCACCCCTCTGGTAATCAAATGGTTAATTTATATTCCAACAAGCAGCTGATTTTTACACACAGCTCTAAATGGAACCAGGAAACTCCAGGATGTGTGGCCATTAACTCTTTGAGTGCCAGAGGGGTACGTAATGCATTGCGAAAGGTATCTCATTGTTCTCTAGCATTCAAGGAGTTAAAGCCCCATTTAACTCAGACATAGGAGGATAATTGTTCCTTATGCTGTAGTTGGTTTCCTCTAAATTGCTCCACTATTGACACTGTGCATATAGTTGCTAGCCATGAGTATCTGGTGCGATTAGGACACTTTCCTACAGGGGACAGAACTGTTGAAGCCCCATGTTACAACTCTTCCTCCCCATGGTGGAAAGATACCTTTCTCCTGTGTTCTACCGTGATCCAGATGTTGGGGAGGGGGCGTGGCTGATGTCTGAGTACCACCAGAATATTATTGGCTGACACCCATTTGTGTTTGTTCATTCACTGGTGGTTGTAATGAACACTGCAACCTCCACTGTCCCTTTTGTGATATATCTGCCTGCAGCCCAGAGGATGCCATGTAGATAAGCTCTTCTGTGTATTAACCCTTTGAGTCCCAGAGAGGTATCCAAAGCATTGCACTGCAATGCGTTGGAGACCTCTCTGGCACTCGAAGGGTTAATGGTGCTCCTGTGTGAACACAGTATAGATGCAGCTCACTGGACTTTGGTGTATCCATACAAGGCAGGATTGTAGTTTATTGAAAACAGTTCATTTCACCTAATTGTTTTTTTTTTCCTGCTTACTCATAGTAAGGATGTTGTCATAACCATTGTGTCAACTCACCCATCCTGTTCCTGTGTAAGTAATCAGTTTCTGGGACTGATTGTTTTATGGCAATTTAAAGCAAATATATATTGTATGAAGCAGGTGCTACACTCACTGAAACTCTCTTATAACTTAACATAATTCTATAAAGTGGACCAGCCACTTTATATATAATTAAATAATTTAAAAAATAATGAACACTTTAAAGTGGACCTTTAGTAATGTTTCACAATAAAATCAGCTCCAATTAATCTTCATAGTATTTGGGTCATTGAAAGTGTTATTTCAATACTGTCAGAGTTGTTATTCAAGAGTAATTGAATAAAAAATATCCCCCTCCCTCCCCTTTTACTTAGTGTGCCTCCCCTCAGATGTGGAATCTGGTGTCTTGAATGGACAGATCACAGCAAGGGACAATCTTCTTACTGTGATCATAAGGAAAACCTGCCCCTTTGTAAGGTTGCCACCTTTTCTTACAAAAAATACCAGTCATGGCATTCTCTACATAGACTTAACATTGGACAGAAGCCAATTTTTTACCGGCCTGCCGGTAAAATACCGGCTGGGTGGTAACCCTACCCCCTTGACAGGTTTTTCAGATTTTTCCTTATGCTCACTGAAGATTGTTCCTCTCTGTGATCCATCCAGACAGTCTTGCTGCTCTGAGGTGAGCAGTGTTACATCAGTAAAAGGGGTGGGAAGGGGATACTTTATCATTCAATTACTCTTGAACTACAACTCTGACAGTATTTAAATAACACTCTCCATGGCCCAAATACTATAAAGATTAATTGGAGCTGCTTTTATTGTGAAACGTTACTATCCTTTTAAAGCAATGGTAACGTCTAAAGATTAACTGGGGGTTATATACTTTTAAATACGCTGCACTTCATGCTAGTGTCTATATAAAATCATCTACTTGTTTTCTAAGGTTTTACATATAAAATGAGGGATTATTCATTCCTTTTCTGGGCCTTCCAGGCTCCCATTGATTGTCCAGCAATAATGTGCTTTAGCTTTTCTCCCAATACAAACAGTACAAACAATGTAAAAATATTTTTTCTGAGCAAGGCAATTTGCATTAAATATCAGGTTTAGGTTATATTTTCGGTGTGTAGCATGAATAATGACATTTTTACATAGGCTTTTTCTGTTACATTTACTAAACAATTTGAGTCACATCACTCTGGTCCTTAAAGGTTAAATATCACATACAGGACAATACACCATTACATGACACCAGCAGAACAACACACTATTACATGACACCAGCAAAGCAATAGGCCATTACAACACCAGCATAGCAATAAGCCATTACATGACACAAGCAAAGTAATAGGCCATTACATGACACCAGCAGAGCAATACTTCATTACATGGCACCAGCAGAGCAATATGCCATTACATGATACCAGCAGAGCAATACTCCATTACATGGCACCAGCAGAGCAACACACATTATATGACACCAGCAAAGCAAAATGCCATTACATGACACCAGCAGAGCAATATACTCTTACATGCCATCAGTACCAGAAGCGTAACTAGAAGCCATGAGGCCCTGGTGCAAGAATTGCCATGGCCCCCTGACCACATTGGCCCCCTTGCCCACACTGGCCACTTCCACATTGCCCCTCAATCTCCACATTGCCCCTTTCACAATGCCCCTCACTCTCCACATTGCCCCTTTCACAATGCCTCTCAATCTCCACATTGCCCTCCAATCTCCACATTGCCCCATTCACATTGCTCCCATCTCCACATTACCCCTTCCACAATGCCCCCATCTCCACATTGCCCCCCAATCTCCACATTGCCCCTTCCATAATGCCCCTCAATCTCCACATTGCCCCCCAATCGCCACAATGACCCTAATTCTCCTACCTCCCTGGTGGTCCAGTGGCAGAGGACAGGTCTGTGCCTCCTTCTGCACAGCCCTCTTCTCCCACACAGTCCTCTACAGTAATGCAGAGCGCTGAGAGATTATGTCATCTCCCAGCATTCTGCATTACGAGAGTGTCAGTCTGACGAAGGGAATACTGATCTCCCCCGGCAGACCAGCACTCTCGCAATGCAGAGCCCCAGCGCTCTGCATTACTTAATTGCGGGCATCAGGTGAGGGGGTCGCAGGGGGAAGCCGGGCCCCTGGAGTGATGGGCCTGGTCGCATGTGCGACCCCTATAGTTACGCCACTGATCGGTACAGCAAAACACAGTTACATGTCAGCAGTACAGATTCAGACTATTGGGTCACTTTCTTTTTAGAAAATCCCCTCTGTGGAAGAGTAATCTTCTCTCTGTCCAACAGCACAGCTGTAAGGGTGGTGTGTGTGCAGAAGTACAAGACCAGTTAGTTAAACCAGAAAGCTGGATCAGGTCAGTCAGAGAACCAGATCCAGAGAGAGGGTATAGAGGGAAGGAGGGAGAGAGAGAGAGAGGGGATTGAGGGAAGGAGGGGGAGAGAGAGAGGATAGAGGAAAGGAGGGAGAGAGAGAGAAGATAGAGAGAGGATAGAGGGAAGGAGGGAGAGAGAGAAGGAGGAAATGATAGAGGAAAGAAGGAAGGTGAGAAGGAGGGGGAGAGAGAGGGGAGAGAGGGAAGGAGAGAAGGAGGGAGAGATAGAGGATGGGAGAGGGGATAGAGGGAAGGAGGGAAGGAGAGAAAGATGATAGAGAGAGGGGATAGAGAGAAGGAGG
Source organism: Rhinophrynus dorsalis (assembly GCA_037306005.1). NCBI lineage: Eukaryota > Metazoa > Chordata > Amphibia > Anura > Rhinophrynidae > Rhinophrynus > Rhinophrynus dorsalis. Next base: position 40,840,203 of record CM074727.1, read on the forward strand.
AAGAGAGAGAATAGAGGGAAGGAGAGAGAGAGAGAGAGAGAGAGGATACAGAAAGGGGATATAGGGAAGGAGAGAAGGAGGGAGAGAGATAGAGAGAGAGGATAGAGAGAGGGGATAGAGGGAAGGAGAGAAGGAGGGAGAGAGATAGAGAGAGAGGATAGAGAGAGGGGATAGAGGGAAGGAGAGGAGAGAGAGAGGATACAAAGAAGGAGATAAGGAGGGGAGAGAGAGGCTAGGGAGAGCGGCTAAAGGGAAGGATAGAAGGAGGGGGAGAGAGAGGATAGAGGGAAGGGGAGAGAGAGAGAGAGAGGGGATAGAGAGAGGGGATATAGGGAAGGAAAGAAGGAGGGAGAGAGAGGATAGAGAGAGGGGATAGAAAGGAGAGAAGGAGGGAGAGAGAGGATAGAGAGAGGAGATACAGGGAAGGAGAGAAGGAGATAGGAGGATAGAGGGAAGGAGAGAAGGAGGGAGAGAGAGGATAGAGAGAGGAGATACAGGGAAGGAGAGAAGGAGATAGGAGGATAGAGGGAAGGAGAGAAGGAGGGAGAGAGAGAGAGGGGATAGAGAGAGGGGATATAGGGAAGGAGAGAAGGATGGAGAGAGAGAGGATAGAGAGAGGGGATAGAGGGAAGGAGAGAAGGAGGGAGAGAGAGAGAGAGAGAGAGAGAGGGGACAGAAAGTAGGAGAGAAGGAGGGAGAGAGAGGATAGAGAGAGGATAGAAACAGTGGTGTAACTATAGGGGTCGCATATGCCACCGGGCCCGTCACTCCAGGGGCCCAGCCACCCCCTGAGACACCCTCGCCTGACGCCCACAATTATGTAATGCGAGAGTGACAGTCTGCAGGGGAGATCAGTATTCCCTCCTACAGACCGGCACTCTTGTAATGCAGAGCGCTGGGAGATGACATCATATACCAGTGCTCTGCATTACTGAAGAGGACCACGTGGGAGAGAGAGAGGATAGAGAGAGAGTATAGAAAGAGGGGGTAGAAAGAAGGAGAGAAGAAGGGAGAGAGAGGATAGAGCGAGGGGATATAGGGAAGGAGAGAAGGAGGGGGAGAGAGAAGATAGAGAGGGGATAGAGAGGAGATAGGATAGAGAGAAGGAGATAGAGAGAGAGGGTAGAGAGAAGGAGATAGGATAGAGAGAAGGCGATAGAGAGGGTAGAGAGAAGGAGATAGGATAGAGAGAAGGAGATAGAGAGAAAGGGTAGAGATAAGAGATAGAGGGAAGGAGAGAATCAGGGAGAGAGAGGATAGAGAGAGGGGATATAGGGAAGGAGAGAAGGAGGGGGAGAGAAAGGATAGAGAGGGGATAGAAAGAAGGAGATAGAGAGGATAGAGAGAGGGGATAGAGAGAAGGAGATAGAGAGAAGGAGATAGAGAGACAGAGGGTAGAGAGAAGGAGATAGGATAGAGAGAAGAGATAGAGGGAAGGAGAGAATGAGGGAGAGAGAGGATAGAGAGAAGGGATATAGGGAAGGAGGGGGGAGAGTGGATAGAGAGGGGACAGAGAGAAGGAGATAGAGAGGATAGAGAGAGGGGATAGAAAGAATGAGATAGGATAGAGAGAAGGAGATAGAGAGAGAGGGTAGAGAGAAGGAGATAGGATAGAGAGAAGGAGATAGAGAGGAGAGATAGAGGGAAGGAGAGAATGAGGGAGAGAGAGGATAGAGAGAGGGGATATAGGGAAGGAGAGAAGGAGGGAGAGAGAGAGGATAGAGAGAGGGGATATAGGGAAGGAGAGAATGAGGGAGAGAGTGGATAGAGAGAGGGGATAGAGGGAAGGAGAGAAGGAGGGAGAGAGAAGGAGATAGAGAGAGGGGATATAGGGAAGGAGAGAAGGAGGGAGAGAGAGAGGATAGAGAGAGGGGATATAGGGAAGGAGAGAATGAGGGAGAGAGTGGATAGAGAGAGGGGATAGAGGGAAGGAGAGAAGGAGGGAGAGAGAAGGAGATAGAGAGAGGGGATATAGGGAAGGAGAGAATGAGGGAGAGAGTGGATAGAGAGAGGGGATATAGGGAAGGAGAGAAGGAGGGAGAGAGAGTGGATAGAGAGAGGGGATATAGGGAAGGAGAGAATGAGGGAGAGAGTGGATAGAGAGAGGGGATATAGGGAAGGAGAGAAGGAGGGAGAGAGAGTGGATAGAGAGAGGGGATATAGGGAAGGAGAGAATGAGGGAGAGAGAGAGGATAGAGAGAGGGGATATAGGGAAGGAGAGAAGGAGGGAGAGAGAGTGGATAGAGAGAGGGGATATAGGGAAGGAGAGAATGAGGGAGAGAGTGGATAGAGAGAGGGGATAGAGGGAAGGAGAGAATGAGGGAGAGAGAGGATAGAGAGAGGGGATATAGGGAAGGAGAGAAGGAGGGAGAGAGAGAAGATAGAGAGAGGGGATATAGGGAAGGAGAGAAGGAGGGAGAGAGAGTGGATAGAGAGAGGGGATATAGGGAAGGAGAGAATGAGGGAGAGAGTGGATAGAGAGAGGGGATATAGGGAAGGAGAGAAGGAGGGAGAGAGAGTGGATAGAGAGAGGGGATAGAGGGAAGGAGAGAAGAAGGGAGAGAGAAAGAGCAAGAAAAAGGACGGGGAGATAGAGGGAGGGATGTTTCTCAATTCGTTGCACACCCCTGTGGCCATTAAAGAGTTAATACTGGATGAAATCGCCACTTTTCATCTCCTGAAAGGCACATATTTTTCTCAGTGACTGATTAACATCATAGATAATTTTGCCATCAATTTTTGCCAGGTTAATGTCTATAAAGATCAAATAATATTATTTAAATTGACGTAAATTCCCGAGATTGTAATAAAATAATCGACACTTTGCACATCAATAATAACAATCTGCTGAAATTGTAGTTTGTAATGTTTATTGTTCTTGTTTTTATTCCAAAAATTTATAGGCCAAGCCCTCATATACATACTGGATAAACAAACATATAAAATTCCTCTTTGGAACGTACTGGAGATGTGAGTATTTTCTCATTATCTTATATCCGCAGAGCAGGCACATATTCTGTGGAGCTGTACAAAAAGCACGGACACAAATTGTATATATGCTGATGCACAGAGATAGAGGGCACTGCTTGTGAGACTGTACAATCTGGGAGTAAGGACATTAAAGGGACAGAAATACTTAAAATGTAAAAAAAAATATGTTGTATGGTTTATCCCCCTGAGTAAAACAAGAGTACTCTCACTGCTGAAAGGTGTTTCATTCAAAAGTTATTAATTTTCAAAGTTGAATTTTTTAGGTGCAATATCACAGTGGCCTGAAATTGTACATTGGCGCTGTTGCTACACCATCCTATGGAGATTTATGGTCCTGGGACCAGAGCTGTCCATAAGATCGTGTAGCAACAGCGCCACTGTACAATTTCAGGCCACTGTGATATTGCACCTAAAAAATTCAACTTTGAAAATTAATAACTTTTGAATGAAACACCTTTCAGCAGTGGGAGTACTCTTGTTTTACTCAGGGGGATAAACCCTACAACATATTTTTTTTTACATTTTAAGTATTTCTATCCCTTTAATGGCCCATACTTATAAAAGCAAACTGGGGTTATTCTGGAGTAAACCAGCTTCATCCTAGGGGACACATAAAAAGTCCCAAAAACACCACTGATTTCAATGGTGTTTTAATCCATTGAATGATAACAAGATCTCCAGTGCACTGCGAAGCAATGCGTTGGATCCATCCCTGGCATTCAAGGGGTTAAATAGCTATTTAAATCAATGGAAATGTTTTGGTCTCATGTGGTGTCTGGGGTGCTTTTGGTTTTGCCCTAGAATTGCTCATCTTTTCTTTTTTTTATACATTTTTATTTCCCAGAGACTGTGCACTCACCTTAACCCCTTGAGTGCCAGAGAGTTACGTAATGAATTGCTCTGCATCGTGTCACGTACCTCTCTGGCACTCAAGAGGTTAATTACTAAGCCTCTCACCGGGGTGCTAATCCTGATAATGATTAATAAAAACAAAATCCATAGAAATAATTGCACTCACGGCTCTTCTTAACCCCTTAACGACATGTGACGTACTATGACCGTAACAGTCCTTGAAATACTCAAGGACCGATGACGGTCATAGTACGTCACATACTTTTTACTTACATCGCTCTACCGGAAGAGCTGTAAGTAAAAATAGGTCCTGAAATTGACCGCTCCAAGATCGGAGCGATCTCTATCAGGCCCCAAAGTGACGTGCCGATACACGCAACAGGTCACGTGTACCGGCGCGTCTGCGTGCATCAACACGGTCCTTATGGGAAACTTCCCAGGATCGCCGGTCGCTAAGGGGTTAAAGGTGAAATGTGTGATAGTTTATTACATCAATGTTTTGGCATTGTCCTGGGTCTTGGCCCACAACAGGGCTGAAATTTTGATGGAATAATCAAACGCATTTTTCACCTTAAGGACTAGCAGTCCTGGGGGTGAAGCCACTTTAAAGACCAGATTGAGGACGTTCGGCATGTGTCAGTCACGTATGCCGGAGCACCACTAGGGGGTCTGGTAGTGACCAATCCCAGGGCCGAATTTCCCAATAGCTAGACTAGGAAACTGCCTAGAGCTCTAAATTCTAGGGGTGCCTCATTCTGAATTGTGGGTGTGGCCAAAGCAATCTCAGTGTTCCTGTACAGGCTATTATAGAACCCCTCAGATGCTAGCGAGATCTCCTGCGCATTGGTTTGCAATGTGTTGGAGATCTGTCTAGCAACCAAGAGGTTAAAGATTTTTTCATTCTTTCTATTTATAGGCCAAGTGTATTTTCTGTACCAGAAATGGGTAAATGGGACTAGGGGCAGGGTCATGTGAGAAGAGGGGGTGTGGCCATGGGCGGAGCTGAGGGAGACTACAGTGATTTGCCTAGAGGGACCTGGGATGTAACTCTGGTCTTAACCACTCCAGTCTTGGAACAGTCAATTTCAGACTCCACTACTACTCACAGCACTCCTTTAAGGACCAATCACCGGTCCTTTAGGCAAGGACAGCAGAGACTGTCCTGACTCGTCACTGGTCCTTGTGGGGTTACAAGGACCTGTGAGTACAATTCTTTCTATGGATTTTGAGATATATACATTTTACTAGTACATGAGGCCCATTATAATTCTTCAAAAGACACACAGTGAAGCTGATGTATTAAAGGGGGACTATCACCCCTATAAAAGTTTACCTCATTTTCATCCCCATATAGCGAGAGCCTTTAATCGTTGTTTTTTTTATTGTTATAAAATGCATGCTCTTGTGCAATTTACATTATTAAAAATGAGCCGTGGCCTTACTACCAGAAGACTGCAGTTACAGCGCTGCACCGCAGTCTGTCAATCTTCTTCTGTTCCCTCCACAATTATTGTCAGGTTCCAACCTCCTCCACCAGAGGGCACTCAAAGGGTTAAAATCAACTGGACCATGGCCCGTGTACACAGGCTTTTACACTAGAAATGGAATCATAAAGTGTCCGCCTCCCGCCCCTTTTACCTATATAAAGCTGCACAGCAAGAATGTCTGGATGGGTCTCAGAAAGGGACAATCTTCTGTGAGCATAAGGATAAACCTGTCCTCCTCCTTCAAGGGGGCAGGGTTTTCCTCATGCTCACAGCCAGAACATTGTCTCTTGCTGCGAGCTGTCCGATCAAGTGACCAGATTCCACATCTGAGGGGAGGCAGCTTACACTAGGGAAAAGGGGTGGAAGGAGGATACTTTATAATTCAATTACTCTGAAACTACACATCGTAGAGAATGATAATACCTCTCTACATGGTCCAAAAACTATAAAGAATAATTGGAACTGCATATATTTTGAAGCATTAGTATCCTTTTAAAATATTTATGCCTGTTGATTTAATAGGGCCATTTAACCCACTGAATCAGTTGTAGGCAACATGAGGCACCCCAGCTGCTGCCATACTACAACTCCCACTAGACCCAACAAGTTATTAGAATTTCAACTTACTTGATATCCATAGTCCCTAGCAGATAGGAGGCAGCTGCAAGGACTAAGTCACAGATTATTGGGAATGACAGTTACATTCAATAATACCCAAGAAACTAAATTATGGCTTAACACATTGATATGTTTAATGTCTTTTTTTTATAGGCAAGTTTGAAACATTATTTAGAATACCTGCTCCTTTTATTGAACTGCCTGATATAGGAATTGTCACACCCAATAATGTAAGTATCTGCCTTTATCATGTTAGAAGGAATTCCTGTGTTATGCTTTTGGGGGGTGTAGTGTTAACTTTATACTAATTGCCTGTACAGTATGATCATTTGTTTGGTGGAGGCCAAACTTATTACTCATTATGCCCATACCTGGGAACTCTCTGGATTTGACAAAACAAACAACAATGTGCAAGATAACAACTGTAGACAATATAATATTACAAAATAATAGTCATTAAAAATGACTTAAAGGGATAGTAACACTTCGTTTTATCTTTATTTTATTTTGTAGGCATTAAAAAAACATGAAGAATGATATAAGTCTTATCTCTCAAACCTTCATGGTTTAAGAGATATTCACAAGCAAAGTTTCCCCCTCCCGCCCCTTTTACCTAGTGTAAGCCATCTCTTCTCAGATGTGAATCTGGTTGTAAGACCAGACTGATAACAGCAGGGGACAATCTTCTTTGTATGAAAACAATGAAAGCCCTGCCCCCTTTGACAAGCTTTTCAGCTTTTTTCCTTATCTTAACTGAAGATTGTCCCTCTCTGCAGTCTACCTGGGCACCTCCCTTCTGATCTGGTTGAACGGGGGGGGGATACTTTGCTTGTGAATATCTCTTAAACCATAAAGGTTTGAGAGATAAGACTTATATCGTTCTTCATGTTTTTTTAATGCCTACAAAATAAAATAAAGATAAAACAAAGTATTACTATCCCTTTAGCAAAAGTCTTTTTAGTGTGGCCTCTTCTAGTAGTGAGGCTTCTTAGTGTGTCTAGTACACACTCCACGGAATCAATCCAACAAAAGTATCTAAAAAATAGAAGCGCAAAACCAATCTAAAAGTAGCGTCTGTACATACTGTGTGGACAGCCCCAAATATAGGTACTCACAGGAAAATGAAAATATAAGACCTTCAAAGAGACAGTCTGTTTTCTGGTAACGGTATTCCTAATCAGTGGAGCACAGGTTCCCAAGGAAGCATAAGGAGAAATTCCTCACCAATACACCCACATCTCCTCCACCTTTAAGGAAACCTAAAAGGGAACGTATGCCTCCTCTAAGAGTAACACCATTACAATGCAAGCCTGTTCAAAATAACAATGAAGCAACTCACAGGATAAAACCGATTTTATATATATATATATATATATATATATATATATATATATTCCATTTGAAGAAAGCACTCTCAGGACTTCGTTCAAAATGACAACAGTGTTTATTGTGCAGATCGACGTTTCGGTTACATTACAGCAACCTTCATCAAGGAACGTCGATCTGCACAATAAACACTGTTGTCATTTTGAACGAAGTCCTGAGAGTGCTTTCTTCAAATGGAATATATTCTACATTTTGGTTGAAACTATAGCACCCAGGCAGCTGGCTTTAACAGCGTGAGTGCTTCCCTATTGACTTGTTATATATATATATATATATGTATATATAATTCCAGTCCAGGTTTTGGTAAGCACACCCAAAGGAAAAAAAAACACATTTAACCCCTTAGAGTCCGGTGACGTACCCGGACCGTCACGCTTGTCCGACACTTAAGGACCAGTGACGGTCCTGGTACGTTACGTACTATTACTCACCGCACTCCTGCAGGAGCGCGGTGAGTAATACCGGGGACTGAATTTGATCGCTCCAAGACCGGAGCGATCTCTTTCAGTCCCTCAGTTCGGTGTGCCGCCCCACGTGATCAGTCACGTGGGGCGGCACGCCGAAATTCTCAATCTGGTCCTTAAAGGACCAAGCGACCCGCGACCGCTGGTCGTTAAGGGGTTAAAATTGCTGGATAGCTAAACGCAAATATCCAAAGAATTGGTGCACATCCACATTTTGATCACCATTAACCTTTTACTCTGCGGCACTGTGCCTGCATATCAATACTATATTAAAGATGAGGATTTGGTCACATTATATGGCCATAGAATGGTAAGCTTGCCACCAACACCAAGGTACCTCATTTTGGCAAGTACCTAATCTTAATATGCTTTGTCTTATGAGCTGAATCTCTCCTACTTTAGGCATTTACTTGCCAAAATGAGGTACCTTGGCGTTGGTGGCAAGCTTAGCATTCTATGGCCATATAATGTAACTAAATCCTCATCTTTAATATAGTAGTGATATGCAGGCACAGTGCCGCAGAGTAAAGGGTTAATGGTGATGAAAATGTGGATGTGCACCAATGCTTTGTATATTTGCATATATATATATATATATATATATATATATATATATATACAGCATCTCAGAAATCACTCCACAATCAGCGATGAGTGACATAAACTTTATTTTGAACAGGATAAGGATGCCTTTCCCTACGCGTTTCGTAAGTCCAGCTTACTTTGTCAGGGATCCCCTATATTTGGGGCTGTCCACACAGTATGTACAGACACTACATTTAGATTGGTTTTGCGCTTCTGTTTTTTTTAAACTCTCCGGATTTGCCCTGGAAACTCTGGTTTTGAGAGTGCATTACCGAGTCTCCGGGGCAGAGGCTGATTCTCCGGATGTGGGGAGTTTGCTTTTAAATTCTGCCCACTTCTGCTCCTTCAAACCCAGCCCCTCCTACTTAGCCTTCTTCCCCACCCAGTTCCTCCCACTTCTGTGTCATCCCACGAGAAAGCCCAGCCCCCATTAAGGTTAAAACACTCCACTATTTGCCGTGATTTGCTGCAATTATATCCCCCAGCAGCACCAGAGGAGTCCTCTCTGCTCCAGAAATGCAAGTTCCCAGGTATGACTATGCCAGTAGGATTGCCCCTATTGTATGGGCTCTGCCTAGATTAATTCATAGAACTGTGTGTGTGGGAATAGTAACATGGCACCTACACCAATTAGCATAATGTGCCACTAATAAATAAGGTTCATTTCTCTTTAACTATTTATATTACAAACACATGCATTCTGATGGTGTTAGGAACAATAACTTTAAAGCCTTTCCATGAATCTGAATTAGAACAAACCAACTGTACAACAGAGGCCACAAATATTCTCATTGCTTTAAATGGGACTATTAACATACCTGGGAACTCTCAGTATCTGCCTAGGAGACTGGTTTTTACAGTGAATTACTGGGAACAAAGACTGATTCTCCCTCCGGTGGTGAGTTTCTTATGAAACTCTGCCCACTCCTCCTCCTTCCCACCCTGTTCCTCCCACTTTCTGCCCACTTCTCCTCCTTTCCATCCTTTTCTGCCTACTTCCTGCTCACTTCTCCTCCTTACCACCCTGTTCCTCTGACTTCCTGCCCACGTCTACTCCTTCCCATCCTTTTCCACCCACTTCTCCTCCTTCTCACCCTGCTCCTCCCACTTCTCACCCACTTCTCCTCCTTCCCACCCTCCTCTGCCCATTTCCCACCCACTCCCCCTCCTTCCCACCCTGTATCACCCACTTCCCGCCCACTTCATGACACAAAGTTGTTAAGCCCCTCCCCACCTGTTATTAAGTCCTGCCCCTTTGTGATGCACATTTGATCATTTACATCCCTCAGTCGCAACACATCAGCCCTCTCCAGGGGCTCAAGAAGACAAAGTCCCCAAGTTTGACTATTAAACTTTTGAATGCCAGAGTGGAACTCAACATATTGCTTACCCCTCCGGTATTCTAAGGGTTAATCCCTTGTATGCTAGAGAAGAGACATCACTAGCATTCAAGTGGTTAAAAGCCCTATGTAAATCACTGGGAATTTGATGTGTTTGTATTTGTCCCCTATGATGCGGCTGGTTTATTCCATTGTTGCTCTAGTTGTGCTTTGTACATCAGCCTCACTGCCTTAATAACATCAGTAGCACATACAGCTGTAGCCTTGACCACAATGCACACACAGACATACTCATACCTGGGAAATTTCCTCTGATGCCGCTGGGGAGTATAATTGCTGCAAATTGCTGTAAAAAAGGGGTGGGGTTTACCCATGAGTGGGGGTGGGGTTTTCTGGGGCATACCACAAGTGGGCAGGAAGTGGGAGGAACTGGGTGGGAAAGAGGAAAAAGTGGCAGGAACTGGGTGGGAAGGAGCAAAAGTGGGCAGAGCTTTAAAGAAAACTACCTATATCCGAAGAATCAGCCTCTGCCCTGGAGACCCAGCAATGCTCTCTCTGGAGCAAATCCAGAGAGTTCCCAGGTATGGACATACTGTATGTGCAATGTTACACACATTGTACACAGTGCAATAAAGTATATAGTGTCGCTGTCACAGAGACAAAAAGAATAAGGTCCTTTCCCCCTGAAGCTTATAGTCTAACAGAAAAATTAACACTGGAGTGAAGATGCTTATTCTGCCTACATTTATCTGTCTTAAAGGGGCAATAATGCTTAAAGTGATAGTAATGTCAAAAAGCTGATCTAAATGCAAAAAACCGTCTCTCTCAAACCGCTATGGTTTAAGAGATACGGGCGTTTGAAGTTTGATCTCTACTACTGACAGCTGTAAAGCTGTCAGCAGGAGATTCGTGTCGGTCGACACGGAGGCGCTTCAGAAGTGCCGAGATCTCATTACTTACACAGAATCCCTTTATTGGAATGGTCTAAAACATGTGCCTGAACACTAGGCACACGTTTTAGACCATTCCATTGAAGGAATTCCGTGTACGTAACGAGATCCCGGGACTTCTCAAGCACCACAGTGTCGACCGACACGAATCTCCTGCTGACAGCTTTACAGCTGTCAGTAGGAGAAATCAAACTTCAAACGCCCGTATCTCTTAAACCATAGCGGTTTGAGAGATACGGTTTTTTGCATTTAGATCAGCTTCTTGAGCTCTTCTAAATGCAAAAATGTTTTTTTTAGACGTTACTAACACTTTAAAGGAATATAAATATTTTATTATGAAGAAAAAAAAAAAATAGAAATATACAGTCCCCACCAGTGCACCCTTTAAGGCAGGGGCAGCATACCTATAGATCTCAAGAGCTCTTAGCAGTTCATGTTTCAGGATTTCCCTAAATGAGCACAAGAAGACCAATTAATCCTTCGAGTGCCAGAGGGGTACGCAAAGCGTTGCATACCCCTCTGGAACTCAAAGGATTAAAGTGACTGATCCACTAAGTAGTCCACCTGTTTTCTATTTACAGTGAGAGCATTCCAACACCAGTGTTAAATGTATGTATATATTATAACGTGTGGAGATTAGGAAGCACTCACGCTTACTACTGGATGTCTGCCTGGGTGCTGATGTGAAGATGCAGTTATATTGTTCGTTCTTTTTTCACATAAGCACACACAGGAATTCACAGGAAAAGTATGAAACAAAATACTTTATTTATTGGATCAACGTTTTGGCTGCAACATGTCAGCCTTCCTCAGGATGTGTGTGCTTATGTCAAAAATAAAGAAATATATATATATAAATGGTAGTGATGGGCACTCCAAACCTTGCTATGCCTTGGTGCTCTTGCTTAAGTTCCGTAGAAATACACAAAAGTAGTATCATATATGATGATAGCTGATGCAGGCACACGTAGGACTTTATTAAAAGTAGTTTTATTGTATGTCGACGTTTCGACCCAAACGTGGGTCTTTCTCAAGACAATAACATACAGTGAACTTCCTCTAACATTTAAACACCACAAAAATCACATGTGCATGTGAAACAATAAAACTACTTTTTAATAAAGTCCTACGAGTGCCTGCATCAGCTATCATCATATATGATACTACTTTTGTGTATATACACACACACACACATATATATATATATATATATATATATATATATATATATATATATATATATATATATATATATATATAAGAAAACAAGAATGTGTGTGATCACGGCACCCCATACCATCCACGCCAGACCTTCTATAGACTATTGACGATAATAGAGATCGCTTCTATCCTGACTCCGTCAGTGCTAGGAGTCCAAAAAATATTAAATAATCCCAACAATAAGGAGAGCGAAAACAATTATCGTCTAGTAGTAACCAAATAAATTTATTTAAAATAATAAATGATATAAGTACACTTATAAACTGCAGTAATACAAACAGTAATATGCTCCGGAGCATAAAGATATCTAGTGGTAAACTAAATATCCCTGTGTCCGTAATATATTAGTATAGGTGACTGCAGATATAAAAAGTCAAACGCCGTCTTGATAGTAACACAGACACTTCTTTTATGATAGTTTTATCAAATAGAATAGTTCTTCTATCTGATGTCTCACAATTGTTCTGAAAGGCAATAGGATAAAGGATATTATTAACCCTTGAAACGCTGGTATAATGCAGGCAGGTCTTTTCCTTAGTATAAAGTTCTTTATATGACTCTAGCAGAGGCTTGTATATTTTTTGTAAATCAATTTATAGAAAGAGGATGTGCAGAAAGATAACTCAGATACCTTAGGGCGCCTCTATGTTCAGACCGCTATCCACATTGACTTTGCGGGATCTTTGGGCAGCCCAGGCTATGTTTTGTCTGTTTGTTTCAAATGATATTGATAAGTTATATTGTTGCAGCCTCGCTCTCTCCATCACTTCTTTTCAGACCTCCCGTCCTTTTTCAGGACAATGTAAACCAATATGCCGATAAAAGATGTAGTCACCGAGCCTGTGCTGAAAGTTCTTACAATTAAAGGGATAGTAATACTTGCAAATAATTTTATTTTATATTGTAGCCCTTAAAAAAACATGAAAAATTATATAAGTCTTATCTCCCAAACCTTTATGGCTTGGGAGATATTCATATGTAAAATATAGTAAAGTTCTTTTTTCCTGGCTGTTTCAGCCAAGTCTGCCATCTAGTGGACAGATTTGGAATTCGGTCCACAGAGCAACAGGCAGCTCTTTAGCAGTGCGGAGATCACGATCTTTGAAAAGAACTACTTAATTGGAACTGTGTACAAAGTGTGCCTGGCTTGAAAGCACACTTTGTAGACCATTCCAATTAAGAAATTCTTTTTAAAGATCATGATCTCAGCACTTCTGGAGAGGCACTGCCGGTGGGGGGACCGGATTCCAAATCTGAAGGGTGGAGCAATGACGTCACTCCAGGGGAAACTTTACTTCTGAATATCTCCCAAACCATAAAGGTTTGGGAGATAAGACTTATATCATTTTTCATGCTTTTTTAAGGCCTACAATATAAAATAAACTTATTTTCAGGTATTACTATCCCTTTAAAGATATCAATAGTCCATATAACTGGATGATATACAAATATCCCAGTGGTTCAATTGGATTTCCTCAGTATTGCAATTTTGCATTGTGTATAATCCAGATACCCATATAATACAGCTTTGTGTGCATTTGTGTCAAAAACGGATCTGAAAAACCTGTCTCCAGCAAAGAATCCAAAGCTTAATTATAGTGTTTCATTGCATTCCCAGAATTCCATGCAGTAACACGTAAATAAAAGTAGCACAGTACAGTCAGACGTATATCCAAAAAGTAAATTTTTTTCCCATTTTGAAGGGGTATCTGGCTATCGAGATTTAAAGAAGAATTAATGAAGAATCTTAAACTTCTGGGCAGTCTGCATCCCTCACATCTTCCAGCAAATTCCAAATGAATCACATATTTTCTCCCAATCAGAATCAAACATTGCTGCTTTTTGATTGAACAGAAATTTGTTGAAATTAAATCAGAATCAAAATCCTCTCTGTCTTCTGTAATAATTTTAAAACTGTAACAAAGGTGGCGTGATCAGTTGCCTATGTACACTGTATCTTTAAGAATAAATTATTTCAGCATACAAAAAAAAAAAAAAGGGGTTTTGATTGTTTTCCTTTCTAACACTGAAGTGGATTATCTTTACCATCCTTCTCTGTACCCAATGTGATAATTCTCCAGAGCAGTGGTTCTCAACCCCGTTCCCTCAGGTCCCACTAACAGGCCATGGTTTGATGGTTTCCGTATTTCAGCACAGTGATGGGTGATGTGAGTTAGAGGCTCAGTTTTCCTTTTCTTATTAGTTCATCTACGCTCAAGTAGGCTTGTTAGTGGGCTCTGAGGATATGGTTTGAGAACCACGACACTAGAGTATGTACCATATTACATTGCTAGATACATCTCATCACATTAGTCCCACCCCCACATCATGATCCCACCCATTTCCCCATCTGCTGTGGCTAGAAAAATATTCTTAAACTATTAACTCCTTAAAGGGATAGTAATACTTAAAATGTAAAAAAAAATATGTTGTAGGGTTTATCCCCCTGGGTAAAACAAGAGTACCCCCACTGCTGAAAGGTGTTTCATTCAAAAGTTACTAATTTTCAAAGTTGAATTTTTTAGGTGCAATATCACAGTGGCCTGAAATTGTACAGTGGCGCTGTTGCTACACCATCCTATGGAGAGATTTATGGTCCCGGGACCAGAGCTGTCCATAGGATCGTGTAGCAACAGCGCCACTGTACAACTTCAGGCCACTGTGATACTGCACCTAAAAAATTCAACTTTGAAAATTAATTAACTTTTGAAAGAAACACCTTTCAGCAGTGGGAATACTCTTGTTTTACTCAGGGGGATAAACCCAACAACATATATTTTTTTACATTTTAAGTATTACTATTATCCCTTTAAGGACCCATCATGACTGTCATGGGTTCAACGTGCTATAAGGACCCACGACAGTCCCGGTATGTCACGGATTTCAGGGCTCCCGTTCGGGAAGCCTTGAATTGGTTAGGCAAAAAAAGAAAAATGCCCCCTGGTCCTTAAGTGCCGGCCATGCTTGTGCGAGGCTGGTCCATAAGGGGTTAAGGACCAAGGACATACAGTACATACATGGGGAAAACTAGTGTTAAGGTCCCATTACGTATATGTACATCCTGGAATTCAGGGGTTCCCTGTGTGGCTGATTCCAATAACAACAAGAAAAATGCTCTGTGTTCCTTAAGGGGTTAAAATATAGACTCAAAGAAACCTTCTATGCCCGTAGCTGGGAACTTTGTGTAACCTGGAAGCAAGACACATTTTCAGTATTTTTCTATCCCTTTGTTTAACCCTTTGAGTGCCAAAGGGGTACGCAACTCATTGCTTTGCTTACCCCTCTGGCACTGAAGGGGTTAAAGCTGATTCCATAAATAACTTTTTAGTTTTATATTTTTAAAAACTATATACTAATATTTCAGGACACATTCATCCTTTTCATGGTGCCTTGCTTGTTGTAAAATTTGCATTGTGTAACAAGATCCAATGTCAAAAATATTACCATCTTATAAAATACTAGTTGAACAGCCCGTTACACGAGCCACAGTGCCTCTGGCAGCCGGTCGCGAGGCAGTCACGCGCAGTGGAGACTGCCCGCGCCACTGCTGATACAGAGCTGGACGCTCTACCAGCCGCGGCGCGGCCAGTCTGTACTGCGCATGACTGCCACACGCGCAGCAGTGTCTACTGCGCATGTCGGGCGTTACACACAACTTAGCGAATTATTATATAGGATTATTTATTCCACTAATATCCTACACTATATAACAAACACTGGTCTGGATTCCATAGTGGCTGAAAGCACTCAGTGCTGAAGGGAGAGTGTCACATCGCACCTCTGTTCTGCTTTGGTGGATGACTGATGAGAAAACTCTCCGTAAACAGATGCAGAGAGCTTGCTGGGACATACAAAATTATTTTTAAATAGTGAAGGTGAAAATAAAAACTAAAATTGATTACAAAGTATAGGCAATTTGAATTTATATGTTATGCACCTGAAGAATGTGTACAGTCAAAATAACTATTCCTTTAACCCCTTTAGTACAACTGACATCTTGAGAGGCGTCATGTCCTTTAGGCATTGCTGATGTCTCCCAAGATGTGCACTCACTGGGGCATTACAGGGATAGTAATACTTAAAATGTAAAAAAAAATATGATGTAGGGTTTATCCCCCTGAGTAAAACAAGAGTACTCCCACTGCTGAAAGGAGTTTCATGCAAAAGTTATTCATTTTCAAAGTTGAATTTTTTTAGGTGCAATATCACAGTGGCCTGAAATTGTACAGTGGCGCTGTTGCTACACCATCCTATGGAGATTTATGGTCCTGGGACCAGAGCTGTGCAATAATAATAATCCTTTATTTATATAGTGCACACAGATTCCGCAGCGCTTTACACTCATATTGGTTCCTGTCCCCATTGGGGCTCACAATCTAAATTCACCTATCAGTATGTTTTTTGGAGTGTGGGAAGAAACCCACGCAAACACAGTGAGAACATACAAACTCACTGCAGATGTTGTCCTTGGTGGGATTTGAACCCAGGACCCCAGCGCTGCAAGACAACAGTGCTAACCATTGAGCCACTGTGCTGCAATATCACAGTGGCCTGAAATTGTACAGTGGCGCTGTTGCTACACGATCCTATGGACAGCTCTGGTCCCAGGACCATAAATCTCCATAGGATCGTGTAGCAACAGCACCACTGTACAATTTCAGGCCACGGTGATATTGCACCTAAAAAATTCAACTTTGAAAATTAATAACTTTTGAATGAAACACCTTTCAGCAGTGGGAGTACTCTTGTTTTACTCAGGGGGATACACCCTACAACATATTTTTTTTTACATTTTAATTATTACTATCCCTTTAAGCTTTGAGGGTCTGTGGGGTAGTCATGGGGACTGATACAATCTCTAGTAATTAATTAGGTTCTCATGGTCCCTCCCTGGAAGTTTGGACTCAATATTGTGACGCTGATATGCACACGAGGTGATGGTACAATGTATCATCACCCACTATGCCAAAAGGAAAAGCAAACCAGCAGGAGCTGGAAGTGGGAGAGAAACAGCAAGGACCAGATATTGAACTCCTCCATCCAATTTCTAAATCCGACACACATGAGGCAATATTGGAAGACAGATTTTCCACTTTCCACCACTGCCCTACAAGGAGGTTTCATGCTGGTTAATCACTAGATCACCCAGAATGAACTGTAATAGAAAATAAATAAAAAAAGAAGGAGCTGGAGGGAAGGCTTATATCTCTGCTCCCTTAGATCCAATAAGGATCTCAATGCTATTAAACCGACTAACTGTCCTGGGTTTTGTTTTTTTAAAAAACCACGATAGATATGAAGTTTGAGGGTTTACCTTTTCCCTCTTGACGTCGTCTTATTCTGAGCGGCACAATTTGTGCCGAAGAGAATACAGGAGAGATCCTCCTCCCCGCTGGTCTGTCAGTAAGCTGGAGAACTCTCATTGGCAGAGATCAATTTCTAGCCAATGAGAGCACTCCAGCTTACTGACAGACCAGCAGGGAGGAGGATCTCCTGTATTCTCATTTGCAAGATGGTGCTGATCAGAATGAGAAGAGGGAAAAAGGTAACCCTCAAACATCATTTCTATCGCGTTTAAAAAACAAAACAAAAAAAACAACAAAACCCGGCACAGTTACAATCGGTATAATAAGTGGATTAAAGCAAACTTGTGCTTAGGTTAAAGTTCCGCTTTAAATGGAAAAGGGGGAGTCTGCATTTTCCAATACTGGTACTGAGATTAAATTACATGAGCAAAACATATTCAAAAGAGAAGAGTCTGCTGTTTCAAACAAGGTACTCTTTAGGGTTCATGTGCCAGGGGATCTCCTGATTTTTTTTGGGGGGGATAATAAAAGAACCCTTCTTGCACTAGCTATGGCTTTAAATGCAAAAACAAAGAAACGGGAGAGAGCACAATTATAAAAAATAATGAAAATATAAAGTAAATAAATACTAATGCAATGGTTTTAGTTGTGAAATGGCGGGACCCAAGAATAGCCTAACCACACGCAACAACACCCGCACCGCCAAAATAGCAAATGCAGAGGCCAGTCCGCGCACCAAAACACAGTCTCCCCTGTCAAAAATGAAATCAAATAGCAAAACTAAAATGTATATGTAGGCAAACTTACCCAAGTGACACAGATATATATAACATAAAGTGGTAGAATGCGTTGCTCACTGTGAGCCGTAACCGCATATGTGCAGTAGAGAGTGTCTACTGTGCATGTGTGGTTTCGCACACAGGGAGCTTCGCAGTGAGCCGTCTGGAGCTCCCCACTAAGGATCAGCGCGTTTGGCGAGTCTCTACTGCACATGACTGCAGTCATGCGAAGTAGAGACTCGCTGAATGCGCTGCCCTGCTCCGGACGGCTCACATCATGTCTCTGCTCCCGGCTCCGGGGCAGCAGCCGGGTTGGATGGTTGCGCTTTAGCCCGTGTATACAGGCTTCCATACTAGTATGTAATATTTGATGAAAAATGTATTAATATATAAAACAACCTATCATATACAATGTATACATTGACATAAAACCTATCAAATATAGATAGACCTTGGGAT
The DNA here is from genome assembly GCA_037306005.1 of Rhinophrynus dorsalis. Classification (NCBI taxonomy): domain Eukaryota; kingdom Metazoa; phylum Chordata; class Amphibia; order Anura; family Rhinophrynidae; genus Rhinophrynus; species Rhinophrynus dorsalis. Next base: position 40,858,641 of record CM074727.1, read on the forward strand.
CATATGTATCCCATACTAGTGGTCAGACACGATCCCAATATAGACCTCCCCCCAAGGTATCCCACACCCAGATGTAATATAATAAAACAATTTCAGAGATACAAATGTAAACTAGTCAAATTGTCTCCGGGAACAATGTTGCTTTCCTGTCCTTTAGGCCGCTTCGGCCCGTGCCAGACGGAACCTAACCAGTCCACATATGTTCTTAACTATTCCCCTCTGTATTAATGAGTGTGCAGCTCTGTGTGGGGAACCTGTAGACCTCTTCTCAGGTTTATTGTTCAGTTGTTGTTTCCATTAATTGTTATAACACCTCCTGAACAGTTGAAATCAAAATATATATGCCCTCAATATAACGGTCCGGTTCTTACCCACTGCATGGGAGACTTCTGATGGTCCAACCACTTCACTCCCGTCACTCTTCATACAGATAGTATTTTGTTTTATATTTTCAGAGGAATGAGCAAGACTTTGCCTGCTGGCAACGTACGAACGTTGACATACTGAGTATCTGTTTGCAGCGTGGCGGGAGTGAAGTGTTTTTACCATCAGAAGTCTCCCATACAGTGATATGCAAGTCTATTCTAATGGGAGCAGAGTAGTTCAGGAATGTTGATGTCGGCACCCATCTCTTGCTGCAGCTAAAGCCAGATAAAGGTGCTGGCCGTGAAGCTAGAAGTCTGATCCCGGTTCAGTCAGGACCCTGACCAGAATGGGAGCAGATACACGCCGGTGTTGGTTTCAGACAAAGGACCCAGTGAGAACCCCAGATGCAGACCTTCTAAGAAAAGATCAGCCCAAGATAGCAGGCTGAGACTGCTTAAGGTTAAACTGTAGGGCAATAGGGACCAGCCCTACATATATATAAAATCCTATATAGAACATGTAAATGAAAGGAAAGACATGGGAGACAGATCAAAGGGAGTTGGAGATGTAGGCGAACAGAGGAACAAGGCTGAAATTAGTGATGGAGAGACTTGCAGGACAGAGTATACAACTATCAGCGTAAAGACCTGAAGGTCTTTCTGGTCCCACTTCACAGGGATATAGTGGATGAAGAAGTAGTCCAAGTGTCCAATATACTGCCCCAAACCGACCCCGGTAATGCATTTACAGTGTAAATAATTTCAAGAGAGCCATTCAAAAAAGTACTCCAATACGCGCTTTGTCAGTTGCGCTTACCGGACCCATTCTTGTGTTAATGCTTAATAGGTGGTGTACCTGTCGTGGCACATTCTTCCACTCCGGTAAACTTGATTCATGATGCTCTGCCGATATAGATGCAAAATGACACAAAAAACTCTGGATATTGTTCATTTATTTTATTTGTTGAAACCCTTCACTGGAAATACAGGGTTTTGGCCCTGTATATATATACTCCCCCCTTCACTTTGTGAAGAAGAAATTCATTATTTAATGTCTTTGGATTTTCACCTACAGCAGTCAATTTTCAGATGACGTTACATATGGCAAAGACTTGGATAAGAAAAGCCAGAATTATCTAATTTTCTTCTAGCAGCTCCAAAAGGCAATTATTTCATAGTCAGCAATAGGCAGGGGATTTCTGAAGGGACGTCTGGCAAACCAATGTCCCTCTTAAGCTCTGAGAACTGGAAGATGTGATCTGTAAGGAAAAATGTCCACCAGTTATCCAAAAAGTAGGACAAACAAAGAACATGGAATGATCATTGACTCTATACCGAACAATAACTTTTTTAACATGCATTTTTGAATGAAAAAGATGCAATATTCCTGCCTCATCTGAGTTAGTATTGGGGTAATTACAAAAAAACGGGAAGGTTTCCCAACAGCACTTTTACTATGCTAAACAAACATTTTTAAAAGTACTATAAAATGGAGTACAGAAAGAAGGAAGAGAGAAAAAGAAAGAACTAATGAACGAAAGAAAGAAAGCAATGCACTATACCTTAACTAAAACATAGTCTCCTGGTCGGATTCTGCTTTTGTTTTCCTTTGATTGGTTGCCTTCTGCAGGTGTTTCTGGGAAAATGACTTTAGTGTTTCCATCATTTCTTCCACAGAGCTCTGATGGGGAGCGTTTACTGGGCTACAAAACAAAGCATTGGATCAGATATTTAAAGGGATAGTAATACTTCGTTTTAACTTTATTTTATTTTGTAGGCATTAAAAAAACACGAAGAACGATATAAGTCTTATCTCTCAAACCTTTATGGTTGATGAGATATTCACAAGCAAAGTTTCCCCCTCACGCCCCTTTTACCTAGTGTAAGCCATCTCTTCTCAGATGTGGAATCCAGTCCATAGACCAGACAGATAACAGCAGGGGACAATCTTCTTCCTATGAGAACAATGAAATCCCTGCCCCCCTTGACAAGCTTTTCAGGTTTTTCCCTTATCTTAATTGAAGATTGTCCCTCTCTGCAATCTACCTGGGCACCTCCCTTCTGCTGTGGCTGAACAGTGTGACATCAGTAAAAGGGGTGGGAGGGGGACACTTTGTCATTGAATTAGTCTTGAACTACAACTCTGACAGAATTGAAATAACACTCTCCAAAGTCCAAATACTATGATGATTAATTAGAGCTGCTTTTATTATGAAACATTACTATCCCTTTAAAAGGCATCCGTCACTTTTTAATTCTAGATCCTTATAGTGGTTTAAACCCAAAATTTTCTCATGCATATGTAGAAAGTCATGCTACTTTTGCATACAGAAACTGATTGATTACATTTGTCTGTGTATAATTTAATGTGAACAAGCTTTAAGGTAGATGTTTCTCAGCTTACATCCTAAGACACCCCAAAACATCAGATCTTTTGGATATCCCTGATTTACAAGGGCTGGGTAATCACTGTCATTGTGATTGGTGTACCAGTACGTAAAGTGGACTCCACCTCTAGATGTGTTATATTTGTCTTACAGATCTACCCAAGTTTTGTAATCTCTAATAATGGCAAAGTATGCTAATTCACTAAAGTATATTATTAGATCTGTTCTAGGCCAAGCCTAACCTTGTGCTATTAGGAAAGCTCCAAGTTGGTGGGCTCTGTCTAGATTAATTTATAGCACAGTGTGTGTGGTAATACAGGTCCAGCACATTAACTAATTATCATGAATTTCCAGACTGACAGCAGTTTGTCAGTACATGGGGTCTGCACTGTATGAACCAGTGAACCAACCCTGAAGTTTAACTTGACAGTGCCAGGCAGTGTGCAAGTACTCAGAGATAACATTGACTCTCACCCCAGGGTGTCATCAGTAATGTGGGGATAGCCTGGACTAGACAATGTGGAAGGAAAGATGTGTTTGGTCAGTGCTTAAATGGAAATGATCAATGGGACTCACATTAGGTGGTTTCAAACCAACTGTGGATGGTAATCTCCTCAATGGCTGAATTAGATCTCCTGAGGTGTCATTTGTCCCAAGCCTTCTGGAGAAAGGTGGGAAAACTAAGGACAGTAGCCCAGGGGAGTTACAGGAGGACAGGGGGCATAAAAGGATGCAAGAGTATTGTCTTAGGATGATGTTGTGGGTGGGTGTTAGCTCCAGCTAAAATAAAGCAATCTTTCATCTGCCTAATTGTGGTGTTTTCCTGAATCCACTGTGGAGACTCCTCATTAATTGTTGGGTCTTCCACCACAAGACCCCTCCCCCAGTTTCATCCACTATTCCCTGAATCAGAGATTACCCTTAACCATACCTGGGAACTTCCAATTGAGGTCTGCCCGGAGGGCAGTCCTCTGGTGCAGCAGGGGGTGACAATAATGACGTGACTTGTGTCAAAAAGGAGCGGGGCTTGAGGCAAGTTGGGGGAGGGGGGGCAGGGCTTAAAGGTGACACACAGAAGGCTGGGGAAGGAGGAACACCGGGAGAAACAGCAGATGTGGGCACAGTTTCAATAGAAAATCCCCACATCCAGAGGAATCTGTCTCTGCCCCGGAGACCCGGTAAAGCTCTGTCAAAGAGTTCCCAGGTATGCCCTTAACCCTTTGAGTGCCAGAGGGGTACGCAAAGCAATGCTTTGTGTACGCCTCTGGCACTCAAAGGGCTAACCCGCAACAAAGTTGCTAGATATCTCCTTAGCATACAAGGGTTTAAATAATCATTGAGATTGATCTGGCCACGTACAGTTAAGGCGTCTGTCAAGATCTGGCTCTCCAGGCAGTTGCCTACTCTGACTAATGGGAAATCTGGCTCTGACTATGTTGGCTCTTTTGGCATACTATGAAGATATAAAGAAAAGTGGACATGCTTACTCCTTCGACCAGCACTAAGTGTGTGCTTCCTACAGCCCTCTGATTAACTCTGACAGCTTCCTCTCTGAAGACAGCGATAAGTTCCTCCAGCCGTCTCCTCTTAACCTCTGGTTTCACATCATCCTGCAGCCTGTGATATGCTCTTGTTTTCTAGGAAGGAAAATTAAAGACCCTTTTTATTCATCCTGGAAAATAGACTAACAGTATTAAAGGCTATCAATCATTAAAAAAAACAACTTTGGTAATTTGGAACAAGCTTTCAAAATCACCTACATGTTGTATTAACAATTATGTATTTCTAAAATTAGTTTTTGAGTTATAGATTATGTTAAAGGGATAGTAATACTTCGTTTTATCTTTATTTTATTTTGTAGGCAATAAAAAAACCTGAAGAACGATATAAGTCTTATCTCTCAAACCTTTATGGTTTGAGAGATATTCACAAGCAAAGTTTCCCCTCCCGCCCCTTTTATCTAGTGTAAACCATCTCTCAGATGTGGAATGCAGTCCATAGACCAGACAGATAGCAGAAGGGAACAATCTTCTTCCTGTGAGAACAATGAAAGTCCTGCCCTCCTTGACAAGTTTTTCCGGTTTTTCCCTTATCTTAATTGAAGATTGTCCCTCTCTGCAGTCTACCTGGGCACCTCCCTTCTGATCTGGCTGAGCAGTGTTACATCAGTAAAAGGGGCGGGAGGGGGACACTTTGTCATTGAATTACTCTTGAACTACAACACTGACAGAATTGAAATAACACTCTCCAAAGTCCAAATACTATGATGATTAATTAGAGCTGTTTGTATTATGAAACATTACTATCCCTTTAATTAAGGTATATTATGCAGGCATCTCCTGCCTTAGCTCTAATTACTCAACGGCACTCAACCCTTTATGTGCTTAGGGACATAGGCATTGCATTTCACACCTCAACTCATACTAAAAGAACTACTAGTGATGGCGAGAAAAATGGCGTGGATGTCCTTGAATCCCCAAGATCATAAGTGGATTAACTTAGTTAACTATAATATCCCATTTGATGTAATGGAGTTGGCGCTGACGCTCGATCTCCCAACTACAATCAAGCTAGCCCTCCCTTCCCTACTTTTAATCTAATTCCCCTGCTGGGTGCCCCTCCCCCGAGGAACAGCTCCCCAACATGCCTGGAAAAATAGTTATGTGCAGCTGGGTGTGCCTGTTGTGTTTTAGTAGGTATAAGAGATGGTTCAGGCTGGCTCTTACAAGAGGATCATTCACATACCTGGGAACTCTCCGGTTTTGCCCCAGAGACTCCGGGTTTGACAATGAATTACCGGCAGAGTCAGATTCTCTGGATGTGGCGAAACCCTGCCCACTTGTGCTCAATCCCACCTCGTTCCTCCCACTCCACCCCCTCTTCTACCCCTTCCCTAGCGCATTCTATGTTTTTTTATGTTTAGTAGTCCCGCCCCTCCTTGCGATTAAGCCCCGCCCTTTTTAATGACGAGAATTGCGTCATTTCTCCACCATCTTTAGCACTAGAGGGCTGTCCTCCGGGCAGCCCTAACTAAGAAGTGCCCAGGTATGATCATTCATGTTATGTGACATTCAGGTGATCAATCAGTTCAATTTAGGGTTAGTGATAATGTCCAGGGGAGCCAAACACATTGGATCAAAATCCCAGCTTATTAGACTTCTATCATTATGTGATATGTAGGTATAAGTTTTTGTGTTCAAAAAGACGTCCCAGATTTCATGAGAATCTGTGGGAGTATCCCCTGTGAGTGTAAGATACTCTGTAGTGGGATATTATAATAGAAGCTTGTGGAGGCGCTAAAATCTGAATGCTTTGTTTTAAGTAAAAATGAGGGATGCAATGTCCTGCAGCCTTAACTCCTGAAGGTGTCTGACAGAACCAAATCAGATAGGTAACAAACTTGATGTAATGGAGTTGGTGCGGACACTCGTTGATCTCCCACTTTATATATTCTGTAAGTACATAATATGTAAAATCAGATTCCCTATGCTTTTATTAATTAGCTTTTATTTTTGTTCTAGTCGTCACCTTTTTAACACTTCTCTCCCTTACAAGGAACAGCAGTGGTAATGACACAAAGCAGCAGGAAAGCCTGCCTCGAGTCTATTAACCCTTTGACTGCCAGAAGGTAACCAATGCATTGAGTTGGAAACCTGACACAAAGGGTTAAATACAGCATACAGGACAATCGGTGCTGCATGGATAGTATTACATTGTTACATGGCTCACTATCACAGGTCTCATGCCGTGCTATGACTGTCAAGTGGTTTTTCCTTAAAGAGATAGTAATACTTTATTATTACTATCCCCCATATTGAAGATATTTGTAAAATAATCTAATAGCCCCCAGGTTCATCTCTCAACCCTTTATGGTTTGAGAGATAATCAAAGGCAAAGTTCCCCCCTCCCTCCCCCTTCCTTGAAGTCAGCGTTGTGCTGACTGCAGGGGAAGTCTGTCGTACAAAAGGCTTGCGGCTCTGCAGCTGAGCGGAGATCCCGTTAGTGAAGAATTATTTCACTGAAACAGTCTTCTGCATGTGATTGGTTTGCAAGCACATGTAGAAGACAGTTTCAGTGAAATAATTCTTTATCACTAACGCGATCATGGCTCTGCTGCAGAGCCGCATGATGAAAGACAGACCGGATATCCCTGCAGTCAACACAACACTGACTTCAGGGAAGGGGGAGGGAGGGGGGAACTTTGCCTTTGGTTATCTCTCAAACCATAAAGGTTTGAGAGATGAACCTGGGGGCTATTAAATTATTTTGCAAATACTTACTATATGAGAGATAGTAATAATAAAGTATTACTATCCCTTTAAGGACCAGTCGGGGTCATAGCACGTCACATACATTTTACTTACAGTGAACTTCCGGGAGTATTGTAAGTAAAAACTGGGACGGAAAATGACCACTCCAAGACCGGTGCGGTCTCTCTCAGTCCCCAATGCGGCATGCCAGTACGAGTCACAGGTCATGTGTACCGGTGCGTCGGAAAGACCAAAGTGGTCCTTAAGGTAAGGTTGCTTCTCAGGACCCTGGTCATTAAGGGGTTAAGGACATTAACGTTTAAAACAAATAAGCAGACAATCAAGCATAAACCATATAGGCAATCTGACTTTACATGTTATGCTAGCGATTCTCAACCAGGGTGATGTGGCACTTTGGCGTGCTATGGAAATCCACTAAATATCTCCATTATTTTATCTGTATAACATGACTGAGGAAGAGACCTAAGAGGTCCTGAAAGTTTGCATCCTAAATCTGCTTAGTTAACCAATAAAGGTTTCAGTTTGACTATAACGTGGTACCAACTCTTTTTATTTTCTAGGAAGACTGAGGAAAATGTGAAAGTTTATCCTATATAATAATTCACTAGGATGTTTGTCAGAAGCCGTCATGCTCAGTAGAGACTGCGCAAACACACAGAATGCTGGGAGGTGTAGGAAAGCTGGGAGTTCTGTGCTTTCGGCCAGTCTCTACAGTGCATGACTGCGTCGGCGGCAGGACGCAGAACAGGACCGGCCTCTTAACCCTCTGAGTGCCAGATGGGTATGCAATGCGTTGCGTACCCCTCTGGCACTCAAAGGGTTAACATCACTCGGACCTTGGCCCGTGTACATGGGCTTTTACACTAGTCTTCTAATGTACAATTATGGAAATGTGTATGTACATTGTTTTGTTTTTGCTAATTTGATTATGAGACTGTAAATCTGAGTGCCAGGTGTATGCAATGAATTGCAAGGCAATGCGCTGATATGTCTCTGGCACTCAAAGGGTTAAGAATAACTATACATTACTTATTTGTAACATTCATCTTGTCCTTGACATATAAAATGTTAGGGGTGCCCTGAAAAACATAGATTGCATTTTAAGAGTGCCGTAGACAAAAAAAAAGGAAAATATTGAAAACCACTGCATTATGCACTTGCAGAATATGTTAAAGGGATAGTATTGTTTCACAATTAAAAACACTCTAATCAATCTTCATAGTATTTGGGCCATGGAGAGTGTTATTTCAATACTGTCAGAGTTGTAGTACAAGAGTAATTGAAGGATAAAATATCCCCCCATTTTACTTAACACTGTTCACCTCAGAGCAGGAAGACTGTCCAGATGGATCACAAAGAGGGACAATCTTCAGTGAGCATAAGAAAAAAACCTGTCAAGGGGGGCAGAGTTTTCCTTATACTCACAGTAAGAAGATTGTCCATTGCTGTGACCTGTCCAGTCAAGAGACCAGATTTCACATCAGAGGGGAGGTGGCTTACACTAGGTAAAAGGGGTGGGAAGGGGATAGTTTATCATTCAATTACTCTCGAACTACAACTCTGATGGTATTGAAATAACACTCTTCATGGCCCAAATACTATGGAGCTGCCTTTTTTGTGAAACATTACTATCCCTTTAAGTCGAAAAGAAAGCTGACTGTCTCTTTAAGTAGCCATCATTTTCTATAGATAAAGGTTCCATTTTAAACAATTTTCCTCTGTAAGTTACCTTTCTCATGCTGTAGGCAAACAGGAAAGCAGCATTGTAAGCGACTTCACGTAGTAGGGAGACAGATTCCTGGTGATCCTGCTCTGTCTCTTGGCAGAAACCAGCAATGAAATCACTGCTGAGACTTATACCTACCAGAAAGACAACATTTAAAGAAAAAGTAACACCTCCAAATAACACCCCCACAGACAAATACTTCACTATGGCCCCTATGAATTTCATTCTTGCACCTTTATTCAAGACATGACATCTTCAATCAGTTCTGCTAAAATCCATCCCTATCTCTGCTCCTCCACTGCTAAAATTCTTATACACGCAATCATCCACTCCCGCATGGACTATTGCAACATTCTTCTGTCTGGCATTCCTGCCTCCCATCTTCATCCACTTCAATCTATACAGAATGCTGCAGCACAAATTACTCTTCTGTCACCTAGGTTTGCCCCTGCCCACTCCTCCTCAAAACGCTCCAATGGCTGCCTATCAAACTCCGGATATCTTACAAAATCTTACTTCTCACTTTTAAGACACTTCTCTCCTCTACTCCTTCTTACATTTCCACTCTGATCTCCCGTTATACCCCATCCCGCCACTTACGTTCGGCCAATGATTGTCTTCTATCAGCTCCTTTTGTGTCTACAGCCCTGTCACGTGTCAAACCTTTGTCTCTCATTACTCCGTATCTATGGAATGCTCTACCATCCAACCTGTGCCACTGCACCTCACTGACAACCTTCAAACCTCGCTTAAAATGCACCTCATGTATAAAATCTCGACTTGCTAGAAGGCACTGATGTTGTACAATGAACGCTCTTATAACTTATTTACATTACTGATGTCCTCTATCATCATCTGAACTAGCACTGTATTCAGCACTTGACCCTAATGTACTCTGTATGTCTCCCATTACCACTTTAGATTGTAAGCTTTCGGGCAGAGAACTCCCACCCAATGTTTCACTCTACAAAGCACCTGTATTGTTTAAACCCTTAAATTTTAAAGTGCTGTGTTCACTTGTGGCACTATATAAACATATTCATTCATTCAGTTCTGGATGTTATGTCCATGGAGGCAGACATATTTCATTTGAACCCTCTGAGTGCCAGAGAGATATCCAACGCATTGCAAGGCAAAGCATTGGATACCTCTCTAGCACTCAAAGGGTTAATAAACATGACACTGTTCTACTGCAGTTAGCTGGACACTGGATTCTGTAGCCAACACATCATCCTGGATTGAACAGGACACTAACCTGGAATTTAAAAAGAAAACAAGGGGCGCCAATAGTGAAGTATAGTAACCAAAAGATGGAGATTAAATATGTATAAATTGTACTCACATTTATTCTTGGTCAGCGCTCTGATATCAGTTAACTGACAGATGCGCTTTCAGAGAGATCACCCGTCTCTGTTCGGGACTCACATATGTAACGGATTCTTTCAATCAATGTAGCATGCGGAAAGATACTAAGTATCAATGTTAAAATCGTTTATTGTACTAAAAAACAAATATAAGGCTCTATAGGCCTATATACATATTTAATCTCCATCTTTTGGTTACTATACTTCACTATTGGTGTCCCATGCTCGTTTTCTTTTTATGTTTTGCCGTGGAGGGTGAGCGTGTCGTTTTTTGAGGGAGCAGCCGCTTATACAGATTCCATTCAAAGTGGAATATATATTGCTGTTTGAGATAGGACTCTTCTTCTACATTTTGCCTGCGTGGTCAGTATCGGTATAAGCTGTCGCTGACACAGGCCTACTGTGAGTGCACACAATTGGGTGTGGTGGTGGTTCCATCATTTGAAAAAAAAAACTGGTACACACAGGGGCGCCCCTTGTTGTTTTTTTTCCCCCCTCTTTCTTTTCTACAGTTACTAACCTGGAATTACTTCTCGAATATTCTGAATCAGGTCCAGGTAAGCTTCTCTGCTGTATCTGGATTTGAAAACAGTGTGAAATATAGTCGAGTCTCAGGAAATAAGAAAATGTGTTTCAATATTCTTCCATGACACATCTTAAAGGGATAGTATTGTCACATTTGTAAAAACATTAATCTTGTAGGCATTAAAAAATAAAACTTAATGCCCCCAGTCCCATCTCTCAAACCTTTATGGTTTGAGAGATATTCTGGACCAACGTTCCCCCCTCCCTCCCCTTTCCCTGACATCAGTGCTCTAGCTGACTGCAGGGGAATCCGGTCCCTGAACAAGCGGAGGCTCTTCAGCAGAGCCGAGATCGTGTTATTGAGAAAGAAATCCTTCACTGGAATGGTCTACAAATTGTGCTTGCAAACCATATCATAAAGGTTTGAGAGATAGGACTGGAGGCATTTCGTTTTATTTTTTAAAGGGATAGTAATACTATCTAAAGTATAAAAAAACATGAAGAACAATATAAGTATTATCTCTCAAACCTTTATGGTTTGAGAGATATTCACAAGCAAAGTTTCCCCTCCCACCACTTTTACCTAGTGTAAGCCATCTCTTCTCAGATGTGGAATGCAGTCCATAGACCAGACAGATAACAGCAGGGGACAACCTTCTTCCTATGAGAACAATGAAAACCATGCCCCCATTGACAAGTTTTTCAGGTTTTTCCCTTATCTTAATTGAAGATTGTCCCTCTCTGCAATCTACCTGGGCACCTCCCTTCTGATCTGGCTGAACAGTGTTACATCAGTAAAAGGGGTGGGAGGGGGATACTTTGTCATTGAATTACTCCTGAACTACAACTCTGACAGAATTGATATAACACTCTCCAAAGTCCAAATACTATGATGATTAATTAGAGCTGATTTTATTATGCAACATTACTATCCCTTTAATGCCTACAAGATTAATGTTTGTACAAATGTGACAATACTATCCTTTTAAAGCGGAACTATCCCTCCAAATAAAGTGTCCCCCAAATAATTATTGATATAAATAGTATTATTATACAGAATAAGTCCAGCATTATTAAGAGGGGCAGGCTTCTTGCTGTAGAGGCACCTGTTCTCTTGTGCCGTCAGTTCCTTCCTTTACCTTACGGTACAATGCTACTCCTCCTCACCAATCGTGGAGGAGACCAGGGCGGACAGTGTAGGCAAGATGTCTGCGCTGATGCCTGCCTGTTCGTCTCGGATCAAGTAGGATTTCTTTATAACGCTGGACTTATTCTTTATAATACTAGTGTTTCTATGCTTATCGATATATCAATAATTATTTGGGGGGCACTTTATTTGGAGGGATAGTTCTGCTTTAAACAGCTACTCATATAAAGAGCTTCAAATTTACTTTAGAAAAGATCAGGGCTGACATGTAGCTCAGAGGACAATTCTTCCTTTACTACATAGGTGTCCATAGGGCTGGATTTCACATTAAAGGGGAACATTCACATCCCCAAAAATTTTCACCATTGGTTTTAAAATATAAAGCAATATCAGCGCTGGCTTTATTAATTTTCTCCACTGCCTAAGAGTGGAGATATTAATCTTTGAAATATGCCACTTCCGGGTCTGCGGCACCGTGTATGTGCGGCATGGAGCTGAAAGACTTCTCACCTCCCTCCCAGCAGCCCCTGGGGCACGCGTCCGCACCTCTCTTCGGAGCTGCATTTTTTTGGGCTAACGTGACACGAGCTCCGTTTCCCATACTACTGAGGTTGTATATAGTTGTATTACAGGTTGCAACCTCAGTAGCATGGTCAACGGAGCTTGGTGTCACGTTAGCCCAGAAAAATGCAGCTCCAAAGAGAAGAGAGAACTCACGCCCCAGGGGCTTGTGGGAGGGAGGTGGGAAGTCCTGCCGCTCATACACAGTTCCCCAGAATGCGGAAGTGCCGCATTTCAACGATTAATATCTCCAATCTTAGGCAGTGTACAAAATAAATAAAGCCAGGGCTGATATTGCTTTATATTTTAAAAGCAGTAGCGAAAATCTTTGGGGATGTGAATGTTCCCCTTTAAGCAAAGAAGACAATTGCCTAGAAAGCCAAATTTTGAAGTGTGTCTCAGCTGTGATGGCCACACCCACAATTTGAATTGTTGGGTGGGCCAGTACAACAGTACAATCTCAATGTCCTGGCACCAGTTTATGTACAACTTTACTGGCTATTAGTTACCCCCTTGGATGTTAGAGAAGCCTCCAACACATTGCAAAGCAACTTTTTTTTTTTTTGGGGGGGGGTTGCATGTTATAGGCTAAGGGACACCAGGCGAAATCAATTGAAGAATCGGGGAGGGGGGCAACCAAAGGCTCCTTCAAGTGCTTGCCTAGGAGCACCTGAGATTCAACTCTTTTCCTCGGTGAACAACATGCAGCACCTATATGAACTACATGAGATTTTTAACAAAAACATGTTTTTCTTAATTAGACAACACACAAACTTGTAGGTCAGTAAGGCCTAACCAACTGCCTGACTCAACTGTATTGTTCCAGAACAGTTCTCTGTGAAATATCACTTGATCATTGATAGTATAAGCCTACAACTGTCCTTTTATAGGAAAAGAGATGATTATAAACTTTTTTCATTGCTATTGTAGTGTGGACAAAAAAATACGTATTTTTGAATAGCTGACATGCTATAATTCTTCATTGTTTTCTAACAGAATTAATACGGCCCTCGCACTTGTGGATTTCTGTTTGTGTAGCCCACAACTGAAAAAACTTGGAAAATCTTACTTAATTTGTTTCCAAACTGGGAAAAAAAAGTATATTATGGCATGGAAAGTCTGATTTGCGTATTAACCCTTTAAAGGGCTAAAAAGACAATGTAACTTTTTTCTTATGTGTATAAAAGGGGCACTGCCATCTACCTGAGAAAATGAACTTACTTTTCTTAATAAATACAGCATTGGAGGGTATATATCTGAAACTGCTAAGTGATACAATGTTACACTTTCCTTGAAGCACTAAGTGCTCTGTATGTTATATTGTTTAAAATGTTTGTTAGATTGTATAAATAGACCTGTTTTCATACTCCCTGACAGAAATCTATCTGTAAACAGATTCAGGGAAAAAAATATTAAAAAGTATAGGCATTTCCACCTGGTATTCTCAAATTGTGACTCTGTCTAACGTGTTTCACGCTAACTAGCGCTTACTCAGACGCGTTTCACGCTAACTAGCACTTACTCATTGACTAGTCTATGAGTAAGAGCTAGTTAGAGTGAAACACGTTAGACAGAGACTCTCTCTCTTCATCTCTTTCCCTGCTATACCCACTCTATCTGATGCTGTATTTTGTAATGTTTTAATCTTGAAATAAAGGAGTTTTATTTTATTTACATTCAATTGCAAGATCACTTTCTTATCAATTCCTGGACTGCAGCCGTCACGATTTGAGAATGTTTGGTTTACTGCAACAGTCGAGGGAGGACTGGGACAGCTGAGCACCCAGGTTCTTTTCTGAGTGTCCTGAGGACGAGAGGTACAGGCTGGTGAAAGCTGTGGCATGTCAGCACATATATCTATAATTGCCATCTGGTGACCACAACAGAATTTGTTGCATTCAAGAGGTTAAAGGGATAGTAATGTTTCATAATAAAAGGAGCTCCAATTAATCATCATAGTATTTGGACTTTGGAGAGTGTTATTTCAATTCTGTCAGAGATGTAGTTCAAGAGTAATTCAATGACAAAATCTCCCCCTCCCGCCCATTTTACTGATGTAACACTGCTCAGCCAGAGCAGAAGGGAGGTGCCCAGGTAGATTGCAGAGAGGGACAATCTTCAATTAAGATAAGGGAAAAACCTGAAAAACTTGTCAAGGGGGGGCAGGGCTTTCATTGTTCTCATAGGAAGAAGATTGTCCCCTGCTGTTATCTGTCTGGTCTATGGACTGGATTCCACATCTGAGAAAAGATGTCTTACACTAGGTAAAAGGGGCGGGAGGGGGAACTTTGCTTGTGAATATCTCTTAAACAATAAAGGTTTGAGAGATAAGACTTATATCGTTCTTCATGTTTTTTTAAATGCCTACAAAATAAAATAAAGATAAAATGAAGTATTACTATCCCTTTAAAAACACTACTTAAAGCAATGGGGATTTCTTCCTGCAGTGAAGGAGTTTAGCTTTGAAATGACTCCACTTTTGCCTTTATATGTAAATCCCCATCACATGCGGGAAAAATAAATACCTTAAAATGTGATGCTGTCCTTTTAAGTCTGTTGCTGAAAAGCATTTCATAAAAGTCCAATAAAAACTCACTCACCCTCTACCCATGGTCTCAAGTATTCTGTTACTTCCACTTTGTGCAGGGATGTGGATTTGTTTGCAGATGTTGTGCTGCTCAGAAATTAACCGAAGAACCTAAAAAAGAAAAAAGCCTATTATACCACACGGATCTATCTCTAGCATGTGCTCCTGCCGTCTCTCTAGCTAGTATGCTGTCTCTATCCAGCATTCTCTCTCTCTCTCTATCAAGCTTTATTTCTTCCTAGCATTCTCTATAGCTCTATCCAGCATTCTCTCACTCTCTTGCTAGCACTCTCTGGCTCTATCCAGAATTCTCTCACACTCTTGCTAGCACTCTCTGGCTCTATCCATCCAGCATTCTCTCTCTCCCCTGATAGAATTATCTGTCTCTATCCAGCATTCTCTCTCTCTTGCTAGAATTACTGTCTCTATCCAGCATTCTCTACCTATCTTGCTAGAATTATCTGTCTCTATCCAGCATTCTCTACCTATCTTGCTAGAATTTTCTATCTCTATCCAGCATTCTCTCTCTCTCTCTCCAGCATTTTCTCTCTCTAGCATACATAGGCAACCTTTGGCTGCCAATCTGTTGGGGATCATGGAAGTTGTAGTGCACAACAGCTTAAGTGCCAAAGGTTGCCTATGGCTGCTCAAACAAACATCGAAGCTTGACATGTATAATTCTGAGGAAAACAAACTGCACTAGAGGGGATGATGCTGGTCTGTATAAAGATATGCTGTTCTATTGTGATGATATATTGTTCTGCTGCTTTCTAGTAAAGATATATTGTCCTTCTATTATTTTCTGCTTTTGTATAGTTGAATTTTCTTGTAGAGGGTCTCCAACATTTGTCTTGAGGTGGGGTCTTTCACTCACAGTTTACACCACTGAATGTATTATCTGAAATACTTTAATCTTGTACATGTCCACTGATACTCACTGAACCACATGACATGTATTCCACTGCAGCCTTGTTCCTCTGTCCACCATTACAAAAATGTGTCAGTGGAAACCTTGCACTTATTTAGGGAACCCTGGAGTTCCACAAAACAAGGTTTGAGAATCACCTGATTGATCTACCTGCACTCAAGCAGCAATTACCTGAAAACTTGCACTGTTAGCAGCACTTGATGAAGTTGGTTACCTCTGTTACAGAGAAAGGAAAACACAGCAAAACATGCAGTAATATTCACCTCATCAGGAAAATCTTTTGGGTGTGGAGAAGTAAAACGTATCCTCATTTCTGGGTCAATCCTAGAGACTTGATCTAGAAGATCAACAAATCGCAGTCCTCCTTTCTTAGGCTTGTAGATTGTGCTGAATCCACGGCTCAGTTGAGACGCCCCTGAATTTGAGAACTGAACTGAGGAATTGTCATGGTAACTGTTGACATTCTGACCTAGCAGTGTAACTTCCTTAACACCCTACACAAAAAATGGAAAAAGAAAATACTATAATACAAGATTTCCAATTTGTGGGTGAAAAAAAAAAAAAGAATGCTCAAAAAGTAAGGTAGAATGGTGAACTTTAATCATTCTGTAAACTTGTAGAATGGTGCATAAATATCTTTTTATTTATATGGGAACTATCACCTCAAGTAAAGTCTTCCCCCAACAATTAGCCATCTAGCGATAACCTTAACAATAGAAGTACTAGCCAGTATAATCACAGCGTTACTGAGAAATCCTACTTGTGCCGAGACTGACGGCCAGGCAACAGTGCAGACATCTTTGCTTGCAGACATCTGCGCGCCTGCGCTGTCAGTCCTGATCTCCTCTAGGAGGCGCTGCATGGTACCTTTAGGAATGCAGATTCCTCTAAAGCGCTATTGCCTGACCGTCTGTTTCGTTTACAATGCTACTGAGGTTGCAACCTCCACTCACCAACCTCAGTAGCACTGTAAACGGAGTTTGCTGTAATGCTACATCACAGAAATCCAGCTTCGAAGGGGAGCGTGAACATACTCCCTGGGGCAGATGGGAAGTCCTGAGACAGTACAGGGTACCGTAGAACGCGAAAGTGCCCAATTTTGCAGGGAAAATATCTCCACTACCAGGCGACTTGAAGAACACACACAGCATTAATGTCTAGCTTATCGCTAGATGGATACTTGTTGGGGGGGAGACTTTATTTGGGGTGATAATTGACCTATAAATAAAAGTAATGATAGAGGTAAATAGTAAATAGTACATTGAATATTTCAGACTGTTTCAGATTGTTTTACAGCAAGATTACAAATAACTATTTTCTTATCATCTCAATAAATGATTAACACAATTGAACAGTAATCATCACATTATTTTTATTGTTGTTAGTAGAGAAGAATGAAGAGTGGGATAGAAAGAGGAGTGTAAAATGGAGAAAGAGGAGAGATGGGAAAGGAGATGGAAATAGAGTGTTTGCTTCATCACATCTAGCCAAAAGAATAATTACACCTTTGTAAAAGGGTTATAAATTCTTATAAGATGCTCAAGATTGACTATAGAATTGAGAATTTTGGGCAATTTACTCTAAGGTACTTGATATGATCTTGTCTCCACTCATATTAGAAATTAGGATTCATAACTGAAATGGTTTGGTAAGGGACACTGGCAAGTAGGGTTTCTGATTTAGTGGTGTATACTTTGTAGTAGGACAGGGCTGTCCAAGTTCAGTCCTCAAGGGCTAACACAACAGGTCAGGATATAAGGATTTCACTGATTATGAACAGGTGAGTCAATCATAATGAATGAATCACTGATTAACTCACCTGTGTTTAATCAGTGAAATCCTTATATCCTGTCTGTTGGTGGCCCTTGAGGAATGAACTTGGACAGCTCTGTAGTAGGATATTAAGCTAAAAGCATCTCAGATGTTGGTTAGTGATGTCAATGCATTATAGTCAGGATCACATCAATGGTAAAGAGACAGATTTTGTGTTCTACATTTCCTGTTATACGGCAATATTTAGAGACTGTCTAATTGATTAGGCAAGGACCGCCATTACAAGGGTATATATTAAAGCAGGAAGGGGACACCCATGTCTAACCAAATTAAAAATTATGTGGCTGACTAATGTTCAGGGGATGGAGTAGAGGGACAATGCTTATGTGATGAACTGGAATGAAAAGCAACTAAAAGTTTTGTAAATATATTCACATCTGTATTAAAGGGATAGTATTGCTTGAAAATAATTTTATTTTATATTGTAGCCCTTAAAAAAAACATTAAAATGATAGAAGTCTTATCTCCCAAACCTTTATGGTTTGGGAGATATTAGCAAGTAAAATTAAGTAAAGTTCCCTTTTCCTGGCTATTTTAGCCAAGTCTGCCATCTAGTGGACAGATTTGGAATCCGGTCCACAGATCAGTGAGCAGCTCTTAAGCAGTGCCGAGATCACGATCTTTAAAGATCTGAGCTGAAGAGCCGCAGCCGGTCCACGTACCGGATTCCAAATCTGAAGGCTAGAGCAGTGATGTCACTACAGGGGAAACTTTACTTGCTAATATCTCCCAAACCATAAAGGATTGGGAGATAAGACTTATATCATTTTTAATGGTTTTTTAAGGACTACAATATAAAATAAAAGTATTTTCAAGCAATACTATCCCTTTAAGGCATAATATGGGTCTGTAGGTAGTTGGGTTGTTAGGGTCTCTTTCAGGTATTAGTATTATAGTTATGGAAGCTTGTAGAACCTCTGGAGAAAAGAGCTAGTTTTAGAGGCTTCATTAAATATTTCAAGTAATAGATAACGGATGTAGTAGGGTGGTTGGCGTTTAGTATAGTAGAGTTTGGATAGACCATTTGGCCCCAGAGCCTTGTTAGCTGGTAAGTATTTAATGACTGCTTTCAATTCTTCTGAGACGAAACAATAGGTCAGTTTATTAATATTTTCTGGAGACAGGTGAAGAATAACGAAAGCAAAAAATATTGGATTTGCTATGGATCTGGCTGTGGGATATTGGGGTTGTGCTTCAGATTATAAAGCTTCCTATACAAATGGACAAAGGAGTCTGCTATGTCTTTGGAGTTGAAGAAATCTTTACCTGATGACTCTCTGATTTTATGAATAGTGGCTCTGGTGTTCTAAATTTTTTTTAGATTTTGGATAAGAATTTACAAGGTAATTATTATGGATATAGAAAACATGGGCAGACAGGATAGGACAGATGGTTTCTAGGTGTGATCGTAGCAAAAATAAATAAATAAAATTAAAAAAAAAAAATGTAATTTTCATATTCATGACATTATAACTTTTTACACGATGCAAACTTTACTTCATATAAGGCAATATAAAAAAAGTTGAACTTTTTTTTTTTTAGGAGTTGATAATCTTGCCGTTAATTAATCAGACTAAAACTCACCTCCTTACCTGATCGGAAAGCATTCTGACTTCTTCTAGGATGGAATGCACAGGACGGCTCCTTTCACGTCCACGGGTGAATGGAACGATACAGTAAGTACACATGTTATTGCAGCCTCGCATGATGGACCTAAAGGAATGGAAAATGATAACAGCAATAAAAACTTCCAAAATCCCACTGATTTCAACTAGGCTTTTAATCCTTTGAAAGCTAAAGAGGCCTTCAATGCATTGTAAAGCAACGAAAATAAATGGTAGTTTTTCTGTGTTCCTAACGGTGCAGTTGGTTTGTCTCAAAAATTGATCCACTTAGCAATGTGAATATGGCCTACAGTGTGAGAATGAACCAGCTTTATAATGTTAAATGCAATCCTACCGGTGACAAAATGGTGGTCAATATGATTAAAAAAGGAGTTCAACCCTGCTACCACCTTCTTTCCATTGGGACTTTGTTATAGGTGCAGTAAACGTATGGAAATTAAAGGGATAGTAATATATGAAAATAATTTTATTTTATATTGTAGCCCTTAAAAAAACATGAAAAATTATATAAGTCTTA
The DNA here is from genome assembly GCA_037306005.1 of Rhinophrynus dorsalis. NCBI lineage: Eukaryota > Metazoa > Chordata > Amphibia > Anura > Rhinophrynidae > Rhinophrynus > Rhinophrynus dorsalis. The sequence goes on from CM074727.1 coordinate 40,878,477, forward strand.
TCTCCCAAACCTTTATGGTTTGGGAGATATTCACAAGTAAAATAAAGTTCCCCTTTCCTGGCTGTTTCAGCCAAGTCTGCCATCTAGTGGACAGATTTGGAATCCGGTCCACAGATCAATTGGCAAGTCTTTAGCAGTGCCGAGATAACGATCTTTAAAAATGAACTGCTTAATTGGAACTGTGTACAAAGTGTGCTTGCAAGCCAAGCACACTTTGTAGACCATTACAATGAAGAAATTATTTTTAAAGATCGTGATCTTGGCACTTCTGGAGAGCCGCGGCCGGTCCCGGGACCGGATTCCAAATCTAAAGGCTAGAGCAGTGATGTCACTCCAGGGGAAACTGTACTTGTTAATATCTCCCAAACCATAAAGGTTTGGGAGATAAGACTTATATCATTTTCCATGTTTTTTTAAGGGCTACAATATAAAATAAAATTATTTTCAAGTATTACTATCCCTTTAAGCTTTGTAGGAGTTTCACTGGCTCCTAAAAAGTTAGACTGGGCTACAATCTACACATGTAATAATAAGTACTACATAGCATAGATTTAACATAATGCTTTGGTATTTTATGCCTGCATAAGCCCAAGCACTGGCTGCTTGCAAAACAGTTACAGAAAATGGAAAAAGGTAACTTCTCTACTTACACAAAAGCAGATACATTGCTTGCAGATGTCTGGATTGGCATGATGTCAGCATAAGTCTCATCTAACGAAAGGAGCACATTAGCTGCTTGCTGTCCTGTTTCTGCCACTGCGAGAAGTCTCGGAAGATCACGGTACGCATCAGGACCAGCCAATACATCCACCAGCTTCTCTCTCTGTAGAATCTCTTCTTTCAACCTCTCTGCCATGCAGCCTTCATTAAAGGAAAGAAAGACATGTATTTTCATTGGCAGCAGCACTTCAGCACGGTGGGCCTTAGGAATAAAGGCAAAGTTGTGCAATTCTAGGTTAAAGGGATAGTAATACTTAAAACGAAAAACCATATGTTGTAGACTTTATCCCCCTGAGTAAAACAAGGGTACTCCCACTGCTGAAAAGATTTTTATTCAAAAATTATTACAGCTCAAAGCTGAATTTTTTAGGTGCAATATCACAGTGGCCTGAAATTGTACAGTGGCGCTGTTGCTACACCATCCTACGGACTGCTCCGGTCCCGGGATCATAAATCTCCATAGGATGGTGTAACAACAGTGCCACTGTACAATTTCAGGCCACTGTGATACTGCACCTAAAAAATTCAACTTTGAGCTGTATTAACATTTGAATAAGACACCTTTCAGTAGTGGGAGTACCCTTGTTTTACACAGGGGGGATAAACCCTACAACATTTTTTTTTTTTTTTTACACATTTTAAGTATTACTATCCCTTTAAATCATCTGCACTATTAGGAACAAATAAAAATTCCCATTGAATTAAATGGGGATTTTAACCTCTTGCGAAATATCTGGCATTCAAGGGGTTAAATGTACCATTTAAATGAACTGGGATTGTTATCAGTTCAGTTAGTTTACCCCATATTTGCACTATTTTGCCTTGTTCCATAAGGTCTATTGATAATCATGCATAAAAAGAAAACTGAAGCATTTCTGGAACATAGCAGCTGCACCATATAAAAATTCCACATGAGTTAAATGGAGAGTTTAACCTCTTAAGGACCCATGATGGTCCTGGACAGTCATGGAATTCCGGGCTCCCCGCGCAGCTGCACGCTGTTCGGGGAGTCCGGAATCAGATTAAAAAAAAAAAAGGTCCCTGGTCCTTAAGTGACCGCCACGTGCATTGCATGCAATGTACTGGAGTCCTCTATAGAACACAAGGCGTTAAAGTCCCATTTAAATTATATGGAATTTTTAGAATGTCGTGGCCACTTTGGTGCAGCTGGTTTGCAATAGAAGCGGTATCCTTTTGAAATAGTGCCACCCACACTGTGAGCATCATTCCGACATGATTAACCCTTTGAGTGCCAGAGGGGTACGCAACGCATTGCCCTCTGGCACTCAAAGGGAGTCAAAATGGAGCCCGCAAGATGCAGCCATTCAGAATGTCGTCAGGTAAGTATCTGTTAGGTTAGGGTCAATCTCTGTTAGGTTTGGGGGTGTTACTAACAGTTGAGTTAAGGTTTGTATCTGTTAGGATTTGGGAGCTGTATCTGTTTGGTTAGGGTCGGCCTATAGAATGTTATTAGTTAGGTTAGAAGTTAGGGTTAGTGTTTGTTAGGTTTGGTGGGTGATTTAGGTTAGTTATTAGGTTACTTAGGTTAGGATGGGAGGTGGTTTGTTGGATACTTGGCTTAGGGTACTTAGCTTGCGACACATTTAGGACAACAAGAGGGACACTTATGTTTTAGGGGGTGTGGCTTGTAGGTGGGGAACTACAGAGAATGTTTAGGTTATTTCAGGTCCTATTGACATCTCTTTGTGTGACTGAAGACCAAAGTATTTATCTACCCAGACTAATTTATAAACACATATACTGAACTTTACACAAACATTAATGTGGTTTTATTGTTGTGGAGCAATGTGATATATTATATACACACACCACACATTCTGATCTCCTGAAAAGAGAGACACCAGGGTGGGAAAGAGGGACAAAGGGAATTTGGTCTCAAAGAGGGACACTCGGGAGGTATGGAAGAACAATTCTGGAGCACACTTTGTCCATGGCTCACATGTAGAATTGCAAAAAAACTCATTTTTGAGAAGCTGCCTTTAACACTTTTATAGCAAGACAAAATTATGAAGAGTTTCAGGGCTTATAATTTTAAAGGGATAGTAATACTTAAAATGTAAAAAAAAAAAACATGTTGTAGAGTTTATCCCCCTGAGTAAAACACAAGTACTGCTGAAAGGTGTTTCATTCAAAAGTTGTTAATTTTCAAAGTTGAATTTTTTAGGTGTAATATCACAGTGGCCTGAAATTGTACAGTGGCACTGTTGCTACACGATCCTATGGACAGCTCTGGTACCAGGACCATAAATCTCCATAGGATGGTGTAGCAACAGCTCCACTGAACAATTTCAGGCCACTGTGATATTGCACCTAAAAAATTCAAATTTGAAAATTAATAACTTTTGAATGAAACACCTTTCAGCAGTGGGAGTACCCTTGTTTTACTCAGGGGGATAAACCCTACAACTTATTTTTTTTACATTTTAAGTATTACTATCCCTTTAAGTCCTTTGCTACTAGCCAGACCTGAAAAGTTACTCGCCACTGCAAGCCAAAACATACCCACCAGGATTGAATATATATATATATATATATATATATATATATATATATATATATATATATATATATATATATATGTAAAGTGCACCAATTCTGGAGCAGAACAACTGTACCATAGAATATGAAGATAATAATGATGATATACGGTTGTGTATCAACCGTGAGAAAAAGATAATGATGATAATTCATGTATATCAGCTTTATTTCTATATTTATTGTACTATGTTTGGTGCAGCATTTCAGTAATGTTTATACATTTTGTAAAATAAAGCCATCTGTTTCAAGCTTATTTGTTATTTCTTGTCATGCCTTGATGGGAAAAAATAGTCATGTCAATGTGAATCCTGCCGCAGGGTTGGAATTTTGTAAGCAAATTAACCCTTTAAGGACTGGGGGGGGGGTGCAATGCATTATGAAGAAATGAGTTGCACACCCTTCCCCGTAGGCCATTAAAGCGTTAAGATTACCATGTGCAGTGAGGGTTCATTTTTAAACTGTCACATGCAAAATAGCGTGCGACTACAAAAATACAACATCCTCTCTACAGATAACATTTCATACTTACATGACACAGAAGTTATCTTACCTAATATTCCTATCTTCAGAGGAGCAATGGATCTGCAGCGTTTTCGCTTTAGTACAGCAAGCTGTTGTAGGCGGTTCCAGATTGTCTGCTCTGCTTTTTCCCTATCAACAGAAGCTTCTTTTAAGGTTTGCATAGTAAAAAGATGTCATCTTACGATTCTAGAAACATAGGGGGAGATGTTTAAAAACAGTCTTAGTTTATGTTTAAGATCTGTTGCTAAAATGTGCATATTTAGAAAGGAGTGAAGTCAAGTTTATAAATAGGTCTGTCTGAGAATGTTCTCAGATGATAATTTTTTTCATATATAACTATCACAATATACTTACTTTAACCCTTTGAGTGCCAGAGAGGTATGCAACGCATTGTATTACCTCTCTGGCACTTAAAGGGATAGTAATACTTCGTTTTATCTTAATATTATTTTGTAGGCATGAAAAAAACACGAAGAACGATATAAGTCTTATCTCTCAAACCTTTATGGTTTAAGAGATATTCACAAGCAAAGTTTCCCCCTCCCGCCCCTTTTTCCTAGTGTAAGCCATCTCTTCTCAGATGTGAATCTGGTTGTAAGACCAGACAGATAACAGCAGGGGACAATCTTCTTTGTATGAAAACAATGAAAGCCCTTCCCCCCTTGACAAGTTTTTCAGGTTTTTCCCTTATCTTAATTGAAGATTGTCCCTCTCTGCAGTCTACCTGGGCACCTCCCTTCTGATCTGGCTGAACGGGGGAGGGATACTTTGTGAATATCTCTTAAACCATAAAGGTTTGAGAGATAAGACTTATATCGTTCTTCATGTTTTTTTAATGCCTACAAAATAAAATAAAGATAAAACGAAGTATTACTATCCCTTTAAGGTATTAAAGGGATAGTAATACTTCATTTTAACTTTATTTTATTTTGTAGGCATTAAAAAAACATGAAGAATGATATAAGTCTTATCTCTGAAACCTTTATGGTTTAAGAGATATTCACAAACAAAGTATCCCCCCCCTGTTCAACCAGATCAGAAGGGAGATGCCCAGGTAGACTGCAGAGAGGGACAATCTTCAATTAAGATAATGGAAAAAGCTGAAAAACTTGTCAAAGGGGGAAGGGCTTTCATTGTTTTCATACAAAGAAAATTGTCCCCTTCTGTTATCTGTACTGTCATACAACCAGACTCACATCTGAGAAGAGATGGCTTACACTAGGTAAAAGGGGCGGGGAGGGGAACTTTGCTTGTGAATATCTCATAAACCATAAAGGTTTGAGAGATAAGACTTATATCATTCTTCATGTTTTTTTAATGCCTACAAAATAAAATAAAGTTAAAACAAAGTGTTACTATTCCTTTAAGAACAAGTTATACGTGGAGTTAAAGGAGACGCATCACCCCAAATAAAAAGTCTACCCCCAACAATTAGCCATCTAGCGATACACTTGAAGGGATAGTAACACTTTGTTATAAGAATCTCTAAAATTGTAGATATTAATAATAGAATTAAAATAAGCTACTTCCCATGTCTCAAATCTTCACAGTTTTTGTGTTCGTAGCATTTAAACTTCCCCCCTCCCTCCCCGTTCTCATACGTTAGCGCTGTAGCTGACAGATGCAGAATTCGGTCATTTGACCAGACGGAGGCTCTTCAGCAGAGCCGAACACGTGATGTCTGTGAAGAAATACTTCATTGGAACGGTCTACAAAGTGTGCCTGGTTTGCAAGAACACTTTGCAGACCGTCCCAAGTATTTCTTCACAAACATCTTGTTAGCTAATTACTACAGAAATAAAGTCAGTTTTAGCAATTTTAAACCTTGAAGGGGAACTGTCACTTCAAATAAAAACTACCCTCAACAATTAGCCATCTAGCAATAAGCTTAACAACAGTGCTATCAGCCAGCAAAATTACTGCTCCATTCACAAATCCTATTTGTGCCGAGACTGATGACCAGGCAACAGCAATTTATGGGCGTCTGTGCTCCTGCCCATCAGTGCCTTCTGGTACCTAAAGGTACCATGCAGCCCCTCCTAGAGGAGACTGGGACTGAGCGCAGGCGCGCAGATGTCTGTCAGCAAAGATGTCTGCACTGTTTCCTGGCCGTCATTATCGGAACAAGTAGGATTTCTGAGTAACGGGGTAATTTTGTTGGCTAATAGCGCTATTGTTAAAGGGATAGAAATACTTTGTTATAAAAATCTCTAAAATTGTAGATATTAATAATAGAATTAAAATAAGCTACTTCCCATGTGCCAAGTCTTCATAGTTTTTGTGTTCGTAGCATTTAAACTCCCCCCCCTCCCTATTCTCATACGTTAGCGATAAGGCTGACAGATGCAGAATTCGGTCATTTGACCAGACGGAGGCTCTACAGCAGAGCCAAAAACGCGATGTTTGTGAAGAAATACTTCATTGGGATGGTCTACAAAGTGTGCTTGCAAACCAGGCCCTAAAACAATCATACAACTAAATGAACAATTGGGGGCCTTGGTTATTTTTTGACTGTAGATGTAACTTAGAACTCATATTGGCCACTAACTAATTATCTTCCTGTTGAACAGGAAAGGATGGTATTTACCTGATGGAACACGTTACCAGGAGGATCACATCAGCCTAAAACAAAGAAAAGATAAGAGTTGGGAACATTTTACATCACCTGTGTTAAAGGGACAGTAATGTCCCACAAAAAATATTTAGCATTTTGTAAGGATTAAAAAGTTGAATTGAATGCAAGAAAACGTGTGTCTCAAACTTATATTATTTGAGAGATATATGCATTCAAAATCTGACTACAGCTGACAGCAGGACATCCATGTTGGCCAACACGGAGGCTCGTCAGCAGAGCCACAATCGCGGTTTTTTAAAAAGAATTACTTCATTGGAATGGTCTACAACGTGTGCCTGGTTTGCAAGCTCACTTTGTAGACCATTCCAATGAAGTCATTCTTTTTTAAAAAACATGATTGCGGCTCTGCAGAAGAGCCTCCTTGACGGCCTACATGGATCTCCTGCGGTCAGCTGTCGTCAAACTTTGATTGCATATATCTCTCAAATAATATCAGTTTGAGAGATAAGTTTTTTGCATTCAATTAAACTGTTTAATCCCTACAAAATGCTAAATATTTTTTGGGGACATTACTCTCCCTTTAAATGAGATTAATGCATGAAAACTATTCTGCTCTAACACAGCGCTTGAATCAATTTTCTAGTTCTCTCTCTAACGCCAGGATGCTCATGCCAAAAATTATCCCTGTAACTGTGGTTGCATCCATGGGAGGGTAGTGGGGCAGTGCATGAGAATCCCTCATTGGTACGTGTTGCGTACCCCTCTGGCACTCAAAGGGTTAATCTCTGGAGGACCGAAGGATGGGTAATGCATTACTTCGCAACTCACTGCCCAACCCACTGGCCCTAAAGGGTTTAACCCTTTGAGTGCCAGAGTGGTACGGAACGCATTGCAATGCATTTCATACCACTCTGGCAATCAAAGGGTTAAAGCAATGGATAAACAAGGCATGACAAAAACTGTGTTATTTAAATGCACGGGGTAATCTTATCCCTTTAAGTACCAGAGAGGTGTGCTTAAGTCAGACAGCACTTTATTTTTAAGAATTGTTGACAGTCTAATTACCTCAGCCACTGTGTGAGTCCTGACATACCCACTCTTCTGCAAGATGGACCAAGCAATCTCTGTGTCGTTAACGTTCATCTGACAGCCATAGGTCTCAAATACACTGGAGGGAACAAAAAAGAACCACAAAAAAATGATCAAGGTTAAAGTACTTCAAACAAGAACTAGCCAAAAGTTTTGGTTTGTTTAAATTAACCCCTTGACGGTCATAGTACGTCATGGATCAATCTGAGTTAACAAACCCATGACGTACTATGACAGTCGTGGAATTCTGGGCTCCCCTGAGGCTGCACGCCGTTCGGGAAGTCCGGAACCGGAATTTGAAAAGAAAAAAAAAAATGCTCTGTGGTCCTTAAGTGACCGCGACACACCGATTGGCCGGTCATTGAGGGGTTAAAGGCAGACTGCACTGAAGAAATCAGTAGCTCTTAATTAAATCATACCTAGGTCAGTGAAGCAATGGAGAAGACTGCACAATTTGCAAAGAATCTGATCCATGGATATAAAAAGTAATTTTAGTTATTAATAAAGTAACTGGTAAGACCTACAACTTACACCACGGTATGTCTCTGGAAGGCAGTGTGCGTTACCTTTACAATTCAATATTTAATGCGAACAGAGAACACTTAAATGCCTCTGATTTGTTTGTGGTCATGGCTAAACGAGTGTCCTTTATTTAAGTCAGGTATATCTATATATTTCTTATTATATCAGCAGTTTCCTATATAGAATTTTCTCTATTGACATCTGATTCTAGGTCCCACCTCCTCAAAACAAAACATTAGCTTCAATAGCGCTGAATGACTCCTAATGGAACACTAATCAAAATTGTACACAGTTAACAACTGATTATAACAGATCAAATATCATATTTGAATACTACCATATATAAGGCAACTCTGTCTGTCCATCCCTCTCTACCCCATTCATTCTCTCTTTACCTCACGCGCTACCTCAAATGCATCCTGACAAATGTCCCATCATGCAGTTGGCATGTCTGAATATGCCGCCTGCTCCATTACTTGCTTCTCCAGGTCCTTTCAGGTCCTGTTTCAATCAGCAACTCACATCTGGTTGTACAGCGAGAGTCTGAACATCTGAAAAGACCTGAAGAAGCAAGAAACGGAACAGCTGGCAAATTTAACCATGCCACCCACCAGATGGAGGTTCTATAGGGCTGCCAAACTGACCGGATTTTCCAGTGACCACATGGGTGGATACACACCTAACAGGAAACATGTTTTAGAGACAAGCACCCTCCAAACATCAATAATATGGTGTTTACACAACAAATGGAAGTGGTAATCTTAATTCATAACACTATTCTGTTCAACCTCATAGACTCTCTACAAGACAATGATGGCAAATTAACCAGTGTTAAGGGCAATCTAGGTGGCTTACAGAGATAGTAATGGTAAGATATTAACGCAAGGTTTATTCTATAATATACCTTTTTTAACCTCTTAAGGACTAGATGACGTACTATGACCACCATGGTCCTTAAATACTTAAAGGGATAGTAATACTTTGTTTTATCGTAATTTTATTTTGTAGGCATTAAAAAAACATGAAGAATGATATAAGTCTTATCTCTCAAACCTTTATGGTTTAAGAGATATTCACAAGCAAAGTTTCTCCTCCCGCCCCTTTTACCTAGTGTAAGCCATCTCTTCTCAGATGTGGAATCCAGTCCATAGACCAGACAGATAACAGCAGGGGACAATCTTGTTCCTATGAGAACAATGAAAGCCCTGTCCCCCCTTTACAAGTTTTTCAGGTTTTTCCCTTATCTTAATTGAAGATTGCCCCTCTCTGCAATCTACCTGGGAACCTCCCTTCTGATCTGGCTGAGCAGTGTTACATCAGTAAAAGGGGCGGGAGGTGGATACTTTGTCATTGAATTACTCTTGAACTACAACTCTGACAGAATTGAAATAACACTCTCCAAAGTCCAAATACTATGATGATTAATTAGAGCTGCTTTTATTATGAAACATTACTATCCCTTTAAGGACTGATGAGAGTGATAGCACGTCATGTACTTTTTACTTACGGTGCTCCACCGGAGCGCCGTAAGTAAAAATGGGGTCTAAAATTGACCGCTCCAAGACTGGCGCAATCACTTTCAGGCACCAAAGAGGCTTGCCGATACATGCAACAGGTCATGTGTACCGGCACATCAGCAAGGATCAAAGCGGTCCTTCTGGGACAGAAATGTCCCATGACCACTGGTCCTTAAGGGGTTAAAAATAAAGTTAACATTTCTAACTGTCCATAACTTTGTAGTGTTTGTTTTATTTTAATTTAAAATGTCCCCCTGCCCACCCCTTTTCCATAAGACATGCTGTCTCCCGCCAGATCTGAATCAGGTCACTTGGCTGAACAGATCAAAATGAGAGACAATCTTGTGTCTATCGTTAGAAGGAAAATCCTGGCCCTTGACGAAGGAGGGCAGGTTTTTCCTTGTGTTGACCTATGATTGTCCCTCATCACTAACAATCGGTAGCGGCTTGCTGCTCTGAGGGAAATCAGTATGACCTATGAAAAAGAGGTGGGAGAAACACTTTAAAATAAAATGAATACTACAACGTTATGGACACTTGGACAGGTAAGTGTTGTTTTATAAAAGAGTATATTGAAGAATCAACCTTGCCTTAATATCTAAACATTACTATTCCTTTAACATTATCTATAGCCTCTATGTTATCACCCAGTTCTCACCACAAACAATTCATGAACTCCACCATGAAAACTACTGAGAAACTTCAAGGAAGGTATAGTTATCCTTGGCGGCAAAACCGCCTTAAATCTATCTAAAAAATAAATATAATTCTTAAGGGGAAGAAAAAACAAAACAAAAAAAACACTGATGCATTTCAAATTAAGACCCAAGTGGGTAAAAATTCCTTCCCGACTCGAAATGGCATTGAGATATTTCCCTGGATCAACATTCTATCTGCTTTGAAGCCAACTGTCATCATTCTCAGTATGGTTCTGAGCTTGAAAGGTATCCACTACTTTTTTGAAGGCAACTACAGTATTTGTAAGCACAGCATCACAAGTCAAAGAATTCCATAACTTTACTGTCCTTACTGTATAAAAATAAAAAATGAATTTGTTTAGTCAAAATTACCTTTCTACTAGTCTTGATGACCTATTGCTCTTTGTGTAAATACTTCCTTGGAGAGTTCTTTGTATTGACCTCGAATATATTTGTAAATGGTAACCACATCGCCCCTTAGATGTTTCTTCTCCAACGTATACAACAAGCCAGTCTGGCTAGTCTCTCTTTATAACTCACATCCTCCAATACCTTTTTCAGTTTCACATCTCTCCCTCTATTTCTATCAAACTCCCTCAATTCCTTACCAACTTACTGACATCCAGGACTAAGTGAAGATGTTCGGGGAGATGCACTAAGGTAGGCTGACCAGACCTCACCTTTAACCGGGGACACATAGGAAATAGGCATATTTTAGGTCTGCACTGAAATCAACTCAGCCTTGCAGCATGTATTTTTCATATGTGTCCCCAGTTAAAGGTGAGGTCTGGTCACCCTACACTAAGGGTGATAAAAGTGGAGAAGTTATCACATCTTAGTGCATAACCCCTGTTATTTCTTGAAACAAAATGGGGCTATGAGGATTTTTTGGTGGCCATAGGAAACCAGATTTGGTGGGGAGGGGAATTATTAGGATGCTGTAATTCTACTTTAAATTGATCTTTTAACCCCATAAATTAGCATTAGTTTTCTTTCAGCATTGAATTCTTTCATTGCCAGATGAGTCAGCAAAACACTTCAGCAATCAAAAGAATTAACGATGTATCCAAGTGACTGGTTGTTATACACTGTCCACATAAAAGGAATAGCATTTAAAACCAACCTTTGTTATTCACTGGCAGTGAAGAAGAAGTGGTTATATAAGGAGGTGGATCCTCTTCAAAAGATGGTGGTATCTCATGAGATGGAGTGGAGTTAGCTAAAAAGTCTTTCAGGTGTGGCCCCGCTGCCAATTTTGAAGTGAATTCCTCTTTTCTTTTTATTGTTTTTAGAGTATTTGAAGCATTGAAAGAAAAGCATCTTCGAGCAAAACAGACTCTAGCCCACGAAAAGAACCTAAAATATTTCAGTGGCTCCATAAGTCAAGGATACCTATGATAAAACACACCAATGTTGATTATACTCTTGTAATTACAATAAAAGACAGTGGTCACATAGACACATCAAAGGGATAATAATACTTCGTTTTATTTTTATTTTATTTTGTAGGCATTAAAAAAACATGAAGAACGATACAAGTATCATCTCTCAAACCTTTATGGATTGAGAGATATTCACAAGCAAAGTTTCCACTCCCGCCCCTTTTACCTAGTGTAAGCCATCTCTTCTCAGATGTGGAATCCAGTCCATAGACCAGACAGATAACAGAAGGGGACAATCTTCTTCCTATGAGAACAATGAAAGCCCTGACCCCTTGACAAGTTTTTCAGGTTTTTCCCTTATCTTAATTGAAGATTGTCCCTCTCTGCAATCTACCTGGGCACCTCCCTTCTGCTCTGGCTGAACAGTGTTACATCAGTAAAAGGGGAGGGAGGGGGATACTTTATTATTCAATTACTCTTGAACGACAACTCTGACAGAATTGAAATAACACTCTCCGAAGTCCAAATACTATGATGATTAATTAGTGCTGCTTTTACTATGAACCGTTACTATCCCTTTAAAGGCAAATGCTGAAAATATAAACTTGGATTTACTGAGTAAGGCCTATGTACAGATATTAACGTTTTAAAAAAAATGATAGAGTATGCATTCACTAGAAGAAGAAATCTTTATATTTTGGCAATATACATAAATACCAAACATACTAGACAGAACTCATAACTTGAACAGGGTTTTGGGGACTGCGTTAATGTAAATTTTTAAGTTAAAGACTTGTACTGGACTTACCAAACAATTTAGCACAACAGATGAATTGTGATTGCAAAGTGATTTATAATAGCAACAACTGTTATACATAATGCTACTAAATAATGACGGCCATACAGATATATAGATAAAGTTACTAGTCCATCCAATATTAAACACATGTCTCCCAACATTTCAAATTGCCAAAGAAGGACACTTGTGTTTTAGGGGGTGTGGCTGGTGGCTGGGGCATTAGTACACACTGTTTGGCTACTTCATGACCTATTGACACTTCTTTGTGTAGCCAAATTAATGACTTATAACAAGATCAAAATATTTTATTTACACAGACTAATTTATAAAAACACATATATACTGACATTTAAAGAAACATTACAGTGAGTTGTATTGTTGTAAAGCAGTATGATACACTTATATACACACCACACAATCTGATCTCCTAAAAAAGAGGGACATCAAGGTGGGAAGGAGGGACTGAGGGATTTGGGTCTAAAAAGGTCTGTCCCTCTTTAAGAGGGACACTTGGGAAGTATGTTAATCATGAAGAAAACTAGTGGGTATTTCCAACCATGTGTATTGTAAACTATTTATTAGCATTCATAGCTTTTAATCACTACTGTATACGACAGTAAAAGTAACCAAAATGCAATATAAATGTTTATTTAAAATGTTGCATGCTGGATATTGAAGTTTTACTAAACGACATATGTTAATAATTATAATCAAGGTATGCATCTTAACTCCTTCGTGTGTTGTACGTTATATATGCAAGGAAAGAACAGTGTCAATCCAGATGCTTCTTGCATGCGGATGATACAAGCTGTAATTCAACAAAAGCTGGGAAGCCTCAGGTTGCAATTCTCAGTCCTAATATACCTTGTAATTCTGACATCAAGATCGATTGCAGTTAAGTGCAAAGAGCCCAAACCCGTGAAGACAGAGGACAAACACTTCCCCCCACACACAGGAAGAAGAGCAGCGAGCTGGTGACAACTAAGGAATGACAAATACAAGAAGCAGACAGAAACAACAGCGGCATCTAGTGGTTGGATGTGCCATGACTGACGTGTAGCATCACATAGAATTGTTTTAAGAGTTGAAAGAGGTGCGCTGGTTTTGTTTGCAGATTATTGTGGGTATTTTTTCATTCCAGTTTGTGAAATGGGGATAACTTTTGCAACACATATATGTTATCATAACAAATAATTACATTACATGCTCCCAGTATTAGCAATAGTAATAATAATCAGGGCTGGCTTTCCCAATAGGCAGAGTAGGCACCTGCCTAAAGCTCCGAATTTTGAAGGGGCCTCTGCTGTGTTGGCCTCAACCACAATGGAGCAAGAAGAAAACTGAGCAAGAAAATGGAGCAAAAAGAAAGCAGCAAGAAGAAAATGGAGCAAAAAAACGGAGCAAGAAGAAAATGGAGCAAGAAGAAAACAGAGCAAAAAATGGAGCAAGAAGAAAATGGAGCAGATATGGAGCAAGAAGAAAATGGAGCAGGTAGAAAATGGAGCAAAAAACAGAGCAAGAAGAAAATGGAGCAAGAAGAAAATGGAGCAAAAAACAGAGCAGGAAGAAAATGGAGCAAAAAATGGAGCAAAAAGAGAACAGAGCAAAAAATGGAGCAGGTAGAAAGTGGAGCAAAAAACAGAGCAAGAAGAAAATGGAGCAAAAAATGGGGCAAGAAGAAAATGGAGCAGATATGGAGCAAGAAGAAAATGGAGCAGGTAGAAAATGGAGCAAAAAACGGAGCAAGAAGAAAATGGAGCAAAAAACAGAGCAGGAAAAAAATGGAGCAAAAAATGGAGCAAAAAGAGAACAGAGCAAAAAATGGAGCAGGTAGAAAGTGGAGCAAAAAACAGAGCAAGAAGAAAATGGAGCAAAAAATGGGGCAAGAAGAAAATGAAGCAAAAAGTGCAGAAAGAAGAAAATAGAGCAAAAAGAAAGCAGACCTTAAAGTCCTATGTTATTCTATGTACCCAATGCCCACAGATTTCTTTAGAGGTCTTAGTGCATTGGCTCCCTAGAGCATAGGGGTCCAGGTCCAGTCCTCCAGACTAACAGGCCAGGATTTAAGAACTCTAATTTTGGAGAAATCTGGAGGTTTTTTGCACCATTTTTATTGCTCCATTTTTTGCACCGTTTTCTTGCGCAATCTTTTCTCTGTTTTGCACCTTTCTTGCTCCATTTTCTTGTTCTAATTTGGGGAAATCTTAATACATTGTATCCATGGAAAACATAGGACTTTAGATACACAGAGTAAAGAAAAGATCTCCAAGTCCAATGTTATTCTAAGGAGCCAGTGTATTAAGATTTCTCCAATATGAAGCAAGAAAACAGAGATAAAGGTGCAAAAAATGGAGCAAGAAGAGAGAGCAAAGAATGGAACAAGAAAACGGAGCAAAAAATGGAGCAAGAAAATGGTACCAAAAACAGTGGTGCTCTAAGTCCTATGTTATTCTATGGAGCCAATGCCTACAGCTTTAGAGGTTTGTGAATAAAGAGAACTGAGCAACAAAAATAAAGCAAAGTCCATTGTTATTCTATGGAGCCAATGTATTAAGATTTCTCCAAAATGGAACAAAAAAATAGAGCATTTTCATCTATGACTGGAAAATGTTGCATTACTGTGAAGAATAATTCTAAAAATGGGTTTGGCCAAAAAAGACAGTATGGTTAGTAGAGAGACCAACAAAGGGCTAAGGGCAGCAGTGGGTGCTGTGCCTAAGGGTGACTGAGATGTAAATCCGTCCGTGATAATAATGCACATCTGCCAATGTTAAAAACACATTTGTTTTAGATGGGCATATCTGGGAACTTCTGATATTAGCTCACCCTGAGATCTTTGAAATAATAACCCTTAATACTCCCTAGAAAGTTGATTCTCCATGCTATGTCAATGTTTGCTGTAACCCAGAGATGATCCAAACAGTATTCAAGGAACCTTTAAAGGGATAGTAATGTTTCAAAATAAAAGCAACTCCAATTAATCTTCATAGGATTTGGGCCATGGAGAGTGTCATTTCAGTTCTGTCAGAGTTGAAGTTCAAGAGTAATTGAATGATAAAGTATCCCCCTCCCATCCCTATTACTGATGTGACACTGCTCACCTCAGAGCAGCAAGGTGGTGTCCAGATGGCTTGCAGAGAGGAACAGTCTTCAATTTTCATAAGGAAAAAACCTGTCAAGGGGGACAGGGTTTTCATTGTTCTCACAGTAAGAAGATTGTTCCTTGCTGTGAGCTGTCTGGTCTTAAGCCGAGATTCCACATCTGAGGGGAGGCGGGTTACACTAGGTAAAAGGGCCAGAAGGGGGAAAATTTATCATTCAATTACTCTTGAACTACAACTCGAACAGAATTGAAATAAGACTCTCCGTGGCCCAAATACTATGATGATTAATTGGAGATACTTTTATTTTTAAACACTACTACCCCTTTAACATGCTACAGTTCTGATATATCAGTTTTTATACACTCACAAGACATTAAATAACTGTTATCTCTTTACGTACAGTACTGATTGGGTACGTCATGAAACATGTCAGCTGTATACTGATTTTCTATTTATTATATTTTTGTTTGTATTAAACATCTTCAGAGGGAGATGTACTAAGGTGTGATAAAGAGGCAATACAGTGGAAGACTTCTCCAGTGATATCACTTCTCCCCAGCATCTATATAATGCTGTGCTATGGAGACTATGCACTAAGATCCCTTTCATTTGAGAAATCTTATTGCATGGTCCCCATAGGATAACATAGGAACTGGAGAAGTGATATCACTGGAGAATTCATCTCAGCTTTATTACCTATTTATCACACCTCTGTAACTTAACTCTGGGTGTTTGTCTTCTCACTTACTTATTTCTTAATTCTGGTTCTAAGACACGTAGGACTTTATCCAGGAAACTAAAGAGGTGCAATTCTAGAACAAATCTACTGAAAATGGGTATGGGGATGGTGTAAAAATGCAAATTGAACTAAATAGGGAATTTAACTCTTTTAATGCTAGTGAGCACACCTGGGAACTCTCTGGATTTGCCCCAGAGACTCCTGTTTTGACACTGCACTACCGGGTCCCCGGGGCAGAGGCCGAGTCTCCGAATGTGGAGAGTTTCTATTGACACTCTGCCCACTTCTCCTCCTTCCCTCCCTGTTCCGCCCACTTCCTCCCCACTTCTCCTCCTCCTTCACAATCTTGTTCCGCCCACTTCCTGCCCACTTCTCCTCCTTCCCCAGCCTAATCCTACAACTTTTGTGAGGTGTCAATTAGGCCCCGCCACCACTTGTGGGTAAGCCCTGTCCCATTTTTGATGCACTTCATGTCAATTATATCCCCCAGCAGCACCAGAGGACTCCTCTCCGGGGTCTCCATAAAAGAAAGTTCCCAGGTATGCTAGTGAGGTCTCCAACACTTTGCAAAGCAGTGTATTGTAGACCTTCCTAGTATTCAAGGAGTTAAACGCTCCTTTCAAATTCATGGGATTTTGTTTTACTTTTATATAATCCCACAGTGCATTTTGTATGAGTCACAATTGTTCATCTTTAGTCTCTGCATATGGCCCTAAGGCCAGTACAACTGTCCACACAGAGACAAAGATAACACAGTTATTACAAGATAAACGGAAACAAACAGATATATTTTTTGCAGTTATCTTTGGAAATCTAAACTGTAATATAAGATACATAGAGACACTGTAGCTAAATGAGAACTTTTCCCTTGATATTAGTGGCTCTCAACCCTTTGACCACCATAAGGTTACTCAGTGCATTGCCACGCAATCAGTTATGTACCTCTCTGGCACTATAAGTTAAGTTATTTAAAGTGGAGCTGTCACTCAAGACAAGTTTAGTTTGTTTTACTTCAAATTAAAGGGATAGTAAGGTTTAAAAACAGAAGCAGCTCATATTCTTTGTCTTACTGAATAGTATGATGTCTGTAGCTCTCAGGGTTCATAACCTGTTAGTTATGCTGTAATCAAATGATGAATTGTACCCCTCCCACCCCTTTTCCCATTTGGAAGCCACCTCCAATCAGATATGAAGTCCGGTCACTTGATTGGACAGATTGCAGTGAGGGACAAACTTCCCTCTGTCCATATAAGGAAAATCCTGCCCTCCTTGATTAAAGAGGAAAGATTTTTCATACTACTGACTGAAGATTGTCCCTTGTAGTGATTCGCTTTCAGATCTGAGATTTGCTAATCGGGAAACGGGGCGGGAGGGGTAAAATTTATCATATGATTACAGTGTAACTAGAAAGTTATAAACTTTGAGAACCACAGGCAGCAGTACTATTCAGTATGACAAACAATATGAGCTGCTTCTGTTTAAGGAATAGTAACACTTAATATGTAATATATATATATATACATATATATATATATATATATATATATATATATATATATATATATATATTATAGTGTTTATCCTCCTGCGTAAAACAAAGGTGTTGCCACTGCTGAGAGGTGTTTAGTCAAGCATTAATGCAACTCAAACTTGAATTTTTCAGGTGCAGTATCTCAGTGGCCTGAAATGTTACAGTGGTGCTGTTGCTACATCATCTTATGGACAGCTCTGGTCATTTGATCTTACACCTCCATAGGATGGTGTAGCAACAGCGCCACTGTAACATTTCAGGCCATTGAGATAATGCACCTAAACATTTAAATGTAAGTTACAATAACTTTTTGAACAAAACACCTCTCAACAGTGGGATCACCTTGTTTTATTCAGGAGGGTAAACCCTAAAATATAATTTTTTTATATTAATTGTTACTATCGCTTTAAAATCTGCCTCTATGTTGTACAAGCCATTTTATCTGAAAAATATATATTTTTTTTTTGATAAAATAACTGTTGTTTTGGTAGCACAGTGTGGCACTTTATACTAATTCTCATAATAATATGCTAATTAGTTATGTTACAGGCCAAACTTAGCATATATTAGAAATTACCTACATGTGTGGGCTTTTCTTAGATTTATTCATTAACCCAAATTCCTGCGGATTAAAAAAATTTACATTTCTGCCTTTTCAATACATCAGATTAAATTCCCTTGAAGACTTTGCCAGTTACACCTGTGCTTTCAATGCTGCTGGTTGTTAATGTGGAGAAATCCACAGCTGAGTCTAATGGCAACAAAAGCCTTAAAGGGATAGTAATGTTTCATAATAAAAGCAGCTCTAATTAATCATCATAGTATTTGGACTTTGGAGAGTGTTATTTCAATTCTGTCAGAGTTTTAGTTCAAGAGTAATTCAATGACAAAGTATCCCCCTCCCGCCCCTTTTACTGATGTAACACTGCTGAGCCAGAGCAGAAGAGAGGTACCCAAGTAGATTTCAGAGAGGGACAATCTTCAATTAAGATAAGGGAAAAACCTGAAAAACTTGTCAAGGGGGGCAGGGCTTTCATTGTTCTCACAGGAAGAAGATTGTCCCCTGCTGTTATCTGTCTGGTCTATGGACTGCATTCCACATCTGAGAAGAGATGGCTTACACTAGGTAAAAAGGGGAGGGGGGCTTTGCTTGTGAATATCTCTCAAACCATAAAGGTTTGAGAGATAAGACTTATATCGTTCTTCATGTTTTTTGAATGCCTACAAAATAAAATAAAGATAAAACGAGGTATTACTATCCCTTTAAACAATGTTTAGCAGGCTGTGTCCTAGGGCAAGACAAGCCCTGAAAATTTTTAGCAGGCTGAAGTGTACTGCAGGATAAGCCATGAAAATCTTTTCAAGGGTGAGGCCAATCTATGGCAACAAAATCCTTGAAAAAAATGTTAGCAAGCTGGTAGGGGCCTCCACTTAACCCTTTGAGTGCCAGAGCGGTATGCAACACATTGCAAAGCAATGCGTTGCGTACCACTCTGGCACTTAAAGAGTTAAAGGGAATGCATCACCTATATAAAACTTAGGCTTAATCTGACTAAAATTTCATTAAAAAAAGAAAAAAAAAGTCTGGGCTGCAGCTACTTTCAGACAGACTGCAGTTACCTGCTCTGTACTGCAGTCCGTCACTCTGCCTCTGCTCCACTCCCTCTACCCAGCCTCCTCCAATGACAGAGGCTTTCTGTCTGTAAGCTGGAGCAATCTCATTGGCTAGATATAGGGTGATCACACGTCCCAGAATGCCTGGGACTATCCCTTATTGGGGGTCTGTGTCCCACGTCCCGGGTCACCCCCCACCGGGACAACAAAGAGTCCTGGAATGGAGCAACATGCACCAGTCCAGCCAGCCAATGAAATTTATTTGCTATATGGTCCTCATTGGCTGGCTGAGCCAGCCAATGAAGACCATATAGCAAATACATTTCATTGGCTGTCTGGCTGGACTGGTGCATGCGAGACAGCTGGGATGAAGCAGGTATGCTGGCGCTGCATGTGAGACCTGCAGCTGAGGCTCCCGCCAGTGCTGACCATCTTTCTGAGGCTGACACAGAGTAAGGATTCCCACTGGGAACTCTTACTCTGTGTCATCCTCAGAAAGATGGTGAGCATCGGTGGGAGCCTCAGCCACGTTAGTAGGGTGACCACAGGTCCCGGAATGGCAGAATGGAAATGTGGTCACCCTAGCTAGATATCGATCTCTTCCAATGAGACCTCTCCAGCTTACAGACAAAAGGCTCCGTCATCTGAGGAGACTGGCTAGAGGGAGAGGAGCAGAGGCACTAAGAGACACTAAGGTGAGATAAAAAGGTGATAAAGAGGAGATAAATTCTCCAGTGAGATAAACTCTCCAGTTCCTTTATTATTCTGTGCAGTCTATGTACTAAGCTATCTCCTACTTGAGTGAAAAGGCTCCATAGAATAGTATAGTAATTAGAGAGTTTATCTCACTGGAGAGTATCTATCACTTTTGCTATGTCTTCATAACACTGTACTGAATCTTTTAGCAGTCATTTGTAGATCATTTGCCTCTGTGATGGTTATGCACTAAGGTGTGGTAAAAAAGGTGATAAACAGGAGATAACTTCTCAAGTGAGATAAACTCTCCAACTCCTATGTTGTTAGGGTTGCCACCCAGCCGGTATTTTACCGGCAGGCTGGTAAAAAATTGGCTTCTTTCCAATGTTAAGTCTATGGAGGGAATTCCTTGGCCGGTATTTTTTTTAACAAAAGGTGGCAACCCTATATGTTGTATTGGGTCTATGTTCTAAGGCATCTCCAACTTGAGAGATCATAATTCTTAGGCTTCATAGAAAAACATAGGAATTATAAAGTGTATCTCACTGGATAAATGATCTCCGCCTTATCCTGCTCTGATGCATCTCCCTCCACCTTGTGTCTACTCACACTTTATATTTCCATGAAGTTCAGCTGATCAGAATGTTTATTATTCTTTACTTTACAATATATGCAAGTCTTCCTTCATAGTTATTTTGCTGTTGGGTTTTCATTGTTATTTTTTTGGAGAAAACGGAGAGGCGAGAACTAAGATTAGTAATGGAGATAGAGAAGGTTCAGTCATGAGCTGATATAGAAACATTTATGTATAAACTAGCCACAAACAGAAACAGTGTCAAAGCTGTCACATACGGCTGCTCATTAGCAAGAACTTGAACTGCCATATAAGATTCAGGTAAGACATTAAATTAGTTATTCTCATTAGAAAATTACATCTTAGATCAGTGGTTCTCAACTCCAGTCCTCGGGACCCACTAACAGGCCAGAAATTAGGGATTTCTCTGCTAGAGCACAGGTGTGGTGATCAGAGGCTCATTCACACTGATTAACTCACCTGTGCTCTAACAAGGAAATCATGTGATCAGAGGCTCATTCACATTGATTAACTCACCTGTGCTCTAACAAGGAAATAATCAAATCCTGGCCTGTTAGTGGGTCCCGAGGACCGGAGTTGAGAACCACTGTCTTAGAACATGAGGGTAGAGACTAACTAAGGTGTGATAAATATTTTATAAGAAGGAGATGACTTCTCCAGTGTAATAAACGCTCCACTTTCTATATTATTATATATATCTTATGCTGTAAGAGCACTCAAATTTGAGATATTTTAGTGCATTGACTCCACAGATTAACATAGGATTTGGAGAGTTTATTGCACTGGTGGAGATGCACTAAAGTGAGATAAAGATGTGGTAAAGAAAGAGGCAATAACTACTCCAGTGTAAAAAAAACTCCCAAATTTCTTTGTTTTCATATTGGCACCTATTCTGGAAGATCTCTTCACCTTGAGCTATTTTAGTTCATTGGGTCCACAGATGAACATAGGACCGGGCGAGTTTATTGCACTGGAGAACTTATCTCCTCCGCATCATACTTTAGTGTATAACCCCACTGTGGGGCATGACACACTAAGGTGTGCTAATAGTCCAACAAAGATGAGATAACTTCTCAAGTGTGATAATCTCTTCCTTTCCTATATTATTGTATAGAGCCTATGCATTAAGGTCTCTGCAATATAACATTTCTTAGTGCACAGGTTCCATAGAATTACATTGGTCTAGGTGAGTTTATTATTCTGGATAAGTTATCTCCTTTTTATCATGCCTTAGTGCATAATTCCCATGGGTATTGCTAGGTACTAGATGTGGGGGCTAAAAAACCCAGGTCTCATGCTTAACCCTTTGAGTGCCAGAGAGGTATCTAATGAACTGCAATGCAAAGCATTTAATCATTCATTCATGCAGTGCATTGGATATCTCTTAAAAAGCTGGGTCTTGTTGCCAGTTTGTGGTATGTACTGAGGCTAATCTCTTTACTTTAATGTTTCAATTGCCTAGGCTTTTCTGGACCCTAATGCCTTAGGTTAGCCAAAGCCCTGGGTATTTTGGGAACCTAGAACAGTGTTGAGCAACGTGAGGCGCTCCAGCTGTTTAGAAGTACAACACCGTGGGATGATGTTGCCTATCTCTGACTTAACAGCTCCCCACCAGAACACAGTACCTACCAAATGCCCATTGTTTCCTGGGACAATTCCTAGCTTTGCCTCCCTGTCCATGTAATCTGATTTTATCTAACTAGTGCTTAATACCTATATCTAAATCTAGCTCAGTGGTTCTCAACTCCGGTCCTCGGGACCCACTAACAGGCCAGGACTTAGGGATTTCTCAGCTAGAGCACAGGTGTGGTGATCAGAGGCTCATTCACATTGATTAACTCACCTGTGCTCTAACAAGGAAATCATCAAATCCTGGCCTGTTAGTGGGTCCCGAGGACAGGAGTTGGGAACCACTGATCTAGCTGATGCTTATAACTAATTCCGTAGACTGAAAGAGGACTAAAACTAACTTTACTTATTGATTTTTAGAAATGGAGAAACTTAACAAAATGCACATAAAACAAAGTTTTATTAAAGGAATTGTAATGTTTGTTATAAAAGTAATTTGCTGAGTCTTCTTTCTATTAACCCTTTGAGTGCCAGAGTGGTATGCAGCGCATTGCAAAGCAATGCGTTCTGTACCCCCCTGGCACTCAAAGGGTTAAAGAGCATATAACTATGTTTCACATAGGTTATATGCTCTTTAATTAAAAGTAACAGATTGCACTATGTGGAGGAGCTTACTTGTTTGTAGTTCAAAAGTTATGAAGTGTAGAAAGATCCCCAGGCCTCCCCTTCTGGCCGCCTCCCACTGAATCTGGAATTCGGTTGTGGGACCGGATGGATGCAGCGACGGACAAACTGAGAGCAGGAGATCCCGGTCAGAAGACCAGCCTCCGGCTCTGAAGCAGAGCCGAAATCGCATCATAGGAAAAGAATCACTTCATTGGAAAGGTCTACAAAGTGTGCCTGGTTTGCAAGCACACTTTGTAGACCTTTCCAATGAAGTCATTCTTTTGCAATAACGCGATTTCGGCTCTGCTGCAGAGCCTGCTCCAGTCATACGACTCGAATCTCCTGCTGTCAGCTTTACAGCCGACAATAGGAGAAGGGGAGGGAGGGGGGAACTATGAAAGCAAATATCTCTCAAACCATAGCAGTTTGACAGATAAGATGTGTAGCATTTGGTTTCATTTTTTAACCTCTACAAAACTAAAACAATTTTTTATGAGACATTACTGTCCCTTTAATAAGATTTCCCAGTAGAAATATTGGGCCATATTTCTAAAAACAAACTGGAGTTATTTTGTTGTAATCTAACCGTACCGTATGAGACAAATCTAAATTCCTAAATTCACATGCACGTGAATAGAACATTTTGACCACTTGAATGCTACAGAGGTCTTTTGAAGTCCATAGGTAAATATGGGCCATTGCTTTCAAAAGATATAGTTAATCCCCTAAGTTTTAACCCCTTAACGGCCCTTGATGGTCCTAGTATGTCAAGGATCAATCTGACTGAACGACCCATGACGTACTATGATTGTCATGGAATTCCGGGCTCCCCCAATGGCTGAATGCCGTTCGGGGAGTCCAGAAGCGGATGGAGCAAAAAAAAAAAAAAAAGGTCAGTGGTCCTTAACTGACCACGCCGTGCCGAACGGCCAGTCGTTAAGGGGTTAAAGGGTCAGTAATGTCTAGATAAAAGTATTTCTCGGAGTCTTCTTTATATTAAAATTAAAGGGATAGTAATACTTCAAAATTGCTATCCCTTATATTGAAGCCCTTGAAAAACTGAACTAAATGCCACTAGCGGCATCTACCAAACCTTTATGGTTTGCGAGATAGCCGCTTTTAAACTTCGCTCTCCCCTGCCTCTCCGCTGACGTCAGCGGTTTTGCTGCAGCAGGGATATCCGGTCCTGGGACCGGCGGAGGCTCTTCAGCAGAGCCAAGATCTTGTTATGGAAAACAAGATTCTTGACTAAAACGGTCTTCTACGTGTGCTTGGTTACCAAGCACACGTAGAAGACCGTTTTAGTGAAGGATCGCTTCTTCTATAACGAGATCCGGCTCTGCTGAAGAGCCTCCGCTTGATTCAAAGAAGGGATTTCCCTGCTGCAGCAAAATCGCTGATGTCAGCGTAGAGGCAGTGGGGAGCGAAGTTTAAAAGCGGCTATCTCGCAAACCATAAAGGTCTGGGAGATTCCGCTGGTGGCATTTAATTCAGTTTTTCAAGGGCTTCAATATAAGGGATAGTAATTTTGAAGTATTACTATCCCTTTAAGAGATTCCGCTATATGTAAGTCCTTACTGTTGTGTACTTCAAAAGTTATGAAGAGATAAGGATCCCCTTCCCACCCCTTGTAGCCCCTACCCTAATATTTGTAAACATCAGAATTAGTCCAAAACAGCCTGTGTTACCTGCAATAAATGTTTCCAGTTGTTTAAAGGGATAGTAATATTTAACATATAAAAATGTGTTTATCCCCCTAAGTAAAAGAAGGGAACTCCCATTGTTGAAAAGTGTTTTATTCAAAAGTTATGACAGCTCCAAGTATAATTTTTTGGTGCAATATCACAGTGGCCTGAAATTGTACAGTGGAGCTGTTGCTACATCATCCTGTGGACAGATCTGGTCAATTGACCATAAATCTCCATAGAATGGTGTAGCAACAGCGCCACTGTACAATTTCAGGCCACTGTGGTACTGCACCTAAAAAACGTTTGAGCTGCAATAACTTTTGAATAAAACACCTATCAGCAGTGGGAGTTCCCTTCTTTTGTACTCAGGGGGATAAACCCCACAACACATTATTATTTTTTTACATTTTTAAGTATTACTATCCCTTAGATGTGCTCCAGTAGTGAGTTGCATCAGTAAGGGGGGGGGGAGTGGCCACCTTGACTAGGTAGAGCATAACTGGTTGAGCTCCACCACCGTAATCCATGTCTGCTCCTACCCCTTTTCTTGGGGGCCGGCGCTCAGCGTGCACTAACATGGCATGCTGTATTGTAGATGGTGGGCAGGCGTACTTAATTACAGGGGATGCCAGAATTGCAATTAGAAGCCTATGATACAGCTTGTACCACTGGCAACCTCTGACAGCATCATCTTGTCAAACTAGTAAGTACTTTTTTTTTTTTTTAATTAAAGGAGCAGTAAATGTTTTTATGAAAAAATATATATTGTAGGGATTTTCCTATTGAGTAAAATAAGGGTACTCCCACTGCTGAGAGATTTATATTTCCAGAGTTATTACAGTTTAAACCCATGTTTTTTTCACAGTAGCAGTGCCCTCTAGTGGTCAAATTCTTATTAGATTTCCTGTTAGATTCTAATAGAGAGGAAAGTCAGAGACATACAGTTCTCCATAGAACTGTCAGTTAGAACTATCAGGAAGTAAACACAGTAAATTCACTTCCTGTCAGTTAGAACTATCAGGAAGTAAACACAGTAAATTCACTTCCTGATTATTTAAACTGCTATAAATTTTGAATAAAACATCTGACAGCGATGGGAGTGATCTTGTTTTATTCAGCAGGAAATGCTCTGTAACATATGTGTTTTCATAAAAAAAAAACTTCACTGCTCCTTTAAACACCGCTTTTTACAAAAATAACCACACTTATACTTGGTTTCAATTGCTTATTCACATGAGAGCATGAATATTAGAGATGAAAGATCCATTTTAAAAAGAAAGTGCCTTATGGACACTAGCTGGAGCTGCTGCTAACAATCTCTTTAACCCTTTGAGTGCCAGAGGGGTACACATCGCATTGCTCTGCAATGCGTTGCATACCCCTCTGGCACTCAAAGGGTTAAATACATACTTTATACTTTTGAATGAAACATCACATAGCAATGTGTTTACCATTTTTTCAGCTCAGCAGAAAAAGTCCTATATTTTCTCATATTACAACTTTGCTGATGTTTCAAAATGATTTATATGTATTGTACATTGTACATTTATATGTTTAATAATCGTACTGGTTTATCTTTATCCTCAGAAAGCTGCTTCTTGTTTCTTCTCTAAGTACTGGGATCACTAGGACTTGTTTGGAAAAATCACAGATCAGACGTCCATACTGTCAACTGTTTCAAGCGGTAGGTAAAGTTAGGTCTTCAATAATCATTCTTCCCTGGAACTCATCCTCTTAAAGAAAAATAATGCGTTATTGATCTGTACCTGCTCAACGAAACAAAGATGCTGCCACTACTGTATGATTTCTTTTATCAAAGGTTGTTACAAAGCAAACTATGTTAACCCTTTGAGTGCCAGAGGGGTATTCAGTGCAATTTATTGCACACTGATCCGGCACTCCACACTATTAAAAACAGTGATATTTGGTATCCAGAAGACAAATTATTTTTATATGGGAACAACATAGTTTATGGCACTCCATATTAAACAGAAGAAATAGTGGCACGTAGTGACCACACTACAGAACTGAAGATATACAAACAACACATTTGAGTTTTAATAGATTTTGAATGACAAATCTCCCAGCAATGGAAGGGTGCAATATTGGTGCAATATGGGTGCAATAATGACTCAAATTGGGTGCAATATTGACACAATATGGATGCAATATGGGTGCAATAATGACTCAAATTGGGTGCAATGTTGATGCAATATGGGTGCAAAAATTACGCAATATGGGTGCAATATTGATGCATTATGGGTGCAATAGGGTGGGTTTTTGGTTGGTTTTGGTGGGTTTTGGGTTGGAGTTGGTGGGTTTTTGGTTGGATTTGGGTTGGTTTTTGGCTGGGTTTTGTGTTGGATTTGGGTGGGATTTTGTGTTGGATTTGGTGGTTTTTGGTTGGATTTGGGTTGGATTTGGTGGGTTGGATTTGGGTTGGATTTGGTGGGTTTTTGGTTGGATTTGGGTTGGTTTTTGGTTGGGTTTTGGGTAGGTTTTGGTGGGTTTTGGGTTGGATTTGGGTTGGTTTTTGGTTGGGTTTTAGGTTGGTTTTGGGTTGGGTTTTTGATTGGATTTGGTGAGTTTTGGGTTGGATTTGGTGGGTTTTTGGTTGGATTTGGGCTGGATTTAGAAGGTTGGATTTGGGTTGGTTTTGGGTTGGATTTGGTGGGTTTTTGGTTGGATTTGGGTTGGTTTTTGGTTGGGTTTTGGGTTGGTTTTGCTGGGTTTTGAGTTGGATTTGGTGGGTTTTTGGTTGGATTTGGGCTGCACCCATATTGCGTCCTTAATGCACCCCTAATGCACCCATAATGTGTCAACATTGCACCCATATTGTGTCATTATTGCACCCGTATTGTGACACAGTAACACACAAAATAGTGAATGTAGAATCTAAGTCACTTTATGATGCAAAACTTTAAATGCGACACTTCAAATGACACGGCAAAACACATGCATCATTTTATGAAGCAAAACTTTACATGCAACACTTCAATAGTAAACCCAGTGGGACACAGGCATAGTATAAAAATCCGAATTTTTGCAGTGCACCTGATCATAATTATATTGATCTTCTGGAGACATTTGACACTGATATCTATTGAATTGGTGCTTTAATGGTGAAGGATGTATTTCGCATTAGGCAGAAAAGACAACACCATTGAGAGCTAATTATGAGAGGAGCCTCAATTGTGCTGGTCATGGTCTTGGCTTTGGTTTACGGGGAGTGGCAAGTACTATCTTATTTCCTGGCACAGGACACCTGCTTCTAATTTAAGATGAATGTTTTATTTACAATTTTACACACTGCAATGATCTTCAGTTTATAAAATAATCTGGACAATTTTCACAAAACCCTGACCATTCTCTTGTTCTTGTGTGTTATGTGCTTAAGATGTTCTTTTTCAGGAAAAAATGAATGGAAATGAGTTTAAAGTCATGTGAGTACTGGGTGTGTGACTATTAAAGGTGTTATGGCAGGTTTAGGTAATGTTTGATATTCCATATTTTGTAGACTCCAGCTCCCATCGAACCCCACCCAGCCAACAGCTGGTCGGTGACAATGATAGCTGTTACTCCCCAACAGCTGGTCAGTGACAATGATAGCTGTTACTCCCCAACAGCTGGTCAGTGACAATGATAGCTGTTACTCCCCAACAGCTGGGAGGGATGCACTAAAGGTCAATGTAATGGCTTTAGAGTCTCCCCTGGTTCTCAGAGGGTTAAGTTGCTTTCTGCTGTGCCATGATATTAACCCCTTAAGGACCGGCGCATGCATGTGCGGCTGGCACTTGATGACCACGGGGCTCTTTTTTTTTTACTTGTGGTTCAGGGCTCCCCGAGCAGCGTGCAGCCGCGCCGGGAGTCCTGATTTTCATGACATGCCAGGAGAGTCACTGATCCTTAAGTGCCGGACCGCTGTGAAGCTCCTGGCATTCCAGTGGACGTGAAGGGGTTAAACTAACCAGCCAAGAATCTGCTCACAAAAGCTACAAATCAACATAAACATGGTAGAGGCTTCTACAACATATAGGCAGATTTCTATTTCACTGTAAAACAAAGTAAACTTATTTTAGGTCCACATTAACCCCCTTAAAGTGATAGTAATGTTTCACAATGAAAGAAGCTCCAATTAATATTATTTGGACCATGGAGCGTGTTATTTCAATACTGTCAGAGTTGTATTTCAAGAGTAATTGAATGGTAAAGGATCCCACTCCTTTTACTGATGTAACACTGCTCACCTCAGAGCAGCAAGACTGTCTGGATGGATCGCAGAGAGGGAAAATCTTCAGTGAACATAAGGGGAAAAACCTGAAAATCCTGTCAAGGGGGCAAGGTTTCCTTATGCTCACAGTAAGAAGATTGTCCCTTGCTGTGAGCCGTCCAGTCAAGAGACCAGATTCCACATCTGAAGGGAGGCAGCTTATACTAGGTAAAAGGGGCAGGAGGGGATACTTTATTATTCAATTACTCTTGAACTACAACTCTGACAGTATTGAAATAACCATGGACCAAATACTATGAAGATTAATTGCAGTTGCTTTCTTTATGAAACACTACTATCCCTTTAAGGACCGTGCAGTCCGGTGGAGGGGCGCTCTGGAGGACCAAGGCACAGGTTTTTTTGACAAATGTAAGCACAAAATTCCATGACGTGCCAGGACTGTCACCGATCCTTCACTTCTGGACAACCATGAATGTCCTGGCATGTCACATGACATTAAAGGAGCAGTAAACTTTTTTTTATGAAAATACATATTTTACAGAGCTTTTCCTGCTGAATAAAACAAGGTCACTCCCATTGCTGTCAGATGTTTTATTCAAAATTTATAGCAGTTTAAATAATCAGGAAGTGAATTTACTGTGTTTACTTCCTGATAGTTCTAACTGACAGGAAGTGACAGGCAGTTTCTATCACATTCTATGGAGAACTGTTATGTCTCTGACTTTTCTGACTTTCCTCTCCATTAGAATCTGACCACTAGAGGGCCCTGCTAATGTAAAAAAACATGGGTTTAAACTGTAATAACTCTGGAAATATAAATCTCTCAGCAGTGGGAGTACCCTTATTTTACTCAGTAGGAAAATCCCTACAATATATATTTTTTCATAAAAAAAGTTTACTGCTCCTTTAAGGGTGGAAATAAAATAACAAATTTAACAGCAAATAAGAAAGTTTATAAAACATTTTAAAACATGCTAATTCTTATTTATAATACTATGTCTCTAATATATATCACATGACGACTGCATTTTAATTTTCAGGTTCTAACCACAATGGATGGAAACAAGCTCTCTGAAAGTATGTGTTATTTCTTATGGGACACAATAAATAATGCAAATGTTGAACTTCAGGACAAACCCTTCAGCTTGAAAAACTCACCAGTAATTCATTACATCAGCTTTGTGCTGTCTCTGCTAACCTCTATCATAGGTATAGTGGGCAACGCTATTGTCATCTATGTTACTGCATTCAAAATTAAGGAATATAAATCTAAAATCTGGTTTCTGAACTTAGCTGTGGCAGATTTTATCTTTGTTCTGTGCTTGCCACTCAATGCGGTTGCCGAATTCAGAGACAGCTGGCCTTTTGGTTCCTATCTATGTAAAGTGTATAGCTTTCTTTCCACATCTAATAATTATGCCAGTATTTTCATCATCACATCCCTTAATATTGATCGTGCCCTGTCTGTGATCAAACCAATATGGCATCTGAAGTTTTTCTCTCGACGTGTCTGCTACTGGATTTGTGTAACCATTTGGACTGTGACAGTGCTGTCCAGTCTTCCATCATTGTTTTTAAGTGATGTTTACATTAATGCTGATGATGATGAAGCAGTATGCAGCATGATCAATGTTCAATATGATAATAATAATATACCTAATATTACTAGTGAAAAAAATGATTATGCTATGGTCTATGAAGATATGGACTTTGACATGATTTACACATTTAATTTAACCAATGCAAAAGGTGGATTTTCAGGGTTTCCACTTTATCGAGAGCAGTGTAAGGATAATGACTGCTGTGCTAGTTCTGAAATGGTCAAAATATGGAATCAGTTGCAGATAATAGCAAAGTACCTTCTAATCCCTCTTACAGTAATTGGCTGCTTCATCCCTCTGTGTGTCATCCTATTATCCAATGTAATGATAGCCTTAAAAGTTAGTAAATCTCAGAAAGTGAAGCCCCCCAGACTGTACAAGATTATAGTTATATTAGTCCTGGTTTATCTTCTGACTTATACACCAACAGTCGTACTAAATATTATTCTCACGAAGGCTATCGTTGATATGAATATTGCGCTTGTTTTTAGAATTGTTGTATTTTTTCCCTTCGTAGAAAGTATCTCCAACACAAACAGCTGCATAAACCCCCTCATTTATTCATTTGTTAACAAAAGAATTAGAAATATGATTATCTGTTCCAAAAACGATAAAAGAAAATGCTTGCCTATAAGTTCACACGGTGTAGAAACAGAGGAAAGAATCCTAGTGGACACAAAAGTTTAAAGCGGGGTAAGTAACCTTTGGCACTCCAGATTTTTGAGACTTTTAGAGAGTAATTGGTACCTATCGCTATCGCTAAAACGCTTCTATTCATGAAAAACATTATTGTAAATCCCCCACCATACATCCCTTTTAGTGACATCAGCTTCTTCACTTAGAAGGATATGACTGAGATACCTTTCACAGAGCTCTGGTAGCTATGGTAACCTCCTCAGTGGTCAGACTGAGGGTGATATTTCCCTTGACTGAATGTTTTCACCATGTCCTGAACATTATCTTTTACTGTAGGTAGATTATACCCAAAAATGTAACTTATGCTTTTATATCACAGTTCCATATAGATACATTTTTATTGTTACTCTGCATTCCAAGTGTGGGCTGATAGTACCCAGGATCCCAGGGCAATACAGATCATGAGCCCCCTTTATCCTGCTCCCTGTTATGTCCCACCCACATTTATATCTGGCCCCTCAGTTATCCCATCCCACTGTTACCACCCACCCCCTTTTACTAATTTTACAATTAACATTAATGCTATGAATTAAGGCAACATATGCCACAGAGCTTGCAACTGAAATTATGTTACACTAGTGATACCACAGTTGAAATGGAGCTGACAAATGAAATTGAGCTAGACTGGTAATAGCACAGAGCTTACAAATGAAATGAAGGAATAAAAAGTGATACCACAGAGCTTGCAACTGAAATGGAGCAACACGAGTGATCCCACAAAGCTTACAAAGGAAATGGAGTAACACAAATCATACTACAGAGCTTGCAACTGAAATGGAGGTACACAAATGAAATAACAGAACTTACAATTGAAATGGAGCAACAAAAGTGATACCACAGAACTTGCAGTTGAAATGGAGTAACACAAGTGATACCACAGAGATTACAATTGAAATGGACAAGCACAAATGAAACAACAGAATGTGCAGTAGACTGAGGATAACCTTAAATGGAGATTTATTTGTTTTGTATGATTGTGTTGCCTGTAATTTGTATGAATTAAAAAAGTGCTGTGTCACACCCAGTTCAGAACAGTGCTCTGACTGGCTAAAGGGACAGAACATTGTGTCTCAGTGTGCATTTATAAATTGTACTTATCAGTATTTACCCTTAATTACCCAGTAACAGTCACCCTTTTTTTTATATACCTCTGTAAATCAATTAAAAAAAAGGGGATACTACAGGGGTGCACAAGGTGCAGTTGTGTTGGAGCCTGGAATTCAATGGCCCCATCAACCCCAGGCCCCAAACTATTTTAGTTACTTCCCTGAGAGAATATTTCTGCATTAGGAGGTCAAATTAATGTTTTCATTAGGGCATTTTAAATTATTCCACAGAGTGGCAGTTTGACTTAAAGGGATAGTAACCCCCCCCCCCCGAACAACGTGACGCCAAAAGACAGCAATGTACAAACATACTGAACTCCCTTAGTCCCTTTAGACCTTTATGGTTTGAGAGACGTAAGACAAGACAGACCTCCGCTCCCTCCCCCTTCTCATACATCCGCTGTATAGCGGACGTCATGAGATACGGCTTCCAGCACCAGACGGCGGCTCTGCAGGAGCGCTGCCATCTAGATATCTCCGTATTATTACTTCATGGGTATGGTCTAAAACGTGTGCCTGGCTTGCAAGCACATGTTGTAGACCATTCCGATGAAGTAATTATACGGAGATATCTAGGTGACAGCGCTCCTGCAGAACCGCCGAAAGTCAGCCGACCGGATTCTGCCTCTGACAGCTTTACAGCTCGTCAGGCAGAAGGGGGAGGGAAAGGAGGTCAGTCTTGCCTTACATCTCTCAAACCATAAAGGTCTAAAGGGACTAAGGGAGTTCAGTATGTTTGTAAGATTGCTGTCTTTTGGCGTCACGTTGTTTGGGGGGGGGTTACTATCCCTTTAATGTCTTCATATCTGAAATTAATGTGTCAAGTTAATTAGTAAAAGGGATAGTAATACTTGCAAATTACTAATCCCCATATTGTAGCTTTGTTAAAAAAAACCTTTTTTTTGTTAAAAAAACCTCAGACCCTTATGGTTTGAGAGCTGATAGCGCTCAAGGTTCCCCCTTCCCTCCCCCTTCCCTGACTGAACACTGACTGCAGGGGAAGCTGTTGTATGACAGTCTTATGTGTATCAGGTGTCTCTGTAGCATTGCCGAGATCGCGTTTATAAATAAGAATTCTTTCACTGAAACGGTCTTCTATGTGTGCTTGGTTTGTGCTTGGTTTGCAAGCACACGTAGAAGAAGGTTTTAGGGAAAGATTTCTTTTTTATAAACATGATCTCGGCAATGCTGCAGAGCCACCTGAGGCAAGCAATACCGGATATCCCTGCAGTCAGTGTTCAGTCAGGGAAGGGGGAGGGAGGGGGGAACTTTGAGCGCTATCATCTCTCAAACCATAAGGGTTTGAGAGACGACACTGGGGGCAGTACAATATGGGGATTAGTAATTTGCAAGTATCACTATCCCTTTAACCTTTTGAGTGTGAGAGAGGTATCTAATGCATTGAGTTACAATGTGTTGGATACTGATCTGGCACTCAAAGGGGTAAAGAGATAGTAATGTTTCATAATAAAAGCATCTCCAATTAATCTTCATAGTATTTGGGCCAGGGAGAGTGTTAGTTCAATACTGCACAAAAAAAGAAAAAACAAGAGGCGCTCCTAGTCTATTATCCCAGGTGGATCGAAGAATAAAATTTAGAATCTTTGCTCTAGTATATAGTATAGTATGGTATAGTATATAGTATACTCACAAAGGTATCGTCCAGAATAACACTTTTTTTTAATACTGTCCCCTTATCAGTAGATGTCTTCACGGCTGCTCCTCATAACATCCTCCAGGACGGTAAACATGTAGAAAAGAGAACAGAGAGAGGGCGCCCACTAGTGTCTTAAATGACAACTTCTTAAAGATTTAATACATTTTCAATGTTTCTACTCACAATTAAAGTGATAGTAATGTCTAAAAAAAACTTTTTTGCATTTAGAAGAGCTCAAAAAGCTGATCTAAATGCAAAAAAACATATCTCTCAAACCGCTATGGT
This sequence comes from Rhinophrynus dorsalis, assembly GCA_037306005.1. NCBI lineage: Eukaryota > Metazoa > Chordata > Amphibia > Anura > Rhinophrynidae > Rhinophrynus > Rhinophrynus dorsalis. Next base: position 40,912,638 of record CM074727.1, read on the forward strand.
TTAAGAGATACGGGCGTTTGAAGTTTGATTTCTCCTACTGACAGCTATAAAGCTGTCAGCAGGAGATTCCTGTCGGTCGACACTGTGGCGCTTGAGAAGTGCCGGGATCTCGTTACTTACACGTAATTCCTTCATTGGAATGGTCTAAAACGTGTGCCTAGTGTTCAGGCACACGTTTTAGACCATTCCAATGAAGGGATTCTGTGTAAGTAACGAGATCTCAGCACTTCTCAAACGCCACAGTGTCGACCGACATGAATCTCCTGCTGACAGCTTTACAGCTGTCAGTAGGAGAAATCAAACTTCAAACGCCTGTATCTCTTAAACCATAGCGGTTTGAGAGATACGTTTTTTTGCATTTAGATCAGCTTTTTGAGCTCTTCTAAATGCAAAAAAGTTTTTTTTAGACATTACTATCACTTTAAAGATGGTTGTCAATGACAAATGTCAAATAACAACAAATAAGTGTACAGGGAAATAATCCTGTCCCTGTTTAGGATACTCCAGGCTCAATCCGGACAAGGAAGAGAACGGTGCTGCTCCTGAAACTTTGTAGAAATGATTAATAAATATAAAAATAAATAAAAAGACAACAAAGTCTAGTAATATTGACAAATCAAACTGCCAATGAAACAACATTTTGCAGTACAACTGCTTTTTCAAGTAATAGGCAGATGCATATAAAACAAAGTACATATGTCATTGGCAACCATTTTTAAATGTGAGTAGAAACATGGACATTTTATTATATCTTCAACAAGTTGTAATTTAAGACACTATTGGGGGCCCTCTCTCTGTTCTTTTTTCTACTTATTTCAATACTATCAGAGTTGTAGTTCAAGAGTAATTGAATGATAAAGTATACCCCTCCCACCCCTTTTACTGATATAACACTGCTCACCACAGAGACTGTGCAGATGGATCGCAGAGAGGGACAGTCTTCAGTGAGCATAAGGAAAAACCTGTCAAGGGGGCAGGGTTTTCATTGTTCTCACAGTAAGAATATTGTCCAGTGCTGCGACCTGTCCAGTCAAGAGACCAGATTCCACATCTGAGGTGGGCAGTGTTACATCAGTAAAAGGTACAGGAGGGGATACTTTATCATTAAAGTACTCGTGAACTACAACTCTGACACTAATGAGATAACACTCTCTATGGCTCAAATACTATGAAGATTAATTGTAGCTGCTGTTTTTGTGAAACATTACTATCTCTTTAAGGTCAAAAGGAAGTAACTCTACCATTATGTTTTGGGAGAGGACACATAATGAGGCGGACGTACTAAGGATATGTACTAAGGAGAACTGGAGTAATATTGGGGCAACTCGATTACTTCTTAGGGTGCTTGTTTTAACATTTTTGAATGCTTGAAAGATCTCATTTTGGTTTGCATGATGCTGGAGACCTCTTTAGCATCAAAAGTGTTAAAAACTCCATTTGAGCAATGAGGATTTGAGGAATTTTTATTTTTTCCCATTGGGGAAATTGGTTTTCTCCAGAATTCCTCCAATCCTCCTCAATAAATCAGTCTCCATTATTACCTTGGTTACACCATTACACCACAGTAGATCAAGTCAGAGCAAGTTCTCAGAAAACAAGAAGGAGAAGAGATAGGAATGTTATATCACGGAGTAAACCTCAATAATCTGGCAAACTGAACATGCACAGAACAGTCTTATAAAAATAGTAAGGGTGGAGCCAGAGATTTCTGAAATATGCCACACTGCAGGATGTCCCAGGATTGATCAGGGTAACATTATATTTACAAGTAGAGTTATCTAGGACCAAAAATAACAATGTTGGCTGAGCTACTGCTTAACGTTTTGGAGGTTGCTGGTTTGAACCTTTACAGTAGCAATTACTTACTCATTGTTAGGAACCAGGAACCAGGCAGACACAAAATGTAAAAATGCAAAACACCTTTATTAAAATAACAAAAGCAAACAAAGCAAAATTGTGATCCAGAAGCATAAACCAAAAGACAAGCTGGGGTCAGGAACCAAGACAGAAACTCAGCCAAGCCGGGGTCAGGAATACGGAGATAGTGAAGTCAGGAACAAAGCCAGGAGTCAGGAGCCATAAGGGACATCAGAGGAAGCTAGGTCATGCCCAGGAAATCAGACATGCAGTAGAACACTGTTGCAGGTGAGCAGACACAGATAAGTCAGCTGATTCAGCCTGATCCAGCAAAGGAAAGGTAGCAGTAATGGATAGTAGAGCACTGGATTAGCTCAGACAGCAGAATTTAGCAGCAGAGTAGATCAGCTCAACCAAACCTTGACGCTCATTTTGCAGTTTCAACTGCGCTTAAAGGAGCAATACTTTTTTTAATGAATATATATGTTATAAGGTTTTTCCTGCTGAAAAGTACAAATGTTATTGCAGCTCAATTGTGTTTTTTTATTAAACGTGGCTTTTCTATGCTATTGTACTAGGTGTTATCACTTAAAATGGGTAGTCATAGTCTGTCACTCAAGATCTCCCATAGAGTACATTATTAAAAAAAAAACCTTTTAGACACTAGTTGGTATTGTTGCTCAAAAGAAAAGTTTGAGCATTAATAATGTTTGATTTTAAAAATCTCCCATTTTGGGGGGTACAATTATTTAATCAGCAGGAAAAAACATACAACAAATATTTTTACAGAAAATTAAAATCTTCCTATACATTGTACTAGCCATTTTTCTTTGACCCGTTGAGTGCCAGAGGGGTACGCAACGCAGCGTTGCGTAACCCTGCACTCAAAGGTTTAATATAGGCTGATGTACAAAGCACAGGACTATTTTGAAGAGAACCAACTGCACAATAGGGGACAGATGCAAATTCCCATTGATTTAACTGGGACTTTTGGTCCCTTGAGTCATGGCTGGATTTACATCCTAGGTGCCCTAGGCAATGCACTCTAGGTGCCCTTAGCTCCTCCCACTGGTGTAACAATAGGGGCCGAACCTTCAGAGGCCTGGCCACCCCCTGCAACCCCCTCGCTGATCTCCCGGCGCTTTAGTAATGCAGAGCACTGGGAGATGACATCATCTCCCAGCGCTCTGCATTACTGAGAACCTCGCGAGGGTGCTTCAGCTCTGTGACAAAGGAGGCACAGATCTGGTCTCATGCCATGCCAGTGCCACTAGACCACCAGGGACTCTAGGTCGATCAGTAGGTGCATTGTGGAAATGAAGGGGCAATGTGAGATAAGAATGGGCATTGTGGAGATGAAGGGGCATTGTGGAGATGAAGGGGCAATGTGAGATGGGAAGGGGCAATGTGGACATGAAGGGACATTGTGGAATGAGAAGGGGCAATTTGGAGATGAAGGGGCAATTTGGAGATTGGGGAAATGTGGTAGGGGCATTGTGGAGATTTGGGGGGCAATGTGGAGATGGGGGCATTGTGGAAATGGGGGGTGGGGGGGGGCCAATGTGGAGGTGGCCAATGTGGTCGGGGGGCCATGACAATTCTTACACCAGGGCCCGGTGGCTTCTAGTTACTCCTCTCTCTCCTCCCATTCTCACACCCCATTCCACACATCACACAAAATACCCTCAGTCAATAACATGCAGGTGCAAAAATATAAAATAAAAAAACAGCTTTCATACCCTTGGATACTAGAGAGATCACCTCCTAGTTGCTTTGTAATGTGTTGAAGACTTCTCTAGCATCCAAGGAGTTCAATAGTAGCCAGTAAATGTTTATTTAAACTGCTGCAAAGGCACATAGAGTGCACTGGCCACGCCTACAATTCCTAATGAGGGTGTGGCTAGCACAGCTCAGGCTCATCTCAATACTTGACTCTCTAGACAGTTGCCTTGTCCCAATCTTACTTCTGACCATCAGATTCATAGAGGTACTCATTGTATTTACCTTTCTATAGATAATCAAGGAAAATCAAAAGAAGATTGGGTACATTTCTAAATTACAACATCTTTGTAACAAGTGTAAATATATTCACAATTTTTCAATGTGTAAAAGAAGAAAAACCCTCAAAAATCATAACCACAAAAGAATGCAGAAATGTGACAAACATAAATGTAACCTTAAATCAAACGATGACAGAACAAAGGGTATTGACGGTTTTGGTCTCTGTCTACCATTGTAGGACTGATGGTCACAGGTAAAAAAAAAATACAGACCACATCTTAACCCTTTAAGCTACAGAGCACTCCATTGTTCCATTCTACCCAGAGCCACTATTTAGGAGTGGGAGGAATTGGCAAACCATCACATGTCAAAGAACTCACTGTCTTCTCCTAAGCCAGTGTTAACAGTGTTGCACCGATGGTTTGTTGAGAAGGCCACGCCTCTTGGCTCTTCCTCAACCAATCAACTTGTTTGAGCCTCGCCCCATGACAGCAAAAGACAATCACATACGTGTATACGCAACACAAACACCACTACATAATAAAGCATAATAAAGCATAGAGAGAGGGACCTTTCTCCTGGGAGTAAAATGTCTTTCTACAGTTATAGACTACTACTCTACAAGCCTTATACAGAAAACAAAAGTTGATCACTTTTGGAGAAAAGTATTTGCTTCTTAAGGGGAAATAAACATTTCCAAAATTCTCATAGATTTAACCCTTTGTGTGCTAGAGGGGTTGGCTTTCCAATGTATTGTGTGCCTGCCTGTCTGACATCCAAAGCAAACGATTACATGTGGCTTTTGAAACCCTTTTAAATCAATGGATATTATTTTATTGTTATGGTTGATGAGTTTCACCATTTATGGGTTTCATCAGTGTTTTAACAGGACTGATAAAAAGTGCCCATTTTACCTTTTATTTTTCAAGATCTTAAATCGTTAAAAAAAAAAAAAAAAAAAAAAAAAAGCTAAGAGTATGAAATATTTTAATGGATTTGAGCCCTTTTTGTTTTCTGATGAATGTTGCTTTGACTGTATTATACAAATGGATCTGGATTTCATGTTTTAACAAAAGTGAGGATCATCTCTTTGACTTATACAACATGGTTCCTAAATATGATGGCTTCTCTATCAGTATTCATGCATAGTGAATATTTGCCCCAAAGGGAAGGGAAGGCTAAAAGGATAATGAAAATTCAGATACTTGTAAATGTTGCAATAAGAAAGGGTAAACTTAATTCTTATTCTGCCTGAAGAAGAAACCTAGTTGTCTTGAAAGCTTGCATCCTAGAGCCACTCAAGTTAGACAATAAACGTATAGTCAGACCTGGGAACTTTTGTTTCTGGAGTCCCTGGAGAGGACTCCTCTGGTGCCTCTGGGGGGTATAATTGTCACAAATTGCTTTACAGAACATCACAAAAGTGGGAGGAACTAGGTGGGGAAGGAGGAAAAGTGGGAGGAATTGGGTGGGAAAGAGAAGAAGTGGGCAGAGTTTTAAATTAAACTACCCACATCCAGAGAATCAACCTCTCCTCCGGAGTCCCAGTAAGTCACTTTTAAAACCTGAGTCTCTGGGGCAAATCCAGAGAATTCCCAAGTATTGGTATAAATTTTACTCCACTAGTCTCCTATACAGAAGTAGGCAGGTTATCATCTATTGCAAACAGGTTATGAAAAAGTATGAAGGTTTAGCAGGGGACAAAACAAGGATGGGGTAGTGTACAGATGCCAAAATAATAATATAAATGAATGAATCTTATATGAAGAAGTACAAAACCATACTTGGGAACTCTCTGATTTTCCCCAGAGATTCCAGTGTTCTGATATAATACTGGGTCTATGTAGACAGACAGAGAGTAATTTACAGAGTAAACTAGATCTGCTTTCCTGGAGATGCCATTTTTTATAGGTAATTACTGAGTCTCTGGTGTCAGAAGCTGATTCTCCAATTTTGAGCATCCTGGGTAACCCTCTCCACTTTTATACATTCTGCCTTAATTCCACCCTGTTCCTCCTACTTCCATGTTCAGTCTCGTGAAGCCCCACCCAGTTAAGCTATAACCACTTTTATGAAGCAGTTTGTGTAATTTACACATATCCAGTGGAAGCCCATTATGAGACATCTCCAGAGGCTCAACAGAAGGTTCACATGTATCTAGACCTGTATTAACGCCACCTCTTTCTTACCTGTTCTGCCCACTCCACACCTCATGCATCCCATTTTTTGACACACTCCCACACCCTTCCTCATCCCAATTCCACCCATTTCTACGAAGCCCTACCGATACGATGACACAAACCTTGGCATCTGGACACTACCACTCTTGTCTGGTGGACCTGGCTAATAAATACCAATAAGAGACTTTTAAAAAAAAAGGCAACTAAAATGGCAACTGGGCTAAGTCATAAAAAATATCAGGTAAGATTGTGAGGATTTACAGCATAGGCTTCCTAATATAACAATTAGTGATGAGCGAGCACCCCAATGCTCGGGTGTTCGGGTGCTCTGACCGAGCGCCCCCGGAGGCTCGAGTGCTCGGCCGAGCACCCGAGCCCCATTGAAGTCAATGGGAGGACTCGAGCATTACACCAGGCACCCCCTGCTCTGATGAGGGGAGGGTGCCTGGTCCATAGGAAAAGGGCAGAAAAGGATGGAAACACCACAGAAATGGTTCAGGGACAGCATAGGGAGGATGTCTGGATGCATCTTGGACTCCAACATCGCTGCTGGGAACGATCTTTCGCCCGTAGTACGCCATTTTTACAGACTGACCATAAAACACACAAAAAGGAAAATAAAAACGACTTTAGGCGAAAAATTGTTACCAAACAATATTTGCTGTATATTTACTTGTATATTATCTGCAAATTATCCCAAAAATTTCCTTGATTTTCTGAAGTGAGGCCATGATTAAGAGGGAAACGTGCGCAGAGGCAAATTATCCCAAAAATTTCCTTGATTTTCTGAAGTGAGGCCATGATTAAGAGGGAAACGTACGCAGAGGCAAATTCTCCCAAAAATTTCCTTGATTTTATTGAACTGAGGCCATGATTAAGAGGGAAACGTGCGCTGAGCTGACCATCTAAAACATTATGGGTGAGGGTCTGCTGCAGAGCTGACCATCCTAAACATTATATGCGAAGGCCCGCTAGTGAGCTGACGCTATAAAACATTATATGAGAGGGCCCGTTAGAGAGCTGACCCAATCAAACATTATATGAGAAGGCCCGCTGGTGAGCTGACCTATATAAAAATTGTCAAACAGGGCCCGCTGGTGAGCTGGCCCTATATAAAAATTATATCACAGGGCCCGCTGGTTAGCTGGCCCTATATAAAAATTATAGCACATGGCATATGGAAGAGGAGGAGGAGGATGAGAAGATTAAGAGTCAACCATATACCCGTTTTTTGGGTGGAAGGGGTGAATGGGAATACAGAGTATTCCCATCATTGTAAATAACATATATAAAGTGAGTTTATGTTCCCCCGGGGCTTTCCTCCAGTGGAGTGGAGAAGTCAGGGGAAATCCAGACCTTGTTCATTTTTATAAGTGTCAACCTATCAGCATTGTCGGTGGAAAGGCGGATACGCTTATCTGTTATGATGCCACCAGCAGCACTAAATACCCGCTCAGACAGAACGCTGGCGGCAGGGCAGGCCAGCACCTCCAAGGCGTAGAGTGCCAGTTCATACCACGTGTCCAGCTTGGACACCCAGTAGTTGTAAGGCACAGAGGGATCATTGAGGACGCTGACACGGTCTGCTACGTACTCCTTCACCATCTTCCAAAACTTTTCCCTCCTTGTGACACTAGGCTGCGCATCACGGTGAGGGTGCTGGCGGGGTGTCATGAAGGTGTCCCACGCCTTGGAGAGTGTTGCCCTGCCTTTGTCGGAACTGCTGTGTGCTCCCCTTTTCTCCCCTTCTCGGTTGGCCAAGGTAGCACGTACTCTGCCGCCAGCGTTGTCAGATGGAAAATTTTTGAGCAATTTTTCGACAAGAACCTTCTGGTATTGCACCATTTTGCTTGTCCTCTCCATCGGAGGAATGAGAGATGAGAAATTCTCTTTGTAGCGGGGGTCCAGAAGGGTGAACACCCAGTAATCCATGTTGTCTAAAATGCGTACAACGCGTGGGTCACGGGAAAGGCAGCCTAACATAAAGTCAGCCATGTGTGCCAGAGTACCAACAGTCAAGATTTCGCTGTCCTCACCAGGAGGATGACTCTCAATATCCTCATCCTCTTCCTCCTCTTCTGCCCACCCACGCTGAAGAGATGGAACTAAAGTTCCATGGCTACCCTCTGTAGCGGAGGCAACCGTGTCTTCCTCCTCCTCCTCCTCCTCCTCCGCCTCCTCCAATTGTCGCTGAGAAGACGAAGTGAGGGTGCTCTGGCTATCACCTTGTGTAAGCTCTTCCTCCCCCATTTCCACCTCTTCCACATGCAAAGCGTCGGTTTTAATTGTGAGCAGCGAGCGTTTCAGTAGACACAGAAGTGGGATGGTTACACTGATAATAGCGTTATCGCCGCTCACCATCTGTGTCGATTCCTCAAAATTGCGTAAAACCTCGCAGAGGTCTGACATCCATTCCCACTCCTCACTTCTGATTACAGGAAGTTGAACGGAGAGGCGACGACCGTGTAACAGCTGGTACTCCACTACTGCCCTCTGCTGCTCACAAAGCCGGGCCAACATGTGGAAGGTGGAGTTCCAGCGCGTGCTCACGTCACACAGCAGCCGGTGAGTTGGCAATTGTAAGCGCTGCTGCAGCTTCAACAGGCCGGCCGAAGCTGTAGATGACTTACAGAAATGTGCACACACGCGGCACACCTTGGTCAAGAGATCATGCACATTGGGGTAGGTTTTTAGAAATCGCTGAACCACTAAATTAAATACATGCGCTAGGCATGGTACGTGTGTGAGCTTGCCGAGCTCCAAAGCCGCCACCAAGTTACGCCCATTATCACACACAACCATGCCTGGTTGCAGGTTGAGTGGCGAGAGCCACTGCTCGGTCTGGTGACTAATCCCCTGCAACAGCTCTGAGGCCGTGTGCTGTTTGTCCCCAAGGCAGATCAGCTTCAGCACGGCCTGTTGACGCTTCCCCACTGCAGTGCTACACTGCTTCCAGCTACTGGCTGATGGGGGAGTGGCGCTGCGTGTAGAGAATTCGGAGGTGGAAACGGAGGAGGAGGAGCCAATAACGTAGGTGCTGGCGGAAACCCTGATGGAGGTAGGGCCCGCAATCCTCGGCGTGGGTAGCACCCGTGCCATCCCAGGGTCCGAGTCGCTCCCAGCCTCCACGACATTCACCCAGTGTGCCGTCAGGGAAATGTAGCGTCCCTGGCCACAAGCACTTGTCCATGTGTCAGTCGTTAAGTGGACCTTCCCAGTAACTGCGTTGGTCAGGGCACGGGTGATGTTACGGGACACATGGTGGTGTAATGCGGGGATGGCACACCGGGAAAAGTAGTGGCGGCTGGGGACCGCGTACCGAGGGACAGCTGCTGCCATCAGGCTGCGGAAGGACTCAGTGTCCACAAGCCTAAATGGCAGCATTTCGATGGCCAGTAATTTGGAAAGGTGTGAGGTTAGTGCTATGGCCTGTGGGTGGGTGGCTGGGTACTTTCTCTTGCGCTCAAATGCCTGGGGTAACGACATTTGGACGCTGTGCTGGGACAGGGAAGTGGATGTGGTCGCTGATGGTGCTTCAGATGGTACAGGTGCAGGGCGGGAGGTATGCGGGCCTGCGCCTTCGACAGGCGATTGGCCGGCACTGAAAACAGGGGAAGAGGAGGCAGTGGTGTGGCCTGCAGACACAGATGGGCGATCCAGGCGTTCCTCCCACTTATTACGGTGCTTGGATGCCATGTGTCGGATCATGCTGGTGGTGGTGAGGTTTCTAGTGTTCATGCCTCGGCTCATTCTGGTGTGGCACAGGTTGCAAACTACAATTCTTTTGTCGTCCGCACTTTCCTTAAAAAAACGCCATACCGTGGAACACCTACCCTTTGGCAAGGTAGATTTACGCAAGGGGGTGCTCCGTGGAACATTTGCGGGCCGGTTTGGTGCGGTCCGCCTTCTTTCTGTAGCCACACCACTGCCTCTTCCAGCCTGTTGCGGTGCTGCAGATGGCTCACCCTCAGGACTGCTGTCATCGCTCGGCTCTACACCTTCCCAGGTGGGGTCAGTCACCTCATCGTCCACCAAGTCCTCCTCCACTTCCTCACTCTGATCATCCTCCTCATGTCTTGATCCCACCACATACTCAGTCATTGACAACTGTATAACATTCTCCTCAACAAGGTCTTGAGACGGAAATAGTGGTTGATTTAATGGCAACTGTGTCTCATCATCATCATCATCATCATCCACTACTTCCTTTGACCTTAAATGCCGTTCACATCTGTCATCTTCTTGTGATTGGGTACCCTCTAGAGGTTGTGAATCAGGGCACAAGATGTCATGTTCCTCTGCAAGCGTGCTTGGAGAGAGGGTCAAATGAAGGATTGGTGATGAGACGAGCTCCTCACTATATCCCAGTGTGGGATCACTTCTTTGACCAGACCGTGTATGGTGGGAGGAAGGATGATCAGAGTGAGGATTATGTTGACCAGACTCTTGGCTACTGAGAGTGGACTTGGTGGAAGACAGGGTGGTGCTTAACCGACTGGAAGCAGTATCAGCTGACATCCAACCGACCACCTGTTCGCAGTGGTCGGACCTCGAGAGTGATGTCCTGCGACGCCCTGTGAAATGAGACATGAAGCTAGGTATGGTGGATGTCTCTCTTTCTTGTGCTCTGGCACCAGGCACAGTTTCTCTGCGTCCTGACCCGCGCCCTGAACTATCAGGATCACGTCCACTTCCCCGTCCCTTTTTACCCGCCTTCTTCATCTTACACGGAATATGTGACTTTAATATTTGAGTTTGAAAACTTAACAGTATTTCTTCCTATTCTGCAACTGTGCAGAGTACACAGAATAGGCTGCTAAACTGCGGTGACGAACACAGAATGGAATATGTGACTTTAATATTTGAGTTTGAAAACTTAACAGTATTTCTTCCTATTCTGCAACTGTGCAGAGTACACAGAATAGGCTGCTAAACTGCGGTGACACACACTGAATGGAATATGTGACTTTAATATTTGAGTTTGAAAACTTAACAGTATTTCTTCCTATTCTGCAACTGTGCAGAGTACACAGAATAGGCTGCTAAACTGCGGTGACGAACACAGAATGGAATATGTGACTTTAATATTTGAGTTTGAAAACTTAACAGAATTTCTTCCTATTCTGCAACTGTGCAGAGTACACAGAATAGGCTGCTAAACTGCGGTGACACACACTGAATGGAATATGTGACTTTAATATTTGAGTTTGAAAACTTAACAGTATTTTTTCCTATTCTGCAACTGTGCAGAGTACACAGAATAGGCTGCTAAACTGCGGTGACGAACACAGAATGGAATATGTGACTTTAATATTTGAGTTTGAAAACTTAACAGTATTTCTTCCTATTCTGCAACTGTGCAGAGTACACAGAATAGGCTGCTAAACTGCGGTGACACACACTGAATGGAATATGTGACTTTAATATTTGAGTTTGAAAACTTAACAGTATTTCTTCCTATTCTGCAACTGTGTAGAGTACACAGAATAGGCTGCTAAACTGCGGTGACACACACTGAATGGAATATGTGACTTTAATATTTGAGTTTGAAAACTTAACAGTATTTCTTCCTATTCTGCAACTGTGCAGAGTACACAGAATAGGCTGCTAAACTGCGGTGACGAACACAGAATGGAATATGTGACTTTAATATTTGAGTTTGAAAACTTAACAGTATTTCTTCCTATTCTGCAACTGTGCAGAGTACACAGAATAGGCTGCTAAACTGCGGTGACGAACACAGAATGGAATATGTGACTTTAATATTTGAGTTTGAAAACTTAACAGTATTTCTTCCTATTCTGCAACTGTGCAGAGTACACAGAATAGGCTGCTAAACTGCGGTGACACACACTGAATGGAATATGTGACTTTAATATTTGAGTTTGAAAACTTAACAGTATTTCTTCCTATTCTGCAACTGTGCAGAGTACACAGAATAGGCTGCTAAACTGCGGTGACACACACTGAATGGAATATGTGACTTTAATATTTGAGTTTGAAAACTTAACAGTATTTCTTCCTATTCTGCAACTGTGCAGAGTACACAGAATAGGCTGCTAAACTGCGGTGACACACACTGAATGGAATATGTGACTTTAATATTTGAGTTTGAAAACTTAACAGTATTTCTTCCTATTCTGCAACTGTGCAGAGTACACAGAATAGGCTGCTAAACTGCAGTGACACACACTGAATGGAATATGTGACTTTAATATTTGAGTTTGAAAACTTAACAGTATTTCTTCCTATTCTGCAACTGTGCAGAGTACACAGAATAGGCTGCTAAACTGCGGTGACGAACACAGAATGGAATATGTGACTTTAATATTTGAGTTTGAAAACTTAACAGTATTTCTTCCTATTCTGCAACTGTGCAGAGTACACAGAATAGGCTGCTAAACTGCGGTGACGAACACAGAATGGAATATGTGACTTTAATATTTGAGTTTGAAAACTTAACAGTATTTCTTCCTATTCTGCAACTGTGCAGAGTACACAGAATAGGCTGCTAAACTGCGGTGACACACACTGAATGGAATATGTGACTTTAATATTTGAGTTTGAAAACTTAACAGTATTTCTTCCTATTCTGCAACTGTGCAGAGTACACAGAATAGGCTGCTAAACTGCGGTGACACACACTGAATGGAATATGTGACTTTAATATTTGAGTTTGAAAACTTAACAGTATTTCTTCCTATTCTGCAACTGTGCAGAGTACACAGAATAGGCTGCTAAACTGCGGTGACGAACACAGAATGGAATATGTGACTTTAATATTTGAGTTTGAAAACTTAACAGTATTTCTTCCTATTCTGCAACTGTGCAGAGTACACAGAATAGGCTGCTAAACTGCGGTGACACACACTGAATGGAATATGTGACTTTAATATTTGAGTTTGAAAACTTAACAGTATTTCTTCCTATTCTGCAACTGTGCAGAGTACACAGAATAGGCTGCTAAACTGCGGTGACACACACTGAATGGAATATGTGACTTTGATATTTTAGTTTGAAGACTTAACAGTATTTCTTCCTATTCTGCAACTCTGCACAGTACACAGAATGTGCTGCTAAACTGCGGCGAAGCACACTGAATGGAATATGTGACTTTGATATTTTAGTTTGAAGACTTAACTGTATTTCTTCCTATTCTGCAACTCTGCACAGTACACAGAATGTGCTGCTAAACTGCGGTGAAGCACACTGAATGGAATATGTGACTTTGATATTTTAGTTTGAAGACTTAACAGTCTTTCTTCCTATTCTGCAACTCTGCACAGTACACAGAATGTGCTGCTAAACTGCGGCGACGCACACTGAATGGAATATGTGACTTTGATATTTTAGTTTGAAGACTTAACAGTATTTCTTCCTATTCTGCAACTCTGCACAGTACACAGAATGTGCTGCTAAACTGCGGCGACGCACACTGAATGGAATATGTGACTTTGATATTTTAGTTTGAAGACTTAACAGAATGTGCTCTAATCTGCAACTTTGCACACTAAACAGAATGTGCTCTAATCTGCAACTTTGCACACTAAACAGAATGTGCTCTAATCTGCAACTTTGCACACCTAACAGAATGTGCTCTAATCTGCAACTGTGCACACTAAACAGAATGTGCTCTAATCTGCAACTTTGCACACTAAACAGAATATGTTTTTTTTTTTTTTGTTTTTTTTCCCCCCACACAAAATAACCTGCTGCCCCCACACACAGTAGTCCTAAAAAGGACTTTTGGTTCTTTTTTTTCACAATTTTGCTTTTTTTCCTCCCTACACTGACTTTCCCTTCCTATCCTCAGCTCTCCCTGGCTAAGACTGAGCCGAACTCGCTGGTCAGGTGCTATACAGCACCCGACCACGGGTTCTGGCCAGCCAATCAGTGTAATGCCAGCAGCCAACATGGCTGCTGGCATTACACTGATGTCAGAGCCTCCCTGCACGTTTATTGGCTGCGCAGCAGCCGCAAAACGTGCGGGGAGGAGACCCGAACATGGCGGGCGAGCACATGCGGTACTCGTACGAGTACCGCCATGTGCCGAGCAGAGCGATGCTCGAGCCGATCCGAGCATCGGCCGAGCATGCTCGCTCAACACTAATAACAATGGAATTAGAGAGAATATACCACTTTTGTTCCACGTTCATCACAGCTTAGTGTATCTATTCCCAGTTCTTTTTAGGATGTTATCCTACTTGGGACATATGCATTAAATCTATCTCCTTGAGATGACTTAGTGGATAGGCTCCATGAATAATATAGAAAGTTACAAGTTAATCTCACCGGAGAGTATATATCACTTTTATCATATCTTCATCACAGCTTACTTCCAGTTTTTCTTAGAATATTAGCCTCTATAACAGCTAGGCACTAAGGTGTGGTAAAACGTTGATGAAGAGGAGCTAACTTCTTCAGTGAGATAAAATCTCCAATTCCTGTGTTCCGTTGGGCCTATGCACTACGGCATCTTCCGCTTGAGGGATCGTAACACTTAGGCATACCTACAAACACTTCATACAGCCAAAGAGGTGTTTCAGATGGTGTTGCTGGAGGCATAGCCAGTGAACAGAGTATTACTAATTTTTAGCTTATTTCATAACCTATTGACATCTCGTTGTGTAACTGAATAAAAGATTTAGAAAAAGACTCAATTATTCTTTGAACACAGGCTAATTTATAAACATATATGGTGAAGTTTAAACTAACATTAACGTGAGTTTTACTGCTGTGGAGCAATGTGATACACTCATACACACACCACACAGTCTGACCTCCTAAACACAGGGACACCAGGGTGATACATTCATACACACACCACACAATCTGATCTCCTAAACACAAGGACACCAGGATGATACACTTATATACACACCACACAGTCTGATCTCCTAAACACAGGGACACCAGGGTGATACACTTATACACACACCACACAGTCTGACCTCCTAAACACAGGGAAACCTGGGTGATACACTTATACACACACCACACAGTCTGACCTCCTAAGCACAGGGAAACCTGGGTGATACACTTATATACACACCACACAGTCTGATCTCCTAAACACAGGGACACCAGGGTGATACACTTATATACACACCACACAGTCTGATCTCCTAAACACAGGGACACCAGGGTGATACACGTATATACACACCACACAGTCTGATCTCTAAACACAGGGACACCAGGGTGATAGACTTCTATACACACCACACAGTCTGATCTCCTAAACACAGGGGCACCAGGGTGATACACTTATATACACACCTCACAGTCTGATCTCCTAAACACAGAGACACCAGGGTGATACACTTATATACACACCACACAGTCTGATCTCCTAAACACAGTGACACCAGGGTGATACACTTCTATACACACCACACAGTCTGATCTCCTAAACACAGATACACCAGGGTGATACACTTATATACACACCACACAGTCTGATCTCCTAAACACAGGGACACCAGGGTGATACACTTATATACACACCACACGGTCTGACCTCCTAAACACAGGAACACCAGGGTGATACACTTATATACACACCGCACAGTCTGATCTCCTAGACACAGAGACACCAGGGTGATACACTTATATACACACCACACAGTCTGATCTCCTAAACACAGGGACACCAGGATGATACACTTCTATACACACCACACAGTCTGATCTCCTAAACACAGTGACACCAGGGTGATACACTTATATACACACCACACAGTCTGATCTCCTAAACACAGGAACCCCAGGGTGATACACTTATATACACACCACACAGTCTGATCTCCTAAACACAGTGACACCAGGGTGATACACTTCTATACACACCACACAGTCTGATCTCCTAAACACAGGGACACCCATGTGATACACTCATATACACACACCACACAGTCTGATCTCCTAAACACAGGGACACCAGGGTGATACACTTATATACACACCACACAGTCTGATCTCCTAAAAGAGGCATAACAGTGTGGGAAAGAGGGACAGAGGGATTTGGGTCTCAAAATAGGATTGTTAATCCTAAAAAGGACATTTCAGAGGCATGGTTTATGCTTCATAGAATAAGATAGGAATTTGAAAGTTTATCTTACTGGAGAAATTATCTCCTTATCATGCGCTGATGCATCCCCCCTCCCCTTTGAGTCTACTGACAGTTTACATGTTTATGAAGTTCAGATGATCAAAATGTTGATTTTTCTTTACTGTACAACACATGCAAGTCTTCCTCCCAAGTTATTTTGTTGTTGGATTTGCGTTGTTATATTTTTGGAGAAAACGGAGAGAGGAGAACTAAGCTCTGTAATGGAGATAGAGAAGGTCCATTCATGTGCTGATATAGAAGCATATCTATAAATTTGCCACCAAGAAAAACACATAACGGATGTCACATATGGCTGCTGAATAGCAAGAACTTGAACTGCCATCTAAGATTCTGGTAACTCATTACACCAACTATTTTCATTAGAAAATTACATCTAAGAACATGAGAGTGGAGATGCATTAAGATGTGAGAACGATGTTATAATAAACTCTACAGTTTCTATGTCTATTTTATAAAACTTTTGCTGTAAGATCTCTCCAATGTGAGACATTTTAGTGCATTGGCACCATAGATTATCATAGGACTTGGAGAGTTTATTGCAGTGGAGAACTTATCTCCTCTTTATTATACCTTAGTGCATTACCCCAGTGGGGTGTGGCACACTAAGGTGTGCTAATAGTCCAGCAAAGGTTAGATAAGTTTTTAAGTGTAATAATCTCTTTTTTAACTATATTATTATATGGAGCCTATGTGTTAAGATGTCTGCAATATAACATTTCTTAGTGCATGGGTTCCACAGATTAACATTGGCCTTAAGTTTATTATTCTGTATAGGATGTCGCCAGTTTATCATGCCTTAGTGAATAATGCTCTTCTGTGTTTCTGGGTACTGGATGAAGGGGGCTAAAGCCCCAGGTCTCATGTTTAACACTTTGAGTACCAGAGAGACATTCAGTGCATTACAATGCAAAGCTCTGAATATTTCTCTGGCACTGGAAGACTTCAAGGGAGAGTAATACTTTGTTTTAACTTTATTTTATTTTGTAGGCATTAAAAAACATGTAGAATGATATAAGTCTTATCTCTCAAACCTTTATGGTTTATGAGATATTCACAAGCAAAGTTTCCCCCTCCCGCCCCTTTTACCTAGTGTAAGTCATCTCTTCTCAGATGTGGAATCCAGTCCATAGACTGGACAGATAACAGAAGGGGACACTCCTATTCCTATGAAAACAATGAAATCCCTGCCCCCCTTGACAAGCTTTTCAGGTTTTTCCCTTATCTTAATTGAAGATTGTCCCTCTCTGCAGTCTACCTGGGCGCCTCCCTTCTGCTCTGAGGTGAACAGTGTTACATCAGTAAAACGGGAGGGAGGGGGACACTTTGTCATTGAATTACTCTGGAACTACAACTCTGACAGAATTGAAATAACACTCTCCAAAGTCCAAATACTATGATGATTAATTAGAGCTGCTTTTATTATAAAACATTACTATCCCTTTAAAGCCGTGGGTCTTTCCCAGCTTGTGGTATATACTGGGACTAATCTCTTAAAGGGATAATAATGTTTCATAATAAAAGCAGCTCTAATTAATCATAATAGTATTTGGACTTTGGAGAGTGTTATTTCAATTCTGTCAGAGTTGTAGTTCAAGAGTAATTCAATGACAAAGTATCCCCCTCCTGCCCCTTTTACTGATGTAACACTGCTCAGCCAGATCAGAAGGGAGGTGCCCAGGTAGATTGCAGAGAGGGACAATCTTCAATTAAGATAAGGGAAAAACCTGAAAAACTTGTCAAGGGGGGCAGGGCTTTCATTGTTCTCATAGGAAGAAGATTTTCTCCTGCTGTTATCTGTCTGGTCTTACAGCCAGATTCCACACTAGGTAAAAGGGGCGGGAGGGGAAACGTTATCATTCAATTACTCTTGAACTACAACTCTGACAGTATTGACATAACACTCTCTATGGCTCAGATACTATGAAGATTAATTGGAGCTGCTGTTTTTGTGAAAGATTACTATCCCTTTAATTGTTAATGGTCTATTTGCCTGGGCTTTACTGTGCTCTAATAATGCATTAGGTTGGTCAAATAGTCTAAGGATTATCAAAAAGTTGTTCCAGTGGGAATTTCTCATGATTTTCTGCTTGTACTGTGGAAATTCACACCCATAAAGAAACCCATAGATTTTCCTCTGTTTCACTAACCCCACAGGATTTCCTGCTCGAACAGTTTCATTTCCATGTATGTGAACACTGAATTGCATATCAACACATCAACTACAAAATCTATCAAGGATAGATTTGGCAAAACTCATTACATCATAGACTTTAATGCTTGTCAGACTACATTGGTGGTCTACTGCTTACTTCCTTTAAACCTTTAAAGACAAGATGGGTACAATGTGTTCCCCACACCTCTAGTCCTTAACCCCTTAAGGACTGGCGGTCATGGGACATTTCCGTCCCATAATGACCGCATAGGCGCACTTGGACGCGCCTGTACACGTGACCTGTCACGTGTATCGGCGTGTCATTATGGGGCCTGATAGAGATCGCTCCGATCTTGGAGCGGTCAATTTCAGGCCCTATTTTTACTTAGAGCGCTCCCGGTAGAGCGCTGTAAGTAAAAAGTATGTGACGTACTATGACTGTCATCGGTCCTTGAGTATTTCAAGGACCGTGACGGTCCTGGTACGTCAAGGGTCCTTAAGGGGTTAAGGGATAATCATAGTCCAGAAAGGTGAGAATCATATAGGGAGACAAATAATGAAACACATTGTAAAGGAATGTGTTACACAATCTATGGTTCTTAAAGCATTCCTCCCAAGTGTCCCTCTTTAGGAGGAACAGTCACTCTTTGAGACTCTAATCCCTCTGTCACTCTTTCCCACCGTGGTGTCCGTGTTTTCAGGAGATCAGTGCACGGTGTGTATATTAGTATATAACATTTCCCCACAGCAATACAAATCACATTAATGTTTGTTTAACCCCTTAACAACTGGCACGCACATGCGCGGCGGCACTTGAGGACCACAGAGCATTTTTTTTTTCAGCTCCAATTCAGGGCTCCCAGAACAGTGTGTTGCCGAGGGGGGAGCCTTGAATTCAATGATGTGCCAGGACTGTAACTGGTCCTTAAGTGCTGGACAGCCATGACAGTCCTGGCACGGCAATGGACGTTAAGGGGTTAAGCATCAATATATGTCAGGGGGCATCCAAGTTTTTTCATTCGGGGCCCACATGACAGACATCAATATGTGTGAAGGCCACATTAAAGGGATAGTAATACTTAAAATGTAAAAAAAAAATATGTTGTAGGGTTTATCCCCCTGAGTAAAACAAGAGTACTCCCACTGCTGAAAGGTGTTTCATTCAAAAAATATTAATTTTCAAAGTTGAATTTTTTAGGTGCAATATCACAGTGGCCTGAAATTGTACAGTGGCGCTGTTGCTACACCATCCTATGGAGATTTATGGTCCTGGGACCAGAGCTGTAGATTACCTTCTCACAAAGTACTGAGATTACAAGGACTTTTTCTGTAAAGGTCACTGATCAGATCTCCATTCTGTTAGGTGTTTTAAGAGGTAGGTAACATTTGGTCATTAATCACTCTTTACAGAAGTGCCTTCCCTTAAAGGGGAAGTCAACTTTTTTTTCATACAAATCAAATGTGTTATTGGTCTGTACCTGCTCAATGAAACAAATATCCTGCCACTACTAGGTTTTTTTTTTCAAAGGCTGTTACAGCACAACATTTTTTTAAACCCTTTGAGTGCCAAAAGGAGTCATAGTCTATGGTTCACCATAGTATACAGAAGGAACCTAATGAGCACAATACAAAATAGCAGATCAGTATACAAACAACGTTTGAGCTGTAATAAGTTTTGAGTAACAAATCTCCCATCAAGGGAAGAAACCTTACCTAGCAGGAAAATACATACGACATGGTGTTTTTCATAAAAAAAGCTTTACTGCTCTTTTAACTGCATGGATGATAGTGAAATCTATATTGCACTGTATCCGGTGCACTTAGAACTTCATTATCATTAAATGGATAGTAATACTTCATTTTATCTTTATTTCATTTTGTAGGCATTAAAAAAACATGAAGAACGATATAAGTCTTATACATACACTCACAAGCAAAGTTTCCCCTTCACCCCTTTTACCTAGTGTAAGCCATCTCTTCTCAGATGTGGAATGCAGTCCATAGACCAGACAGATAACAAAAGGGGACAATCTTCTTCCTATGAGAACAATGAAAGCCCTGCCCCCCTTGACAGGTTTTTTAGATTTTTCCCTTATCTTAATTGAAGATTGTCCCTCTCTGCAATCTACCTGGGCACCTCCCTTCTGCTCTGGCTGAACAGTGTTACATCAGTAAAAGGGGTGGGAGGGGGATACTTTGTCATTGAATTACTCTTGAAATACAACTCTGACAGAATTGAAATAACACTCTCCAAAGTCCAAATACTATGATGATAAATTAGAGCTGCTTTTCTTATGAAACATTACTATCCCTTTAAAGTTAAATACCTCTCTGGACACACATACACCTACAAAAGCATAAACATATACACATGTGCATAGAAACATCCACACATGCACAAAACATGCACACATATATATACAAACACACATATTTCAAGACACAAATATCTCCAATGATTGGAATGATGGAAGAATCTGTTATTTCTTAACATTACCTTAAATTATCCCCATTGCTTGTATCAAAGCCCTTAATTATAATATCATTGATGTTTTTATCATGAAATAGATAATCCAAACTATCAGCCAATCTAGCTGCTGCAATCAAAAGTTATGGACAAACAAAACTTGTCAAATGATATAGAACATTTCTTATATATTATTATCTTTGGTATTATGTAGGAACACTGGGACACAGGCATTGTACATTATCATAATTATATTAATTTTCTGGAGAAAATTAACACTGATGCCCACTTGAATTGGTGCATAATGGTGAGCAATGGATTTCCCATTAGGCAGAATAGACTACCGCCATTGAGAGCCTAATTATGAGCAAGCCTTAACAAAATAGCGACATCAGAATATCTCACCAATCAAAAGAGCGATATTCTTATGTTGCACACTTAAAGAGATAGTATTGTCAAAATATTTAAAAAAAATCAATAAAAAGCTATTGAAAAATTGTACTAATTGCATCCAGTTCCATCTCTCAAACCTTTATGGTTCGAGAGATATTCGCTGTTAAAGTTCCCCCCTCCCTCCCCTTTCCCTGAAGTCAGCTCTCTAGCTGACTGCAGGGGAATCCGGTCCCAGGACCGGTGGAGGCTCTTCAGCAGATCCAAGCTCATGATCTTGAAAAATAAATACTTCTTTGGAAGGGTCTACAAAGTGCAAAGTGCAAATTCTGATTGATCATTCATAACTCTCTAATGTCTCACATGTGACTGCGACATTTTAATTTTCAGGTTCTTACAACAATGGATGGAAACAAGCTCTCTGAAAGTATGTGTTATTTTATCTGGGACACAATAAATAATGCAAATGTTGAACTTCAGGACAAACCCTTCAGCTTGAAAAACTCACCAGTAATTCATTACATCAGCTTTGTGCTGTCTCTGCTAACCTCTATCATAGGTATAGTGGGCAACGCTATTGTCATCTATGTTACTGCATTCAAAATGAAGGAACATAAATGTAAAATCTGGTTTCTCAACTTAGCTGTGGCAGATTTTGTCTTTGTCCTGTGCTTGCCACTCAACGCGGTTGCCATATTCAGAGAGAGATGGCATTTTGGCACCTACCTATGTAAAGTATATATTTTTCTTTCCGCATCTAATAATTATGCCAGTATTTTCATCATTACAGCCCTTAATATTGATCGCGTCCTGTCTGTGGCCAAACCAATATGGCATCTGAGGGTCTTCTCTAGACGTGTCTGTTACTGGATCTGTGTAGCCATTTGGACTGTAACAGTGCTATCTAGTCTTCCAGCATTATTTTTAAGTGATGTATACTTAAATGATAATGGACAATCAGTATGCACCTATTTCAGTTTCCAATACAGTAATAATATACTTAATGCTAATAATATACTTAATGCGACTAGTGAAGAAAACAGTTATACTATGGTTTATGAAGATGACTTTGAGATGATGGACACATTCAATTTAACCAGTGTACATGATGGATTTGTAGGGTTTCCTCTATATCGAGAGCAGTGTAAGGATAATGACTGTTGTGCTAGTGCTCAGATGCTTATAATTTGGAAGCAATTTCAGTTATTGGCAAAGTTCCTTCTAATCCCTCTTAATGTGATTGGCTGCTTCATCCCTCTGTGTGTTATCCTATTATCCAATGCAATTATAGCCTTAAAGATTAGTAAATCTCAGACAGTGAAGTCCCCCAGCCTGTACAAGATTATAGTTGCATTGGTCCTGGTTTATTTTCTGACTTATACACCAGCAGTCACAGTGAATATTATTGCCTGTAAGGCTATTTTAGATTTGAATGTTGCACTTTTATTTAAAATTATTGCATTTGCGCCCTTCGTACAAAGTATCTCCAACACAAACAGTTGCATAAACCCAATTATTTATGTTTTGGTTGGCAGAAGAATTAGAAATATGATTACCTGTTCCAAAAACAACAAAAAAAAATATCTGCTTGTGATTCGACATGGGGTAGATACAGAGAAAAGAATAAAATCAGACATGAATGGTTAGAGGAGCAGTAAATTTTTTTATGAAAATCTATATGTTATAGATTTTTTTTGCTGAGTAAAACAAGGGTACCCCCACCACTGTCAGTTGTTTTATTCAAACAGTTCAAATAATCAGGAAGTGAATTTACTGTGTTTACTTCCTGATAGTTCTAACTGACAGGAAGTGACTCAGCAGTTTCTATCACATTCAGTGGAGAACTGTAAGTCACTGGCTTTCCTTTCCATTAGACTGTAACAGAAAAACTAATTTGAATTTGACCACTAGAGGTCAATGCTAATGTAAAAAAAAACATAGGATTAAACAGTATCAACTCTGGAAATATGCATCTCTCAGCAGTGGGAGTACCCTTATTTTACTCAACATGAAAAGTTATACAATATATATTTTTTAATTTAAAAAGTTTACTGCAGACAACCATTCACACTGATTCCTGTGCAGACCTGCAAAAGGAAAATATAACCAGCCGATTGTTGGTTGGGAATGAGCAGAGTTGGTGGTCATGAATGGCTTGAGTGACAAAGGCTGATCACTCCTGCGGTGATAAAGAGGTAATAAGTGGAGATGACTTCTCCAGTTTATCACTTCTCCAATTCCTGTTATTCTATGGAGTCAAAGCACTAAGATTTATTCAGCTTTGGAGATCTTAGTGAATAGGCTCCATAGAATAAAATAGAAACTGGAGAAGTGATAAACTGGAGAAGTTATATCCACTTTATAACCATTGTATCACTGCTTAGTGAATCTCCCCATATGTGTTGTTTAACACAGTAGGCTCTCCCTTTTAATGCTGGACACTAATAAAAACACACAATGCAGGATTGCACTAGTTCCTGTGCAGTCTTAGAGAATTAAAACGTAACAAGTGACCCACATTAAAATGGTGATCTGGTCATATTAAAGGGATAGTAATACTTCATTTTAACTTTATTTTATTTTGTAGGCATTAAAAAAACATGAAGAATGATATAAGTCTTATCTCTCAAACCTTTATGGTTTATGAGATATTCACAAGCAAAGTTTCCCCCTCCCGCCCCTTTTACCAACTGTAAACAATCTCTTCTCAGATGTGGAATGCAGTCCATAGACTGGACAGATAACAGAAGGGGACACTCTTATTCCTATGAAAACAATTAAATCCCTGCCCCCCTTGACAAGCTTTTCAGGTTTTTCCCTTATCTTAATTGAAGATTGTCCCTCTCTGCAGTCTACCTGGGCAGCTCCCTTCTGCCCTGGCTGAGAAGTGTTACATCAGTAAAAGGGGTGGGAGGGGGACACTTTGCTTGAGAATATCTCTTAAACCATAAAGGTTTGAGAGATAAGACTTATATCATTCTTCATGTTTTTTTAATGCCTACAAAATAAAATAAAATTAAAACAAAGTATTACTATCCCTTTAAAGCGATAGTAATGTTTCACAAAAACAGCAGCTCCAATTAATCTTCATAGTATTTGAGTCATAGAGAGTGTTATTTCAATACTGTCAGAGCTGTAGTTCAAGAGTAATTGAATGATAATGTCTCCCCCTCCCGCCCCTTTTACCTAGTGAAAGCCCCCTCTCCTCAGATGTGGAATCTGGTCCATAGACCAGACAGCTCGCAGCAAGGGACAATCTTCTTGTTCTGAGAACAATGAAAACCCTGTCCCCCTTGACAGTTTTTCAGCTTTTTCCCTTATCTTAATTGAAGATTGTCCCTCTCTACAATCTACCTGGACACCTCCCTTCTGATCTGGCTGAGCAGTGTTACATCAGTAAAAGAGGCGGGAGGGGGATACTTTATCATTCAATTACTCTTGTACTACAACTCTGACAGAACTGAAATAACACTCTCCAAGGCCCGAATACTATGATAATTAATTAAAGCTGCTTTTATTATGAAACATTACTATGCCTTTAATGCCTCTTCCTTATATTGTAGAGGGCATGTTGTAACATTCACACAATTATTCAATGCAACAGAGTACTACACTTTATTATATAAATTACATTTTTTCTTGCTGAATGTAACAAGGGCACACCTACTGCTAGGAAGTTTTTCATTCAAAAGTTAATACAGCTCAAATTTTTTAATCACAATGTTCTCTTGTGGCCACCAGTCTCTAGGTTCTGTTGTTTCTCTCAAATACTGTGGAGAGCCACTATCAGTGACTCAAGCTCTCCCACAAAGCACATTATAAAATTGTCCTTAATCTGATTTACTTTGATTTTTAAAATGTACAACTTTGAACTGTAATATATTTTGAATGATAACCGCCTAGCAATGGGAGTACCATTATTCATCAATAAATTTCCTTTGATTTAAAGATGTAGTAATGACTCAGATTTTCTGTTTTCTTTTACTTATAGTATATTTAACTTTGGATGTCAGTTGATACTAATCACAACACTTCCATGCATTAAAAATGTTATTTTAAAGGGATAGTAATGTTTCATAATAAAAGCAGCTCTAATTAATCATCATAGTATTTGGACTTTGGAGAGTGTTATATCAATACTGTCAGACTTGTAGTTCAAGAATAATTCAATGACAAAGTGTCCCCCACCCTCCCCTTTTACTGATGTAACACTGTTCAGCCAGATCAGAAGGGAGGTGCCCAGGTAGACTGCAGAGAGGGACAATCTTCAATTAAGATAAGGGAAAAACCTGAAAAACTTGACAAGGAGGGCAGGGCTTTCATTGTTCTCATAGGAAGAAGATTGTCCCCTTCTTTTATCTGTCTGGTCTATGGACTGGATTACACATCTGAGAATAGATGGCTTACACTAGGTAAAAGGGGCGGGAGGGGAAACTTTGCTTGTGAATATCTCTCAAACCATAAAGGTTTGAGAGATAAGACTTATATTGCTCTTCATGTTTTTTTAACACCTACAAAATAAAATAAAGATAAAACGAAGTATTACTATCCCTTTAAATTCCCCTCATCCTTTGGCATCAGGCATCAGAAGCTTCATTTAGAAGTATATGGCTCTGGTCGTTCAGCCAGACACCTCAAACAAAGCTCTGATAGCTATGGTAACCTCCTCAGTGTTCAGATTGATGGATATATTTCTGTTATCTAAATGTTTTCACCATGTCCTGAACACTAAACTTTACTGTAGATACATTATATGCAGACACTCAACTCATGCTTTCACTTCACAACTACAATTCCATATGGATATATTTTTATTGTTACTCTGCACTCTCCATTTTTCATTTGAAGGTATGTGTGTAAAATATGCATTTCTCTCTCTCCCTTTCCCTCTATCTATCTATCTATCTATCTATCTATCTATCTATATATCTATCGCTTCCTATCTGTCTATGGGCCGTATGTTCAAAGGGATAATGACATAAAATTGTCGTATGAAAGACAAAAACAAGTCCTTGAATGCATGAACAACATATTTTCTATAGAGTATACGACAAAAAAACTAGTAATGCCCTTTGTTTACGACACAACTCCAGAATTGACGGGCAAAGGGGCATGGCTAAACTATTCTCCAGTGTCGTATAGAGGAAAAGAAAAGTTATCGTAACTAACAACAAAAAAATGTCTTTCAAAAGACAAAATTTGTATGTTAAGAAAAAAGTGGAGGGAATGTGTTCTGAATGTGAGAATTTTTGTCTTTAGTTAAGACATTTTTTGTTGTTCCATACGACAATTTCAGTCAGGACAAATGACATATTTCTAATCACAACCGACACTCTCTGAAAATATTAATGAGCCCAACGACACTGTACTTTGAAAAGTCGTCACAAACGACAAATGCTATTTTGCTACTTCTTTGAACATATGGCCCTATCTGTCTAGATATATTTTCCTTCTGTCTATTGATTCTATGCTATGAATACACATTATATTACAATGGGTATGTAAATCTACATTAATCCATTTATAGCAATTATTACACGTATTTCACTGTTGTGGTTTGGTGAATTATTATAGTAGAAACTAGGGTGACTACATTTCAATTCTGCCATTCTAAACACTAGAGGGAGAACTTAACATTGACTGTTGTGAAAAAGTGATGCCTGTGGGGTGCTACACGAAAATTTACATCAAGCCCAAAGCCTAAAAAGCATTACACTAGAACAAAATTACACTGCAGCTCCTGTTTGATGTCAGGGTCAAGACTCGGTCCTCTCTAGTGCTTAGCGCACTTTCTGGAAGGCATTTTATTATAGCCCTGCAGAGGCATCACTTCCTGTCATAGTAGACAATGGATAGTTCTCCTTCTAGTGTTTAGAGCTCTGTCTGGAAGCTATTTTCTTGTAGCCCTGCAGAGGTATCACTTCCTGTCACAGTAGACAATGGATAGTTCTCCTTCTAGTGTTTTGAACTCTGTGCTCTGGAGTCTGTATTTCAGGACTTTGTATTGTCCCAGAAGAGGGCTGCACAGGACAAGGGACACACATTTAAAATCCAGACTGTGCCAGGCAATCTGGGACACGTGGTCACCCTACTAGAAACTCATGCCTATGCAGTGATTATTTTGTTTGGAAACTGAATAAAAAAATTAAAAACTGTAACATGAGCCAGTTATATGATTGCAATAAGTTACTGTTAATTGAACATCATAGGTGGTGTTTATCTGATTAAAATGTGTATATAAACATGTATTTGTACAACACAATTCTAAAAGAAACAATAACTATAGATCTGGTATGAAACCTATGCACAGAGCTAAGTAAAATGTCCTCATTCATTTTACATTGCACTGATATGTGGTTTTCGACATGTTACACACAGAGACTTATATAGTAAGAAGAAATTAAGTAATTCTGGATCAAACCAACGACACTATAGGGGACACCTGCAAATTCAAAGTCCACTAACTCTCAACGATTTAACCTCTTGAATGCTAGAAATGTTTCCAATTCATTGCTTTGGGGACTGTGACTGCCAGCCCAGAAGATCACCTTTTAAAGTGGACCTGTCACCTTAAGACAAATATAATTTGTTTTTACATAAAATTAAACCTGCTAATGTTGTACTAGCCATTTTTTTCTAAGATAGGCTGATGTACTAAGACAGGACTATTTTGGAGCAAACCAATGCACCATAGGAGACAAATACAAATTCCAAGTGATTTCATTGGGGCTTTTATTTCCTTGAGTGGTATCCTTTTGAATGGTCGCAGCAGAAGAGCGTGCAACCATTCAACTGTTTCCACAGGTCGGGTAAAAAGTGCAACGTGACAATGTTGCCGTGTATGACAGCGCAAGATTGTCATGTCGTGCTGTCAATGGGCACATTAAAGTACCACTGATTCCCGCAAATCATAGGCGCATTAAGCACACGGAGGCAGCTGGGGCACCTTTGTGTGCTGCAAACATTTTCTTCAGACAGTACCACTGATCCCCGCAAATAACTCCTGGTTTCCTAGCAGCAATCCTGTCTGTCTGTAGCGATAGTGGATAAAAGCGCACCCCCAATATAAGCCACTCACCAGAAGTCTTTGGAAACGGATTTGTAACAAGCCCACCTTGTTACACATCTATTTCCAAAGACTTCTGGTGAGTGATTTATATTGGGGGGGTGCGCATTCATCTACCATGTCTATGGATGTGCCCATTATTTGCGGGGATCAGTGGTACTGTGTGAAGAAGATGTTTGCAGCACACTGAGGTGCTCTAGCTGCCTCTGTGTGCTTAATGTGCCCATTATTTGCAGGGATCAGTGGCACCAGCACCGCGATCAACAAACAAACCTGTTGGCGGTGAGTGAATTGCCTCGATACTTTATTTCTATATTTGAATCTTGCTTCATGTAGTGCCATTGTTTATTTTGAAGTGTGCATGACTGCAGCACGCGCAACTGTCTCTATTGCGCATGACGGCTTCTGACAAACACACATTTAGCAAATTATTATATAGGATGATATCGGCAGTTGCTTGCATTTGCTGTGAACAGTTTTACGTTTGTATTTAGTTTTCACCAAAACATAATAAACAATACAGTTTATATGTCTGAATCAGGATAGCCATAGAGAGAGAGAGACAGAGAGAGAGAGAGACACGCAGAGAGAGAGAGACAGAGAGAGAGAGAGAGAGAGAGAGAGACAGAGACAGAGAGACAGAGAGAGAGACACACACAGACACAGAGACAGAGTCCCACCTCTTATTTTAATAGGAACCTTCTTAAGGGTCTCTGTGAGCCTTATACAGAAAACAAACATGATACATTTTGGATCAAAGTAATAGCTCCATATGGGGCCAATAAACATTCCCAAAATTCTCATAGATTTAACCTTTTGAATGCCAGCATATTGGCTTCAAAATGCTTTTGCATGCCTTTCAGGCATTCAAAATATTAAAGGGGGCTGTTAAATCCCTTGAACATACCTCCCAAGTGTCTCTCTTTAGGAGGGACAGTCCCTCTTTTAGACCTAAATCCCTCTGTTCCTCTTTCCCACCCTGATGGCCCTCTTTTTAGGAGATCAGACTGTGTGGTGTGTATATAATTGTATATATACTGCTCTACAGCAATAAAACTCACATATTGTTTGTTTAAACATTACTATATGTTTTTATAAATTAGCCTGTATAAATAAAACACTTTAATCTTGTTCTAAATCATGTATTAGGTTACACATGGAGGTGTCAATAGGTTGTGAAATAGCCTAAAAATTCTCAGTAATGTCCTACCCACCAGCCACACCACCAACAACACCCCCTAAAACACAAGTGTCTCTCTTTAGCAGTTTGAAATGTTGGGAGGTATGCTTGAATGCTGGATAGGTCTCCCACACATTGCAGAGCAATGCTTTGGAGATCTCTCTTGCATTCTAGGTGGGTTATGCATGAAGGTGTGATAAAGAGGTGATAACGCAGAGATAAATTCTCCTGTGATATCACTTATCCAGTTCCTGTGTTATGCTGTAGAGCAGTGTTTCTCAACTCCTGTCCTCAGGACCCACTAACAGGCCAGGATGTGATGATTTCCTTGTTAGAGCACAGGTGAGTTAATCAATGTGAATGAGCCTCTGATCACCACACCTGTGCTCTAGCAGAGAAATCCCTAAGTCCTGGCCTGTTAGTGGGTCCTGAGGACCGGAGTTGAGAACCACTGCTGTAGAGTCTATGCATTAAGATTGCTAAAGCTGGAGAAATCTTAGTGATTAGGCTCTATAGAATAACATAGGAACCGGAGAAGTGATATCACTGGAGAAGACATCTCCACTTTATCACCTCTTTATCACACCTTAGTGCATAACTCCCAAGGGGATCAAAGCCCCATTTAAATCAATTATATTGTTGTTTCATCGCTATGGCTGATGAATTTCAGTGAACCGAAAATGTGGGTTGTAATCTCAAAACCGTTATCACTGTTTATGGGTTTCATCAGTGTTTTGACAGGACTGATAAAAAGTGCTCATTTTGACATTTTATTTTGCAAGATTTTAGAACTTTCTCACTGAGTAAAATGTAAAAAAAGTTGTCTAAGAATATGAAATATTTTGGATGGATTTGAGCCCTTTTATGACATTATCCATTTAACTTTATTATACAAATAGATTCCGTTTTCAGGTTTTAAGAGAAGTGAGGATCCATCTTTTTGACTCATACACCACAGCTCCTGAATTTGCTGGTTTCTCCTTCAGTATTCATCCATAGTGAACATTTGCCCCAAAAAGAAGGAAATGCTAAAAGGATAATGAAAATTCAGTTGTTGGTAACTTCTATAATAAATATAAAGACAAAAGCAAATTATCAGATATCACAAACAGGTTATGGAAAAGTATGAGGCTTTAGTGGAGGACAATACAAGGATGGGGGTTGTACAGATGTCAGAATAACAATATAAATACCATAAAATCTCGGGTATAATACGCACCATTCCAATGATGTGATTCCTTGTAAGTAACGAGATTGCGGCACTTCTCAAGCGCCACCATGTCGACCGACATGAATCTCCTGCTGACAGCTTAACAGCTGTCAATTGGAGACAGAGAACTTTAAATGCCCTTATCTCTTAAACCATAGCGGTTTGAGAGATACGGTTTTTTGCATATAGCTCAGCTTTTTAAGCTCTTCTATATGCAAAAAAAACTTTTTTTTGGACATTACTAATACTTTAAGGGATTAATGCATTAGCAAATGTTTGCTCTATTTTAATCTAATGCATTTTTAAAAAGTGTGAGTGGTGAAAATCTACCACTTTGTGAGAAGATTAGCAATTGCATCTCATTCAGCAAAGCAGCACACGTTTTCATATGTCTAGCTAATGTTCCAAATAATTTAAACCTTTCAGTGCCAGAGGGGTACGCATTGGCCAGAAATCGATCTCTGCCAATGAAAGTCCTCCAGCTTAGAGACAGACAGCCTCCGGAGGAGGCTGGATAGAAGCTGAGACTACGGTACAGATCCGGTCAGCACTGTCTGACGGAAGTAGGAACAGTGGTACATTTAACTTAGAATTTCTTCAAACGGGCAGATTTTTTTTTTAAAAAAGAACACACTTTCCATTAGTTATTATTGGTACTAAAATGATTTAGCCAAAGTTGTGAAGGGGTAAACATCCCCTTTAAGGCTGAGTTGGCCTGCAACCCTGAGGTTTGTACAGATTCTACAGCTGGCGCATTAACCAGCTGAACTACAACATAGCTATTCATAGCAGCCATTAGGATTTTCTGGATATAGTAAGCATATCTAGGAACTTTGTCTTCTGGACACAGGGGACTCCTGTGGTGCATCTGAAGGATAGAAATGACGCTATTCACGTCATAAAAGGGGTGGGGTTTACCCACAAGTGGGGGCAGGGCTTCACAGACGTGTCAAAAAAGTAGGCGGGAAATGGGAGGAACATGGTGGGAAGGAGCAGAAGTGGGCAGAGTTTCTAATGCAACTTCCCCACCGCCGGAGAATCAGTGTCTGTCCCCGATAATCAGCTGCAAAAACTGGAGTCTCCTGGGCAGATCTCTAGAGTTTCCAGGTATCAGAGGCGTAACTAGAACGGTCTGGGCCCTAGTGCAAGAAGTGCCATGGGCCCCCCCAATCCCCAAACACATTGGCCCCGGGCCCTCCACAATGCCTCTATTTCCTACCTCCCAGTCCCTGGTGGTCCAGTGGAGTGGCAGGAGAGGCAGGCTGGTGCGACGTGCTCCCGCGATGTCCTCTTCTGTAATGCAGAGCGCTGGGAGATGATGTCATCTCCCTGCGCTCTGCATTACTAGAGCACGGGAGGGAGCTTGCGGCACCAGGAGGAGGGGGTCGCAGGGGGCAGCCGGGCCTCTGGAGTGACAGGCCCGGTCACGGTTGCAACCCCTGCGACCCCTATAGATACGCCAGGTATAATAGTAAGGTAAGAAGAACATTATTAGGAGGTGTTAGTTCTTGTTTAATTCAGTCATAGAGAAGGTCACACCTCTCCCTAACCCCAACTCTTCTAATAATTCCACTACTATTTCCATTTAAAGGGATAGTAATACTTCGTTTTAACTTTATTTTATTTTGTAGGCATTAAAAAAACATGAAGAATGATATAAGTCTTATCTCTCAAACCTTTATGGTTTATGAGATATTCACAAGCAAAGTTTCCCCCTCCCGCCACTTTTACCTACTGTAAACAATCTCTTCTCAGATGTGGAATGCAGTCCATAGACTGGACAGATAACAGAAGGGGACACTCTTATTCCTATGAAAACAATTAAATCCCTGCCCCCCTTGACAAGCTTTTCAGGTTTTTCCCTTATCTTAATTGAAGATTGTCCCTCTCTGCAGTCTACCTGGGCACCCCCTTCTGCTCAGGCTGAACAGTGTGACATCAGTAAAAGGGGAGGGAGGGGGACACTTTGTCGTTGAATTACTCTGGAACTACAACTCTGACAGAATTGAAATAACACTCTCCAAAGTCCAAATACTATGATGATTAATTAGAGCTGCTTTTATTATGAAACATTACTATCCCTTTAATAGATAAGCCATCCAGACTGCAACTAATAAGATACTGACCTCATATGACTTTAACACAACGTCATAGAGCTTTATGTCGTCCAGCAGTGGAAGTGGGTAACCTTTCTTTAGGATCCCTGGAGAAATAAAAAACAGAACCGTGCATGATACTTCTCATCAAACCAAAAATTTGGTGCACATTAAAACTTTAAAGGAGCAGTAAACGTTATTTTATGAAAAAATATATATTGTAGGGATTTTCCTATTGAGTAAAATAAAGGTACTCCCACTGCGGAGAGATTTATATTTCCAGAGTTTTTACAGTTTAAACCCATGTTTTTTTTTACATTAGCAGTGCCCTCTAGTGGTCAAATTCTAATTAGATTTCCTGTTAGATTCTAATGGAGAGGAAAGTCAGAAAAGTCAGAGACATACAGTTCTCCATAGAATGTGATAGAAACTGCCTGTCACTTCCTGTCAGTTAGAACTATCAGGAAGTAAACACAGTAAAATCACTTCCTGATTATTTAAACTGCTATAAATTTTGAATAAAACATCTGACAGAGATGGGAGTGACCTTGTTTTATTCAGCAGGAAAACATCTATAAAATATGTGTTTTCATAAAAAAAAGTTTACTGCTTCTTTAATTTAGTCATGTGTGTGCAATGAAGGTAAATGGAGCTTTCTACATTCAATCCTGCATTTGCATCTCATGCACCAATAGGCAAATGTATCCAAGATACCCTTAGTTCCACCCACGACCACCCCATCCTCCTCACAAAAACCCATCCCCAGCTCCACCTACAGTTACCTGGCAAATAAGGTACCCTTAAAGGGATAGCAATACTTTGTTTTATCTTTATTTTATTTTGTAGGCATTAAAAAAACATGAAGAACGAAATAAGTCTTATCTCTCAAACCTTTATGGTTTAAGAGATATTCACAAGCAAAGTATCCCCTCCCTGGTCAGCCAGATCAGAACGGAGGTACCCAGGTAAACTGCAGAGAGGGACAATCTTCAATTAAGATAAGGGAAAAAGCTGAAAAACTTGTCAAGGGGGGGGGGGGGGGCTTTCATTGTTTTCATACAAAGAAAATTGTCCTCTTCTGTTATCTGTCTGGTCATACAACCAGATTCACATCTGAGAAGAGATGGCTTACAATAGGAAAAAGGGGCGGGAGGGGGAAACTTTGCTTGTGAATATCTCTTAAACCATAAAGGTTTGAGAGACAAGACTTATATCGTTCTTCATGTTTTTTTAATGCCTACAAAATAAAATAAAGATAAAACAAAGTATTACTATCCCTTTAAGGGCCATATGTTCACAAGAAAAGTGGAAGAATCCTGGGTCAAACTATTTGCACTATAGGAGGAAACTAAAAATTCGCCAAACACTCTTTGATTAAAATGGGGATTTTAACTCATTGTATGCTAGACAGGTATCTAATCCATTGCAAAGCATTATATTCTCTAGCATTCAAGGGGATAAAATTCCCTTTTAAATAATGACAATTTGCTTTTCTCCCATATAGTGCAAACGGTTTTCTCCAGAACTTCTCCATTTACTTTGAACATATGACCCTTAGCAGACAACATAAAAGATTTAGAACAAAGGTGTGTTTCTACAGCTGGAGAAGAGTCTCTAGGATCAAAGATATTAACCCCTTGAGGACCATAGGAATGAGCAATACATTTCAGTTGTATACTGGTCCTCAGTTGGGGTAAAGGCTCCCTAATGTTTTATAATGGAAAAATACACATATATTGCAAGAATTTTTTGCTGCTTAATAGAGCAAATGACCATGTGTAGTGGGTTTGTGTCCTGTGCTCCTGCCTTGTCATGTGTACTTCAATGAACATGACACACTGGGTTGATTGAACAAAGTCACAATGGCAAAATTCACAATGACCATCAGGACTTTCTTCCTTAAAGGAATAGTACTGTTTAATTTTAAGTTGCTTTACTATTGTAGGCATTAAAGTTATAGTAATACTTTGTTAAACCTAACTTTAAATCTATAGATATTAAAAAACTAAATTAATTGCACCCAGTCCTATCTCTCAAACCTCTGTTGAGTACCCCTCTGGCACTCAAAGGGTTAATGCATTGGATACCTCTCTTGCACTCAAAGGATTAATTTTGCCCAACATAGCTCTGAAATTCCATATACCGTGCCAAGGTCTTGGTGTGTTTTGGGTATAAGTTCAGGTTTATAAATTTGATAAAATTGGATTCTAGATCAAAGTATGTTATTTACCCAGAAATATATATATATACTGGAGTTTAAACAAACATTAAAGGGACAGTAATGTCCCATAAAAAATACTATATGCCACAAATCCTATCTCTCAAACCGCTATGGTTTGAGAAATATAGGCAAAGTTCCCTCGTCTCTCCCCTTCTCCTGATGCCAGCTGTAAAGCTGACAGCAGGAGATTTGAGTCGGCCTACTCAAGGAGGCTCTTCAGCAGAGTCAAAATCGCATTTTTAAAAAGAATTACTTAATTGGAATGGTCTACAAAGTGTGTTTGCAAACCAGGCAGGCTTTGTAGACCTTTCCAATGAAGTAATTCTTTTCCAATAATGCAATAACTGCTGCAGAGCCACTGGCTGGTCAGGGATCTCCTGCTGTCAGCACAGCACTTACATCAGGAGTAGGGTTGCCACCTTTTCAAAAAATACTGGCCATGGCATTCTCTCCATAGACTTAATATTGGACAGAAGCCAATTTTTTACCGGCCTGCCGGTAAAATACCGGCTGGGTGGTAACCCTAATCAGGAGAAGGGGGGGGAGGGGGGAACTTTCAGTGCAAATATCTCTCAAACCATAGTGGTTTGAGATATAGGATTTGTGGCACAGTTTATTTTTTAGGGACACTAACCAAAATTATATCTGGCTGGGTGGAAAATATCCTAAAGCCCTTGGTAAGAAAGACAGTCAGCTACCTCCAGGACACCACATACCTACTGAACAAATTGACTACTATAGGTCCAGTACCTGAGGGAACCATTTTGGCAACTATGGATGTTGAATCCTTATACACAAATATCTCACATGAAGATGGCCTAGCAGCATGCAAAGAATTTTTGGACCAACAAGACCTACCCACAGAGACTGTTGTGGGACTTACAAAGTTCATACTCACACACAATAACTTTGCACTTGTGGATGGTTTATATCTACTAAAAATTGGAACAGCAATAGGAACAAAGATGGCAACTCAGTATGCTAACTTGTTCATGGTGAAACTTGAACAAGATTTTCTATCCACCTGTAGCACTAAGCCACTAGCATACTTCCGTTGCATAGATGACATCCTGCTAACCTGGACTGCCTGTGAACAGGACCTTACACAATTCCATGCCAGATTTAACAAATTCCACCCAACTATTAACCTCAATCTGAACTACTCTGTGAAAGATATACATTTTCTTGACACTATGATCTACATTAAGGACCAAAATATACAGACATCCCTGTATCACAAACCCACAGACAGACCATCATAGCTTAGGATGTTTTTCACCCCAGACATACCAAGCATGCCATCGTCTATAGCCAAGCTATAAGATACACCTGCATCTGTTCAGACAATACAGACAGGAACTATCATCTCTGTTCACTAAGGAAGGGATTCAGGAATCAGGGATACCACCCAAGAATAATAGACAATCAGATACACAGAGCCAGCCAAATTCCCAGAGAAACACTCCTTGAATACAGACCACTGGCAGAGAATAACAGGGTACCACTTGTGGTCACATACAATCCCCAATTGGAAGCCCTGAGAAGGACTGCAAAAGTCTTACAACCAACCCTCCATAAAAATGATAGATTAAAAGTAATTTTTCCAGATCCACCACTTATATCATACAGACAACCCCCAAGTTTAAAGAAAATTATTGTCAAGAGGCATTTGCCACAAATCACAAAGAATGGAACATTCTGTTATGGAGTAAAAAGATGTGAGACCTGTCCACACATCCAATGCACAACAAAGATAAAATATCAAATACACAGCAACACCATGAAATGAATGGTTCATTCACTTGCTCCTCCTCAAATGTAGTATATCTCATAACTTGAACACAATGCCCCACAGGAGGTTACTACATTGGGGAAACAGGACAGACACTGAGGAAAAGAATGAACCTTCGTCACCACACAATAAACAGAAAAAAGGTTGACACACCAGTTGGTCAGCATTTTGGTGGTCCAAAACATAGCCTACAAAATATGAAAGTCACCATACTCAAAGGAAACCTTAGAACACAAAGTGAAAGAAAAATCTGTGAATTTAAATTAATGGATATATTTGACACATTAAAAACAGGACAAAATCTTGGCATGGGCTTCATGTCTCATTATAATAGATAGAACATTTTGGTATTTGATTGTATAGAGATAGATCTGTTCAACTCACAGACTAACAGGCTCTTCACACAACTGTGTTAATGAACATTTCCTTGTTCCCACAACTTTGATCTAACCCTGTGCATATCAATTCATATCTTTGCAGACTGTATGTTTACTAAGTTAATTGACCCCACTGTATACTCATATATTTTGTTTCAAATGTATGTCATACTCTGTAAATATAAATGCAGTGTTATTCTAGATTTGTTTGTTAACCCATGCCTGAAGAAGGCACCTTAGTGTCCTGAAAGCTTGCACTTTTTATGTCCTCAGTTAGCCATTAAAAGGTATCATCTTTATACCACTCTTGTGAGTTTTTTCCTGCACTGTATTCTATCTACTCCACTGGCTAACATGGTACCATCTTTTTTTCTTGAACCTCTACAAAACTCTAACCATTTTTTATGGAACATTACTGATCCTTTAATGTGAGTTGTATTGCTGTCAAGCAATGTGATAAACAGCTTGATCTCCTAAACACAGGGACACCAGAGTGAGAAAGAGGTACAGGGGGATTTGGGTCTCAAAGAGGAACTGTCCCTCCTAAAGAGGGACACTTGGGAGGTATGCATATTTTTTGTATTTGTACAATTCACTATGTTCTTGACAAATGACCTATAAAAATAAGGTGTACTTTGAGAAGTATTAGACATAACTTGAACTACAATTGATTGAGAACCACATACCATTAACACGGGGAAGCAGGATACTTGAGACGTAATAGTTCACGGCTACATTTATTAATGTGACCTAAAATGCAATAAACAGATAAACAATTGTTAGCATTGTCTACGTTTTTTCTATGAAATAAAACAGATTGTTCTTTAACCTAATAAAGACCATAGCTGGTGAAGCACCTCCTCCTCTGGTCCTTAAAGGTACATGTGACTGCAGTCCATGTAAGTAGCAGGACATATTTGAAAACAAGAGAAACTGCTCTTTATTTCTTCCTATGAAAACACTCAGGGCGAGATGTTCAAAAAGTCATCATAATGAAAAACTTATTGAATCATGAGTTGGTGGTAAAAGAAAGACAATATTTTCAGAAGTAAATCCATCACGTTTAAAAATTCATTAAAAGAATTAAAAATGAATAAGAAGATCTCATTGAACATTGCTGTTAAAAATTTTGGTTTGAAAAAATTGTCTTTCATATTGTCTTTGAAACGAAAATTTTCAAAGAAACAAAGAAATTTTTTGTCTTTGAAACAAACTTTTCTACTCTAAGTTTAGACCATTTTTATTATGTCTGGAAAAAACAACGTTAATCAGACAAAAAATGACGTTCAAATGAATATTTATTTCTTAAAATACCTTACATTATGAAGGAAGGTTAAACCACACCCACTTTTAAGATGGCTTTTTCCCTTTGACAGAGATGGCGGAATTGGATCCAAGAAACGACGGAAACATGTCTGAGAACTGATCGTTCATGGTGTAAGAACTTTTTTATTCTGATTACAGACAATTTCAGTTACCACCACTTTCTGAACATCTCCCCTTCAGTGCAGCGAGATGTTCAGAAAGTGGTGGTAACTGAAATTGACTGTAATCAGAATGCAAAAGTTCTTACTCCATGCCCCCCCAATTCTAAGACATGTTTCCGTCATTTTTTGCATCCATTTCTGCCATCTCCGTCAAAGGGAAAAAGCCATCTTAAAAGTGGCCGTGGTTTAATCTACCGTCATTTTGTAAGGTATTTTCAGAAAAAATTATTTGTTTCAACGTCACTTTTTTGTCTTATTAATGTCATTGTTTTCCGACAAAATAAAAATGGCCTAAACTTGGAAAACTAGATTTCTCAAATGCACCACTTAATGATGTAAAATAGCAAAGCAGGCCATGCAATATAGTATCTTCTTAAAATCAGTCATCTTTATTCAATAGTATAAAATTCATACCTGCTTCCCAGTTGTCTCCAAAAACAGATATAGCTTAGTTACAGAGTGGATAACGGCAAGTTATTGACTGAAGTGTCAATCAACGCGTTTCGAGCTTATACAGCGCTTATTCATGATAACACTCATCATGATGGGTGTTATCATGAATAAGTGCTGTATAAGTGCGAAACGCTGTATAAGCGCAAAACGAGTCTGTGTATTAAGAGGCCGAAGGAAGCCTTTATATTTGCACACTATTATTTGATGTTTGATGATCTCCATTGATATGTGTATGTAGCTGAAGATATTCAGCCCTCAATCAAGATCGTATTACATATATGGAGCC
The DNA here is from genome assembly GCA_037306005.1 of Rhinophrynus dorsalis. Taxonomy (NCBI): domain Eukaryota; kingdom Metazoa; phylum Chordata; class Amphibia; order Anura; family Rhinophrynidae; genus Rhinophrynus; species Rhinophrynus dorsalis. The sequence goes on from CM074727.1 coordinate 40,951,985, forward strand.
GCATAGTTTGTTGTGTTGCCTGTTGGTGGCCCTTGAGGACTGAACTTGGACAGCCCTGAATTAGGGTGAGATGTTCAAAAAGTCAACATAATGAAAAATTGTCAGATCATGAGTTGGTGTTGAAAGAAGGACAATATTTTCAGAAGTAAATCCGTCACATCTGAAAATGTGCCTAAAGAATTATAGATGATGGTAAGAAGATCTTGATGAACATTGCCCTTAAAAATTCTGATGTTAAAAATTGTCTTTGATTTTGTCTTTGAAACGAACATTTTCAAAGAATCAAAGACAAAATCAAAGACAATTTTTAACATCAGAATTTTTAAGGGCAATGTTCATCAAGATCTTCTTACCATCATCTATAATTCTTTAGGCACATTTTCAGATGTGACGGATTTACTTCTGAAAATATTGTCCTTCTTTCAACACCAACTCATGATCTGACAATTTTTCATTATGTTGACTTTTTGAACATCTCACCCTAATTCAGGGCTGTCCAAGTTCAGTCCTCAAGGGCCACCAACAGGCCAGGATATAAGGATTTTCCTGATTAGGCACAGGTGGACCAATCAAACAGGCACCACAGGAGAGCAATTAAAGTTCCACCAATTTAAATGGGACTTTGTTTTAATACTTTGAATGCTAGACAGCTCTCTCTCTCTCTCCCTAAATATATATTTTTGCTTAGTTTTGTTCCCTACAGTGCAAGTGCCCCGAAAATTTCCTTTTCTTCTTAGTACACCAGCCTCTGTGCAAAAGAAGTATTTCAATTAAATAATAAATATTCACTATTCTAGAAACCCAGTCTGGAAATGATAAGATTGTTGGTCAACAATCCCTTTTTACTTTTTAATATATGTGTCATCATCTTCCTTCGATTAGCGTTAGTAATGTGATGAATCTAAAATATTTGTCCAGAAATTAAATTAAAAAGGGCAATGTGAACCACAGTGGTTTGCAAAATGTGACATATATTATGGAGGACTCACAGAGAAAGGTCCGACATCTGAATGAACGAGTTTCATCTCAATTCTAGAAGCAGGAGAAGACAAAAGGTAACATTAAAAATAAAAAGTAGTCACTGTTTAACGGGGAAGTTTACATTATGTGACTCTTAATTTGTTTAACAGGTGAACTTACCTAGATAGATGTGCTTGCACAGCATTCTGGTATATCTATCTAGATATTTTTGGATTTATCTCTACTGAAGTCTGACACTAGGGGCCTAATTCAGTAAACTATAGCAGAGCAATTTTGGGTCAAACCAACTGCACCTTAGGGGACAAATTAAAATTCTCCTTTGATTGAAATGGAACTTTTAACCCATTTAATGTTAGAGAGGCTTCCAAGGCATTTGTACCAGGTAAGTCTATTTTCTGTGTTTTTTATATTGTATGTCTTCTGGTTTTAATTGCACCACACTGGGACCCACAAGCATTGCAAAGAAAGTATTTCAAGGGTCCCCCTCCAACGTGTTTCCTATAACATCTCCTCAGGGATTTTAAATATAGATAGTGTTTTTTAAGTTGTATTAGAGTAGGACTTGCCGAAAGTGAGATACATAGCGTGGTGGCAAGCTTACCCACGATTTGGCCAATTTGTGAATGCCAAATTTTCTCTTTTTCAGAAAAATTCATATATACACATTATAGGGCATATCCTATATAATAATTCACTAGAATGTTTGTCACGATGCAGTCATGCGCAGTAGAGACTACCCGCGTTCGGGCAGTCTCTACTGCGCATGATTGCATCGCGTGAGTGAGGCGATGCAAGACTGCATCACGTGAAGCAGTGAGGTAGCGGCCTCTTAACCCTTTGAGTGCCAGAGGTGTATGCAGTGCATTGCTCTGGCACTCAAAGGGTTAACATTACCCGGACCTTGGCCCGTGTACACGGGCTTTTACACTAGTATTTACTAAGAAACATTATATATGCACATTACAGGGCAAACATTTTATTTTACATAAACGAGTGCAGGTATGTCTTTTTGTTCGTCTGTTTTCACTTTGGATCTGTACCTGAGGTTTGGGGGACTGGAGAACCCTCTCATTCTCTGCTGCTGTCTTTGTATCTATTACTACGATTTACATGAATATTATATATTTACATGGATATGTTATGGTGAGTTGGGGATGTGAGTTTTCTTTCTTGCTTCTTGTAAAATTCTCCTTTGATAGAAATGGAACTTTTAACCCGTTGAATGTTAGAGAGGCTTCCAAGGCATTATGGTGATGTCGGCAGATTACATCACATTGGTGACAGATTCACAGAGATATTATGATGGTGAAGACATCTTATTGCATGATATCCATATGCCACCATATCACCATCTTGGCCCTTAACCCTGTGCTTGCCAGAGGCACTCAAAGGATTAACACCTCTTAGTACATCTCCCCCAGGCGGTACTGTTCTTAGCACTTACTATGGAGTAATGTAGTGAAAGACAAACTCTCCCACAGAGTGCATGCTAAAAAATGGAATTTTGGACACCAGTTGGAGTTTTTGCTAACAGTTTGATTAAAAAAAGTTTAACCCTTTGCTTACCAGAGAGGTATGCAATGCATTGCAGAGCAATGCGTTGCTTACCTCTCTAACATTCAAAAGGTTAAGCTGCAATTACTTTTGAATGAAAAATCATCCATAAGTAGGAGTACTCCTATTTTAATCATCATGAAAACCTCTATAGAATTATTTTTCCATAGCAAATGTTTACTGCTCCTTTAAGTCCTAACAGCAATACCAGAGATTGAAAAGGGCCTTGAAAACAAAATTTAATTGTTCTAAAGCAGCTACATCATGCGGCATACCTGCTAAGCTCCACATTACCCACAATCCTTCCCGAATCCACTGCCACCTTTGCAAGAGCACCAGTTGTCTGCAAAGGAAGTGAGTCAACTTTAACATGTCAGGATGATTAGATGCATAACTGAATAGTCTAAGATAAGAGAAGCAAATGAATGTTATGTTTAGATTAGTACAGTCATGTGGATTATGAAAATGAACTCCCCCATGAATGTTTATCAACAATATAAGTCACATGAATGAACAGATAAAATTATTGGTTCCCAACTTAGACTTTAATTGAAAAACCACTTAGTCATCAACTGCTCTTGATAGGAACATGATAGTCTAGAAGATGACATCTAGGCAACCCTTGGCTCTGTAGCTGTTGCAGACTACAATCTTCATCATCCCATCAACATCTGGTTGGGATTGTTGTATTGAAAACAGATGATCACAATAACAGTGATAATTTCATGAATCAATCCAGAGGGCCTGGAGAAAATTCTGGGTCCATCCATATCATCTGGATTTAATCTTTTTTTTTTTTTTGGGGGGGGGGTTAGAACAGGATGAGGAAGGAACAGTATAAAGGAGGAATAGAGAAGACTGGAGCATATGAGCCAGAGAGAGCAAAATGGAGCAAAAGAAGGAGTGATAAACTTGGGAGCAAAAGTTAGCTGAGTATGGGAAAGTGGGCAAGTGTACAACAGGGAGACATGGCCTATAGCTGGAGAGTCATCCATGTTCTAGATTCCGATATTTAATGAGAAAACTAGAATATACCTTCTTTACAGTCTCATATAGAGACAGTAAAGAGACCAGCAAGACCATATATCTACTGTATTTTCTATAAGAGACACAGACAATAAATACCAACCAGTTGTAGAAGAAAAAGAGGAGCCAGAGAAGAGTTGGGTAAAATTGCATAGGCCTGAATGTCCACCACTGGCATGAGGGTCAGATTTCCTGCATGGATATTCAAACTCGGGGCAATGGACGATGAAATCTGTAGCTCTATGAGCATATTTGGATACATCTTTGATATCTGAAACGAAATAGTAATATATCTCAGTCTAACATATTACACTTTCATGGTGTGTCATTTGTAAACCTTTCATTTTGTCCACAAAATTGCAGCAGTGATGCCACAAAAGTAACGTTGTCCAATGAATGTTTGTATATATTTCACCAAATACATTGTTGTTTACAAAATTATTTAGCTATTCCACAAAATGCAATGTGTTGACCAAAGTTTAGTACCAAATCAAATCACCAGATGATGAAAGGGTATACCAAATATGTCAATCAATCCACCAAATTATGACATTTTGACATATTTGGTGGACCTTTTCATAATTTAATAATAATAATAATAATTAGCATTTATATAGTGCCTTTCTCCCAGTGGGACTCAAAGCGCTTTCAGCGCACGCTCTCGGAATGAACCAAATCGGCAGCTGAAACATTTGGTAATGTGATTGACACATTTGGTGCAGCAAATTCATTTGGTGACAGAATGTCATCATTTGGTGGATAGATTGACATATTTGGTGGACCCATTCATCATTTGGTGATTTTATTGGCATAATTGGTACAACAAATTAATTTGGTGACAAAAATGCCATCATTTGGTGGATTGATTGACATATTTGGTTGGACCCTTTCAACATTTGATGATTTGATTGACACATTTAGTGCAACAAATTCATTTGGTGACAACATTTTATTATGCGGTGGATTGTTTGACATATTTGGTGCAAAAATCCTTTTGTGACAATCTGTCATAATTTGGTGAATGTATTAACATATTTGGTGCACTGAATTTCTTTGGTGACAAACTTTCATTATTTGTCACACATTCATCAATTTAGTAAACTGAGTGACCTTTTCCTTGCACCACATTCATTTGGTAACAATCTATAGTCATTCAGTGAATTGACTGACATATAATTTGTACCAAATTTATTTTTCATCCCAAGACAAGTTTATTTAGTTGTACTAGTTATTTATCTTCTATAAAAGAAATAGATTTTTGAGAAATAAAGTTTTATATTTTGATGGCACGACGTGGAACTTTATGCTAATTATCTTGAATTGTTTGCTAAGTAGTTATGCAATTTGTCAAATTTACCATTTGCTTTGCTTTTTAAAATTACCAAACATAAGGGTGCTGCCTAGATTCAGTATTAGAAAAATCTGTGGTAATACTGGCTCAGCGCATCAATGAAATAGCTCAATGTTCTACTCTGTGCCATCAGCAAATAAAGGATGATTTATCAAAAACTATTTATATTGCAAACAAATGGCTAACAGAACATATAAACAGTTTTTAACCCCTTAATGACCCTTGACGGTCATAGTACGTCATGGGTCGATCTGACTTAAAGACCCATGATGTACTATGAGTTCCGGGCTCCCCCACGGCTGCACGCCGTTCGGGGAGTCGGGAAGCGGAAATTTTAAAAAAAATGCTCCGTGGTCCTTAACTGACCTCGCCGCGCCGATCAGCCAGTTGTTAAGGGTTTAAAGGGGGGCAGATATATATATATCTATATACATATTTTATGCATTATATGTGCAGTTTGCTTTATATAATGATCCTCTAAGTCACATCTCTTCACAGCATAAAAATAACTTGAATAGACCTGAATAACTCATAACATACACTAGTCTTTATCACTGTTGCAGACTGTAAACCAAAATAATTAGCAGAGGTCAAAAAATAAATAAATAAAAATAGTACATATAGATAAAACTGCCCTGCTGCAGATGTCTGAAAAGAGACATGGAATGTAAATAGTTTGCTGCTCTGCTGTGGCTGAATGAATGGAATGAATTTAGCATATAGCTTACCTCTAAAGCATGTGCATGTAAACCCTTGGCTCTCAAGCTGTTGGAGACTATAGCTCCTATCATCCCCAACCTTTCAATATCTGGAAAGCCAAATATTACCTACCCCTGCGTGCGAAGCTGAACTCATGCCAGTCTGATCTAAAATGACATTTGGATCAACACAACCTGTGGAGAAACTGTTTAAGTCCTCATGTCCCTGTGATGTGTGAGGACTGTGGGGTTACATGGACATCACAGGCAATACATCTGCCATGGACCTTTTCCAGGAAAGGCCTTAGAACTTACTGTTGCCGTCTATTGTTATGGAAGCACAGGTATTATCCTGTCCACTGCCATCTATTGGTTGAAACCATGCATAGCAGTATTGGCTGATGCCATCTATTGGTTGAGCCCTGTTATGGAAGCACAGGTATTATCCTGTTGTTACAGCTTACCCTGGTTTCAGAGTCATCTGCAAGTGCGAGACTTCAAGCATGCAGTAGGCCTCTGTTTTAGGTGTTTGCTTCCTGTAGTCTACTCCTACCTACTTCCTCCCTCTGAGCTGCTCCTCCTACCTACTTCCTGAGGAGGGGTTGAAAAGGCTGAGTCCTGACTCAGTTGCCCTCGCGTTGTTATACAATACAGTTCTGTTTCCCTTGGGCTCTGGGTATGACCTGGCTTGTCTAACCATCCATTTTGGTGCTGACCTGTGGCTCTGTCTGACTACTCTTTTGCCTGCTCCCATTGTGTAGTGGACACACAATCTGGTGCAGACCTGTGGCACTGGCTGACTGCCTGAACTGTGTATGACCCAGCCTGTCTGTCCATCCATTCTGGTGTTGACCTGTGGCTCTTTCTGACCATTCTCCTTGTGCGTTCCAGTTTGGCTTAGACATCCTTTCTGGTGCAAACCTGTGGCTCTGGCTGACTACCCGCTCCGTGTATGACCTGGTTTGTCTGACTACCCACTCTGGTGTTGACTTGAGGCTCTGTCCACTGCGCTTCCAGCATACCAACGCTTCAGTGGATATCCTATCTGGTGCAAACCTGTGGCTCTGGCTGACTACCTGCTTCGTGTATGACCCTGCTTGTCTGACTATCCTTTCTGGTGCTGACTAGGGGGCGCTGTCTGTTTCTTCCGTGTGTGAGTCCCTGCTCCACAGACACCCATCCTAGTGCGACCTGGGCTCTATCAGACTCCTAGACTGACTGCAAGCTGAGTCAGTGCTAGTCTTTTGGGCGTTCCAAATTACCTCGAGGCTCCAGTGGGCTGAGGCCTAGTCTCAGACAGAGTGGTGGATCTATTGGCAGACTGTTATTTCTGATACAGTGCTTGCCTCTTTTATCACCCTCTGTGTGTTATCTGTTTTCGTGCATTACTGTGATTATTCTAATAAAATATTGTTTTACTTTACCGTACTGACTCCTGGTTTATTCCTGGGAACCGTGACACCTGTCCTGTGAACTGCCATCTATTAGCTGAGGCCATGCATAGCAGTATGGCTTGTGAGTCCAATGGTAGTGGCCAATAGCCAGGCAGTATGCAAATCCATTACTGTTGCCTGTTCTGTACCTCCAGTCTGTACTGCCTTAATTCTATCCCCCATCCTATACCCCACTAATATGATATTCTGTTATGTTTGTTGTATGTTTTGCATTCTATGTGTTATGGTATTTTGTTTACATGTATGTAATGTCACCCTAAGTTAATGGAAGGCTATGAAAGGTGGGAATCATATTTAAATAAGCATGCTTTCTTATTCATGTAAGAGATGTTGTGGCTCTCATAATTTTTTGGTGGAAATGGTAAATACTTGGTATGTATAGCCTATAGTGCCTTAGGCTGAAATAATTCCCCATCTGATGACTGCTTAGTAGTGCTAGTTGCCAGCATTCTTTCTGTGTTCAGGAGATTTGTAGACTTCTCTGGAACTTTCAGGCAGGATGTAGTGCAGACATCTTTCCACAGTGACATTTGCATGCCTGAGCTGTCAGTCCCAGCTGGCTCTAAGAGGCGTTGCTAGGAACTGTTCAGCTCCAGAAGAAACTGACAGCACAGGCGTGCAGACATCACTGTGGAAAGATGTCTGCACTCTTTCCTGCCTGAAAGTCCTGGAGAAGTCTACAAATCTCTTGAACATGGTAAAAATTCTGGTGAGTAGCGGTACTGAGTAGCTAGTTGCAAAATGGGGAATTATTTTGACCCATGGTGCTAAGGGGTGGTAGTTCTGCTTTAAAGGTAGTGTTGTGTTGTCAGAGTAGAGGCATTACTATTTGCCTGGAAAAAAGATTACCTGCGCTGCAGAAACAAGGCAGAGAGGCTAGTACCTACCTGGAGAAGACACTGGAGCAGAGAGGTTGATACCTGCTCTGCAGTGATCTGTTCTAAGGGGTAGAAGTGTGAGTCCCTGATCAAATCACTGCTCTAAGCCAGCTGCTATGGGCTGGCTGCGCCTGAAGGTATTTCAGTTTCTGTTAAGCACCTTTCCTCTTAGTGTCACCAACTAGATGTGGTAGTAAACATCCCTGTTGGATATTTGCAGAAGACTACATTTGGGAGGAGTGATTGGTCACCTGCTGCCCTAGGACTGGGGCCGACCAACGCATGAATCCTGGGGTCTCCAGTTCATAGCTCAGGTGATCTTTTTCCCCCAGGAGCTACCTGGGCTCCTGCTGCTCCTAGAACTTTTAAGTTTTTGGTTGGAGGGGTGGGATTCATTTTGCTTGGCCCAAAGGACTGGCAGAAGGGAGCCTTGGACAAAGGGGTGGGACAAAAAGATGTGCCTAGTGTGTATTTCACCAAACTTGCCTTTATTGCAGACTGTGAGACTCTCCAAGATGTGCACTCTGGGCCCTCAAGCAATACTTGAGGACAACTGTATTTTAACCCGCTGTATAAGACCGCCCCACGACTCACTTATCTGGGGGAGGGGAGAAGTGTGGAGAAACAGGTTAACTCCTCATGTCCCTGTGATGTGTGAGGACTGTGGGGTTACATGGACATTACAGGCAATACATCTGTCATGGACCTTTTCCAGGGAAAGCCTTGGAACTCACTGTTGCCATCTATTGGTTAAGCCCTGTTATGGAAGCACCGGCATTATCCTGTCTACTGCCATCTATTGCTTGAAACCATGCATAGCAGTATTTCACTAATACCATCTATTGCATCTATTGGTTGAGCCCTGTTATGGAAGCACAGGTATTATCCTGTCCTGTGAACTGCCATCTATTGGTTGAGACCATGCATAGCAGTATGGCTTGTGAGTCCAATGCTAGTGGCCAATAGCCAGGCAGTATTCAAATCCATTGCCAGTTCTGTACCTCCAGTCTGTACTGCCTTAATTTTATCCCACATCCTTCACCCAATTAATATGATATTCTGTTGTATGTTTTGTATTCTATGTGTTATGATATTTTGTTTATATGTATGTAGTGTCACACTAAGTTAACTGAAGGTTATGAAAAGCCAAGTGTCTTTTTTTTTTTTTTTTTTTTTATTATTGTATTAAATACATATAAATATGTTTTAGTTCTCCTGGAATTTGTGTTTAGTTGCTGGTTTTGGATGTGGGACCTGAAAACAGTTGGCTTGTGTAGCTGAATGCGTTTTTTTTTATTTAAATGATATTGTGCTCTTAGATTAGAGGCAATAGTATCTTTTGAAAAAAAAAGTTAATAATTGTCTTACTGGGAATAGAAGTGTGAATCCCTGAGCAGGCTATTGTTCTAAGACAGCTGTTATTGTCTATCTGCATCTGTCTGTATAACAAAATGTGCCTTGTTAAAGGTAGTGCTGTGCTATTAGAGCAGAGGCATTAATGTTTGTCTGGAAAAAAGATTACCTGCTCTGTAGAAACAAAGCAGAGAGATTAGTGCTTACCCGGTGAAGACATCTGAGCAGAGAGGTTGATGCCTGCTCTACAGTGATCTGTTCCAAGGGGTAGAAGTGTGAGTCCCTGATCAAATCACTGTTCTAATCAAGCTGCTATGGGCTGGTTGCTCCTGAAGGTGTTCCAATTTCAGTTAAGTACCTTGCCTCTAAGTGTCACAACTAGATCTGGTGGTAAACGTCCCTGTTGGATAGTTGCAGAAGACCACATTTGGGAGGAGTAATTGGCCACCTGCTGCCCTAGGACTGGGGCATACTAACATATGTCTCCTGGGGTCTCCAGTTCATAGCTCAGGTGACTTTTTTCCCCTAGGAGCTACCTGGGCTCCTGCTGCTCCTACAACTTTTAAGTTTTTGGTTGGAAGGGTGGGATCCATTTTGCTTGGCCATAAGAACTGGCAGTTAGGGACCCTTGGACAAAGGGGTGGGACAGAAAGTTGCTCCTAGTGCGTATGTCACCAAACATGCACTCTGGGCCCTCAAGCAGTACTTGGGAACAACTGTATTTTAACCCTCTGCAAAAATTGTAAGTCTGTGGGAGACTGCCCCATGAATCACTTATATGGGGGAGAGAAGAAGTGTGGCGAAACAGGTTAACTCCTCATGTCCCTGGGATGTGTGAGGACTGTGGGGTTACATGGACATTATAGGCAATACATCTGCCATGGACCTTTTCCAGGAAGGACCTTGGCACTCACTGTTGCCATCTATTGGTTATGCTCTGTTATGGAAGCACAATTATTTTCCTGTCCTGTGAACTGCCATCTATTGGTTGAGGCCATGCATAGCAGTATGGCTTGTGAGTCCAGTGCTAGTGACCAATAGCTAGGCATTATGCAAATCAGTTACTGTTGCCAGTTCTGTACCTCAAGTCTGTACTGCCTTAATTCTATCCCCCATCCTACACCCCACTAATATGATCTTCTGTTATGCTTGTTGTAGTTTTGTATTCTATGTGTTATGGTATTTTGTTGATCTGTACGTAGTATCACCCTAAGTTAACTGAATGCTGCAAAAGGCCAGGTGTCATATTTAAAGGAGCAAATTTTAGTATCCCTGAAATAGATGTTTGGGCTTTGTTATTCTGTAGTAAGGTTTAAAATTACATTATTATCATCATTGCTATTGATGATGATGATGATGTTGTTGAGCTGTCAGAGCAGAAATGTTAGTGTCTGTTTAGGAAAAATAAACACCTGCTCTACAGAAACAATGCATAGGAGCTAGTATCTATATGGTGAAGTCATTGGAGCAGAGATGGTAATATCTGTTAAGCAGTGACCTGTACTTGGAGGTAGAAGTGTGAGTCCCTGATAAGGCCACTGTTCTAAGCCAGCTGCTATGGGCTGGCTGCACCTGAAGTTCTTCCAATGCAGCTGACCACCTTTCCTCTATGTGTTGAAACAAGATCTGGTGGTCCCTTGAGGCCAGTCCAGTATAAATTACCTGGTAGGTAGCCTCGAGCTACAAGGGATGGTACAGAGGCCATCACATTGGTGGTATGTCTTGCATTACAGAGTCCAAACCACCACTAGTTTCACTTCCATTGAGAGGTTTAGAGGAGGGCACAACCAGTACCCTAGATGGAAGCGGTATATGAGTAGCTGACTGTTCCAACATTGAGGGAATTGATCACAGCCAGAGGGTGTGATCATGATCAATGCTGTAAGTCAGAGATTGTTGCTTAGTTGATCAAAATCGATGTGGAGGCTGGCATAGCTGAGGCTCCAGCTCCACTGCAAGAAGCAGAGACCCCATTTCAGCAGAGGACACGAGAGAGGCTGACTTACCTAATCCAGCCAGTCTGTGATGTCAGCATGGTGGAAGTAATGCAGCAGGTTCGGGAGAGTTAGACTGTGTATGAAACCCAAGGATCAACGGCAGACCCCCGCCCGAGGCTGGGTCCAACAGAAGCAATGGCATGGAAATTGGTCTTAAGGTTACCCACCAGACCTTCAAAGATCAGTAAATGGATTGCAGTATCAGAAAGAGTGGACATGGGAGATGACCGGATTAGATGGAAAAACAGAGCTCCTGAACATGGTAGTTATGGAGGTGGAGGTGAACCTCAGGGAGGGATGCCAGATAGCCAATCTGGGACCCCAACCAGCCACCTTCAAAGAGAGCCCTGACAAGTCCTACTGAGTGGAAACCAGTGAGGGGGCCCAAGAGTGTTATGGAACTGGAGAATGGAAGCCAGTGGAATGACACTGCTTCCCCATTGCCCCGTAGGACAAGGAGATAGAAAATTCAGAAGTCTATGGCCAAGCAGTGTCACGGAGAGGGAGACAGTTTCTCAGTATGGTGGCTGTGGAGCAGGCAGCCAAACGTCCCATCCATCCACCCACTGGCATAGCAGGTGCAGGAGGTGCTGCAGCAGTGGAGACTGCAGAGTGCAGTGAGCTGGATTTCTACGTCAGCCCCTTGGAAGCGGATGCACAGGGTAGGACATGGGAGTGACAAGGAACTAACCACTCCAGGGGTATGTTACAAGCCTCCTGCACTGTGGAGCTGGGAGCCAGCCTTGGCACCTTGGCCTAATCCCTGTTCTTTGATTTGGGAGCCATTGGGCTCCAGGCACCCAAGTTGGAGGGTGACCCAAGGGATTGGGACATTCCCAGAGTTTTTTCCCCTGCGGGTTCTGTTGGCGCTGTTGGATGTTTGCAGAGGACTAAATTTGGGAGGAGTGATTGGTCACCTGCTGACTTGGCACTGGGTCCTACCAAATCATGAATCCTGAGGTCTCCACTTCATAGCTCAGGTGACCTTTTTCCCCTAGGAGCTACCTGGGCTGCTGCAGCTCCTAGAACTTTTAAGTTTTTGGTTGGAGGAGTGGGATCCATTTTGCTTGGCCCAATGGATTGGCAGGTAGGGACCCTTGGATAAAGAGGGTGGGACAGAAAGGTTCATCCTAGTGGGTATTCCACCAAACTTGCCCTTATTTCAGCTTGTCAGACTCTGCAAGATGTGCACTCTGTGCCCTCAAGCAGTACTTGAGGACAACCGTATTTTAACCTGATGTATAAGACCGCACCATGACTCACTTATTTGGGGAAGGGGAGGAGTGTGGAGAAACAGGTTAACTCCTCATATCCCTGGGATGTGTGAGGGCTGTGGGGTTACATGGACATTATAGGCAATACATCTGCCACAGACCTTTTCCAAGAAAGGCCTTGGAACTCACTGTTGCCATCTATTGGTTAAGCCCTGTTATGGAAACACCGGCATTATCCTGTCCACTGCCATCTATTGCTTGAAACCATGCATAGCAGTATTTCACCGATGCCATCTATTGGTTGAGCCCTGTTATGAAAGCACAGGTATTATCCTGTCCTGTGAACTGCCATCTATTGGTTGAGGCCTGCATAGCAGTATGGCTTGTGAGTCCAGTGCTAGTGACCAATAGCCATGCAGTATGCAAATCTGTTACGGTTGCTAGTTCTGTACCGCCTGTCTATACTGCCTTAATTCTATCCCCCATCCTACACCCCACTAATATGATATTCTGTAAGGTTTGTTGTATGTTTTGTACTCCATGTTTTATGGTATTTTGTTTATATGTATGTAATGTCACCCTAAGTTAACAGAAGGCTATGAAAGGCTGGGTATCATATTTAAATATGCATGTTTTACTATTCTTGCAACAGATGTTTAGTTTCTGTTATTTGGGTGTGAACTGAAAATGCTTTGTCTGTATAGCCTAAAGTACTTTGTTAAAAATTGTGTTGTTATATTATAGTTGAGATATTCCTGATTGCCTAGAAAAAATAATCACTGCTCTATAGAAATAACGCAAAGACACTGTTTTCTATCTGGTGAAGTTTTAGAGCAGACAGGTTTATATCTGCTATGCAGTTATCTGTTCTAGGGGGTTGATGTGTGAGTCCCTGATTAAAGGGATAGTAAGACTTCATAATAAAAGCAGCTCTAATTAAGCATCATAATATTTGAACTTTGTAGAGTGTTATTTCAGTTCTGTCAGAGTTATAGTTCAAGAGTAATTCAATGACAAAGTGTCCCCCTCCTGCCCCTTTTACTGATGTAACACTGTTCAGCCAGATCAGAAGGGAGGTGGCCAGGTAGATTGCAGAGAGGGACAATCTTCAATAAAGATAAGGGAAAAACCCGAAAAGCTTGTCAAGGGGGGCAGGGATTTCATTGTTTTCATAGGAATAAGAGTGTCCCCTTCTGTTATCTGTCTGGTCTATGGACTGCATTTCACATATGAGAAGAGATGGCTTACACTAGGTAAAAGGGGCGGGAGGGGGAAACTTTGTGAATATCTCTTAAACCATAAAGGTTTGAGAAATAAGACTTATATCATTCTTCATGTTTTTTTAATGCCTACAAAATAAAATAAAGTTAAAACAAAGTATTACTAGACTTTTAAGTCACTGCTCTAAGCCAAATTCTATGGGCTGGCTGCACCCGAAGGTATTCCAATCCAGTTAACCACCTTTCCTCTAAGTGTCTCAACGAGATTCGGTAGTAAATGGTCCTGTTGGATGTTTGCAGAGGACTACATTTGGGAGGAGTGATTGGTCACCTACTGCCCTGGGACTGGGGCCTACCAAATCATGAATCCTGAGGTCTCCACTTCATAGCTCAGGTGACCTTTTTCCCCTAGGAGCTACCTGGGCCTCTGCTGCTCCTAGAACTTTTAAGTTTTTGGTTGGAGGTGTGGGATCCATTTTGCTTGGCCCAATGGACTGACAGGTAGGGAACCTTGGACAAAGAGGGTGGGACAGAAAGGTTCCTCCTAGCGGGTATTTCACCAAACTTGCCCTTATTTCAGCTTGTCAGACTCTGCACGATGTGCACTCTGGGCCCGCAAGCAGTATTTGAGGACAACTGTATTTTAACCCGCTTTATAAGACCTCCCCACGACTCACTTATTTGGGGGAGGGGAGAAGTGTGGAGAAACAGGTTAACTCCTCATGTCCCTGGGGTGTGTGAGGGCTGTGGGGTTACATGGACATTTTAGGCAATACATCTGCCATGGACCTTTTCCAGGAAAGGCCTTGGAACTCACTGTTGCCATCTATTGGTTAAGCCCTGTTATGGAAACACTGGCAATATCCTGTCCACTGCCATCTATTGCTTGAAACCATGCATAGCATTTATTTCACTGATGCCATCTATTGGTTGAGCCCTGTTATGAAAGCACAGGTATTATCCTGTCCTGTGAACTGCCATCTATTGGTTGAGGACTGCATAGCAGTATGGCTTGTGAGTCCAGTGCTAGTGACCAATAGCCAGGCAGTATGCAAATCTGTTACGGTTGCTAGTTCTGTACCTCCTGTCTGTACTGCATTAATTCTATCCCCCATCCTACACCCCACTAATATGATATTCTGTAAGGTTTGTTGTATGTTTTGTACTCCATGTTTTATGGTATTTTGTTTATATGTATGTAATGTCACCCTAAGTTAACAGAAGGCTATGAAAGGCTGGGTATCATATTTAAATATGCATGTTTTACTATTCTTGCAACAGATGTTTAGTTTCTGTTGTTTGGGTGTGAACTGAAAATGCTTTGTCTGTATAGCCTAAAGTACTTTGTTAAAAATTGTGTTGTTATATTATAGCTGTGATATTCCTGATTGCCTAGAAAAAATAATCTCTGCTCTGTAGAAATAACGCAAAGACACTGTTTTCTATCTGGTGAAGTTTTAGAGCAGACAGGTTTATATCTGCTATGCAGTTATCTGTTCTAGGGGGTTGATGTGTGAGTCCCTGATTAAAGGGATAGTAATGTTTCATAATAAAAGCAGCTCTAATTAAGCATCATAATATTTGAACTTTGTAGAGTGTTATTTCAGTTCTGTCAGAGTTATGGTACAAGAGTAATTCAATGACAAAGTGTCCCCCTCCTGCCCCTTTTACTGATGTAACACTGTTCAGCCAGATCAGAAGGGAGGTGGCCAGGTAGATTGCAGAGAGGGACAACCTTAAATTAAGATAAGGGAAAAACCCGAAAAGCTTGTCAAGGGGGGCAGGGATTTAATTGTTTTCATAGGAATAAGAGTGTCCCCTTCTGTTATCTGTCTGGTCTATGGACTGCATTTCACATCTGAGAAGAGATGGCTTACACTAGGTAAAAGGGGCGGGAGGGGGAAACTTTGTGAATATCTCTTAAACCATAAAGGTTTGAGAAATAAGACTTATATCATTCTTCATGTTTTTTTAATGCCTACAAAATAAAATAAAGTTAAAACAAAGTATTACTAGACTTTTAAGTCACTGCTCTAAGCCAAATTCTATGGGCTGGCTGCACCCAAAGGTATTCCAATCCAGTTAACCACCTTTCCTCTAAGTGTCTCAACGAGATTCGGTAGTAAATGGTCCTGTTGGATGTTTGCAGAGGACTACATTTGGGAGGAGTGATTGGTCACCTACTGCCCTGGGACTGGGGCCTACCAACTTGTGAATCCTGAGGTCTCCACTTCATAGCTCAGGTGACCTTTTTCCCCTAGGAGCTACCTGGGCTTCTGCTGCTCCTAGAACTTTTACGTTTTTGGTTGGAGGTGTGGGATCCATTTTGCTTGGCCCAATGGACTGGCAGGTAGGGAACCTTGGACAAAGAGGGTGGGACAGAAAGGTTCCTCCTAGTGGGTATTTCACCAAACTTGCCCTTATTTCAGCTTGTCAGACTCTGCAAGATGTGCACTCTGGCCCTCAAGCAGTACTTGAGGACAACTGTATTTTAACTTGATGTATAAGACCTACCCACGACTCACTTATTTGGGGGAGGGGAGAAGTGTGGAGAAACAGGTTAACTCCTCATGTCCCTGGGGTGTGTGAGGGCTGTGGTGTTACATGGACATTATAGGCAATACATCTGCCATGGATCTTTCCAGGAAAGGCCTTGGAACTCACTGTTGCCATCTATTGGTTAAGCCCTGTTATGGAAACACTGGCATTATCCTGTCCACTGCCATCTATTGCTTGAAACCATGCATAGCATTTATTTCACTGATGCCATCTATTGGTTGAGCCCTGTTATGAAAGCACAGGTATTATCCTGTCCTGTGAACTGCCATCTATTGGTTGAGGACTGCATAGCAGTATGGCTTGTGAGTCCAGTGCTAGTGACCAATAGCCAGGCAGTATGCAAATCTGTTACGGTTGCTAGTTCTGTACCTCCTGTCTGTACTGCATTAATTCTATCCCCCATCCTACACCCCACTAATATGATATTCTGCAATGTTTGTTGTATGTTTTGTACTCCATATGTTATGGTATTTTGTTTATATGTATTTAATGTCACCCTAAGTTAATAGAAGGCTGTGTAAGGCCGGGTATCATATTTAAATATGCATGTTTTATTATTCTTGTAATAGGTAATAGATGTTTAGTTTCTGTTATTTAGGTGGAAACTGAAAATGTTTATTTGGTCTGTATAGCCTGCAGTGCCTTTTTAAGTGTTGTGTTATTATAGTTTAGACATTAATGATTGCCTAGAAAAAAGATTGATAGGCTGTTTTCTACTGGGTGTGGTTTTTAGAACAGGGAGGTTTATATTGGCTATGCAATTATCTGTTCTAGGGGTGATTGTGTGAGTCCCTGATCGAGTCACGGCTCTAAGCCAAGTGCTATGGGCTGGCTGCACCTGAAGGTATTCCAATACAGTTAATACCTTTTCTCTAAGTGTCTAAAGAAGATCGGTAGTAAATGGTCCTGTTAGATGTTTGCAGTGGACTACATTTGGGAGGAGTGATTGGTCACCTGCTGACTTGGCACTGGGGCCTACCAAATCATGAATCCTGAGGTCTCCATTTCATACCTCAGGTGACCTTTTTCCCCTACGAGCTATCTGGGTTTCTGCAGCTCCTAGAACTTTTAAGTTTTTGGTTGGAGGAGTGGGATCCATTTTGCTTGGCCCAATGGACTGGCAGGTAGGGACCCTTGGACAAAGGGGGTGGGACAGAACAGTTCACCTAGTGGGTATTTCACCAAACTTGCCCTTATTTCAGCTTGTCAGACTCTGCACGATGTGCACTCTGGGCCCGCAAGCAGTACTTGAGGACAACTGTATTTTAACCCGCTTTATAAGACCTCCCCACGACTCACTTATTTGGGGGAGGGGAGAAGTGTGGAGAAACAGGTTAACTCCTCATGTCCCTGGGGTGTGTGAGGGCTGTGGGGTTACATGGACATTTTAGGCAATACATCTGCCATGGACCTTTTCCAGGAAAGGCCTTGGAACTCACTGTTGCATCTATTGGTTAAGCCCTGTTATGGAAACACTGACATTATCCTGTCCACTGCTATCTATTGCTTGAAACCATGCATAGCAGTTATTTCCCTGATGCCATATATTGGTTGAGCCCTGTTATGAAAGCACAGGTATTATCCTGTCCTGTGAACTGCCATCTATTGGTTGAGGACTGCATAGCAGTATGGGTTGTGAGTCCAATGCTAGTGGCCAATAGCCAGGCAGTATGCAAATCTGTTATGGTTGCTAGTTCTGTACCTCCTGTTGTACTGCATTAATTCTATCCCCCATCCTACACCCCACTAATATGATATTCTGCAATGTTTGTTGTATGTTTTGTACTCCATATGTTATGGTATTTTGTTTATATGTATTTAATGTCACCCTAAGTTAATAGAAGGCTGTGTAAGGCCGGGTATCATATTTAAATATGCATGTTTTATTATTCTTGTAATAGGTAATAGATGTTTAGTTTCTGTTGTTTGGGTGGAAACTGAAAATGTTTATTTGGTCTGTATAGCCTGCAGTGCCTTTTTAAGTGTTTTGTTATTATAGTTTAGACATTAATGATTGCCTAGAAAAAAGATTGATAGGCTGTTTTCTACTGGGTGTGGTTTTTAGAACAGGGAGGTTTATATTGGCTATGCAATTATCTGTTCTAGGGGTGATTGTGTGAGTCCCTGATTGAGTCACGGCTCTAAGCCAAGTGCTATGGGCTGGCTGCACCTGAAGGTATTCCAATACAGTTAATACCTTTTCTCTAAGTGTCTAAAGAAGATCGGTAGTAAATGGTCCAGTTAGATGTTTGCAGTGGACTGCATTTGGGAGGAGTGATTGGTCACCTGCTGACTTGGCACTGGGGCCTACCAAATCATGAATCCTGAGGTCTCCATTTCATACCTCAGGTGACCTTTTTCCCCTACGAGCTATCTGGGTTTCTGCAGCTCCTAGAACGTTTAAGTTTTTGGTTGGAGGAGTGGGATCCATTTTGCTTGGCCCAATGGACTGGCAGGTAGGGACCCTTGGACAAAGAGGGTGGGACAGAACAGTTCACCTAGTGGGTATTTCACCAAACTTGCCCTTATTTCAGCTTGTCAGACTCTGCACGATGTGCACTCTGGGCCCGCAAGCAGTACTTGAGGACAACTGTATTTTAACCCGCTTTATAAGACCTCCCCACGACTCACTTATTTGGGGGAGGGGAGAAGTGTGGAGAAACAGGTTAACTCCTCATGTCCCTGGGGTGTGTGAGGGCTGTGGGGTTACATGGACATTTTAGGCAATACATCTGCCATGGACCTTTTCCAGGAAAGGCCTTGGAACTCACTGTTGCATCTATTGGTTAAGCCCTGTTATGGAAACACTGGCATTATCCTGTCCACTGCTATCTATTGCTTGAAACCATGCATAGCAGTTATTTCACTGATGCCATATATTGGTTGAGCCCTGTTATGAAAGCACAGGTATTATCCTGTCCTGTGAACTGCCATCTATTGGTTGAGGACTGCATAGCAGTATGGGTTGTGAGTCCAATGCTAGTGGCCAATAGCCAGGCAGTATGCAAATCTGTTATGGTTGCTAGTTCTGTACCTCCTGTTGTACTGCATTAATTCTATCCCCCATCCTACACCCCACTAATATGATATTCTGCAATGTTTGTTGTATGTTTTGTACTCCATATGTTATGGTATTTTGTTTATATGTATTTAATGTCACCCTAAGTTAATTGAAGGCTATTAAAGACCGGGTATCGTATTTAGAGATGAGCGTTTTACTACTTTTGTAATAGATGTTTAGTGTCTGTTATTTGGTTGGAAACTGAAAATGTTGGGTCTGTATAGCCTAAAGTGCTTTGTTAAGTGTTGTGTTATTGTAGCTTAGACATTAATGACTGCCTAGAAAAAAAAAAGAAGAATTGCTGTTCTGTAGAAACAAGACAGAGAGGTTGTTTTCTATCAGGTGAGGTTTTAGAACATGGAGATTTACATTGGCTATGCAATTATCTGTTGTAGAGGGTGGTTGTGTGAGTCCCTGATCGAGTCATGGCTCTAAGCCAACTGCTATGGGCTGGCTGCACCTGAAGGTATTCCAATACAGTCAATACCTTTTCTCTAAGTGTCTAAACAAGATCGGTAGTAAATGGTCCTGTTAGATGTTTGTAGAGGAATACATTTGGGAGGAGTGATTGGTTACCTGCTGACTTGGCACTGGGTCCTACCAAATCATGAATCCTGAGGTCTCCACTTCATAGCTCAGGTGACCTTTTTCCCCTAGGAGCTACCTGGGCTGCTGCAGCTCCTAGAACTTTTAAGTTTTTGGTTGGAGGGGTGGGATTCATTTTGCTTGGCCCAATGGACTGGCAGGTAGGGACCCTTTGATAAAGAGGGTGGGACAGAAAGGTTCATCCTAGTGGGTATTTCACCAAACTTGCCCTTATTTCAGCTTGTCAGACTCTGCAAGATGTGCACTCTGGGCCCTCAAGCAGTACTTGAGGACAACTGTATTTTAACCTGATGTATAAGACCTCCCCACGACTCACTTATTTGGGGAGGGGAGAAGTGTGGAGAAACAGGTTAACTCCTCATGTCCCTGGGATGTGTGAGGGCTGTGGGGTTACATGGACATTATAGGCAATACATCTGCCATGGACCTTTTCCAGGAAAGACCTTGGAACTCACTGTTGCCATCTATTGGTTAAGCCCTGTTATGGAAACACCGGCATTATCCTGTCCACTGCCATCTATTGCTTGAAACCATGCATAGCAGTTATTTCACTGATACCATCTATTGGTTGAGCCCTGTTATGAAAGCACAGGTATTATCCTGTCCTGTGAACTGCCATCTATTGGTTGAGGACTGCATAGCAGTATGGCTTGTGAGTCCAGTGCTAGTGACCAATAGCCAGGCAGTATGCAAATCTGTTACGGTTGCTAGTTCTGTACCGCCTGTCTATACTGCCTTAAGTCTATCCCCCATCCTACATCCCACTAATATTATATTCTGCAATGTTTGTTGTATGTTTTGTACTCCATGTGTTATGGTGTTTTGTTTATATGTATGTAATTTCACCCTAAGTTAATTGAAGGCTATGAAAGGCCGGGTATCGTATTTAAAGATGTTTAGTTTTTGTTGTTTGTTTGGAATTGGAGTATGCTATGCATGTATAACCTAAAGTATCTTGTTGAAAGTTGTGTTGTCATAGTTGATATATTCTAGATTACCTAAAAAAATCTTTGTTCTGTGGCAACAAAGCAGAGATACTCTTTTCTACCTGATGAGGTTTAAGAACAGTGAAGTTTATATCTGCTATGTAGTTATCTGTTCTAGAGGGCAGATGTGTGAGTCCCTGATCAAGTCACTGCTCTAAGCCAACTGCTATGGGCTGGCTGCACCTGAAGGTATTCCAATCCAGTTAACCACCTTTTCTCTAAGTGTCTAAACAAGATTCGGTAGTAAATGGTCATGCTGGATGTTGGCAGAGGACTGCATTTGGGAGGAGTGATTGGTCACCTACTGCCCTGGGACTGGGGCCTACCAACTCATGAATCCTGAGGTGTCCACTTCATAGCTCAGGTGACCTTTTTCCCCCTAGGAGCTACCTGAGCTTCAGCTGCTCCTAGAACTTTTAAGTTTTTGGTTGGAGGGGTGGGATTCATTTTGCTTGGCCCAATGGACTGGCAGGTAGGGACCCTTGGACAAAGAGGGTGGGACAGAAAGGTTCATCCTAGTGGGTATTTCACCAAACTTGCCCTTATTTCAGCTTGTCAGGCTCTGCAAGATGTGCACTCTGGGCCCTCAAGCAGTACTTGAGGACAACTGTATTTTAACCTGATGTATAAGACCTCCCCACGACTCACTTATTTGGGGGAGGGGAGATGTGTGGAGAAACAGGTTAAGTCCTCATGTCCCTGGGATGTGTGAGGGCTGTGGGGTTACATGGACATTATAGGCAATACATCTGCCACGGACCTTTTCCAGGAAAGGCCTTGGAACTCACTGTTGCCATCTATTGGTTAAGCCCTGTTATGGAAACACCGGCATTATCCTGTCCACTGCCATCTATTGCTTGAAACCATGCATAGCAGTATTTCACCGATGCCATCTATTGGTTGAGCCCTGTTATGAAAGCACAGGTATTATCCTGTCCTGTGAACTGCCATCTATTGGTTGAGGCCTGCATAGCAGTACAGCTTGTGAGTCCAATGCTAGTGGCCAATAGCCATGCAGTATGCAAATCTGTTACGGTTGCTAGTTCTGTACCACCTGTCTATACTGCCTTAAGTCTATCCCCCATCCTACACCCCACTAATATGATATTCTGCAATGTTTGTTGTATGTTCTGTACTCCGTGTTTTATGGTATTTTGTTTATATGTATGTAATGTCACCCTAAGTTAACTGAAGGATATGAAAGGCTGGGTATCGTATTTAAATTTGCATGTTTTGTTGTTCTTGCAACAGATGTTTAGTTTCTGTTATTTGTGTTGGAGCTGCAAATATTTTGTGTAAAGTTGTTATTATCATCATTGTTGAGATATTCTTGATTGCCTAGAAATAATTATTTCTGCTCTGTAAAAATTAATCAAAGAGGATATTTTTGACTTGGTGTGGTTTTTAGAGCAGAGAGGTTTATATCTGCTATGCAGTGATCTGTTCTAGGGGGTAGATGTGTGCGTCCCTGATTAAAGAGATAGTAACTCTTCATAATAAAAGCAGCTCTAATTAATCATCATAGTATTTTGATTTTGGAGAGTGTTATTTCAGTTCTGTCAGAGTTATAGTTCAAGAGTAATTCAATGATAAAGTGTCCCCCTCCCACCCCTTTTACTGATATAACACTGTTCAGCCAGATCAGAAGGGAGGTGCCCAGGTGGACTGCAGAGAGGGACAATCTTCAATTAAGATAAGGGAAAAACCTGAAAAACTTGTCAAGGGGGGACAGGGATTTCATTGTTTTCATAGGAATAAGAGTGTCCCCTTTTGTTATCTGTCTGGTCTATGGACTGCATTCCACATCTGAGAAGAGATGGCTTACACTAGGTAAAAGGGGCGGGAGGGGGAAACTTTGTGAATATCTCTTAAACCATAAAGGTTTGAGAGATAAGACTAATATCATTCTTCATGTTTTTCTAATGCCTACAAAATAAAATAAAGTTAAAACAAAGTATTACTAGACCTTGAAGTCACTGCTCTAAGCCTGGGATGTGTGAGGGCTGTGGGGTTACATGGACATTATAGGCAATACATCTGCCACGGACCTTTCCCAGGAAAGGCCTTGGAACTCACTGTTGCCATCTATTGGTTAAGCCCTGTTATGGAAACACCAGCATTAGCCTGTCCTGTGAACTGCCATCTATTGGTTGAGGACTGCATAGCAGTATGGCTTGTGAGTCTAATGCTAGTGTCCAATAGCCAGACAGTATGCAAATCTGTTACAGTTGCTAGTTCTGTACCTCCTGTCTGTACTGCCTTAATTCTAGCCACCATCCTACGCCCCACTAATATGATATTCTGCAATGCTTGTTGTATGTTTTGTACTCCATGTGTTATGGTATTTTGTTTATATGTATGTAATGTCACCCTAAGTTAATTGAAGGCTATGAAAGGTTGGGTATCTGCAGTAAGATGTTCAAGTATTTAGAAGTATGTATTCCTCTTAGATTAGTGTCTGAAGTAATCTATTATTGTATGGTGTTTTTCTTCAGTATTATTTTTTTGGGTGCACATTCAAGACTGCATAGCTCTTAAAACACTAAAAATTGCTGTAGTGGGGCCAGGCTGAAGACTTGGTTTTTGTGGGGGAGTTGAGGTGATTGGCCAGCTCCCCTTGAAGACTTCGCAGCTCCTCTCCTCGAAGGGAGTGGAAGATTGATGCCCCGGGTTGAAAATGATCTAGCGGTACGCCCTGGGGTGAAGAGGAGGAGAAGCTAAAGGGCTCCCCAAACCTTTGAGGTGAGGGGGGCTGAAGGCTGACCTGGCCCCACAAAAATGCACTGTTTGAACCCACGTGAGTACACAGTGCACAACGAGGGATCAGGAAGAGCACGGGATTGTGATGCACAAAGACTGCACAGCACCTCGGGCTTTTAATAACATCTATTATTGGCCTGTTTTCACCTGAAGGTATTTTGGTTCAGTTGATTGCTGTTCCTCTGAGTGGTGCAACAAGATCCAGTAGCAAATGGCCTGAGTCTGAGTGGTGGTTCCTTGAGGTCAGTCCAGGATAAATGATTTGGTAGGTACCCCCTAATCTTCACTGGTGGATACTAAGGCCATCATATAACTGCATTGTAGTCACAATGAAATTTCCTGCTGGGGGCTACATGTTTGTCGTGGCTATGTTGAACAAATGAACACCTGCTTATTTACAGTTCAAAGTTCTAATTTAACCCCTTCGTGACAATGGACATACATGTACGTCCTCTGTGGGTGTCACTTAGTGACAGAGGACGTACATGTACGTCCAGGAAATCCGGATCCCCGCGCGGCTGCACGCCATTCGGGGACTCCGGATTCTGTTAAAAAAAAAATAAAAAATGTTAGACGGGCGTTAAGTGACGGCCGCGTCTGCACGCGGCCGTCACTAAGGGGTTAATTATCTTTAAAATGAGTTAACTTTTGTTTAGGTGACAGGTCTCCTAATAATAATCATTTGAGTTCCACCCTTTGAAAGCCAGAGAGGTTTCCAGTGCATTGTGATGCAATGTACTGGATACCAATTTTTGTAATATTCTGGAATGTATGTAGACTATCACTCACCTGGGGTATTAGTGTTCCGAAAGAAGATGTGTTCAGACGAATGCTATATTCTTTGGGTATCTAGAATAGGAGAATATTCTGTTTTATAAATGTTCTACAATAGTAAACAATAACAATATGCACTTGCAAAATGACTAATATATAAATACTAGTTCTGAGAGATTTTTAGTCATCTTGTGCCAGTATCTACTTGCTGAAGGCCAAGGAGGTTTCATATAATGCATGTCCCTCTTCTATACCTTTTCAATATAGTTTTATCTTCTTTGTTTTTAATTGTTACCATACTGGGACCTACAAGGTAGTATCCATAGTATATTTAAAGTGGAACTTTAACCCCTTAACGACATGTGCCGTACTATGACCGTCACGGTCCTTGAAATACTCAAGGACCAATGACGGTCATAGTACGTTACGTACTTTTTACGTACAGCACTCTACCGGGAGCTCTGTAAGTAAAAATAGGGCCTGAAATTGACTGCTCCAAGATCGGAGCGATCTCTGTCAGGCCCCATAGTAACGCGCCGATACACGCAACAGGTCAAGTGTACTGGCGCGTCCACGTGGTTCAATGCGTCCTTATGGGATGGAAACGTCCCAGGACCGCCGGTCATTAAGGGGTTAATCAACATTATACTTAGCCCCAAATCCTTAAAAGGATAGTAATGTTTAAATTTAACTTTATTTATTATTGTAGGCATTAAAAAATAACTACATATGTGTAAGTCTTATCTCTCAAACCATTATGGTTTGAGAGATATAACTCACTAAAGTTCTCCCCTCCAGGCTGCTTCACAAAAGTCTGCCATCTAGCTGACAGCAGGAGATTCCGGTCCTGGGATCAGCCTGCGGCTCTTTAGCAGAGCCGAAATTGTGCTATTTAGAAATAAATTGTGCTGGCAAACCAGGCACACTTTGTAGACCGTTCCAATGAAGTATTTATTTCAAAATAGCATGATTTCAGCTCTGCTGAAGAGCCGCTGGACGGTCAAATGACCGTAATCTGCTGATGTCCCATAGATGCTGAAGCAGCCTGGAGGGGGGGGAACTTTAGCGAGTTATATCTCTCAAACCATAAAGCTTTGTGAGATAAGACTTACACAGATCTACTTATTTTTTAAATGCCTGCAATATTAAATAAAGTTAAATTTGAACATTACTATCCCTTTAATAGGGTAAAGATATACATAGAAATACTTGCCATTTGAAGTATCAGTGCGGCATAAGTAAGAGAGAGAACATTTTTGGCAGACAACAGCAGGGAACAGTGCGGACATTTTGCAGAGACTGCATCTCTGCATCTGCACTGTCCTTCCCCGTCAACTCCACATTTGAGAGATGACACTGGGGGCAATACATTTCTTTTTAATATGACTTTAATATAGGCATTAGTAATTATTAAGTATTACTATCCCTTTAAATATTGCCCTATCTCTTCACTACTCTTACTGTTTTATATTGTGCAGATATTCATATGTACATATAGATATCTCTATCTTAAACTGTACATATACATGTGCATTTTGTGCTTCTTGGTCTACAACAAAATGTCTGACAAGGCCATTGGTGTTTTACACAATATTTGCATGTGCATTTAGACAGCCTTTGGCTGGCAGGGAATGATGTGAGTTTTAGTCTGGTAGCAGCTGGAGGGCCTCACATTGGCCAATAGCCACCACTGCTCTACAGCAGACAGAGCACTCAGTGCAGAAAGGATTTTGCAACATTATATAACTACCTCTGGTTTCTGTAAACAGAGATCCAGGGAGCTCAGTGTTAGGGACAGAAATGTTAAAAAGCAGATGAAGATGAAAAAATAATAATGCGTTTTCAGAATATTTAAAAGTAAAAAGGAGATCAACGGTCTCTTTAAATATTACAATTGTCATATATCTGTTTCAAGAGTTATTTTCATAGATGTTTATCTTGTAGATAAGCAATGATTATGATTAGGAAGTAGGTGGTATCAGACCTTTTTTTGGTGGTAACACTTTTTCTCTGTTTAGTGAATACTTTGGTGAAATAAAAGTAGTGATTCCATCAAGGAGTTTATTTGGTAATTTATGTTGTTTTGTAACTTAAATAAACAATATTTTAAATGCTGGCTTACAATTCGCAAAATCAAGAAAATCATTCAGACCACAGTTGATATCATAGGTTGCCAAAACTTTGCTTCACACGTAAGAAAAGTTATCAAAATGAGTTGCCAAGTGAAAAAAGCAACACTCGTTTTCTGCTTGCCTCATGGAATTCTGGGAGTGCATTGAAAGCACTGGAAGCTTTGGATTGCTTGCTGGGCAGGTTTTAGAATCTATTTCAGACATGTCTATACAATGTACTTGTGCTTATATCTATATCTTTGTGAATCAGTGACATATATCCAACCCAGCATATCTTTGATGCTTGAATTAATTTCTGATTTATACCCCTTATTTTACAACAACTGCCATTTTTTCCTGTGCCTTACCACCATACCATGTCATCAGTGATATTGAAGACAAGCGCCCCAGCTGAATAGTAAACGAAGCCTGCTGTGTTAAACAAGTATTCGGAAATTCCAAAATAAATCATGAGATTGTCATCCACCGGAAAGGAGAATTCTGGAGGTGAGAAGGGAGGTGTGGAACGATGAGAGAACTCGAAAAATTCCCCCTGTGGATACAAAGTGTTTACATGGCATAAAAGTGAATACACACTATGATCATACATGCCTCCTGTGAATATACAGCAAAGGTGGGCAACTTTTGACTCTCCAGTTGTTGTTGGATAACCAATCTCATCATCATTGTAAGCTGTCATAATCAAGGCCTTCTCCATCTTTTGCATTCGTTTGTATGTGGGTAATTTCTTTATAATTAGCATATTCTAGTTGTACAATACTGCAGAATATGTAGGCACTTTATACATTAATGCACATAATATGTCATTATCTAGCTGGGATGATGAGAGCCCAACAAGTTTAGGAGAAGCACGAGTTTCAAACCACTGTTATACAATTGTTTGAAATTCTGATGGATACACAATGCAATAGTAAATCCAGTCTACGACTGGGCACTGTTGTATATACTCTCGAGAACACATTCTAAAGGTGCCCAAACACATGGTGATCTGATCGCTGACAGTCAGACTTCTGGTTGTCCCTACACACACACACACACACACACAGACACACACACACAAAATGTGAAATTGGATTGTGTGTGTGTGTTTGTGTGTGGGGGGGAGGGGTAGCGAGATTGGGGGGGCATGCACTAAGGTGTGATAGGAAGGTGAGAAATTGGAGAAGACTTCTCCAATGATATCAATTTACCAGTTCCTATGTAAGCCTATGCACTAAGATTTGGAGAAATCTTAGTGCATAGGCTTCATAGAATAACATAGGAACTGTAGAAGGGATATCACAGCAGAAGTCATCTCCACTCCTGTTTATCACTCCTTAGTGCATAACCCCCCTGATCAGAACGATGTGATCTCACAGTTAAATGCAACATCTCTGTGTCTTGGTCTGTTGTGGACACAAACAGCAATCTGATTGCCAGGCAAGCAAAATTTTCAAAAATCACCAATTTGGTTGGCCCAGCTTGTCTATGTAGCCCGTACACAATGCGATAAAGGACCAGTCTGGGTGATTTTGATCAGACTGGATGGAATCATAATGTGTATAGGCACCTTAATGCTGATGTACTAAGGAGAACTGGATCAGTTCTGGAACAAACCAACAGTACCATAGACACATAACAATCACTATTAATTTAAATAGGGATATTAAAGGGATAGTAATGTTTCACAATAAAAGCAGCTCCAATTAATCTTCATAGTATTTGGGCCATGGAGAGCGTTATTTCAGTACTGTCAGAGTTGTAGTTTAACAGTAATTGAATGATAAAGTATCCCCCTCCCTCCCTTTTTACTGATGTAACACTGCTCATCTCAGAACAGAAAGTTGGTGTCCACATGGCTTGCAGAGAAGGACAATCTTCAATTAACATAATGGAGAAACCTGAAAAACCTGTCAAGAGGGCAGGGTTTTTCATTTGTTCTCACAGTAAGAAGATTGTCCCTTGCTGTGGCCTGTCTGGTCTGTGGACCAGATTCCCCATCTGAGGGGAGGCGGCTTACAATAAGTAAAAGGGGTGGGAGGGGGATACTTTATCATTCAATTACTCTTGAACTACATCTCAGACAGTATTGAAATAACACTTTCTATCGCACAGATACTATGAAAATTCATTGGAGCTGCTGTTTTTGTGAAACATTACTATCCCTTTAAATACTTGAGACCTCTAGAGACCTCTCTAGCATTCAAGAGGTTAAAGGCCCATTTAAACCAACATGATTTTTTATTTGTTCCATACAATGCAGTTGGTCTACCCCAGAATTGCACCTGCCTCACTACTGGTGTATAATTCTGCTGTGCACACATAATGTGGATATCGGGGATCTGCAGACTATGGACCTAGGGCCATTTACGGCCCCTGATAAATAGCTTTAGACTGCATGCAGTAGTCAGCATAAAAATATGATCGTACCCATGTTTGTATTTTAAATGCCATTACATATCTGATTTATTTTCTTTTTTTTCAATCTGGCTCTTGAGGGGAACATTTGCGTACTCCTGATATATGGTATCATGGTATGGTATGGTATCATCTCCAAAAATCTCCAAAAATTTCCACCTTTCCACCATTGCTTTGTCACAGCAATGGCAGTGACAGACTCCCAGGACGTTATACCTTTAACTGTGCATCAATCCATTCAGCTGCCACAGATGGAGGCCCAGTCAATGAATAATCAATAGCGGCCACATTGTCAATTTTTGATGTAACTGCAAAAAAGACACATTTTTAAACTGTTGAAACCATAACAATGCATTGGACACCTCACTAACATAGTGACATAGTAACATAGTAATTTAGGTTGAAAAAAGACTTGCGTCCATCTAGTTCAACCTTTTCCTATTCCTGTTTACCATCTTTGATCCAAAAGAAGGCAAACCCCCCCCCCCCTCAATTAGAAATTTAAAATTCTGCCTTGAATGGGGGGAAAAAAAAATCCTTCTTGATTCCAAATGGCAATCAGATTCCTCCCTGGATCAACAAGCCCCAACTAAATATTCATCCCAATACTAACGTACATAGCCCTCTATGTTATGCTCTTTTAAATAAGTATCCAGGCCCCTTTTAAAGGCATCTAATGTTCATTCATCATGTTAATAGCCATGTGCATCCCGAGTGCTTCCCCCTACACTTGACCCCTTCATATAGACATAGGAGCTGAGCCAGTTGGCCTGGTGACAATATGATTAATTTGCTTCTCAATGGAAAAATTTCTGCTCAGGCTCCTGTTAAAGGGAGTGTAATGTCCCATAAAAAAAAACTTTTTTATAGTTTTATAGAGCCTTAGAAAATAAGCAGAATGGTGCAAACCCTGTCTCTCAAACCGCTATGGTTTGAGAGATATTTGCACTGAAATTTCACCCCTCTCTCTCCTCCTGACGTCAGCGTCTAGCTGACAGAAGGAGATTCCGGTCTGGGGACCAGCAGGTGGCTCTGCAGTAGAGCCAAGATGGCGTTATCTATAAAGAATTAATTCAATGGAAATCTCTACAAAGTGTGCTTGCTAACCAGGCACACTTTGTAGATCTTCCCAATGAATTAATTCTTTATAGATAACACGATCTCGGCTCTGCTGCAGAGCCTCCTCGAGTCGTACAACTCGATTCTCCTACTGTCACCTTTACAGCTGACATTAGAAGGGGAGGGAGGGGAAACTTTGAATCCCTATATCTCTCAAACAATAGCAGTTTGAGAGATAGGGTTTGCACCATTCTGCTTATTTTCTTAGTCTCTATAAAACTATAAAAAAGTTTTTATGGGACATTACTGTCCCTTTAACATCAATGGGAATTTGAGGGAATTTCTATTTTTCCCCTATGGTATAGTTGGTTTGTCCCCAATTGCTCTGTGTCTTCTAATTTTAAAGATATATTATATCTTCCTTAACCCCTTGCAGACCATAGAGGTGTGCAACGTATTACTTTGCAATGCATTACACTCCCCTCTCTGGCCCTCAGTGGGTTAATATAAAAAAGCATTGAATGTGATGTTCTATTAGTTAAGCCTTTGTGTGTCAGAGAGGTATTCAATGTGTTGGCTATCTTTTGTGGCATTACTGAAGAACTAATCACTCAATAGAAGAGATAATTTTTACACGTTATCTTAACATATATATAATACCCTAAAATGTAAATAAAATGTCTGTCTTGCTGTCCTGTCCCACTGTGATATCAGTAATGTGGCCAGTGGACATTGGAATGTGGTGTTAAATTAGCCAGATATGAAGAGAAGACATGGTATCAGAAGGTTTTGTCCATAGAAATGAATATCTATTTATCTATCTATCTATCTATCTATCTATCTATCTATCTATCTATCTGTCTGTCTAACAGCAAGTGGTATAATTACTCACAATTTTTTGTACAATCTGAGGTTTACATTTTGTGTGTGCATTCTATTTTATGATGCTAACAGAAAATTGATACATTTTCATTGTAATATATATATATATATATATATATATATATATATATATATATATTTCATAACAACATTTAAGAACACTTTGAGGCCTAAATTACTTTGCAGTTGATGAGTGTAATAACTTATTTTATCTAACAGTTTATGTTAAAGTCTGTAGAGAAATTTGTAAATAGAAGCCTTGATATCAACTGCAGTATAGACTAAGTTGTAGAAAATAAAAGGAAAAAAAATAGAATCACAATAGTATTTGAACCTCATTTCCTGTGTCTCCTGCCTACCCAGAATCCCTCACAGATTACCAACTTGGACATGTGTGATGGAGATACGTCTCCTACCTGGCATAGTCTGCAGTACGGGCTCCAGTTTACTTTTAATTGATTCTGTAACCACTGGACAGATCTGGGGGAAGATTAAGAAGCAAGTGTTTAATGGCCTCATAGTCTAGTGACCAGAAAACTACTAAAGGTTTAAGATTATACCAGCTTTAGACAACCTTTGGCACTCCAGCTATTGGGGACTGTAGCGCTCATAATCCCTAACGAGCCAGTGGATGGTTGTAGATGATGGAAGTTTTTGTCTTCAACAGCTTGGAAAGCAAAATATTTCCTAACCCTGAATTATACCCCTCCATACTGAGACTGGTCAGCAATAAACACAGTAGAGATATTTTCCTCATAACCAAAAGAAAGTGGATTCAGGCACAATAAGTATTGTGGAATCACAGTCTATCGCAGGGGTAGTCCAGCCATTGAGGTTTACAGTCACCAACAGCATTACACAGCCAAAACTCTTGCATGATATTCATACCTGAGAACTTTTCATTGTGGACTACCCGGAGGGCAGTCCTCTGGTGCTGCTGGGGGAGATGTATGATGCGATTTGTGTTAGAAAAGGGGCGGGGTTTACTCAAGAGTGGGGGGGTGGGGCTTCAAAAAACAAAACAAACCCCTCCCCCAGAAAAATAGCCTGGGAAGGAGGGGAATTTGGCTGGAGTGCAAGGAGCATACACAGAAGTGGGTAGAGTTTTATTTAAAACCCACCACACCCGGAGAATTATCCTCTGTCCCGGAGACCCGGTAATTAGAAGACAAAACCGGAGTCTCTGAGGCAAATCTGGAGAGTTCCCAGCTATGATGATAGTTTTTCTGTGAGGCAGTTGGTTTGTTTGGGCCTCAAAACCAAAATAGTGGTGGTCCATGGTCATTGCATGAATTTAAAGGGATAGTAATGTTTTACAATAAAAGCAGCTCCAATTAATCTTCATAGTATTTGAGCCATGCGGAGTGTTATTTCAATACTGTCAGAGTTTGAGAGATGATCTCTCCTAAAATTTTCCTCTCCCTCCCCCTTCCCCGAAGTCAGCATTGTAGCTGACTGAAGGGAAATCCAGTCATAGATCATCAGGTGGCTCTGCAGTAGAGCCGCGATCACATTAAAAAAAAAGAAAAAATCTTTCACTAAAACGGTCTTCTACCTGTGCTTGCAAACCAAGCACACGTAGAGGACCATTTCAGTGAAAGTTTTTTTTTTTATTAACGTGATCTTGGCTCAACTGCAGAGCGCCTGAAAGTCGTAGGACTTGCTTCCCTGCAGTCAGCTAGAATGCTGACTACAGGGAAGGAGGAGGGAGAGGGCAACTTTAGGAGCGATCATCTCTCAAACCATAAAGGTTTGAGAGATGACACTGGGGGCAATACATTTATTTTTAATAGGACTTTAATATAGGTATTAGTAATACTTAAGTATTACTATCCCTTTAAAGTACATCTGTATGGTGTGGGACAGACCCGTTTTTATGTGCCCTAGAGTTTGACTGTTTATTCAAGCGCGTGTGTGTATGTATGAGAGCACTAGTGTTTGCCTATGAATGTGCATATATTTGTGTATCAATATATGCAATTGTGTTGGACAACTTAACGACGATTTCCATCATATGGCTGGCTTAACTCCATTAATTCTATCCTCTAATGATTAAGACTGCATTTCAGTCTTTATGAATTGCAAACTAATCGGTTCTTTTTCCATAAACACAAGTCCTTTATTTTTGATATTTTTAGACTGCAAGCTCTGGGATCCAGTTAATCTGTGTTTGAAAGCTATGGTCACACTATTTCTAAGCATCAAGATATAAAGAGAAAAAACAAAACACAGAGGTCACTTCACCAAGGACCACATATACTTACCTACCTCCCCATGCCAGTCTTTCCGTGGATCTGCACTGTAGTCCTCTGTGATAAGGTCGTATATAGCTTATACACCAGTGTTTCTTAACTCCTGTCCTCAGGACCCACTAACAGGCCAGGATTTGATGATTTCCTTGTTAGAACACAGGTGAGTTAATCAATGTGAATGAGCCTCTGATCACCACACCTGTGCTCTAGCAGAGAAATCCCTAAGTCCTGGCCTGTTAGTGGGTCCTGAGGACAGGAGTTGAGAAACACTGTTATACACAGTGGAAAGGACCACCCTGAGATGCATCCACTCTTTCAAACTTCCTACCCAATGGTGCACACTGTCCAAAGTATCAATTTTGGCGTAAAAGGAGTTTTGTAAAATAGGCACAAAGTAAGATGAGGGCAAGGTTTGTGTCTATAAATAACCCTTTATACATAAATAAGCTCTGCATCTCGTTTGTACATTTTCCTCAACTCCTTTTTAAGAATTGTCTACTTTTAAACATATCTTTCTACTAAAGGTGTTTTCAGTTTATAATGTATTAGATACCTGGTTCTCCATGGACTTTCTTAATGCTGACTCAACACTGTCTTCGAAGAGCTTAACCAGCCAGCTGCAATGAAATAAAAGATGCACTTTTATAATTAGTACCCTGTCTACATAATCGGTAGCTGTTGGAATTATATTGCTAACTGTAACCTGAGTTTCCTTAAAGGAATAATAATACTTAAAATGTAAAAAAAATATATGTTGTAGGGCACCCAGACTGCTGAGAGATATTTTATTAAAAAATTATAACAGCTCAAACTTGAATTTTTAGGTGCAATATCACAGTGACCTGAAAATTTACAGTGGCACTGTTGCTACACCATCCTATGGACTGCTCTGGTCTGTAGACCATAAATCTCCATAACATGGTGTAGCAACAGTGACACTGTAAATTTTCAGGCCACTGTGATATTGCACCTAAAAAATTCAAGTTTGAGCTGTTATAATTTTTTAATAAAATATCTCTCAGCAGTGGGAGTACCCTTGTTTTACTCAGGGGGTAAACCCTAAAACATATAGTTTATTGCATTTTAAGTATTACTATCCCTTTAAAAAAGTGATAAGCAATCAGCTTTCCTCTAAGAGTCAAATTAGCCCCCCATCATCAGCAACCTTACACTTACATCTAAATGTGGCTTCTGTATGCTCTATCACATAGGGCTGGATTTACATCTCAGGTGGGCCTAGGCAGGGCATTCTAGGCACCTTAGCTTTTCCCATGGCCATACCCCACTCCTCACATGGCAGTGCCCCATTCTCATCAACTATTTCCTAGCAAAGAAAATACTCTTGGCCTATAAGATGTTAAATGATAGCCTGTAAATGGGGTATAGAGACTGGTGCCTGTACACTGAGACTGCTCTGGCCACACCCCAATTCAGAATGTGGGTGTGGCCAGCACAGCTGAGACGGCTCTCAAAATTTGAAGCGCTAACAGTCGCCTACTATGTCTATTTTCTGCAATCGAGTCCTGCTATCACAGGTCTTTAATAGGGCCACATTTTGGAATCAATTCCATTAGGTGTTGGGGATGTTTTTTGGTTTCTTCATTTTGTATTATTTAAAAATTAATTTGCTATGGGACAGGTCTTCGGATCCATATTGACAATCATGTTTAGATTTTCCCATTTTGAGTGAGGAACATCTACCACAAGAACAATATAATTACCACAATGAAGCTGATATACTGGAACTATAGTGTAATGAACCAACTGCACCATAAGAGCTAAACAAGAATCCACGTTGATTTAAATGGGACTTTAACTCACTGAACGCTGTAGATGTCTCTAACATGTTAAATCAATGTGGAGTTTGGCATTTTAGATCTATCTGCTATAGTGCAGTTGGTTCCATAGCACCAATGTATATGGACATTTCCCTGATTTACTTCATTCAGTACTGTAGCTCCTAATTTGATTATGATCCATTAGAATGCCATGTTTATAGGGATAGTAATGTTTCATAATAAAAGCAGCTCTAATTAATCATCATAGTATTTGGACTTTGGAGAGCGTTATTTCAATTCTGTCAGAGTTGTAGTTCAAGAGTAATTCAATGACAAAGTATCTCCCTCCCGCCCCTTTTACTGATGTAACACTGCTCAGACAGATCAGAAGGGAGGTGCCCTGGTAGATTGCAGAGAGGGACAATCTTCAATTAAGATAAGGGAAAAACCTGAAAAACTTGTCAAGGGGGGCAGGGCTTTCATTGTTCTCATAGGAAGAAGATTGTCCCCTGCTGTTATCTGTCTGATCTATGGACTGGATTTCACATCTGAGAAGAGATGGCTTACACTAGGTAAAAGGGGAGGGAGGAGAAACTTTGCTTGTGAATATCTCTCAAACCATAAAGGTTTGAGAGATAAGACTTATATCGTTCATCATGTTTTTTTAATACCTACAAAATAAAATAAAGATTAAACAAAGTATTACTATCCCTTTAAATGGATTTTCTCTATCTAAACCAGTGGTGTGCAGCATGAGGCCCTCCAAATCCTGCCAGATATCAAATCCCATCATTCTCTGCCAAATGATGGAAGTTGTAGTCTGGTAGCAACTGGAGGATCTCACGTTGGCCATCCCTGATCTAAGCACTCTTTCATTAGTTTTCTGCATGTATATTACATTTCCAGTCTGATACATGTTTAGTACATAACATAAACAGTTAAATGTGTATTTTATTTTTTCTGTTTGTGGTCACACAGATATGGATCTGCCACCCACCAACTTCTAGTCACATTAAAGTTATCTATTTAAACTTCTCTTAACACGTGTTTTGTTTTTCACTCAGTGAAATGGTTTTAGAGTTTTCTTTATGTAATTAGGGACTCTTTGTTCTTAGAAGAGCTGAGCTCGCTGACCTGTAGTGCACAGCCTGTGTAATTATTTATTACCCTGTCTGGAAATTGCCTTGTTCTTTCTCACTCCTCCTTCTGAGGCTGAGAGAACCTCTAACTCTCACCAGAGGGATGAAATAAAATGATGGTGACGGAATATCTTGAATATCTTCTCAAGAAATCTGCATCCACTAAGGTGAAAATTTGAACATGTGACAGTTCTTCTTTAGATAAGTTATGATTATAACTATTTTATTATTATTATTATTGCTGTCCAGCTCATATATTGGAGGATGAGCTGAAGGACTATTACATGACCAGGCAAAGGCCTGGAGTACACTTCAGTTGATAACTTTCTCTAGACTTTTATCTACAAATATCTTCATAGACTTCAAATGCAATCTATTCGATAACACCAGTGAGAACACTTATCAACTGCATTGTAATCTAGGCCAAAATTAAAATCAATTACTGGCTTACCCAAATGGTCCGGAGAGATGCACCTGGACTTCTGAGATGTGGCAACTGCAATCAGAAGGGATGACTGTTGGTCTGCCTGAACCATCACTACCTAAACTCAGTCCTACGGAAATGCCGAGTCCCAACACCTTCAAATCGAAGTTGCCGTCATCCGATCTGTTCACAGATTAAAATAACAAGTATAAATAAAAAGTACACTTCACTCAAGGAAATGTCTTGCTATAATATAAAAAGTGTTAATACATTTACACACATACATACATACATACACATTAAAGAGGTGATCAGTATAGAATTAAGAGAACTGGTAATCAATAGATCTTCAAGTCATGAAGTGTATATGTGTCAATTATGTAGTCAATGTTTCTTTCAAGTCTTGATAAAGTTTAACACACATGCAAAAACTATGATAAAAAGTGGTTGTTAAATGTTATTGGGACCAAATACTATATTGTGAAATTTCAAAAAGGTAGCATTGCTTTTTATACTACTTTAAATCATATAAATCAATTTCATAGAAATGGTCTTAAAATTTGAGTGTTGTTGAACCTTCTAATTACATTTATTGGTCCGAATACAAACGGCATTAAAGGCACTAGTGAAGTGAATCAGCTGATTGGAGGCTTGGCCACTGTTTACTGTAACAGCTGATTGGCTGGTTCTGTGTGTATGTCAGTCAGCTCTTAGTAGGCTGTTTTTTTGTTTACATCAGTCAGATGTTAGGCAGCCAGGGCATGGGAAGGTGTATGTCATAACCCTTTGAGTGCCACAGGAGTGTGCAATGCATTCAAGAGCAGACAGTAGCAGTCCTCCCTTAAAACTCTGAAATAGTCAAGTGGTGCATAGAAAGCAATGGAAGATCCCTAATTTGCCATCCTCATGGAGGCAGATTTGTTTCTGTGAGGTCGAACAGCATAGACGGCTATCAGAGCTTAGTGCATGTGTTGAATAGCCACTAACATCTACACACACCCCAGGATTACTAAAATGGCTCATTAAAGGGATAGTAATGTTTCAAAATAAAAGCAGCTCGGATTAATCTTCGTAATATTTGGGCCACGGAGAGTGTTATGTCAATTCTGTCAGAGTTGTAGTTCAAGAGTAATTCAATGATACTTAATCTTCAATTAAGATAAGGGAAAAACCTGAAAAACTTGTCAAGGGGGCAGGGCTTTCATTGTTCTCATAGGAAGAAGATTGTCCCCTTCTGTTATCTGCCTGGTCTATGGAATGGATTCCATATCTGAGAAGAGATGGCTTACACTAGGTAAAAGGGGCGGGAGGGGAAACTTTGCTTGTGAATATCTCTCAAACCATAAAGGTTTGAGAGATAAGACTTGTATAATTCTTTGTGTTTTTTTAATGCCTACAAAATAAAATAAATATAAAACAAAGTATTACTATCCCTTTAAACCTGGGTGAAGGCTTTAAGAAAGTATGGTGATGTAGGCAAATTTGAGGTGTAATCACAGGCATAAAATGGAGAAGTCACCTTAGTGTGTGAGACAAGATAGATTCAGTGCAGTTCTCCTTCATATTGACAAGCTGGACGCTTATCTTCCCCTGATTATTACGTTATACATATTATAATGTGTTGCTTTCCCTTTAAATGGTTTGAAAACGTCTCAGAAAGATAGGAAAAATTGCTAAAAAGAGACAATGACCCATGTTTATAAAACTAGAGTTGTTATGGAATAAACCAAAAAAAAAAAAAAAAAAAAACTTAATTTCC
Organism: Rhinophrynus dorsalis; assembly: GCA_037306005.1. Classification (NCBI taxonomy): domain Eukaryota; kingdom Metazoa; phylum Chordata; class Amphibia; order Anura; family Rhinophrynidae; genus Rhinophrynus; species Rhinophrynus dorsalis. The sequence continues at coordinate 40,990,279 of CM074727.1, forward strand.
ATGCACTTGAATAGAGCTTTTAAACTCCTTGAATGCCAGAGAGAGAAGTCCAGTGCTTTGCTTTTCAATACATTGGAGACTGCTCTAGCATTCAAAGGGTTAAAAGCCTAATTTTATTTAACATTATTCTTATTTGTCCCCTATGGAGCAGTTGGTTTATGCCACAATAACTCAAGTTTGTGTTTAACCCTTTGAGTGCCAGAGGGGTACGCAACACATTGCTTTGCAATGTGTTGCATATCCCTCTGGCACTCAAATGGTAAAATACATGGATCATTGGGCCTTATGCAGAAAGCAAAAGATGTGCTATTCTGGAATATACCAACTGCAATGGGGGGAGGGGAGTATAAAAACTCCCAGAAATCCCAATGATGATTGATGATAAATGTGGCTTTTAACCCCTAAATATTATACAAGTCTCTAACGCATTAAAAAGCAAAATGTTGGAGACGTGTCTAGCATTAGCGGGTTTAGTTAAAGGGATAGTAATACTTCATTTTATCTTTATTTTATTTTGTAGGCATTAAAAAAACATGAAGAATGATAAAAGTCTTATCTCTCAAACCTTTATGGTTTAAGAGATATTCACAAACAAAGTATCCCCCCCTGTTCAACCATATCAGAAGGGAGGTGTCCAGGTAGACTGCAGAGAGGGACAATCTTCAATTAAGATAAGGGAAAAAGCTGAAAAACTTGTCAAGGGGGGAAGGGCTTTCATTGTTTTCATACAAAGAAAATTGTCCCCTTCTGTTATCTGTACTGTCATACAACCAGACTCACATCTGAGAAGAGATGGCTTACACTAGGAAAAAGGGGCGGGAGGGGAAACTTGACTTGTGAATATCTCTTAAACCATAAAGGTTTGAGAGATAAGACTTATATCGTTCTTCATGTTTTTTTAATGCCTACAAAATAAAATAAAGTTAAAACGAAGTATTACTATCCCTTTAAAGACTTCATTTAAATCAATGGGAATTTTATTTCCTCCTATGGTGAAGTTGCTCCAGAAATGCACCTCCTTAGCTTGCAGCATAAGGCCCCATTTTACTTAAAGGGACAGAAATGTCCCAGAAAAAAATATTTAGCATTTTGCAGTGCTTAAAAAAGTTGAACTGAATGCAAAAAACCCTATCTCTCAAACTGCTATGCTTTGAGAGATATCTGTAAGATATCTGTAAGTTTGACGTTTCCTGCTGCTAGCTGTAAATCCGACAGCAGAAGACCTGTGTCAGCTGACATGGAGGCTCTTCAGCAGGGCCCCAATTGCGTTATTTAAAACTAATTACTTCATGGGAATTGTCTACAAAGTGTGCTTTCAAACCAGGCATACTTTGTAGACCATTCCATTGAAGTAATTCTTTTTAAATACACAATTGCAGCTCTGCTGAAGAGCCTCCATGTCAACTGACACGGGTCTTCTGCTGTCAGCTTTACAGCTGACAGCAGGAAACGTCAAACTTACACAGCATAATTGAGGGATATCAGTACAGTAATTGAGCTGATTTGATAGGCGTACACCCATCCTAAATCAAATACGTTTCTTACATAAAACCGAAGCGAACCTTCCATTCTCCATCTAGCTGGATCGAGGCATCAGAGATAGTCAGCTTCAGTCCAGCATTGGGGATGAGAGCGACTTGTGAGTTGGGTAACTGGAAGTTTCGTATAACCAGACTGTAATAAGAGATGTACAGGGTTAAAATTGAGCTATGGGGTGTGCACACCCTGCTATCTCTTAATGTCAGTTGTGGGCGCAGTGAGGATCTCCAGCTGTCAGCCCACCTATATTATTAAAATGCACCTTTTTCATTCTTCTCAGTATAGTCATGTCTAACCTAGATATTTTTGAATCCCCTTACAGCAGTAGCCACTCACTACCACCTCTGCTGGGGGGCTGTTCCATGAGTCAATCACTTTTTTTAAGTAATACTTCTGAGTTTTCCACCCTCTAACTTTAGATCATGTTTACTTGTTCTAGAATCCCTCTTTTTTTAATAATTTTTCAAAAATTCTTGAACCATATTAAATTCCTCAATATGCTTAAAGGTTTCTATCACATCACCCCTCCCTTCTTCCTTGTTTCATGTTATACATATTAACTTAGTTATTTGAGTTTACCCTGATATGCTCTGCCATGAAGACCCCGAACACTTCAATGGCTTTTCTTTATACTGCCTCCAGTTTATTAATGTTCTGCTGGACACATTACACAATATTCTAGGTGATGCCTAAAAGTGACATAGTACCTCTAGCTCTCTTCCACAGCTAATACTAATACATCCCAGTATCCCACTGCTTTACTGTGTTGCTTGCCTAACTTCAAGGAAGAGAAATCATAACTCCTAAGTCCCTTCCCTCTGATGCACCATAAAGCCTTTTTTTCTGCATAATAGTTAGACTTGTGCACGGCAAAAATTTTCAGTAAAATTCGATTTTGGACTAATTTTTTTTTTTTTTGTCATTCGGAGGATCTGCATTTCAGACCAGACCTGTTTGACTCGGGCGAAATTCGTCGACATTCCGAATTATTTGGTTGAATTTAACATTCCAGTGACATACCAATAAAGTACTAGGCCTGCCTACCTGCCTACACAACTGTGAGACTGGCTGTGTCACTCTGAGAACGATTCTTCAAACAAATTCCTAATATTTTTTATATTTTGCACAGGAACAAAGATGACTCTCATTTGCAGTGGCAATAAGGTACTAGGTCTGTCTACCTGTCTACACAGCTGTGAGAGAGGCTGTGTCACTCTGAAAACTATTAAAATAAATTCTTAATATTTTTTATATTTTGCACAGGAACAAAGATGACTCTCCCTTGCAGTGGCAATAAGGTGCTATGCTGGCTGCCTGCCTCTGCTACCTGCCTGCCTAGACAACAACTGGACACACTCTATCTCCTTCTTCTCTCGCTGAGCTTTAACAACTAACAGGAAATGCAGGCTGTCTGGGTGTCTGACGTGTCATTAGTCCATCTCCCATCATGAAACAAAGAAGCTAATTGGACTAGAGAGGGAGGGAAAGTATGGAAGGATAGTATCGCTCTCTCGGGTAGTCGTAGCCAAATATCTGAAATTTTTGATGACATTCTGTTCGGATTCAGTTTTAAATAAAAACAAACTACTTTTTCCTTTCGGATGGCCCAAATGATGCCGAATGACCCTTATTCATCTGAATTCTGTAATTGGACAAACCGATTTGCACAAGTCTACTAATGGTTTCTGTGTCCTAAATACATTATCTAGATTTTGGAATATTAAACTATACATCCCATACTCTTGTTCATTCCTCCAGTTCTCCTAAAGCCTCATGAGCTTGGTTTATTCCTCCCGGAGTGTTAATCCTATTGCATTTTTTTTTGGTGTTATCTGCAAAAAGGCACACCTTTCCTTGTATACTGGTAGTGATACATACCCCTCTAGTTCTTAATCAGTTATTTGCCCATTGAGCTCAGAAGTGGTATACCCATTCTATATATGTACTTTTGAAAAGTATACATTACTTGTATTATTTGTGGTAGTTATTGTTAGATTTTTAATATTATGATTGATATTTACAGTATTTTTATTATCTAGCACTGCTTTTGATGTGTTAAGAACATTATGGTTCATGGCTCTGTCTGGCTGCTTCACAATCAAATCCTGGTGAGGGCCTCCCTCATGCAGACATCTTGCACTCACTTGTAGAAACTATACTTCACATTTCCGATGTGGTCAACATGGTAGGAACCCGAGAAATCTGGCACGTGAATTTTTGAGAGCTGCTGCTGTAGAACACTGATTGCATTCTGACGAGCTATAGGAAAGAGAGAGAGAAATGCTCCAGACCTTGTCAATATTTAAGGGATATACACTTTCTGTAGTATGTGCAAGAAATTGAAATGGCCACTATGAGTTTATCCTTGCACCTAGGTTCCAGAGATAGCATTTTCAATTAGCTCAGCAGGTGTACATAACTCTCACCAGAAAGACAGGACTCTAACAGTTCTGTGTGGATTGATTCTCCAGAATTAATCTTTGATTAGTAATGAATCTCATGTCCTTCGAGGTGGGCATGCTTCTTTGCTGCTGGACTTCAGAATTCCAAACTCCTCCCTCTAATATGTTCTTAGTTAATAATACTTTAGTGGAATAAGTTTGGAACCCTGGAATTTATAAGAAATACTTATACTCAACTCAGTGGGCATGATATCCAGTACTAACTTGGGGAACCAGTCCACACAAGATTGATTCATAGTAGCTATTAAAGTGTAACAGTTAAAACTGTTACATTAACAGTGCCATGTGGTGTCCAGAACGTTCACCTACAGTTCAGCTGCATTCCAGACAGTTGTTCTATTGCATTCCATGGGAGTGGTGAGTCGCTGACTGTAATTTTAAAACAAATTACTTAAAGACCTGTCACTTTAAGACAAGTGTGTTTTGCTTTACAGGTACGTAAAATCTACCTATATGTTATACTGGATTTTTTTCTGTAAAAGAAATAATTTTTGAAAAATTATCCTTTATATTTTGATGGCACAGCATGGCTCTTTATGCTAATTGCCTGAATGGTATGGTAATATCTTCTGTTAGACCTAACATACCACTTGTTGTACTTTTAGACACACATAGAAACATAGAATCTGATGGCAGATAAGAACCATTCGGCCCATCTAGTCTTCCCATTTTCCTACAGTAAAAACCTCAAACCTTTTTTGGTCCTTGGTCTTTTCTTATCTTAAGGACAGCTTTATGCCTATCCTATGCATGCTTAAATTCTGTCACTGTATTAACTTCTACCACTTCTGCTGGTAGGCTATTCCACTTATCTACTACCCTCTCAGTGAAATAAAACTCTCTTACATTATGTCTAAACCTGTCTCCCTCTAGTTTTAGACTATGGCTTCTTGTCCTTACATTTTTACTCTTTTGAAATGTACTTCCATCCTGCACTTTGTTGAATCCCTACATGTACTTGAATGTTTCTAACACCTTGGGGGTTATACACTAAGGAGTGAAAAAGAGGTGATAATGTGGAGATGATTTCTCCAGTGATCTCACGTTCCAGTTCCTATTATATTCTATGGAGCCTTTGCACTAATTTCTCCAACATTGTATTGGTTCCATAGAATAGTATAGAAATTGGAGAAGTGATATCAATGGAGAAGTCATCTCCACTTTATAACTTCCTATCACACTTTAGTGCAACTTCCCCCTTCAGTGTGTGTGTGTGCCTAGATTCACTCATAACTCAGTGTGTGGCAATATGGCCCAGCACAGAATCAAATTAAAGTGTCAGACTGTGCCATGACCAAATAAAGGTTAACTTTTCAAAAACCATGAATCCATTTATTTTATAAATAAACAACAAACACAATATATAGGCAGTTTTTAATTCTCTTTAAAATGAACTAAACTTAACTTAAGGTGATAGGTCCACTTTAAGGACGGATTTGGACGCGCTTGTCCCTCAGGGACAAGGAGACATATAGATGTGAATTTATGTCTGTAAACATTCTATACCATTTTAGTATAGCATTTCAATGTTATGAAAAAGTGAGTTTATTTTTGCTTCAGAATAACAGTAAACTTAAAAAATGTTGCAGAACAAGTTTGTTTGCCACTCAACAAGAATGGAGACAATCTATAATGAAAGCTACCATACTTTTAACACTCTCACAGTCAAACGGTTAAGCAACACATTGCTCTGCAAAGTGTTGCATACCCCTTCAGCACTCAAAGGGTTAATTTGTGTACCTCTATTCATATCAGGAATCACACAATGATTTTCCGGTTAATGTCAGTTAATGTCATTTCTCTATTCATGTTAGTAGTTAAAATAATTCTTCTAGGGCATTTCTGCACAGTTAAACCATGAAATTTGCCAACTGTTTGATTCTAAAGCCTAATGATTAAAAAAAATCAGATTATCTTTAACCCTTTAAGGACCAGTATACTTTTTTATGAAAAATATATGCTATACAGCTTTTCTGCTAAGTAAAATGAGGATACGCCAACTGCTCAGCAATTTTTCATTCAAAAATTTTCAACTCAAACTTTAATTTCAATTGAACTGTTAGTATAAGCACCAAAAGAGTCATATAACATAAATCATGTTTCATAAAATATTACTGTTCTTAGGCAGATCTTTCCCCAGAGAGTTCCAATGAACTTATCTCTGTTGGGAAAATCTGAACTGTGAGACTCTCTTATCAACCATAACAGATTAATTGTTTTTTTTTTGCTTCAGGAAGAAAAAAATACTGATTATTATTGTGAGAAAGATCCACAAGCATACAGAAAAATGTAATGTAACGTGGAAAGAAAATAAACTAAAACTATTTTTGATAACACTCAATATTATCCAAACTTTACATGCCAAACCAATTGCATGTCCCTTTAATAAGGGTGCAACACCTTCCCTTTAATTTGTAATGCTAAATGACCCAGCCCTACCATTCAGTAGGGTTTCTTATAACCATCTTGCCTCAAAGGAGAGGCTTGGTCACCGCACCTTTTAAATATAGCACATATCTCCCAACATTTCAAACAGCCAAAGAAGGATACTTTTATCTTAACTGGTGTTGCTGGGGGTGTGGGTTGTGGGAGGGGCTTTACCAAATTTCTTTAGGTTATTTCATGACATATTGAGTTGACAGCTCTTTTCTGTAACTGAATAAATGATTCTTAGCTAGTTCAAACTATTTTATTCACACAGACTAATTTATAAACATATATACTTAAATTTAAACAAACATTAACCCCTTAAGAACCATGAGATATGCCAGGACCGTCACTGTTTTTTCTCTCTTAAAGGGATAGTAATACTTCGTTTTAACTTTATTTTATTTTGTAGGCATTAAAAAAACATGAAGAATGATATAAGTCTTATCTCTCAAACCTTTATGGTTTATGAGATATTCACAAGCAAAGTTCCCCCTCCCGCCCCTTTTTCCTAGTGTAAGCCATCTCTTCTCAGATCTGAATCAGGTTGTAAGACCAGACAGATAACAGCAGGGGACAATCTTCTTCCTATGAGAACAATGAAAGCCCTGCCCCCCTTGACAAGTTTTTCAGCTTTTTCCCTTATCTTAATTGAAGATTGTCCCTCTCTGCAGTCTACCTGGGCACCTCCCTTCTGATCTGGTTGAACGGGGGGGGGATACTTTGTTTGTGAATATCTCTTAAACCATAAAGGTTTGAGAGATAAGACTTATATCATTCTTCATGTTTTTTTAATGCCTACAAAATAAAATAAAGTTAAAACGAAGTATTACTATCCCTTTAAGGACTAGTGACAGTCCTGGCACATAATATACTTTTTTTTTTTTTTTTTTTTTACTTACAGTGCTCCCACATTATAAACGGGGTCTGAAATTGAATGATCCAAGACCAGAGAGGTCTCTTGCAAACCCCTGCTTGGTGCGCCGGTACACATAAAGAGTAACATATACCAACATCTCAGAAAGGATCAAAGCAGTCCTTGGGATCATTTATTTTTTTTAACTAGCCTTACCGCTCTGCGCGCAGTGGTATAACAATAACCCCCCTCTCCCGGTGAGGTCTGTACCTTCATCGGCACAGACCTGTAGCTGCTGATCTCCCTCATCGACTCTTCAGTAATTCAGAGCGCTGGGAGATTAAATCATCTTCCAGTGCTCTGCATTACTAAAGAGAAGACCACGTGGGAGCTCCAGCAGCTACAGGTCTGCGCAGAAGGAGGCACAGACCTCTCCTGCCACACTGCTGGACCACCAGGGAGGTAGGAAACGGACACTGGGGGGGCAATGTGAGGGTAATATGGAGATGATGGGGGAAATGTGGAGATGATGGGGCAAGTTGGAGCTGATGGGGGAGTAATATGATGGCAATATGGAGATGATGGGGCAATGTGCAGATGATGGGGCAATGTGAGGGCAATATGGAGCTGATGGGGCAATATGGAGCTGATGGGGCAATGTGAGGGCAATATGGAGATGATGGGAGCAATGTGGAGATGATGGCGTAATGTGAGGGCAATATGGTGCCGATGGGGGGCAAGTTGGAGCTGATGGGGGCAATATAGAGCTGATGGGGGGCAATGTGGAGATTAGGAGCATTGTGGAGGTGCCCAGTGGAGATGGCCTACAGGCTCCTGAGATGTAAATCCAGCCCTGTCTGCTGCACTAAGTGTCCTTGGCCAACCCTACATCTACGGCCCTCAGCATTGCCTGTTTCTTTGTACTTCTTCAAAAGAGTTTGGACAACACATCTAAAAAAGCCCTGTCTGCCTTAAGATTTCCGCCTGGGAGAGACCTTGCTGATGCAGTATAACTACCTTGTGATTACTTAAAGGGATAGTAATACTTCATTTTATCTTTATTTTATTTTGTAGGCATTAAAAAAACATGAAGAACGATATAAGTCTTATTTCTCAAACCTTTATGGTTTAAGAGATATTCACAAGCCAAGTTTCCCCCTCCCGCCCCTTTTACCTAGTGTAAGCCATCTTTTCTCAGATGTGAATCTGGTTGTAAGACCAGACAGATAACAGAAGGGGACAATCTTCTTTGTATGAAAACAATGAAAGCCCTTCCCCCTTGACAAGTCTTTCAGCTTTTTCCCTTATCTTAATTGAAGATTGTCCTACTCTACAGTCTACCTGGGCATCTCCCTTCTGATCTGACTGAACAGGGGGGGGGATACTTTGCTTGTGAATATCTCTTAAACCATAAAGGTTTGAGAGATAAGACTTATATCGTTCTTCATGTTTTTTTAATGCCTACAAAATAAAATAAAGATAAAACGAAGTATTACTATCCCTTTAATGTGCTCAGTCTTGCCATGGTGTATGGCAACCTTGTTAGCTGAGTTTGGCTTTTGCTCACCCAATTTTATTCCTCTTTCTGTTTCTATTTCAGTTACTGATTGTGTTTCAACCTACATATTAATTGATGATCATTAGCATCTGTTTATTATAATTGTGCAGTCATACACCTGACTATATTTGCATGGCCAATATTATTGCACACTGTACAATGCATGAATCTAGGCAGAGCAGAGTGAGATTTAAGTCTGGTCTCAGACATACATAATTCGCATACTGTGCTCAATATAATTCACTGGAAAATGGCTAGAATAGGGATTTGCCATTTTTTTCAGGCACAATACCTAATGTTTTGGTAAGGTTAAAGGTTCTCATTAACTCCTTGGGGACCTGAATGGAGAGCATCATGTTGCCCACAATTCTTGTCTTCAAAGGGTTAATACGGGACACTTATGAAAGCATACCTCCCAACATTTGAAATTGCCAAAGAGGGACACTTTTTCCCCCAGTCGCCCCCCCCCATTTCAAAGAAGCCTCCATTATGCAGCATCTATGATCCATTGGTATGCAAGGCAAAAAATAAAATGTGCTAAAATGTGTTATTTTTTTATTCAAGATTAAACTAAATGTCCTAAACCCTTTGTGTGCCAGATAGGTACCAAATGCACTGCATTGGATTTCCCTCTGGCACTCAAAGGGTTAACCCTTTGAATGCCTGCAGTGCCAGAGGGTGTACGATGCATCGCTCACCATGGCACTCTCTCAGAAGCTTAGGAGGTGAACACTGAAGGCTGCAAGCAGCACAAAGTATTGTAAGCACTGTGCGCAGCGGCTGCTGAGGCTGCTGGTAGTGGTATGCTGCATGACTCACTCCTCAGGCACACATCTCTGATCTGTGCACTGTCGGCTGTCTGATGTTGATTCTGAACACCACCGGCAACCGGGCTAAGCTAGCTTCCTTATCGCCTCTTAAGGACGCCAGGCTCAGTGGCTGAGACACTGATAGCGCTGCACCTCTCAGCCTCCACCCCGGCACAATATTAGCTCTGAGAGCCACAGCTGCGATAGGGCACACGGAAAATCAATCAGATTATAATTTATTGTGTATCTGTAGGCAACAGTATACCAGGACCTGGAGGGACTGCAGATCAATTTAATTTGTCAGGCGCAGGGAGTGAGTCTGTTTCTGTGCAGTGGCTCTCAGCCTCACACTCTAACCCACTTCTCCTGCAGCAGGTGGACTATGGCACGACTGCATGTGTGCTCACATATAACGTGTGTGGCACGCATGCGTAGAGTGAATATGCGTGATGATGTCGCTCAGCAGATCACACGCACAGGGTGGCAATCACAACATGATCAGCGTGCCCTGCATCTAGTTGCTGGAGCCGGTAGTGTGTGGGCAAAACTGGCACTGGCCTGGAAAAACTGGACAAACAGCTATGCGGGCGGGACAGTGGGTTTGGGTCCTAAAATCAGGGCTGTCCCACGTAAATCGGGACAGTTGGCTGGTATGAAGCTTAATTCTACAGGACTGCATCAACTCAATCCTGTAGAATTATTTTGTTATATATATAAAGTTACTTTTATATTTGAGGTTTCAGTGAATTAAAATTAAAAACATACCATAGTCCAATCCATTCTGTGTAAGTCTCACCACAAACCCCGGATTCACTGCATCTGCTATCCCCATATACACAGGCAGAATGAGACACAGGGCTAGTCCATGGGCAAACGCCATCTCCTCAGTGTGCGATGCTTCTGTTCATACAGTGTAATCAGAAACCAGCAATCTATGCATATACATGTGACACAGAGTGAAACCTGAACAAGGAAGAAAGAATGAGGAAGTGTCACAGAAATGCATCCGTCTGGGCCTGTCCTATGGCTTGTAAAAAATAGAAATAAATATACACCCAAATACTAACAACATCTAATTCTAGTATTTACTTTTTCTACAAGTTGATCTTAAAGTGATAGTAATACTTTATTATTACTATCCCTCATATTGTACATATTTGCAAAATAATTTAATAGCCCCAAGGTTCATGTCTCAAACCTTTATGGTTTGTGAGATAACTGAAGGCAAATTTCCCCCCTCCCTCCCCCTTACCTGAAATCAGTGTTGAGCTGACTGCAGGGATATCCGGTCTGACTTTCATCATGCGGCTCTGCACAGAGCCACGATCGTGTTAGTGACAAAGAATTATTTCACTGAAATGGTCTTCTACATGTGCTTGCAAACTAAGCACGTGTAGAAGACCGTTTCAGTGAAATAATTCTTCTTCACGAATGGGATATCGGCTCAGCTGCAGAGCCGCAAACCTGTTGTATGACACACTTTCCCTGCAGTCAGCACAACGCTGACTTCAAAGAAGGGGGAGGGAGGGGGGAACTTTGCCTTCGGTTATCTCTCAAACCATAAAGGTTTGAGAGATGAACCTGGGGGCTTTTAACTTATTTTGCAAATACCTACAATATGAGGGATAGTAATAATAAAGTATTACTATCCCTTTAAATGTACGTATCCCTTCTTCCTCTTTTGCTTCTTACCATGCTCCGTTGGTCTGATTTAAAGCAACACTAAACACTCCTAATAAGAAAAGCTACCCTCCCCAACCCCCCAATTTTTTTTTTATCAGGAGAGAAAATCATAATGGCAGCTATAAATCAGTTCTGTATGGACTGGTTCCCCAAAATCAATCTCTAATTATTACTTGAAATAGCTAAGTTGATTAATGCACTAGCTGTTCAGACCTCAGGGTCACAGGTTCTCATCTCACCAAGGTTATCTTGCTTTTTCATCCTTCCGTGAGTACGTGGACATACTTGAAAACAAGAGACAATGTTGATGGATCCTCTCTGGTAAATCACTTCATAGAAAAATATCTATCTATCTATCTATCTATCTATCTATCTATCTATCTATCTATCTACCTATCTATCTATTTCTCTTGGCATAACATAAAAATAGGAAAGAGAAGAAAGCGCCCTATGGTGTAATAACGTCACTGTAACAATATCCTATATAATAATTTGCTAAATTGTGTGTAACGCCACGACATGCGCAGTACACACTGCTGCACGTGCTGCAGTCATGCACAGTGGAGGCTGCCCGCGCCGTGGCTGATACAGAGCTGGGCGCTCAGAAGGAGCGTCCAGTTCTGTATCAGCAGCGGTGCGGGCAGTCTCCACTGCGGCTGACTGCCCCGCAACCGGGTGGCAGTGGCACTGTGGCCCGTGTAACGGGCTGTTCAACTAGTACTCAAATAAATGTAACTTATCACATTTATCGATGGTCAGACAGCTGTTATCAGCAAATCTGACAGAACCGCTTGTGGAGAAATTTTCTCCGTCTCCACTCGGAGGGATGACAATCAGCTGGGCTATGGCACCAAGTAGACATACAGACAAACAAGGAACCGTTCCTTTGTTTGGCTTTATCAGTGCCTTGAGAAAGCGGCAGGGTTGCTGCAAAACGCATTAGCGTTTAGCCACAAGTTTAATTATTATTTTGATCCAAGTCAGAATAAATTTTATATATTTTTGGAGATAGCCATCACATCGTTTGTTTGTCTCTTCATCTACTTGGTGCCATAGCCCAGCTGATTGTCATCCCTCTGAGTGGAGACAGAGAAAATGTATCCACAAGCGGTTCTGTCAGATTTGCTGATAACAGCTCTCTGACCATCTATAAATGAGAGTGCAATAAGTTACTTTTATTTGAGTAAATTGTTACAGTGATGTTATTACACCATAGGGCGCTCTCTTCTCTTTTTTATTTTTATGTTATACCTGGATTTGTTAGCCACTTTGGGGAAGTGTGTGATAAGAGAGCAGCCCATAGATTTGTTGTAGTACCATCATCTTCACTGTTTCTGGGGGCAGTTATTATCCTTAGTTGTCTATTTTGCTGGAACTGGCATATGCCACGATCCATTCACTATTTTTGTGAGTATACACTCAGGGTTTTGGTGACGGCCATCTGATTGTCATTTGATCCCACACAGGGGTGCCTGTGTCTTCTTCTTTCCCCTTTTTTGTTTTCTACATCTATCTATCTTATCTATCTAAATGCCCTTGGAAGGATACATTATTCTTCGTTACAGGACTCAAAACACCTTCATTCCCCTTTATCCTCAAGTGTACATCCTGCTCTGTGGTGGTAGACTTCCAGGGCAAAAGTCCTACTGGACATATTGGTGTGCGGTACACAATAAACTCACATATGGGTGCCAGGCGGTTTCCAACAAATTAATGATTTATTGTGTATCTGCCAGTAGATCACACTTTTTGTCTGCACTCTCCCTTGCCAGGAGAGTAGAAATCCTATTTTGCAGAAGATCTTCTGCTCTTCTTACTCAGTTGTATTGATTTCTGTAGTAATGCTGCTTAATCAGTATACCCTTGACCCTTGAAGGAAATCATGTGGTTCACCTTTCTTTGCTCCTCAGTGGAGGCCCTGGGTCACTAAATAGATGAAAAAGTGCAGAGAAAAACAAACAAGGGGGTGGGGGGAGCGAGAGAGCAGGAGTAATATCTAATTGTATTAAAAAAAAATTCCAAAGGCACAACTTAAACAAATGTGCACTCACATGACCCAGTCTTGGGTATAGTATCTTAATGGTCCCTTTCCTCTGCAGCCTCAAACTGCATCCTCCTACATGTATATCCTTAAATGCTCACTCATAGTCTATGATCCTGAATTAGTCCATTTGTGAACGAGACCAGTTGGTCCCTGACAATATTATACATAATTGCGGGTCCCTGAGGAAATGGACAAGGCTACATATATCTAGCAGACCGAGGAAATGCATGAGTGACTGTTTTTCATCTCTTTCCAGCATCTTTTCAGTTTCTGAATATGGAGAAGATATTCACTGAAAAGTATTTAAAAATTGTATTGTTTGATGCTGCTTTTGTGTTTCTCTCTCTCTTTGGCTTTTGCTGAATCTGATGAAGTAGTCAGGTGACTACGAAATGTTGTTTAGCTAGCCTTTGTTTTTATTTTGTAATAAGAATTTTTTTATACTATTTTTTATAAAGTGTTATGCACAATTTGGCAAATTAAAAAGTCCTTTTTGAGAAACCAGCAGCATCCTGTGGATTCTATATTCTCATTTGAGGTGACCTGAACAGAGACAAGAGAATCTCTCTGTAAGCCTGATTTGTTGTGTTCGAGTATAAGCCCCTTCACAACTATCATATTTGTGAGTACCTTCTAATTTCTCAAGTTATCTTTATTGTAAAGACAATAGGCACTATTGGGCTCCATCTTGTTCGTGTTTTTTCTATATAAAGCCACACTTACACACACCCGGCCTTATCATACTGTAGCCATGAAACCACAGATAATATTCCCCCACCTGCCTTGATTAATGTAGCAAAGTTGCCATAGAATCAAAGTTACTACCACCCTCCAGCCTTGTCATACTTTAACCATAGAGACACACATATTAACCCACTCCCGCCTCCTCCCAAATTAGCCATAGACCTCCAGCAGTGTCCCACAATAGCCATAAACCCACACATACTAACTTGCCCCACAGCAGCCATAGAACCACACATACTGACCTCCCATTCTTGTCCCATGGTAGCCATAGACCCATGTGCACACACTAACTCCCTCAGCCTTGTTCCACTGTAGCCATAGAACTAAACATACTGACCTACGACTCTGTCCCACTGCATTGGTAGCCATAGAACCACACATACTGACATCCAGTCTTGCCCAACTGCACTGGCAGCCATAGAATCACACATCTGACCTCCAGCCCTGTCCCACTGCATGATAGCCATGGAACCATACATATTGACCTCCAACCTTTCCTAATGTACTGATATAGCCAGAACCTCCTATATTGAGTCTACCCTATCTGTAGGAACTGGCAACATTCTCAGAGCAAATTTATTGAGGTTAGCAAAAAGAAAGATATTTTAGTGGGCTTCTAGATGAGGTACTTTTTATGGAAAAATGGCAAATTGCAAGTTTTCCCTGAAAATTCCTAATCCCTAATTCCTACTATCAGTACACCAGTTTTGCGTTCCTTGTGGTCAACACATGTGCCATGCTATATGTACCTCGGACACCCATTCATTATGAAAGAACAAAAATGTAACATAGATGTAGCAGATTTTACACCTCTCCTGTTCTTGCTGCTCAATGTTGTTTCTGATTTCAGAGGTCTGGACCTTTGGACAACATTTATGTAAACTGCCTAATTTTACATTATTTTCTAGTAGCCTTGCTAGTTTTGTTATAAGTAATGCCATTTATGGTGATAGATTACATGATCCCACTATGTGTTATTTCAGGGAAGCTAAAACCTCAGGTTCCTCCAGCAGTGCAGGTTTCCAGATCTCCTCACATGTGTCCAGGTGAATCAGTCTGTGGTTCAATAATTCTGAAGGACCTGCCTGAGTAAATGACATTAGCTTGTGTTTATAGGAGGAGATTCTGATAGCAAGCACTGTTGGGGAGGGGGAGATTGAGGACAGGTTTGAACTCCCCTACTTTATCCTATTTACCAACATCCTCATAGCCCTGTAGGTTACTAAATCTTTTATAGCGAAGACAACCAGACTCTACATGTGTACTGTTTCAGTAGCCATGGTCTTTTTTTTTTCTTATTTTGACACCATTGGTTAGAGCACAGATTATTGTATTAATAGCTGTTTATGATAAAAACATTGAACTAATCCTTCAGGGTCATATGTAGCTAGCGGTCTTGCAGAGTGTAACCATACCTGGGAACTCTCTGTATCTGCCCCGGAGACTCCAGTTTTTAGAGTTAATTACTGGGAACAGAGGCTGATTCTGCTGTGGTGGTGAGTTTCCTACGAAACTCTGCCCACTTTTCCTCCTCCCTCTTCCTGTCTAGTTCTCCTTCTTTCCACCTTGTTCCTCCAGTTCCCACCCACTTCTACTTCTTTCCACCCTGTTCCACCCCCTTCCCGACCACTTTTCCTTCTTCCCACCCTGTTCTGTCCAATTCCCACCCACTTCCTGCCCACTTTATGACACAATAATGATAAGACCCACCCACACAATTAAGCCATGCCCCCTTTATGATGCAAATCGTGCCATTTACATCCTCCAGGTCAAAGCACATAAACCCTCTCCGGGGGCTCAAGAGGATGAAGACGCCAGGTATGAGCATAACAGGGCTTAAAATTGGAAGTCCTTTGCTACTAGCCAGACCTGAAAAGTTACTCGCCACTGCAAGCCATGACATACCCACCAGGGCTGAATTTCTACTCATCAGGGCTAAATTTTCACTCGCCATTGGCTAGTGGAGAGTGGAAATTTTGAGCCCTGAGCATAACATCTACCAACACCTTTCTAAACCCCATGCTACATGTTCTGACTGGTAAGCAAGTGAGGAGCTCCTTTACAGATTTCATAAACACCAGTATTCAGAGATTTTCTTTGTCTTCATGATGAGTAAATGATGCAAAACCAGTATGGAGTTTTAGGAATTGGAGCCTTATTCATCAGACTAAAAGGGTGCAGTTTGTGGGGCAAACCATCTGCACCATAGGGAGTAAATTAAAGTTCTGCAAATTTCCATTGGTTTAAGTGGGATTATTACCCTCTTGAATGTTGAAGACCTCTGTAGAAATCAAGGGGTTAAAATTACCATTTAAATCAATGGACATTTTATCCCCCCAGGCGTATGATGCAACTGTATCCTTCAGGAGTGCATTTCTTTAGCTTGATGAAGACCCCATATGTTCAAAAGAAAACCGGATTAGCTCTGGGGCAGATCAGCTGCACCATTGGGGTCAATTAAAATTCCCGTAATTCCCCTTGATATAAAGGGAGTCTTTAACCCTTTAACATCACATGACATTCCAGGACTGTCACAACTGTCCGAACGTTAAGGACCAGAACTTTCACAGCTGTCCGGATGTTAAGGACCAGGATTGTCACAGCTGTCCAGATGTTAAGGACCAGGATTGTCACAGCTGTCCGGACGTTAAGGACCAGGACCACCTGAGCTGCCTGGATGTTAAGGACCAGGACTGTCACCACTGTCTGGACTTTAAGGACCAGGACTGTCACAGCTGTATGGACTTTAAGGACCAAGACCGTCACAGCTGCTTGGACATTAAGGACCAGGACCGTCACAGCTGTCTGGACATTAAAGGGATAGTGTACTCCATATTGTAAGTGTACTCCATATTGAAGAGCTAAAAAAAACTATGAAAAATGATGTAAGGTTTATCTCTCAAACCTTTATGGTGTGAGAGATATGCCTCGCTAAAGTTACCTTTCCTTGCCTGCTTGAAAGAAGTCAGCGCTTAGCTGACAGCTTCAGAATCTGGTCATTTGACCGGATGGAGACTCTTCAGCAGAGCCGAAAATTAATACTTCATTGGAATGGTCTACAAAGTGTGCCTGCAAACCAGGGTCAACTTTCATTAGATAAAACTGTATTGACTAGTTTAACAGCTTTAAACCATTTGCTTTTGTATAGGTTGCAGAACTTTAGCTCTGTATTTACTAAGATAAAGCTGTCAGTAAACCAACTACATCATAGTGGAGAAAGGAAAATTCTCAATGACTTAAACAGGTATTTTAATACATTGAATTGAGCCTGTAAATGGTCATCTTTTGTCTGTTCTCCATCTTGATTATTTAAGGCAGTTCTCTGCTGTGGACCTCTTCGTTGTTATCCATGCTTTTCCGCCTTGGGTTTCAAAGCCTGAGAACTCCTGATTCCACTGTGCTTTTTTGATGTGGGCCAGGCAGAGCAATCAGAGGCCTTCCTGTTTTTACTCTCAGCTTTATTTGTTTTCTGTCACTCATTATAGCTGGAGTTAGATGACTACTACCTGTACTATTTCTTCCTGTTGTAGTTATTATTATTATTATTAATCTTTATATAGCGTCAACAAATTCCGCAGCGCTTTACAGTAGGGAGTAGACATACAGAGGTATTAAATAGTACAATCAAATGTGGAGAACAGAAGGATCAGAGGACCCTGCTCGTGAGAGCTTACAGTCTAGAGGAAGGTAGGTATGACACAGGAGGAGTAAGAGCTATTGGGTGTAAGTGCCTCCTGCCACCTGACCTGCCAGTCAGTGGGGGGAGTGAGAAGTGTTGTTGAGTGCAGTGGTCAAGGCAAGGGTTGATTCTTAGTGATACTGTTTATGGAGGCAGTTGATAGGCTTCCCTGAAGAGGTGAATTTTCAGGGAGCATCTGAAGGCTGGGGGAGAGTGTGATTGGGCGGGGGAGGGAATTCCAGAGCTGAGATGTGGCATGGTAGAAGTCCTGTAGGCGGGAGTGGGAGGATGTGATAAGAGCTGTGGAGAGAAGGTGGTCGTGTGCAGAGCGAATATGACAAGAGGGAGTGTATTTGGAGATGAGAGATGAAATATAGTGTGGTGTGGTGTTAGTGAGGGCTCTATAAGTAAGCACCAGAATTTTGAATTTAATTCTGTATACTAATGGGAGCCAGTGTAGGGATTGACAGAGGGGTTTGGTGCCAGAGAAGCGATGAGTGAGGTAGATTAGTCTTGCGGCACAGTTCATTATGGACTGTGGTGGGGTTAGTCGGGTGAGAGGAAGGCCAATTAATAAAGAGTTACAGTAGTCAAGACAGGACATGAGGAGTGTTTGGACTAGAATTTTGGTAGTGTCATGTGTGAGAAAGGGTCGGATTCTTGAGATGTTGCGGAGGTGGAGGTGGCATGATTTGGAGAGTGACTGGATGTGAGGAATGAAGGATAGGGCAGAGTCAAATGTGACCCCCAGACAGCGAGCTGTAGTCTTCTAGTGCTGTATTCCTGTGTTCTGTAAAATATGTACTGCTTTCTAGACACAACTCAGATCTGGTCTTCCTCCACTGCGCTGCAGGTCTATCTTCTGGTCTGGTCAGTCAGGGTGACAGACTGCGTGTAGCATATATGTATGTATAAATGCTGCAGGCACACTTAGGTAATATACCATTCACTCAGTAATCAAAGCATGTTGTTTTGGTGTTATACTAAATTCTACCTTTACATTCCTCCTCCATATTCAAGCTGTCACTAAAACCTCACACTTCTTCCTGAAAAATATTTCCAAAATATGCCCACCTTCTGGATGTCAACTGCAAAGACTCTCACTCAGGCACTCATTATCTTTATATTAGAGTAATGCAACATTCTACTATCTATTCTTCCTGCATCTCTTCTTTCTCCACTTCAGTCTGTTCTCAGTTCAGCTGCAAGATAAACTACCATTTCTCCCAGATACCTTCTCTCTCGTCTGCTCTTAAAATCTCTTTCTTGGCTTCCCATAAGTTCTCCTATTTCTTACAAAATTCTTCTCCTCTAAGTTGCTTTCTTCTGTGGCAACAGCTTACATTTGTGCTCTTATCTCCCACTTCACCCATTCCAGTCACCAGCCTTCTACTCAAGGGTTCCTTCTGTCCTCTCCTTACACAACTCAAGCCATCTCTCAGCTGAAATAATTTTCACTGGATGCCTCTTGTCTTTGGAATGCCTTCCCAATCACTATTCACCAATCATCCACACTCACTGCTTTCAAGCATCTCCTAAAACCCCACCTGCTCAATGAGGCATCTCAGTAACAGTATGCTCCTTGTGCACACTGACATCAAAATAATTCTGCACTTCCCTTACTAAAGCCTTGTACCTCCTGCTCTCTCTGTATGATGTCATGATTACTAATTTGATTGTTAGCTCTTTTGGGAAGGGTCACCTTCACAATGTAGGACTCCCATTGCTGTACTTCTTCCCCCCTCTAATAATACAATGATCACCCTTTATTCTGATGCTCTTAACCCTGTCCTATATTTTTTGTATTGTATTATTATTATTTCTGTAAAGCTCTATGTACATATATGGCACTATATAAATAAAGATACATATATACATCCTATATAAATATTCGCTAGGATGTTTGTCATGATGCAGTCATGGGCAGTCTCTACTGTGCATGATTGCATCGAGTGAGTGAGGTGACACAAGACTGCATTGCATGGAGCAGTGAGGTAGCGGCAGCTTCACCCTTAGTGTCAGAGGGGTACATACATAACTGAGTAATCTGCTTGCTTTTTACATATTGAAAGCATAACTAAAAAAACAATCAATATTAGAAAAGGAAGGGGACATGATTAAATTAAAAAAAGTATTTTCTACCACCCAGCAGGGAAGGTGTTATTTAATAACAAAACACACCTTCTTAAAATATGACTGCAACATGAGGCCTACAGAGGTGCAGTTATTCCTTTTAATACAAAACTCATGCAAGGTGACAATATTTATGCATACTTTTCAGATACTGAAACACTAAGTGCAAACAATGAATAAGCCCTAAAAAAGTGCATTTTCTCACCAATCCAAAGTACCTTTTGGTATAAAATAAACACACACGGTAGAACAGTTGCCTGTAGCACATTAATGCAGTGGTTCTCAACTCCTGTCCTCAGGACCCACTAACAGGCCAAGATTTGATGATTTCCTTGTTAGAGCACAGGTGAGTTAATCAATGTGAATGAGCCTCTGATCACCACACCTGTGCTCTAGCAGAGAAATCCCTAAGTCCTGGCCTGTTAGTGGGTCCTGAGGACAGGAGTTGAGAACCACTGCATTAATGAATGTTTTCATTCAATCCGATCATGCACTTTTGTGATCAGCAGATCTTTCATAAGGTATAATCATTACTGTAAAAAACAAATAATTAAAATGAGCAAAACAAAGGAAGGAAAAAAAGGCTATTTTTCCATGTGTCTAATGCATGTCCAAATGGGGAAGTCTGCACGACCATCTTCATCCAGACTGAGATATTAGCTAAAAAAAAACCTAACAGCTGTTCTTCTTATCCAATAGAAAGGGTTCTGACCATGTAGCAATTCAGAATGAGCACAGAACTGAATTACAAGGCAAGGCCATTTTATTAAAGTATGAAGAAAAACATATATTCATGGTGGGTTCTTCTTATAATTCCATTACTTGACAAATGAGTTCCAGTAGAACACAGCTTACTGTTTACAGACATTGACAGATATTACAAGCAGATCCTGTGGAGGAAAAAAGGTCACATATCAGTTTAAAGAAATGCGAACAATGCCATGCAAGTCTATCAACTCCATGGTAAGTTTGTGTATTCTGAACAAATTTAGCTGAGTGAAACAGCCCATGAAGTCTTATAGCTGTATTGCATACAACTATCGTACCCCAAGCATCACAATTGTACATCATCTATAACAAAGATGATCAGACATGACCTAAATCCCCCACCTTCCAACATTTGAGAACAGGTTGATATTTCAGTGGCTCCGTCATTGTGGAGGATGAACCTCTGCTGATTATTTACTCCTATGTTCATGTGAAGAACCCATAAAATCTTGCTCTTGTGGTGGACAGGGACACTTGAGGACAGATTTGAGCACCAGAGAGATGTTGAGCAATAGTGAGGCTGATATACTACAAAAAACATGAGCAATTCGGAAGCAAACCAACTGACCCATACAGAATAAATACAAATTCACAAAATTCACATTACTTCAAATGGGGCTTTTAACTCCTGGAATGCAAGAAAAACCTCCATTGCAATCACAAGCGCTGGTGAGCTCTCTAACATTCAGACTTAAAAGCCACATTAAAAGGGAATTTTATTTTTCTCTAGGATGCACTTGATGTTTCCCTTAATTGCTCCAGATCCTTTTAGTAGATAAGCATCACTGTTCCTCAATTGCAGTTCTCGAGAAAGCTGGCAATGTAGGTTTTAAATATTTCACTTGCTGAGCATAAATTAGTTGAATGATTGTCAGGATTCAAACCTAGGTCTACTGAAACGGCTGGAATCAGTTCCGTTCATTGAGCCATTTATCTTCAAGAAGCTTCTGGATTCACCTCTTGACCTTGTTTATTGAATCAGACCTATGTGCTTCTCATTTGCCAGATTATTGTGATTAGCTCCAATGATCAAGTATTCATTGCTTCATGTTCCTGATTATCTATCAAAACCAGTTTGACCCTGACTACGTCTGCCTTCTACTCCAGGTAATAAGACCTATGCTCCATTTAACTGTCTGCTCAACAATCCTTGTTGTGATTCCTGCTCAGCCTATGTCCGATATTTTTTTCTCTTCTGTTTCCTTCAAGTGTCGTGGTGCAAGTCCCTGTAGATTTTTGAAGCTTTGTGGTCAACCCATCAGGGTAATTGGGTATAAGGATGAAACTTTTGGATATAAGGTGAAATAGTTACGGCTGTTGTAATCTGTCCACCTAAACAGAGTCCCTAGCAAAGACTGAATCACTAATAAATCTACCTGTGCTCAGGTAGGGAAATATAAAAATATAAAGAGGACTGAACAGAGCTCACCCGTTCTGCTTTATTTCCCTTTTTGGTACTTGACTGCATATTGTCTAATCAAAAATGGGTACATATTTGTTGATAACAAAGTATAGTCTAATCGAAAATGCACTATTCATTCTTCTTATGTTTTCATTTTATTTTATACTATATTTACCTTAACTGTTTCAATTTCAGCTTTGGAAAAGTCTATTTTAAGCTTTTGTATGATATCAGGAAGTGGAATAGCTGTTAGCAGTACATCTGAAAAATAAAATGTAAAGTATAATTTCTACTTCAGTATGGAATTCCTTACTAAATGTTATGTACACTTTTTGTTAGATCACATGGTAAATTGTAAAAGACTCAAACTCACCATTAACTGCAGTTGCATATACTTCTTGAATCACGGAATTGATGAAATCATCAAGGTCCTCGACCTAAAATCAAAAGAGAGTTACTGCAGATTGCTTGACCTTCATCCATTTCAGAAGTCAAGCTTGTATACACAACCATTCAACCTGCTTCGTATCCACTTACTTCAAAAGAACCAACTGAGGATGAATTCAGAGACGAGAATGTCCTAGGAATTAAAAAAAATAGATTTTTCATACAAAAGCATTTTCAGAATTTAGCTCCATTGAAAATATATGCCAAATATAGATTTTGTACTTATACAGTTTGACAAATATAGCTAGCAGAGTGAGGAATCATGGACAACAATTAGTCACTTGATGAAATTACTGTAGTGGTCTCTACGTGATAGAGGAAGACCCTCAAAGTAAGTAATGGATAGAATATATATTTGAAGTGCAACTACATTTTATTAAAAAAAAACTAAAAAAGCAATCTACCTATCTAAATGTAGTATATTATATAAACTCAAATAGGAATTGTTACTACAGATAAATCATTACTGTCGGTGTCCTACATATATTATTAATCATGAATTGACGCATGAAGAGGTTGACACTTTCCTTTGTTTAAAGTGGAACTTTCAGATAATAGCAAGTCGCCATGCATTCATTAAATGCATGGCGACTAGCTTGAAAATAGATGTCTTACCATAAAAAAATAGATGTGTCTAAAGGAATCTGCCCCGTTTCGGTGACCATATGGTGCAAAGCAGTCTACTCAATGGAGACCAGGACTGACGGCTCAGGCGCACAGGCAAGATGTCTGCGCTCTAGCCTGTGTTCTGGTCTCGAAACAGGACGGATTCCTTTAGACACATCTATTTTTTTACAGTAAGACATCTATTTTCAAGCTAGTTGCCATGCATTTAATGAATGCATGGCGACTTGCTATTATCTGAAAGTTACGCTTTAATATAGGTTGAGAGTCCATTTTTAGAACAATTAGAACAGCACAGAAACCAGACCAGGAAATTACCTATTTTTGTTTTTTAATAACCCATCAGTGTTTGAACGATAACATCTACTGACCCATCCTGTGAGCTAAAAGTGAACTTATTGCAGAGATCTTTGAATCCATAATAGAAATCTTGGCAATGTTCTAAAAACCTGACCTTTACTCTGTGTGTGTGTGTGTGGGTGGGTGGGGGGGGGCAATAATTTGTTTTCTACTGTAAATTCAGAAGGGATGATAAGTCTTTAAGAACCCAACCCTTCAATTTCCTGTAATGTTAAATAAAGATGACTTGAGATAATTGACACTACTTTTATTTTCTACTGTTCATGAAGAAAAGACATGCTTGCTTATTTCCAATGCTATTACATTATTAATTCTTCCCCCTCCCACCTCTTTACAGTACAGTAGGCCACCTACCCTCAGATCTGAAGTCTGGTGTGCTTGACCATACAGATCACAATGAGGGACAAGCTTCCGTCATTCAGTATAAAAGAAAACCTGCCCTTCTTGATGAAAGAGGGCAGGTTTTTTGTTATACCAAATGAAGATTGTCCCTCTTAGCGATTCTTATATGTATTATATGTATGTTTCAGCCTATAGTGAACCTTATCAGTGAGCTCTTCATATTAAATCAACCCAATTGATATAACATAGCATATCACCCAAGCAAATCTCCCCATTATCTTACCCGTCGAATGAAAGTTCACAGTGCAAACTTTTTTCATCAACTGAGAACTGAATTCTGAAAGTTATATGCTGAAAAGAAAAGGGGATTTCTTGTAAATAAACTCACATATCCTCAACTTAAAGGAACTTTTTCACCTCCTAATAATAGCCCTCCACTTACTCCTCTTAATGTCTTCTTTAGTGACATAACTGAAAACTGGAGGTCCCAGGTGAAAGAAAATGTTTGGGCCCCTCCAAAAGTGGCATATGGCTTGGAATCTTAGGAATATATAGAAATTGATACATATATAAAATAAATCCATATATAAACATACACTTGTAACTTTCTATGCAGTACTGATACCCCAAACCATATGCTATTTCAGAGCCAAATACAAATAAATACTCAAATACACAGCATACTTAATGGAGAAATACAGTTTTTTTATGAAAACCTATACATTATATTGCTTTTCCTGCTGAGTAAAACAAGGACACTTTCACTGTTTTCAGTTGTTTTATTCCCAAATTAAAACAGTTCAGATAATCAGTATTTGACTAATAGCACATCTAATTCCTGAAAGTTCTATCTGACTGCATGACTCAGCAGTTTTTACCTCGTTCTTTGAAAAACTGTCAGTGACTTTCCCCTTAAATAGAATGTAACTGCATACCTAATTGGACTCTGACCACTGGAGGGCACTGTTAATGTTAAAAAACAAGTCTAAACTGTAATAACTCTGGAAATATGCATCTCTCAGCAGTGGGAGTAGCCTGTGTATTCTAATGTTCTACCTTTCCTGTTGATCTTTGCTAATAAATATTTCACTTTATGTTTTTGATTCAAAACAGAATATTATTTCCCCAGCATTTGAAATCTATAACCTATAACCATGCTAAAAAGCATGACATTTTGCTGGAATCTTCTTACCAGATTCACTACAAACAAAGATTGATCTTCAAAGTCTGGGGAAGATGCTGTCAGGTCCAGAGTCACGTACAGATGGAGTAGGGCTTTGGAAGGATCCAGAGTGACCAGAGCTGATTCATCCACTACAATGATTATCTTGTACTCTTGCAAGTCTGGTGGCATCTGTATAGGGGAGGGTGTTGCAAATATTGAGCACAATTAGTGAAATCTCCTGTATTAATTCACAGCCATACAGTTCAGTCTCTCATTGCCAGTTGAGACATAGTCAATCTTTAGACTGAAAGCTGTTGTAGATTAAAGCTCCCATCATCCCCAACAGACTGCTGGATGGTTGTGGATGAAGAGAGTTGCAGTCTCCAAAAACTGGTGGTCCAGTGATTGACTGTCAATGTCATAGTGTCACGGTTTACCAATAACGTTCAGGAATCAGTACAGTATAGTTAAATGCAAAATTTATTAATAATAGAAAAGTAGAGCACACTATATGCACAAGTAGCAAGCAGAAGGTTACATGCACTGCTATCAAGAATAGTAGGCTGCCAAGCTTGACCACTCTGCTGAAGACTAGGCCTCAGTCACTGGTAGTCTCTGCAGGAACCAGGAGCAGGAACAGGAACACTGGATCCTGATCCGTTGAAGCGAGAGTACTGACTCACTCCTGCAGTCAGTAGGGAGAGATATCTGACTCACACCTGCAGTCAGTATGAGGAAATGGATAACTGACTCACGCCTGCAGTCAGTATAAGGAAAGGAATACCTGACTCACGCCCGCAGTCACTATCAGAGCTAGTTTACTAGATCCCCAGGTCCGCACTAGACTGGGTGTCTGCTAGATACAAGGAACAAATGTAAGAATAGTCAGACAGAGCCAGGTCATACACAAGTCACCACCAGAGGGGATAGTCAGACAAGCCAGGTCATACACAGTTCAGGTAGTCAGTCAGAGCCACAGGTCTGCAACAGGTTGGGTGTCCACTATAGGGATAGACAAAAGAATAGTCAGACAGAGCCACAGATCAGCACCAGGTTGGATGGAAGACTAGCCAGGTCATACACAGAGCCCAAGGTAATAGAACTGCTATGAACAACAAAGCAAGGGCAACTGAGTCAGGACTCATGCTGCCCTTTAAACCCCTCCTCAGGAAGTAGGTAGGAGGAGCAGGCTCAGAGGAAGGAAGTAGGTAGGAGGGGACTACAGGAAGCATGGCACATAAAACAGAGGCCTGCTGCATGCTTGAAGCCTCGCGCCTGCAGATGATGCTGAAAACAAGGTAAGCTGTAACACAAAGTCATTTTTAGAAATTTAGCGAATTTCTCGGAAACCAAATGATTAATACTTTCACTTTTTAATTTCTAGTAGACAAAATGGCTCTACAAAGATTAAGTAATAACACGGGTTGTACTATATTTCAATGAGAAAACATGTAATTGTAATATGGCATTCTGGGATTGAGTTGTCTACACTGCAGAGAGCGATCTCTCAAATATTATCAAATGTTAACAGTCCCTTGAAGGGGTTGTTATTAAAATATATTGTAGAGCTTTTTCTGGTGAGTAATGCCTCAGTCAAACGGTATTACAGAGAAGACTAGCATATTTGCACATTGATATTGATATTATGGCCTGTAAGAAAGCTGAGAATCCCAGGCACAAGCAACAGCGCCACCTAGCAATAAAACATTTTTAACTCAAGCTATCAGTAAATGCCAAGTGAACTCGGTACATACAAAAAATAAAAACATTAGTAACAAATCATATTTATATATATATATATATATATATATATATATATATATATATCGTAGCTTGCTCCTTTTTCCAGTTAGCATTGATCTAATTAAAGGAGCAGTAAACTTTTGAATGAAATCAATATGTGTTATAAGTCTGCTAGTCCTGCTGAATAAAACTAGGGAACTACCACTGGTGGATAGTTATTACAAACAAAAACTGTATTTTTACCTTAACCCTTTGAGTGTCAGTGGGAGTGTCTATCTCAATGCAAAACTTTGTATTAGGCACCCTTCTGGTACTTAACAGGTCAACTGGTAATTCTATTTTATTGTCACCTGTTGGTTCTATTCCTATCATACTTGGGAACTTTGATGTGTTCTCTCCACGTAAGAAAGTCCTGTGGTGCTGAAGGGGTGAGAAAAATTATGCGAATTGTGTCAAAATGGGTGCGGCTTAATGTGAATGGGTGGGCAGATCTTAACAGGGCTGAAAAAATAGTAAAAAAAAAAAAAAAGGTTGGGGAAGGAGGAAAACCGAAGATTCGGTGCTACACGTTGAAACACGTTGCATAAGCAAACCGTTTAGTCGTTGGACTCACCGGTAGAGAAGGGGTGCTCACTGAAACAGCGCTCTGACGCTGTAATAAGGAAATCATTCATGCCAGCAAAGAGATCAGGAGCACTCTGATCTATAGAGAAGTGATAATGTTAGTACGGTATTGATGGCCCTAGCAACAATTCATAGGCAGGTAGTTGTTCTTCCTGCCTCTTGATTGGAGGTTTTCCCAAAGTGTTTTTAAAGGTGTCCAATCAGGGTTATGTGTACTGTTTTTAAATGAGTTCCCTTCATTGGTGCACTAGGTCTATGATTAAGCGCTTTTTAGTGTGAAACATGCCAGACGTACCTTGGGTGATCATTCACTAGGTGCAATTGTGTCCGCTCCCCTGTCTATGGAAGTATCCGTTTGAGTTTTATTATTTTGCAGCAATAAAGCTTTTGCTTTTAACTGATCCTGATCGAATTGCTTCATTTTCCAGCCGATACAGTGTGGTTTGTCCCTACAGATTGGTTAGTGCTCCTGATCTCTTTGTTGGCATGATTGGGGAAGGAAGAACAGACTGGGAAGGAGCAGAAGTGGGCAGAGTTTCAGTAGAAATTCCCCACATCCAGAGACTCAACCACTTCCCCGAACACTAGGTAAAGCAGTGTCAAATCCAGAGTCTCCGGGGCACATCAGGAGAGTTCCCAGCTATGCCTATCACTTACTAAAGAGACTCATAGTCACTGACTCAAGTTGAGTGCATGCACACAAATAATGTCTTTGGACAGTAGAGCTGCTGTTGCTAACAGGTTGATAAAAGACTATATTTCCGTTGTAATAACATTTGAATGAAAACCTCCCAGTAATTGGAGTTTGGAGAAAAGCCTTATAACAATTTTTTCCATATAAAAATGGTGTACTGCTCCTTTAAGATGGACTTTAATAAAATAATGTAATGTAACTTATAAAGAAATGAGAGGTCACTAACCTCAGGAAGGATATCACTTAGATCCGATGGGGACATCACTCCTGCATCTGTAAGCTAATGGAGAGAAAACATTGAATTCAGTGTTAGTTTCTACATTTATTTTGTCAGAATAATAACTACTGAGACTTCATTATTGATCCATGTGTTAACACTTTAGGATAGAGGGGTGCTCATCACATTGCTTTGTATTGCATTGCACACCTCTCTTATCCCTTTGACTGCCAGAGGGGTATCCAGTGCATTGCTCTGGCAGTCAAGGCTGGATTTACATCTCAAGCATACATAGGCACAGCACCCCCTGGTGTCCTTATCCCCGACTTGGTCCAACTACTAACCACACCCCCTCATCTAACCACACCCTCTTTTGTGGCCAAACCCATTTTTATATTTATTCTTCACAGTAATATGAACTTTTCCAGAAGTGGATGAAAATGCTCTGTTTTTTGCTCCATTTCTAGAAATCTTAAAGGGATAGTAATGTTCACAATAAAAGCAGCTCTAATTAATCATCATAGTATTTGGACTTTGGAGAGTGTTATATCAATTCTTTCAGAGTTGTAGTTCAGGAGTAATTCAATGACAAAGTATCCCCCTCCCGCCCCTTTTACTGATGTAACACTGCTCAGCCAGATCAGAAGGGAGGTGCCCAGGTAGACTGCAGAGAGGGGCAATCTTCAATTAAGATAAGGGAAAAACCTGAAAAATTTGTCAAGGGGGGCAGGGCTTTCATTGTTCTCATAGGAAGAAGATTGTCCCCTGCTGTTATCTGTGTGGTCTAGCAACCAGATTCCACATCTGAGAAGATATGGCTTACACTAGGTAAAAGGGGTGGGAGGGGAAACTTTGCTTGTGAATATCTCTTAAACCATAAGGGTTTGAGAGATAAGACTTATATCGTTCTTCATGTTTTTTTCATGCCTACAAAATAAAATAAAGATAAAATGAAGTATTACTATCCCTTTAAGGAGAAATTATAGTAGAGTATGTGACATTGTGCTTCTTACTTCATTTGCATTAGCTGTGAGGTTAAATGCTCCTTCTTCCTGCAGTGTAGTAAAAATGCTTCCAAGAAATCCAGGTGTCAGAAGAAGACATGTGACTCCAGGGTTTGATGGGAATTCATAGGAGTCTGTATCATTCAGAGACTGGTGAATTATGCTTTCTCCATGGTGGACTGTAATCTGCAAAAGACACAGAAGGATGGTTTATGCACTGACTCCTCCCAATGCATGAAAACATACACGTTGGAAAATGTTATTTTCTTCTTGAGTTTGCACAAGATGAAATTCCAGACCAGTTAGTCTTCTCCTGGACTGAATGATTTCTAATGGTGGCTCTCATGACACCAATGGAATGCTGCATTGGTCATGTGGTACTGGTACTGTGCTTGGCTATGTTGGCTTTCACAATTCACACAGGTGACTCTTACGTCATGGGAATGGACAAAGCCCGACACACTGCATACTTAACAGCTTTCTGTTCAAGGTATCACACACACCTGTCCAGCATTCCAGAAAGCAGGTGAATGAAAGAACACAGGCAACGGAACTGTAGCGGGGAGTGCTACAGTTATATCAACCTTACTGCTTTCATTTAAAGGAGCAGTAAAGTTTTTTTTATGAAAAAAGATATATTGTAGGGATTTTCCTATTAAGTAAAATAAGGGTACTCCCACTGCCAAGAGATTTATATTTCTAGAGTTATTACAGTTTAACCCCTTAAGGCACGGCAATGGTCCTTAAGGGGTTAAACCCATGTTTTTTTACATTAGCAGTGCCCTCAAGTGGTCAAATTCTATTTAGATTTCCTGTTAGATTCTAAAGGAGAGGAAAGTCAGAAAAGTCAGAGACATACAGTTCTCCATAGAACTGTCAGAACTATCAGGAAGTAAACACAGTAAATTCACTTCCTGATTATTTAAACTGCTATAATTTTTGAATAAAACATCTGACAGCGATGGGAGTGACCTTGTTTTATTCAGCAGGAAATGCTCTGTAAAATATGTTTTTATAAAAAAAAGTTTACTGCTACTTTAAGGACCTACTTGAAAACGAGAGAAATCTCGATGTATTCCTCCTGGTAAAACATTTTCTAAATAAATATAAAGAAAAAGCATCACATTTTACTGGTCAGTGATAGATTTGGCTCAAAGGTTCTTTCATTATAAAAGATACAGTTACAATACTGGACATAAAAAATACAGCAAGGATTAGATAGGACATTTCCTAATGCATAGGTGAAGAAAAACTGCTCAAGTAGTCACTTACATTTATTGCAATCTCCATATGTTCTTCTGACACTGTTGGCAGCTGAAATATGCTGTACTTGAGGCTTCCAGATGTTCCAAATGGGAAGCTGGCTAAAATGGATGTTTAGAGTTAATATTTCACTTCTCAATATTTTATGCTGATGTTCAACATTTTATTTACTAAAACAATATGCCTCTGCGCTCACCCTGTGTGTGTCAGAACTAGTATATACACAAATCCCACATATATGTTTATAAAAAACAAGAAACCATCAAGTATCTTATCACATATAATCCAACAATATTGGAAAGTTTAGTTATGAAGAAAGGCTAGAAAAGTTAAACTTGTACACACTAGAGAAACGCCGTCTTAGAGGGGATGTGATAACACTATATAAATATGTTCAGGGCCCATACAAAGGACTCTCTGAAGACTTGTTCATTAACAGAACAGTACACAGGACAAGGGGCCACCCGCTTAGACTTGAGGAAAGGAGATTTAATCTACAACAGCGGAAGGGTTTCTTTACAGTAAGGACAATAAAGATATGGAATTCACTGCCTGAGCAGGTGGTGCTATCGAATACATTAGATGCCTTTAAAAGGGGCCTGGATACTTATTTAAAAGAGCATAACATAGAGGGCTATGTACATTAGTATTGGATTAATATTTAGTTAGGGCTTGTTGATCTAGTGAGAAATCTGATTGCCATATGGAATCAAGAAGGAATTTCCCCCCCCCCCCATTCAAGGCAGAATTTGAAATTGCTATATTGAGGGTTTTTTTTTGCCTTCTTTTGGATCAACAATGGTAAACAGGAATAGGAAAAGGGTTGAACTAGATGGACGCAAGTCTTTTTTCAACCTAAATTACTATGTTACTATGTTACTATGCTACTATGATACAAAAGGATATACCCAATATTCTCAACTTTGTCACAGATAACAAGGAATCCCTCCTAGAGGCAGGCTTGGCCTCTATAAAATGTGAGTACCCTTTAAGGGAGATTCTGTTCTGCTTCTATTCAAGAAAACAAGATTGTGAAAATATTGCACTCAGAGTGGATTGCGTTGTTCTTTCTCCTTTTTTTTCTTGTAACATTTTATTTACACTTGTCTTCTTTCTTTATCCTACATGCAATAACGCATTTATTCAGTAGGGCTAGAATCCATTAAAATACTATGGGGGTTATTCACAAAGGTGTGATAAAGAGGTGATAGAGTGGAGAAGACTTCTGAAATGATATCATTTGTCCAGTTCCTATGTTATTCCGTGGAGCCTATGCACTAAGATCTCCAAAGTTAGAGAAATCTCGGTGCATTGGCTTCATAGAATAACATAGGACATGGAGAAATGATTAGTGATGAGCGAGCACCCCGATGCTCGGGTGCTCGGGTGCTCTGACCGAGCACCCCCTGATGCTCGAGTGCTCGGCCGAGCACCCGAGCCCCATTCAAATGAATGGGAGCACTCGAGCATTAAACCAGGCACCCCCTGCTCTGATGAGCGGAGGGTGCCTGGTCAATGTCCCCCTTCATCTCCGCTATGCCCCTCTTCCACAATGTCCCCCTTCATCTCCTCTATGCCATAGAGGAGATGAAGGGGGACATTGTGGAAGAGGGGCATAGCGGAGATGAAGGGGGACATTGTGGAAGAGGGGCATAGACTCTATGCCCCTCTTCCACAATGTCCCCCTTCATCTCCGCTATGCCCCTCTTCCACAATGTCCCCCTTCATCTCCTCTATGGCATAGGAGATGAAGGGGCACATTGTGGAAGAGGGGCATAGCGGAGATGAAGGGGGACATTGTGGAAGACGGGCATAGCGGAGATGAAGGGGGACATTGTGGAAGAGGGGCATAGAGTCTATGCCCCTCTTCCACAATGTCCCCCTTCATCTCCGCAATGCCCACTTCATCTCCGCAATGCCCCCGTACCTCCATTCCCTGGTGGTCCAGCGGAGCGTCTTCGGATCTGTGCCTCTTCCGGCACAGATCCTCTTCACCCGAACATGTCGGGCGAGCACATGGCGGTACTCGACGAGTACCGCCATGTGCCGAGCAGAGCGATGCTCGAGCCGATCCGAGCATCGGCCGAGCACGCTCGCTCAACACTAGAAATGATATCACTGGAGAAGTCATCACTCTTTATCACACGTTATGTTATCCTAAACATGGGGGGAGATTCACTAAGTGGTGATAAAGTGGTGATAAAGAGGTGATAATGTGGAGATGACTTCTCCAGTTTATCACCTCTCCAATGCCTATGTTATAATATGGAGCATATGCGCTAAGATATCTTCAGGTTTGGAGATCTTAGTGAATAGGCTCTATAGAATAACCCAGGAACTGGATAAGCAATAAACTGGAGAAGTAATCACCACTTTATCACTGATTAGTGAATCTCCCCAATTCTATTTTAACAAATTTTCTAAAGTTCTAAAACCTTCAAAATAAAAGGCAAAAGTTGCCCCTTTTGGAAACATTTTTTTTATACTTGCTAAAAAACATAAAACCAGTGACAATGATAATTGATTTGAGATTAGAACCATCTAGTTCAGTTCACTGGAACCCTTATCTCTGTTTATCTCAGTCATACCATGGGCCATATGTTCAAAGATATAGCGAAATAGCTTTTGTCGTTTGTAATGACTTTTCAAAGCACAGTGTCGTTGGACTCATTAATATTTTCAGAGCGTGTCATTTGTCCTGACTGAAATTGTCTTATGTAAAGACAAAAATGTCATATGTAACAACAAAAATGCCTTACCTAACGACAAAAATGTCTTGATGAAAGACAAAAATTCTCACATTCAGAAATTCACATTCACTCCATTTTTTTCTTAAAAGGATTATAATACTTAATATGCAAAAAAAATATATATGTTGTAGGGTTTATCCCCCTGAGTAAACAGGGGTACTCCCACTACTGAGAGATATTTTATTAAAAAATTATAACATCTCAAACTTGAATTTTTTAGGTGCAATATCACAATGGCCTGAAAATTTACAGTGGCACTGTTGCTACACCATCCTATGGACTGCTCTGGTCTGTAGACCATAAATCTCCATAGGATGGTGTAGCAACAGTGATATTGTAAATTTTCAGGCCACTGTGATATTGTAACTAAAAAGTTCAAGTTTGAGATGTTATTAATTTTTAATAAAATATCTCTCATCAGTGGGAGTACCCTTGTTTTACTCAGAGGAATAAACCCTACAACATATATTTTTTTAAATTTTAAGTATTACTATCCCTTTAACGTATAAATTTTGTTTGCATGTCTTTGTGTACGACAAATTTTCTTTTCCTCTATAGAACACTAGAGAATAGTTTAGTTACGCCCTTGCCCCGCCCCTTTTCCCAACAATTCTAGAGTTGTGTTGTACACAACAGACATAGCTAGTTTTTTTGTGGTATACTGTAGAGAAAATATGTTGTTCATGTTACTTATTTTTGTCTTTCATACAACATTTTTTTGTCATTATCCCTTTGAACATACTGTCCCATACATTTCTCTTTTCACTTGTACAAAGAGGAATCAAACGTCATGCACAGCTATCACCAGATGAATAGGTAAAGAACATTTATAATAGATTTTTGGATTTCTACAGTTTATTTTTAAAACAAATGATGGCTAGGATTGCAAGATATTTAAAAGGACACAACCCCTATTCATTTTTAGGCATTTTGGCCTATATTTATAACAACAAATGAGTTATTCTGGTGTAAACCAGATGCAGTAGATATTACAGGAAAATTGTATTTCCTGTGCCAGGAATAGTACAGGGAGCAGGGCCTTGTGAAGACTGGGATTTGTGGCCATGGGTGGAGCTAAGAGCACCTAAAGTGGCTTCCTCAGGGGCACCTGGAATGCTAATCCGGCCTTATGTGGAATGCACTGTGCATGGGTGCACTGAGTGAACACAGCTGAGTGGCAGAGATTCGTGTCTTCTCTTGTAACTGTTGAAAACTGAATTAATCAGTTCCCAGTTTTTACTTTGCAATAACATGTTAAATAAAACAATGTAGCAAGTTGTCACAGTGTATACATTATTAAAGGAGATGGGAAATACTCCTGTTCATGAGGACTTTGCTGTTTCTGACCACTTGTATCCCATACATAAATAAATAATATTTAACTTATTAAAATAAAATATGCAAAATACAGCGTATTCTATCTAAAACCATAGATGTGTATAAATGTGAGTTTTAGGGTGCAAAATAGCTGATGTCTTTAATGGATTCCTTTTAAGTAGTAGTTAAAGCAATATTGACTCTTTAAAACTCTTGTTAATTATCCACTGGATCCCAGAGAGGTCTTCAATACAACAAATATGGCCACTCCCAGCTTCTAACAAAAAGCCAAGAGATGTGAAAGGCTCCGAGAATGAACAAAAGCAATATTGCCTGTTCTTAAGCTAGTCACCACTCCGAGCGTCACATTTTAGCTCTCTAGTTCCATTACAGAGGATACATTTCCACGTACATATTAGCCTAATACCACCCCAAAAGTTTTCCTATTTCCAAAATGATGGGCATATCCCCTCTGCACAGGAAACACCAGATAACCCCTGCCGTATGTTTCGGCCTTGTTTGGGCCTCGTCAGTGAGGTGCAGCTGGTTTCTCTAGGCACTGAAAGCAAGGGATCCACATCTGGAGCTAAAATGTGATTCTTCTGAGTGGTGACTAGCTGTAGAACAGGCTATTGTGTTTTTTGTTTGTCCTCAGAAGCCTCTCACATTTTATACGTAGATTTTGAATACTCTGAGAGGGTCTCCCTAACAGTGAAGAGTTTAATCCAGACATGGACCCCTTTCTCTCAGTGTCTAGAGAATCCAGCTGCACCTCACTGACAAGGCCCAACAAGGCAGAATAGTACATCTGCAGTTAGCTGGTGTTCCCATGCAGAGGGGACTTGCACTTCATTTTGGAACTAGACTGCCCTTTTGGGTGGGATTAGTCTAATATGTACATGGTGAATAGCTGTAGGACAGGGCATTGTGCTTTTTGTTCATCCTCAGAAGCCTCTCACATTTTGTACGCGCACTCAAAGCTTCTGTTATATGTTTGGGTGGCAAAAAACAGAACCCTTAAAATCTGCCCAGGACTCTCAGAGCTTGTGACGGTGATTAATATTATTACTATCATCTAAATATTCACCTTCACATGAGCAGATAAGTTCTAGGAAGGCACAAACACATCAGCCAAGTATCAGATTATATATATACTAGTTGAACAGCCCACATACACGGGCCACAGTGCCAGGCAGCAACGGCCACAGTACAGTCATGCACAGTAGAGACTGCCCGTACCGCGACTGATAACGGAGCAGGGCGCACCGAATTCAGACCGTAGTCCTCTCTGTTCACACTACGGTCTGAATTTGGAGCGCCCTGCTCCATTATAAGTAGCGGAGCGGGCAGTCTGTACTGTGCATGACTACAGCACACACAGCAGTCTGTAATGTGCATGACAGCTTTTGATAAACATACATTAGCGAATTATTATATAGGATATACAGACACACCTCAAAGTATTTACTCAGAACACACACACACTTGTACACACACACTTGTACATGCAGACACACATACCCTTACACACATATAAACATGTACACATAAATGCATGCACACATTTGTTTGGGCGAGACCCATGTCTTTTGATCCATGAAACACATGATTTATGGACTTATGAAACTCACTGTTTTTCAAGCAGAGCTTTTAGAAACATACATAGTACACACTACGGTCTGAATTCGGAGTGCCCCGCTCCATTATCAGCCGTGGCACGGGCAGTCTGTACTGCGCATGACTGCAGCGCGCACAGCCGTCTGTACTGAACATGACAGCTTTTGACAAACATACATTAGCGAATTATTATATAGGATATACAGACACACCTCAAATTATTAACTCAGAATACACACACACTTGTACATGCTGACACACATACCCTTACACACATATAAACATGTACGCATAAATGCATACACACATTTGTTTGGGTGAGACCCATGTCTTTTGATCCATGAAACACATGATTAATGGACTTATGAAACTCACTGTTTTTCAAGCACAGCTTTTCATTTACTTCTGAGAGTATTAAATCCACTGCAGGACACAACTGAAATAAAACAGTACAGCATAGTGAATAGATCTCTCATAAAGAGAAAACAAGGTACTATATTCAAGAAAAATTAGCACTTCTGGGTCAAACTAACTGACTATAGAAAACAAAAGAAAATGATCAAAGATTTGAATGGGACTTTTAACTTGGGATAAGTAAATATTTTTGGCATTGGAAGAAATATGCAGAAAATTGTCTGCTTCACCTCCCACAGCAGTTCCTGAAGGCTATTCTTGCCAAAATGTAACTGCTGCAAGTGTTGTTTGAAAATGTGTGTGTGTGCACAAGCATACTTAAAGGGCATTAAATAAAACATGAAGAACAATATAAGTCTTATCTCTCAAACCTTTATGGTTTGAGAGATATTCACAAGCAAAGTTTCCCCCTAACACTCCTTTTACCTAGTGTAAGCCATCTCTTCTCAGATGTGGAATGCAGTCCATAGACCAAACAGATAACAGCAGGGGACAATCTTCTTCCTGTGAGAACAATGAAAGCCCTGCCCCCTTGACAAGTTTTTCAGGTTTTTCCCTTATCTTAACTGAAGATTGTCCCTCTCTGCAATCTACCTGGGCACCTCCCTTCTGCTCTGGCTGAGCAGTGTTACATCAGTAAAAGGGGCGGGAGCGGGATACTTTGTCATTGAATTACTCTTGAACTACAACTCTGAATTGAAATAACACTCCAAGATCCAAATACTATGATGATTAATTAGAGCTGCTTTTATTAGGAAACATTACTATCCCTTTAAGTATATGTGTGTTCACCTATACACGGGTGACGACATATGCATGCACAATGGCATGTACGTGTATGTGAGTGAACATCTGTGAAGATTTCAGCATTAACAAAGTTGGATTCTCACCAGCATTTTTTTCCTGCTAGATCTTCTGCTGAAAAGAGAAATAACTGTCTTATTCCACAGAAATTTTCACAGGAGGGACATAAAATATTTTACCAATCCCTAGTTTTTACTCCTTGAATGCAACCAAGCAACCAAAAAATCTGTTGAATTAAAAGGAATTTGGTGAATTTGTACTTGTCCTCAAGACCTGCCCAACAATGCATGTTTTCAGAACTAGAAGCCACCGATCCCTGGTGCAAAAGTTTCCATTGGCTCCCCGATGACATTGGCCTCCCCATTGGCCATCTCCACTGGACACCTCCACATTGCCCTCCATCATCTCAACATTGCCCACAGTCTCCACATTGCTCCCAATATCCACATTGCCCCCAATCTCCACATTCCCTCCACATTGCCCTCACATTGCTCCACCAGTGTCCATTTCCTACCTCCCTGGTGGTTCAGCTTTGTGGCAAGAGAGGTCTGTGCCTCCTTCTGCACAGACCTCTATACTGCTGGAGCTCCTGCGTGGTCTTCTCTTCAGTAATGCAGAGCACTGGGAGTTGATGTCATCTCCCAGCACTCTGCATTACTAAAGAGCCAAAGAGGGAGCTTAGCTGTGAGAGGTCTGTGCCAGAGAAGTCACAGACATGAGCATGTTGCGAGTGCCAGGCGGATGGTCACAGGGGGCGGCAGGGCCCCTGGAGTGATGGGCCTGGTCGCAGTTGCGACCCTGGCAACCCCTATTGTTATGCCATTGGATCCTCTCAATAGAACACAGGTGAATGTTTTAATTCAGGCAAGTCCTTCAGAATGACTGAACCACTGATTGATTTGCCTGTGTTCTTCTTAGGAGATCCTGAAATCCAGCATTACTGTGGGGGGAGGCTGAGGATATATTTAAGCTCCCCTTCTCTTTGGTGCAGTTGGTTTGCTCCAGAATTGCTTCTTTTTAGACTTCTGAATAAGGGCCAATGCTCCAAAACTCATATTTAAAGATGGGATGGTTGGCTGTGCTATAACAGAAAAAGTTATATTTTTATCTGTGATATTTACCCTATCAAGTAGCATCAAGTATTAAAAATTACTTTATCCAAAATGTCATGCTACATGTGTTGCAACCATATTGGTTGTGTTAAGAAATACATTTAAAGTGGCTGAGTAGTTTTGTAGTAGTAGTAGTAGTAATAGTAGTAGTAGTAGTAGTAGTAGTAGAAGTAGTAGTAGTAATAGTAGTAGTAGTAGTAGTAGTGGTAATGGTTCACAAAAACAGCAGCTCCAATTAATCTTCCTAGTATTTGGGCTGTGGAGAGTGTTATTTAAATACTGTTAGAGTTGTGGTTCAAGAGCAATTGAATTATAAAGTATCCCCCTCCCGTCCTTCCCGTAAATATGGGGCTATTATTAATATTGTATAAGTAATAAAAAATTTGATTGCTACCAGCAACCAAAGGGGCCAGTTAGCTCTGAACTATCCTGTAATCCCCTACAATCAGAAAAGTTTTTTCCCTTGACCAGTTGCTGCTGCCATCTTCTCACACACTGCTATTGCCAGCCATAGGATGTGAATAGCATTGGTGAGCCCCTTCCCTTTCCTTCAATAACACTTTAACCACAGAGGTGTCTAGCACATTTCAAAGCAATACTTTGGACACATCTATGGCTTTAAAATCATGTGGGTCACCATCATGAAAAGACCTGTGATTCTTTTCTGGTGATTTGCACATTTAGTCTGTTTGATCTGGTGATACAAATTTGCGCCATGATGTTAAAGGGGAACTACCACCCCACACAATCTTTACCTTCACTAAGTCCCCATCTGGCGACTAGCTGGTTAGTAGCGCTAGTCCCCAGAATAATTACCTTAGTTAATAGATTTCTCCTCTCTTCCATGGGCGACAGGCTGGATGGAGAGCGGACATCTTGCCATTGTGACGTCCGTGCGCCTGCACTGTCATTCCCAGCCGGGTCTAGTAGGCGTTGCTAGGAGCCATTTGGCTCTGACTGGGACTGACAGCGTAGGCGCGCGGACAGCACAATGGCAAGATGTCCGCTCTCCGTCATGCCTGTCACCCATGGAAGAAAGGAGAAATATATTAACTAAGGTAATTATTCTGGCGACTAGCGCTACTAAGCAGCTAGTCGCCAGACGGGGACTTAGAGAATGTAAAGATTGTGTGGGGTGGTAGTTCCCCTTTAAATATGTTATGTGCGGGAGAGTGTTACTCAAACTTGCTTCAGGCCATGGTGGGAGTTATTCCTCTGCTTATATCAATGGCTGGAAACCTGCACTTCTCTTGTTGTGAACTACAATTTACATAGCCCTCACACACTCAGTAGGCTGCAAAGGATGATGTTAGTTGTAGTTCATCAATCTGTAGAGCCAATAGCTGCTTACCCCTGCTAAATATATATAATGTTTTGTATACACGTGGAACTCACTGTCTGAGGCAAAAGTGTCTTAAGGCTTTTATCCAGGAAATTATTCATCACACTTGGTAAAACCCTGTAAAGAATAAAATTGTAGTTACAAAATTAGGTCACAGGTGTGTGTGCGCTGGGTAGGGAGGAGAAGAACAATTCTGTAACTCGTGATTTGTACAAAACATGCAGTTTTGCAAGACATTAAGGGCTAGATTCTACTGCAAGTGCTAATTTTATCTCTACTTTTATCTCCAGTTTTTTTTCCTTTCACATTTTCAGCATTAACCAATCAAGTGAAGTGATTACATGATGACCAGAAAAAAAGCAGACATTCTTACCCTTATCTTATATAATAATTTGCTAAATGTATGTTTGTCAGAAGCTGTCATGTACAGTACAGTTGGCTGCTCACGATGCAGTCATGCGCAGTACAGACTGCCCGCGCCGCAGCTGATAACGGAGCACAGAGAGGACTATGGTCTGAATTCGGAGTGGCCCGCTCCGTTATCAGCCATGGCGCGGGCAGTCTGTACTGTGCATGGCTGCACCGTGGCCATTGCTGGGTGGCACTGTGGCCCGTGTACACGGGCTCTTCAACTAGTATGTTAATAAAACAGGTTTCTGTTCAGATACTAATCTGATCAAGGTAGGATAATTCCTTTGGAGAGTGGAAGCACTACTGAACTACCCCACAATCTCCTCCACACCCCCCATGTTACCAGCTGTCTCCTCTTCTCTTTCCATGCTGTTACCTCTTCTTCTTTCAGCATGCTCTCTGCTGCTGCACCCTCTCTCCATGCCCCTAACTGCTGCCTCTTGTCTCCCTAAATACTAAGCTGCCTTGCTTTTTGCTGCCACCTTCTTTCTCCCCTCTCAACTTCCTCACTCCAGAGGCTCCTACTGTCTAATCCATATCTCTCCAGGATCCCTGTTCCCACTCCCTACTCTTTCTGCCCTTCCCTATTTCTTTCTCATACAACTGTATGTAGAAAAAAGTTATTTACCCCAGCACACCAGGTTCTGTATCCGGTGCAAGAAATCAGAAGGGTCAGTGCCACATTATGACCCACAGCAACAGCACAAAAGAAGGTTGATGTCTGCACACGGAATTGTAGTTTAAGCTCTACTGAGCATATTTATTAATCACCATTTGCACAAAGTTTCGGGGAAATCTTCCCTTCGTCAGGTGCTCAGGGAAGAAGGGAAGATTACCTCGAAACAGTGTGCAAATGGTGATTAATAAATATGCTCAGTAGAGCTTAAACTATAATTCCGTGTGCAGACATCATCCTTCTTTTGTGCTTTCTCATGCAACTGCACTGACCCGGTATTTTCAACTGGTCCTCCAGATTTGTCCACAAAATGAATCACAGAGGTTTTACTAAACTCTAGTTCTGGACAACAACTTTGTTTTTTTATGGTTTTGAGAAGAAGTAAGTGCAATTTTATAGACCAACTCCTACTTACCCTTTTGGCAAGTTGGCTTTAACATCAATGAGATTAGTCTGACATTCATCCCTAACAAATTTAGGGCAGTTAGAATCATTCATCTTGAGGCTTGTAATCGTGACAATGTTCACTTCAATTTTCATCACCGTCTTCCCTCCAAGGAAACTGTGAAAGCAATGAAAATTGTTTGGTTGGATTGTTTCTTATCTAATCAATATATCAAAAAACAAAAAAATCTGATCTCAATACAATTACTAATAATGTACCGCAGGTTAAGAATTTGTATAAATCGAAAATATAAAGACCGTTGGAAATCACACTGCTGGGAACACTATTTCACCACAGTGCAAACCAACAAAATTAACCCGTTCGGTACTGGATGGAGTGTACCAAATTAAGTAAGCTTTAAAACTTAAACCTTTAATCACTCATATCATTAAAAACATGTAAATACTTCACCATTAAAATTACTCCAGCCGAAATTACCATCCGGCTGTGTAACACCCAGTTTAAAGGGGGTTCCCCAATCTATGGCAATATCGAATGAACAATCATTCACTAGCAGCGTAACTACCTGTCCCAGTATACTAATAGATCCAAAGGAGATACAAAAGGAATCCTAACTCTAATATTACCTCCCGGATCAGTCAGAGACTTCACCAGTAACCGTCCCTAGTATAAAGTAAATTAATTAGTATAAATGTAACATTTGCCCCTGACGAAGCTGCCACATAGATGCAGCGAAACGTGTAGGGTGGGTAATGATTTAGGGGGTCAATTGTCCCCTACATGGCTACAACAACATTCACTGCAGCGCTACTTTAGTTAGTAAATAGATATTAGGTGTGTCACTTTAACACCCATATTAAAGTGGTGTATTATTTATACTAATTAATTTACTTTATACTAGGGACGGTTACTGGTGAAGTCTCTGACTGATCCGGGAGGTAATATTAGAGTTAGGATTCCTTTTGTATCTCCTTTGGATCTATTAGTATACTGGGACAGGTAGTTACGCTGCTAGTGAATGATTGTTCATTCGATATTGCCATAGATTGGGGAACCCCCTTTAAACTGGGTGTTACACAGCCGGATGGTAATTTCGGCTGGAGTAATTTTAATGGTGAAGTATTTACATGTTTTTAATGATATGAGTGATTAAAGGTTTAAGTTTTAAAGCTTACTTAATTTGGTACACTCCATCCAGTACCGAACGGGTTAATTTTGTTGGTTTGCACTGTGGTGAAATAGTGTTCCCAGCAGTGTGATTTCCAACGGTCTTTATATTTTCGATTTATCTAATCAATAACATCAAAACTATAATTTGACTGCAAATAAGAACCAATTGGCCCACCAAGTTTTTCAGTTTCATTCCTTTATATTTAAAAAGCTCAGCAATATTTAATGCTTAAAGGGATAGTAATACTTTGTTTTATCTTTATTTTATTTTGTAGGCATTAAAAAAACATGAAGAACGATATAAGTCTTATCTCTCAAACCT
The DNA here is from genome assembly GCA_037306005.1 of Rhinophrynus dorsalis. NCBI lineage: Eukaryota > Metazoa > Chordata > Amphibia > Anura > Rhinophrynidae > Rhinophrynus > Rhinophrynus dorsalis. Next base: position 41,033,207 of record CM074727.1, read on the forward strand.
TTATGGTTTAAGAGATATTCACAAGCAAAGTTTCCCCCTCCCGCCCCTTTTTCCTAGTGTAAGCCATCTCTTCTCAGATGTGAATCTGGTTGTAAGACCAGACAGATAACAGCAGGGGACAATCTTCTTTGTATGAAAACAATGAAAGCCCTTCCCCCCTTGACAAGTTTGTCAGCTTTTTCCCTTATCTTAATTGAAGATTGTCCCTCTCTGCAGTCTACCTAGGCACCTCCCTTCTGATCTGGCTGAACGGGGGGGGGGACTTTGCTTGTGAATATCTCTTAAACCATAAAGGTTTGAGAGATAAGACTTATATCACTCTTCCTATTTTTTTAATGCCTACAAAATAAAATAAAGATAAAATGAAGTATTACTATCCCTTTAAAGTAGCATTACATATATCCCAAATTATTCCATGTCTCTATCCACCTTTCTGTAATGTATTGGTTCCATAGTTCTCCTTAGGCTTCCATCCTCCAATCTGAGTACTTGTCTTCTTCTAGTGTCTCTTTTTCTGATAATGTGTTCCTTCCTTAACTTTGTTTTGTCCTCTAATATAGTTCATGATTTCGATCATATCATCCCTCTCCCTTCAATACGATCTTTCCTGTGTTTTGTTATTTAGACCATTCACCATATTAATAGCTCTTCTTTGAATTGTTTCTAGTTTTTATGTCCTGGAAATAAGCTGCTATTTTAGAACAGGAGCCTAGAAGAGTGAAACTGATACATTAATAGACATTTGGACATACAGGACAAAGAGATCTAAGTGGTCTTGAAAGCTTACACTATAAATCTATTCAGTTAGCCAATAAGGTTATCAGTTTTACTCTGCTAGTCTCCTACTTTATCCATGGGTAACAAGGTAACACCTTTCACCTATATTCTAAAAGAGGCCCCAGAATATGTTGTGCTCTGTTCCATCTTCGTATTTAGTTATCTATGCTGAACGTTTTTCCATTAAGGCTGCCTGCGCCATAGCAGTGAGAATGTGTATGAGCATTTCAGGACATTCCATCGCATATTACCAAGGCGCAAAGGAAACTGAAGTAAAGTTGCTACTATTTTCATTTTTTTCACCACTTGCTATACAGGTGGCATTCAGGGTCTGCTTGCTTTAAAGTCTAAATGATGGTCAATGTCTCGGTACAGAAAATGGTGAGTTTTATTAGATAGATTGGACTCACCTAAAATTGGTTGTCTTGGTGTGGCGGGCAAGTTTGTAGCGATTTTGGCAGCAAAACTTCATTTTTAAATAACTGAGTTAATATGTGGTTACTAGTGATGAGCGAGCACCCCAATGCTCGGATGTTCGGGTGCTCTGACCGAGCACCCCCTGAGGCTCGAGTGCTCGGCCGAGCATCCGAGCCCCATTGAAGTCAATGGGAGGACTCGAGCATTACACCAGGCACCCCCTGCTCTGATGAGGGGAGGGTGCCTGGTCCATAGGAAAAGGGCAGAAAAAGATGGAAACACTACAGAAATGGTTCAGGGACAGCATAGGGAGGATGTCTGGATGCACCTTGGACTCCAACATCGCTGCTGGGAACGATCTTTCGCCCGTAGTACGCCATTTTTACAGACTGACCATAAAACACACAAAAAGGAAAATAAAAACGACTTTAGGCGAAAAATTGTTACCAAACAATATTTGCTGTATATTTACTTGTATATCATCTGCAAATTCTCCCAAAAATTTCCTTGATTTTCAGAACTGAGGCCATGATTAAGAGGGAAACGTGCGCAGAGGCAAATTATCCCAAAAATTTCCTTGATTTTCAGAACTGAGGCCATGATTAAGAGGGAAACGTGCGCAGAGGCAAATTCTCCCAAAAATTTCCTTGATTTTCAGAACTGAGGCCATGATTAAGAGGGAAACGTGCGCAGAGGCAAATTCTCCCAAAAATTTCCTTGATTTTCAGAACTGAGGCCATGATTAAGATGGAAACGTGCGCTGAGCTGACCATCTAAAACATTATGGGTGAGGGTCTGCTGCAGAGCTGACCATCCTAAACATTATATGCGAAGGCCCGCTAGTGAGCTGACGCTATCAAACATTATATGAGAGGGCCCGCTAGAGAGCTGACCCAATAAAACATTATATGAGAAGGCCCGCTGGTGAGCTGACCTATATAAAAATTGTCAAACAGGGCCCGCTGGTGAGCTGGCCCTATATAAAAATTATATCACAGGGCCCGCTGGTGAGCTGGCCCTATATAAAAATTATATCCCAGGGCACGCTGGTGAGCTGGCCCTATATAAAAATTATATCCCAGGGCACGCTGGTGAGCTGGCCCTATATAAAAATTATATCCCAGGGCACGCTGGTGAGCTGGCCCTATATAAAAATTATATCCCAGGGCATATGGAAGAGGAGGAGGAGGATGAGAAGATTAAGAGTCAACCATATACCCGTTTTTTGGGTGGAAGGGGTGAATGGGAATACAGAGTATTCCCATCATTGTAAATAACATATATAAAGTGAGTTTATGTTCCCCCGGGGCTTTCCTCCAGTGGAGTGGAGAAGTCAGGGTAAATCCAGGCCTTGTTCATTTTTATAAGTGTCAACCTATCAGCATTGTCGGTGGAAAGGCGGATACGCTTATCTGTTATGATGCCACCAGCAGCACTAAATACCCGCTCAGACAGAACGCTGGCGGCAGGGCAGGCCAGCACCTCCAAGGCGTAGAGTGCCAGTTCATACCACGTGTCCAGCTTGGACACCCAGTAGTTGTAAGGCACAGAGGGATCATTGAGGACGCTGACACGGTCTGCTACGTACTCCTTCACCATCTTCCAAAACTTTTCCCTCCTTGTGACACTAGGCTGCGCATCAGGGTGAGGGTGCTGGCGGGGTGTCATGAAGGTGTCCCACGCCTTGGAGAGTGTTGCCCTGCCTTTGTCGGAACTGCTGTGTGCTCCCCTTTTCTCCCCTTCTCGGTTGGCCAAGGTAGCACGTACTCTGCCGCCAGCGTTGTCAGATGGAAAATTTTGGAGCAATTTTTCAACAAGAACCTTCTGGTATTGCAACATTTTGCTTGTCCTCTCCACCGGAGGAATGAGAGATGAGAAATTCTCTTTGTAGCGGGGGTCCAGAAGGGTGAACACCCAGTAATCCGTGTTGTCTAAAATGCGTACAACGCGTGGGTCACGGGAAAGGCAGCCTAACATAAAGTCAGCCATGTGTGCCAGAGTACCAACAGTCAAGATTTCGCTGTCCTCACCAGGAGGATGACTCTCAATCTCCTCATCCTCTTCCTCCTCTTCTGCCCACCCACGCTGAAGAGATGGAACTAAAGTTCCATGGCTACCCTCTGTAGCGGAGGCAACCGTGTCTTCCTCCTCCTCCTCCTCCTCCTCCGCCTCCTCCAATTGTCGCTGAGAAGAAGAAATGAGGGTGCTCTGGCTATCACCTTGTGTAAGCTCTTCCTCCCCCATTTCCACCTCTTCCACATGCAAAGCGTCGGTTTTAATTGTGAGCAGCGAGCGTTTCAGTAGACACAGAAGTGGGATGGTTACACTGATAATAGCGTTATCGCCGCTCACCATCTGTGTCGATTCCTCAAAATTGCGTAAAACCTCGCAGAGGTCTGACATCCATTCCCACTCCTCACTTCTGATTACAGGAAGTTGAACGGAGAGGCGACGACCGTGTAACAGCTGGTACTCCACTACTGCCCTCTGCTGCTCACAAAGCCGGGCCAACATGTGGAAGGTGGAGTTCCAGCGCGTGCTCACGTCACACAGCAGCCGGTGAGCTGGCAATTGTAAGCGCTGCTGCAGCTTCAACAGGCCGGCTGAAGCTGTTGATGACTTACGGAAATGTGCACACACGCGGCGCACCTTGGTCAAGAGATCATGCACATTGGGGTAGGTTTTTAGAAATCGCTGCACCACTAAATTAAATACATGCGCTAGGCATGGTACGTGTGTGAGCTTGCCGAGCTCCAAAGCCGCCACCAAGTTACGCCCATTATCACACACAACCATGCCTGCTTGCAGGTTGAGTGGCGAGAGCCACTGCTCGGTCTGGTGACTAATCCCCTGCAACAGCTCTGAGGCCGTGTGCTGTTTGTCCCCAAGGCAGATCAGCTTCAGCACGGCCTGTTGACGCTTCCCCACTGCAGTGCTACACTGCTTCCAGCTACTGGCTGATGGGGGAGTGGCGGTGTGTGTAGAGAATTCGGAGGTGGAAACGGAGGAGGAGGAGCCAATAACGTAGGTGCTGGTGGAAACCCTGATGGAGGTAGGGCCCGCAATCCTCGGCGTGGGTAGCACCCGTGCCATCCCAGGGTCCGAGTCGCTCCCAGCCTCCACGACATTCACCCAGTGTGCCGTCAGGGAAATGTAGCGTCCCTGGCCACAAGCACTTGTCCATGTGTCAGTCGTTAAGTGGACCTTCCCAGTAACTGCGTTGGTCAGGGCACGGGTGATGTTACGGGACACATGGTGGTGTAATGCGGGGATGGCACACCGGGAAAAGTAGTGGCGGCTGGGGACCGCGTACCGAGGGACAGCTGCTGCCATCAGGCTGCGGAAGGACTCAGTGTCCACAAGCCTAAATGGCAGCATTTCGATGGCCAGTAATTTGGAAAGGTGTGAGGTTAGTGCTATGGCCTGTGGGTGGGTGGCTGGGTACTTTCTCTTGCGCTCAAATGCCTGGGGTAACGACATTTGGACGCTGCGCTGGGACAGGGAAGTGGATGTGGTCGCTGATGGTGCTTCAGATGCTACAGGTGCAGGGCGGGAGGTATGCGGGCCTGCGCCTTCAACAGGCGATTGGCCGGCACCGAAAACAGGGGAAGAGGAGGCAGTGGTGTGGCCTGCAGACACAGATGGGCGATCCAGGCGTTCCTCCCACTTACTACGGTGCTTGGATGCCATGTGTCGGATCATGCTGGTGGTGGTGAGGTTTCTAGTGTTCATGCCTCGGCTCATTCTGGTGTGGCACAGGTTGCAAACTACAATTCTTTTGTCGTCCGCACTTTCCTTAAAAAAACGCCATACCGCGGAACACCTACCCTTTGGCAAGGTAGATTTACACAAGGGGGTGCTCCGTGGAACATTTGCGGGCCGGTTTGGTGCGGTCCGCCTTCTTTCTGTAGCCACACCACTGCCTCTTCCAGCCTGTTGCGGTGCTGCAGATGGCTCACCCTCAGGACTGCTGTCATCGCTCGGCTCTACACCTTCCCAGGTGGGGTCAGTCACCTCATAGTCCACCAAGTCCTCCTCCACTTCCTCACTCTGATCATCCTCCTCAAGTCTTGATCCCACCACATACTCAGTCATTGACAACTGTATAACATTCTCCTCAACAAGGTCTTGAGACGGAAATAGTGGTTGATTTAATGGCAACTGTGTCTCATCATCATCATCATCATCCACTACTTCCTTTGACCTTAAATGCCGTTCACATCTGTCATCTTCTTGAGATTGGGTAGCCTCTAGAGGTTGTGAATCAGGGCACAAGATGTCATGTTCCTCTGCAAGCGTGCTTGGAGAGAGGGTCAAATGAAGGATTGGTGATGAGACGAGCTCCTCACTATATCCCAGTGTGGGATCACTTCTTTGACCAGACCGTGTATGGTGGGAGGAAGGATGATCAGAGTGAGGATTATGTTGACCAGACTCTTGGCTACTGAGAGTGGACTTGGTGGAAGACAGGGTGGTGCTTAACCGACTGGAAGCAGTATCAGCTGTCATCCAACCGACCACCTGTTCGCAGTGGTCGGACCTCGAGAGTGATGTCCTGCGACGCCCTGTAAAATTAGACATGAAGCTAGGTATGGTGGATGTCTGTCTTTCTTGTGCTCTGGCACCAGGCACAGTTTCTCCGCGTCCTGACCCGCGCCCTGAACTATCAGGATCACGTCCACTTCCCCGTCCCTTTTTACCCGCCTTCTTCATCTTACACGGAATATGTGACTTTAATATTTGAGTTTGAAAACTTAACAGTATTTCTTCCTATTCTGCAACTGTGCAGAGTACACAGAATAGGCTGCTAAACGGCGGTGACACACACTGAATGGAATATGTGACTTTAATATTTGAGTTTGAAAACTTAACAGAATTTCTTCCTATTCTGCAACTGTGCAGAGTACACAGAATAGGCTGTTAAACGGCGGTGAAACACACTGAATGGAATATGTGACTTTAATATTTCAGTTTGAAAACTTAACAGTATTTCTTATTATTCTGCAACTCTGCAGAGTACACAGAATAGACTGTTAAACGGCGGTGAAACACACTGAATGGAATATGTGACTTTAATATTTGAGTTTGAAAACTTAACAGAAGTTCTTCCTATTCTGCAACTGTACAGAGTACACAGAATAGGCTGCTAAACTGCGGTGACACACACTGAATGGAATATGTGACTTTAATATTTGAGTTTGAAAACTTAACAGTATTTCTTCCTATTCTGCAACTGTGCAGAGTACACAGAATAGGCTGTTAAACGGCGGTGAAACACACTGAATGGAATATGTGACTTTAATATTTGAGTTTGAAAACTTAACAGAATTTCTTCCTATTCTGCAACTGTACAGAGTACACAGAATAGGCTGCTAAACTGCGGTGACACACACTGAATGGAATATGTGACTTTAATATTTGAGTTTGATAACTTAACAGTATTTCTTCCTATTCTGCAACTGTGCAGAGTACACAGAATAGGCTGTTAAACGGCGGTGAAACACACTGAATGGAATATGTGACTTTAATATTTGAGTTTGAAAACTTAACAGTATTTCTTATTATTCTGCAACTCTGCAGAGTACACAGAAAAGGCTGCTAAACTGCGGCGAAGCACACTGAATGGAATATGTGACTTTGATATTTTAGTTTGAAGACTTAACAGTATTTCTTCCTATTCTGCAACTCTGCACAGTACACAGAATGTGCTGCTAAACTGCGGCGAAGCACACTGAATGGAATATGTGACTTTGATATTTTAGTTTGAAGACTTAACAGTATTTCTTCCTATTCTGCAACTCTGCACAGTACTCAGAATGTGCTGCTAAACTGCGGCGACGCACACTGAATGGAATACGTGACTTTGATATTTTAGTTTGAAGACTTAACAGAATGTGCTCTAATCTGCAACTTTGCACACTAAACAGAATGTGCTCTAATCTGCAACTTTGCACACTAAACAGAATGTGCTCTAATCTGCAACTTTGCACACTAAACAGAATGTGCTCTAATCTGCAACTGTGCACACTAAACAGAATGTGCTCTAATCTGCAACTTTTCACACTAAACAGAATATTTTTTTTTTTTTTTTTTTTTCCCCCCACAGAAAATAACCTACTGCCCCCACACACAGTAGTCCTAAAAAGGACTTTTGGTTCTTTTTTGTCACAATTTTTTTTTTTCCTCCCTACACTGCCTTTCCCTTCCTATCCTCAGCTCTCCCTGGCTCAGACTGAGCCGAACTCGATGGTCAGGTGCTATACAGCACCTGACCACGGGTTCTGGCCAGCCAATCAGTGTAATGCCAGCAGCCAACATGGCTGCTGGCATTACACCGATGTCAGAGCCTCCCTGCACGTTTATTGGCTGCGCAGCAGCCGCAAAACGTGCGGGGAGGAGACCCGAACATGGCGGGCGAGCACATGCGGTACTCGTACGAGTACCGCCATGTGCCGAGCACAGCGATGCTCGAGCCGATCCGAGCATCGGCCGAGCATGCTCGCTCAACACTAGTGGTTACTATTTTGTGCTATGCACAGGGATCACATTTAAAGGGATAGTAATGTTACTCAATAGAAGCAGTTTCAATAAATCTTCATTGGATTTGGGCCATGAAGAGGTTATTTCAATACTGTTAGAGTTGTAATTCAAGAGTAATTGAATGATAAAGTATCCCCCTCCCTCCCCTCTTACTGATGTAACTGCTCACCTCAGATCAGCAAGACTGTCCAGATGGATCGCAGAGAGGAGCAATCTCCACTGAGCATAAGGAAAAACCTGAAAACCCTGTCAAGGGGGCAGGGTTTTCCTTATGCTCATAGTAAGAAGATTGTCCCTTGCTGTGAGTAGTCTGGTCCCAGGAACAGATTCCACATTTGAAGGGAGGTGGCTTACGCTAAGTAAAAGGATCTGCTATTTTTGTGAAACATTACTATCCCTTTAAGGATTATGCATGGAGTAGTGTAGGATTGTCTTCTGTTTGTTCTATATTTCCAGCTTTTGCAAAATTCAGCCTATTCTCTTAAGTCAATGCCTGTCCAAATTGTACTTAGGTTTGTAGCTGCTGTTTAAATGGTTCAGTGGACCCCATGTGGGATTAGAATACTTACCAACTAACCATCAAGAGTTATCAAGGGATGTCAGTCTGCTTGTCAAGGTGTATGTGTGCAATCACTTACTCATCAGGTGTTTACAGTTCTATAATATATTTCTCACCTTTTCCCACTGAGTTCAATTTTGTTTGTCACAGATATGTGGATACCAGAACCTGGTAAGAGTGCCACGGAAATATCGGTGAACTTGAGGTCTTCCACCTTAATTCTGCGGAGAAAGGAAATGAATGTCATATATTGGATATATGCAATAGGGTGTTTATTCTATATATTTTGCACAGACAGGACCGATTTAAGCCACTGGGGAGGTCCTGGGAAAAATATAGCAGGTGGAACCCTTTAACCCATTGAATGATAGACAGGTCACCAATGCATTACTAAACAATTTGTTGGAGAATTCTCTAACCTCAAAATTGGAACTGTCACTTTATAAAAAAATATGTAATGTTGACAAGAGCATCCAAAATAACTCATATTTATGTTAGTCATTTTTAATTTCGAAAACTAGTTTTTGAGATAATAAGCTTTATTTATTTGTCAGTTTATAAAGCTGAGATAGTATTTCCTGGTAGGACGTGACAGTTGGTAATGCAGAGCTATGTGGAATGTTTGGATCCCCCTGGCATACCTGGGGGCCTTACACTACATGATAAATATATAAATAAATTGACATTTCTTTTAAAGTATTTTTTAAATAAAAATAAATACATTTTGTTTTTAAAAATTCTTTGAAAAACACCTTATTGATACAAAGTGACAGACAGTTCCACTACACCTGGTATTCCCTTCTGCTGTTCTACACAATGTTGAAAGTACTTTAAATTGCCTTCAAAAAATGTAATGCTAAGTGCTTATATCTATTGTAGCTTGGAAAAATACTTTGTCATAACATATCTTCATGCTGAGTTTTCTCTGCTGGCTCCACCCATTTAGCAGTCTGAATTGCTTTCCCCTGAACACAGAAGAGAATGAGTTTCAAAGGGTTCCAGAATGGGATGTAGGGGAATCAAAACTACTGTTTGTGAGGGACCCCCTCCCTTCTGACCATGTGCTGGATGTTGAGTATTAAGATGGGGAGGAGAAAGTTACTGGCATGCCTATCATTCCCACTGCATAAATACAGTACAATATCTGAAACGTATTTACTCTTCCATTGGAATAGGATATTTTGTTAATATTAAAGTGGATGTATCACCTTATAAAAAGGTGTTACCATTTCCTTTGTTATTAAAAGTTATTTTATGAAAGCTGCTTTTTTTTAAAAGTTACTATTTTGAGAGATAATGTCTATTCTATTGCAGAAGAGCTGTGCCGAACAATCAGCGTGTCCTCATTATACTGACTGGCGCAGCTCTTCTGTACATCCTCTTTCTCCTCCCAGCTCCCTCCCAGCTGCCCCAGGGAGCACGTGCACGCTTCCCTTCGGTGTGCTGTGATTGGCTCGTAGTGTTACAGCAAGCTGCGATTAGCATTATACTGAGGTTGCAATCCCAGTATAATGCTAATCGCAGCTTGCTGTAACGATACGAGCCATTCACAGCACACCGAAGGGAAGCGTGAACGCGCTCCCTGGGGCAGCTGGGAGAGAGCTGGGAGGAGAAATAGGACAGTCTGAAGATCTGTGCTGTGCACGTAATGTGGAAGTGCACAGCACAGAAGATGCAATATCTCTCAAAATTTTTCCTAAAATAACTTTTGATAACACCTTTTATAAGGTAATACATCCCCTTTAACTTCCTGTATGGTTCACATCTCCAGTGTTCTGATTGGTATTGCACTAGAGACCCCTCTGTCATCTGGGGGAGCGGGGTATGATTGACAGCTCAGTTGTTAACCCTTTGCATTACTCATTAGTCAACTTTGCGTACCTCTCAAGCATTCTAAATGTTGAAGTATATGTTAATAAATGTAATTGTCATGCATATCACTAACTGAATTATCAAATGCCACTAGCAAGTTATGATATGATCAGTGTAATGTTGCTAGTGATAATAATGTGTTCACTTACTGTGATATGCCTTTAACTGGACTGCTGCCCTTTTTGCCTATGGCCTTCTTAGCTGCAGGGGACTTGGCCATTCTATCCAAACTTTCTTTATTGTTAAGGATATCTGACACAACTGGAAGAAATAAGCACAAAGAGACTGATTTAAAAAGATCAGGTCCTAGATTAACTAAAGTTTGAAGAAGGTCGAAAATGTTGACGTCCTGTCGGAGCAGAGTCGAAGGCACATCGATAGTATTCACTAAAGTGTCTACGACATCACATCGCCGTCACTCGGACAAGTTATGCCAACATCGACATCCATCCGACAGGTTTACAAATTTTCATTCATCACATCAACAATGGCCTATTTCCATATGGAAATGAAGCATAACGACACAGTTCCATATGGAAATGCTGAATAATGAGACAGTTTTGTATGCAAGGGAGTGTGTTGATATATTAATGTGGCACGTCAACACTTTCACTAAACTCCGATAGCAGCCTCTGCTTTTAGAGTTCACAGTTTCCACTTCACCTACCTGAGGCTGGCGAAGTTGGGATATCCCTGTACTTTTCTATGCAGTAACATCCCTCTATCAATCACAAGAAGAGGAGGTTGTTAACTGTTGTCAGTGTGGAAGGAATTTCTTCCCTTCACACATCACCAACGCCATGACGATTCTGAAGTTTAACAGCATTCTCTCTGCTTCCCTACTTGGCCAATAGGTGAATAAACAGAATGATTTGTGCATGTGCATTGCTCACCACTGTGGAACTCAAAGGGTTAAAAAAAAGTAAAGTAGAGCAGGCACTACAATTATCCCCTTAGCTATGTATCATATATGAGATCAAGGCTGGGGGTCAAGCAGCATCTACAGGGTTTTGTGGCTACCACTAGTCCCCTCAGCCTTGTTCCCGTGCCCAGTGGTAGCCATAGAACCCCATATACACTACTTGGTCCCCACACTTGTTCCTTTGACCACTGGTAACTACAAATTCTCATGTGCCTGCTGCTAGCCACAAATCCCCATGGATATCGCTTGGGCAAGTGAAGAAGGCTGTGTATTTGTGGCTAACACACAATGGTAATGTTCTCCATGCTGCTCAACATGCTATAAATCTGAAATCCACTTCCCCCCTTGTTAAATTCAACATACACTGGCCCCCTCTGACATACTATCCCCCCTTTTTTAATTCGACATGCTGCCCCCTCAAACATACTATCCCCCTTTTATAATTTGACATGCTGCCCCCCTTGTTCAATTGCATATGTAGTCCACAGTTAAGCCTTTGAGTAACAGAGATGTATGCAACACATTGCTGTGCAATGCATTGCTACCCCTCTGGTACTCAAAGAGTTAATAGGCTGCATACCACTTGCCTTTATTTGTGTAAAAAAATGCTTAGTTTTATACTATACATCAGACCTAGCGGGGGGCTACGGGATCCCTCCTGTTGCCCACCTATCCAGTAAGATAGGTGATCACTGCGGGCAACAAGGAAGGCAATTGCTGCCTTCCTTATGTCCCTACTCGAGCCGGCTGCTTGTTATGTAATAGCTCGAGTAGGACTCCCAGCAGTGAACCCTGTCATTGGGTTCATTCATTCATGAAAAGAGCAGCACTTTTCTTGAATGAATCAGTCACCCAAACCGGGTGATTTTTAGATCGAAGCAGTGATAAAGTTATCCCCTACAATAGAATCTAGACCTAAAACTGTCATTTTTTAAATTAGAATAAAAAACGGCTAGTGGAATCTGCAAGAAAATGTGCATTTTCATGCATTGCAATGTGTACTTATGGATGTCTTGTCTGAGGTAACTCTGGGAATGAACCCCTTGAGTAACAGCATAGTATGCAATGCCATATGGATGCCCACAGTATTCCTCATTCACAGCTTCATAAAGAATGAGTTATTGCAGGGCTCATAATTTCCACTCGCCACCAGCCAATGGTGAGTGAAAATTTAGCCCTGGTGAGTAGAAATTCAGCCCTGGTGGGTATGTTTTGGCTTGCAGTGGCGAGTAACTTTTCAGGTCTGACTAGTAGCAAAGGACTTAAGATTATAAGCCCTGTGTTATTGTTTTGTTTTTTCTTTTCAATGAAAAGTCTGCAGTCAGAAAGGGTGTAGTAATAGACTACGGGGATCTAGTATATGCTCCTGCACCACAAATCCTCCTTGGAAAAGTCAATGCTCGCTCATTATGCCACTTTGTACCCCAATGTAATCACAATAACTACCATTGTAATATGTTTTAGGAGCTAAATTAGGTAACACTCAAAACTAGATGTACCTTCACACTTCTCACCTTGTTTATAACCACTTCTTTGGAAAGCTACTAGACTACCAACCTCTCCATACTAACTATAACCTCTGCTCCACTGCTAACAACTCAATGAGAGAGATTCACTAAGCGGTGATAAAGAAGTGATAAGGAGGATATACCATTTCCAGTGATATCACTTCTCCAGTTCCTATGTTATTCGATAGAGCCTATGCACTGAGTTCTCCAAAGCTGAACAAATCTTAGTGTACTGACACCACAGAATAACAGGAATTGGAGTAGTATTATCACTGTAGAAGTTATGTCTGCTCTATCTCCTCTTTACAACTCCTTAGTGCATAACCCCTACTAAGTATTCCACACTATAAGAAAGAAGCCAATCGATCTGCCTTCTCTTACAGAGTTCTCAAAAGTCTGGAATATAACATTACCCCCCAAAAAAATCAGATCCTCTCCCATGCTAAGATCCCCAAAAGTAAATGCTTCTTTGTATTTAAAAACAAACATGTAACTGTGTATAAAACTCTTATTTTAGATATGCAGTATATATAGTAAATATGTAACTTTGGGGAAATGAGAGAAATCTCAATTAATTCTTCTTGGTAAAATACTTTCTATATATGTAAATAAATAGTGAAGGGAATCATTCTAGTTGCACAAATTCACCTTAACCCCTTAACATTCAATGTTGTGCCAGGACTGTCACAGCTGTCCGTCACTTAAGGACCAGTGATGTCCTGGAACGTCATGGAATTTAGGGCTTCCCACATTGGCTGCACACCTCTCGGGGAGCCTTGAATCGGATCCGCAAAAAAAATGATCCATGGTCCTTAAGTGCTGGCCGCGCGTGAGCCAACGGTCCTTAAGATGTTAACATGCCTGGGCTCTATTACACATTACATACATCCTTAGCTTGGAGTTAATCTTAGTTTTTTTATGCAAAAAAGCTTGATACATCTAGGTCTATTTTATGCCCACTAACTACTATATTTTATTTCCTGGTAAACATAAAAAAAATGTAGGTCTTTTTTTGCTATTGTTCATAAATATCACGGATAGGCAAATTTGTCTCTTCAGCTGTGGAGGATTTCAACTCCCGTCATCCAAAGTCCAGCTGGGGATGACGGTAATTGTAGTCTCCAACAGCTTGATTACCAAATGTTGCCTACACCTGATGTATACTAGGCTCTGCTCAGAATGTAAATACTTGTTCAGTTTAATTCACATACAGTACTGTTGTTTACATCTATCATTGTTTAATACAGCAACAAACCTCATCTATAAAGGTCTAAATACATTTATTTAGCATTCCAGTACTTATAATCCACATAGCAAATTTTGAAAGGTATTTTTAAATGTTAGCATGTGCAAAATACCACAATACTGTGCAATCTTTTCCTTACCATTTTGTAAGGCACAGCTATCCAATTGCAGAAACACTCCAGAATCAAGGCTCTGAGAGAGTGCAAGCACAGCAAATAAAATCACCAAGTGCCAAAGTTGAGGCATGATCCTCATGAAACCTATGATAAAAATGGAAGTTATAGTAAACATTGATACATTGTACCACAAGACTGTGGTAAGATGCTGTTATCTCCCACCACTTATGCACCTTTAATTCCTGATCTACAGCATATTTACTATTGAGTGTCTAATTTTTATTTGAGTCTTAATATTCTGTTAACAATTGGAGATGGCTGAGATGGCTCAGTTGGTTAAGGCACCAGCTGTAGAATCTGCTAAGACCATAAGGATGCAGGTTCTAGTCCTGGCAAGGTCAGCTCAGCCTTTCACCTTTCTAATGTAGATAAAATGAGTCCAGGACATACTTGAAAACGAGAGACAATCTCAATGTATTCTTCCTGGTAAAATGCTTTCACAAAAAAAAAAAAAACTATTGTACTTGTTTACTCTATTCTACTAACCTCCTCTCTCCCTTAATGTAAGACATAGTTTTTACCGGACCTGTCCACCAGACCTCTTTATGGTTTCAGTTAACATTCCCTGAGTGAAGGCCTTCTAAGCCAAGAAATGTTCTTCTATTTCACATCGGTTGCTCATTCTGAGACTTAACTCCTTGCTATTTTCCAATTTATTTTTTCATATTGTTTTCTATTACCATTAATATTTGAATTTGATTTTTCCAGTTTCCCTCTCTTACCTCAGTTTCTACTGCTCACCATCCACAACTCATGTCTAACAAGCAGCTTAATGTAACTTAAAGTCTACCTCACTCAGGTACATAACATTTGGAAGTTATTCTGGCAGCAAACCAGTAGCTTCTAATGAATGTACAGACCTGTTAAGCGATCTCTTGTTTTTCAGTGCTTTTTTCCTGGATCTTGTCTGAGCCAAACACAGACACATTAGGATTAATGTTCAAGTAGGTAATGCCAAGCTAATGAATTTCATTATATCATTATCCCCACCCACTTGCTGTGCCTCTTGGATCTGAAGGAATAGTAGCTAAATTATAAAGTGTACTTATCTGAAAAAACTGTTGTTATTCAAAAATGTTTATGTCCATTTTTTAAAATCTTAATAGAATTTAAAATATAAGAAATTATATTAGTTCTTTTTATAAAAAAGTTTGTAGGAATACAAGTACACAAAAAGAATGGTTTTATAGGATGGAACACAGATACAAAAGCAGACTCTTCAGGAAGTGAGAATTGCATCAACATATGGGAAATATATGAAAAGGCAGGACATATAATATAGAAACTAAAATAGAGGGAGGAGAATCAGGGAGGGGGAGATGCAGGATTTGTATAAAAAGATAGTGACCCATACATTTGACATTTTGAAGTGCAGCTGTTCCTTGAATCTCTAGGACAGTGGCTGTCAATTGTCTGACTTGCTATTTGAGGCTGTAAGTCTCTTCCATCCCCAACCAGCTAACAACTGGTTGGAGGTGAGGGAAATTGTAGTTTCCGATAGCTGAAGATTCAACAATTGTCCCCCTCTTCTCTAGGACATCTAAAAATTGTCAAATTTATGAAAAAATGTTACATTTAGACCATCACCTACAATCATAAGCTGGTTTACATTATGATAGTAACAAAGAGAGAAAGCAAGAATATATTTATCTAGGAAAGTAGAGCTCCTAAGAGGAGAAAGAAGTAAGAAGTTATATGGGATATGACCCGGTCTAGTGTTAATGGATAACATGTTAGAATGCAGATTGTTTTGATTTCATATATAAGATTACCTGGGAGACAATGTAAGTTTTATATAATTTATATAACAACTTCTGCCATGTGCTTTTTGTTGAAACTGTATACCAACAAATTTGGTAATTTCATCAATCCACCTTGTCTTTGGTCTTATTCTTGGGTGTTTAGTATCAAGTGGAATTGATTCCAACAGTCATTTGGTCCATTTACCATCAGGTCTTCTTGCTATGTGGCCTGCCCATTTCCATTTTAGGTGCTTTACTCTTTCAATGATGTCATAAACCTCTGTTTCCTGATGACAGTACTACAAAGTTTTCCAAATATGTGCC
Organism: Rhinophrynus dorsalis; assembly: GCA_037306005.1. Classification (NCBI taxonomy): domain Eukaryota; kingdom Metazoa; phylum Chordata; class Amphibia; order Anura; family Rhinophrynidae; genus Rhinophrynus; species Rhinophrynus dorsalis. The sequence continues at coordinate 41,049,289 of CM074727.1, forward strand.
ATCCCAATTTCATCCGATGCTCTGTTTACATCATTGTGTTTCCATCTGTTGATATTTCCTGTCCTAGGTAAACTTTCTTGACCACTTCTTCTAGTTCTTGCTCATCAACTGTGATTTTCAGTGGTATGGTAAAGTTGTAAAACATGACTTGCATTTTGTTGATGTTTATCTTCATACCAAAATTTTTGTTTTCCTTTTGTAGCTCTTTGTTTGCTGATGAATCCATGCACACACTTTTTGTCCCCTTTTTGCTATGTTTAGAATTAGAATATTTAGAATTAAATATAGGTGTTTCTTTCAAAAAATTATTTGGCATTTTCCTGATAGTTTGAATTCAACATGTTTTGCAGCCAGGTGGCGCTGTTGCTATTACATCCTGGGAAATGGAGACTGTCGCAGACAAAGGCTTACAATGGGTTCTATAGGGATATCTTATGAGCAACAAAATAATCTGTCATCGGCCAACTTGAAGAAAACGTGACTTAGGAAAGTTGCTTAAGTAATGGAGACACAGTAAAGAGTCAGTTGTTGCCAACATGACCATTAGTTTCCCCTAAAATAAATGTGTCCTATATACTGTCCCTTTAACACAGAAAAAGAACACAGGACAGCACAAAGCCCCTCTAAATGTTATCTGGATAACAATAATTAAAAACCAATCATTGAACTTTTCAAAGTCCTTATAGTTGGGTACTGACAAGCTAAGAGGCTCCTACTGCCTCTGGTATAAACACCTCGGCTGCATCAGACCTCCAGTCACGGTCTGCGGTTGCACCTGTCAGATGGAACTCAACCTCCCGCTCCGTTTCACCTCTCTTTCTTGCCCAATCATCGTATGCTCCTCTCCCCGTTATTAATTTCCACTTTAGCTTTCAACAGGGACAATACTTGGGCTGAATCTCAAGTCAGTGGAGGCGGACATTACAGTTACTGGCAGTTTTGTCTTTTTCTTTGTTTTGTACATATGTGCGAAGGACATATCTGATGGCCCACAAGGAAGAACTGCAAACCCTGAAATAAAGTGTATGGTGATCTACAGACATATCCCTTGAGAAGGATTTGAATGCTTACATTGTTTCTTAAAGGGATAGTAATACTTTGTTTTAACTTTATTTTATTTTGTAGGCATTAAAAAAATATGAAGAACGATATAAGTCTTATCTCTCAAACCTTTATGGTTTAAGAGATATTCACAAGCAAAGTTCCCCCTCCCGCCCCTTTTACCTAGTGTAAGCCATCTCTTCTCAGATGGGGATCTGGTTGTAAGACCAGACTGATAACAGCAGGGGACAATCTTCTTTATATGAAAACAATGAAAGTCCTGCCTCCTTTTACCTAGTGTAATCCATCTCTTCACAGATGTGGAATGCAGTCCATACACCAGACAGATAACAGCAGGGGACAATCTTCTTACAATGAGAACAATGAAAGTCCTGCCCCTCTTGACAAGCTTTTCAGGTTTTTCCCTTATCTTAATTGAAGATTGTCCCTCTCTGCAGTATACCTGGGCACCTCCCTTCTGATCTGGCTGAGCAGTGTTACATCAGTAAAAGGGGCGGGAGGGGGACAATTTGTCATTGAATTACTCTTGAACTACAGCTCTGACAGAATTGAAATAACACTCTCCAAAGTCCAAATACTATGATGATTAATTAGAGCTGCTTTTATTATGAAACATTACTATCCCTTTAATATCATTTGGGACTTTAAATAAGACTTTATAAGGGAATATTGTATTTTCTTCCAAGTGCTACTTTCCTTTCAATGAAGTAAGATTATATTGTGCTTACTACTAACCCTGTTGCAATAGGGTTTTATTGTACACGCATTATTGTTGCAAGTTTATGATTAGAGTTGTTTTAAGTAGCATAATTATATTTCCTCAGAGGATTCAATACATAGGGCTTGATGAGCGCTAGGGGTATAGAATGTGTTGCTGTCCCTTTAACACATGGATGTCAAACTTTGATCTACAAGTGCTACAAACAGTCCAAGAATTAAGGATATATCCCATATTTATAAAAGCAAACTGGAGTCATTCTTGAGTAAACCAAACGCATTGTAGGGAAGAAATAAACATTCCTGTTAAATTGAATTGGGCTTTTAACACATTGCACGCTAGGAAGTTCTCCAGTGCATTGTGGAGCAAAGCATTGGAAACCTATGTAGCATTCAAGAGGTTAAAAATCTCTATTCAAGTGCTCTGGAATTTAGGAATTTCTATTTGTCCCCTGTGGTGCAGTTGGTGTACTCCAAAATAACCCCAGTTTGCTTTTATATATATGGGCCATACTTGGTTACACAAAGGTGAGCTAATCAGTAACTCATTCATTTTGATTGGCTCACCTGTGCTCAGGTAGGGAAATGCTTAAAGAAGAACTAACACATCCCAACCCCCACTTTCCTTACTGTGGACAGAAAATCTGTATGGCCTCTATGAATTGTGCCATTGTTCTTTGTTCAAGAGATAACATTTTCAAACCCTACTGGATGTCATGTCCATGAAGGTGGGCATTAGAGTTTCTATCAGAACCAAAGAACGCAAACATTGTTCACTGCACATGGTAATCTTCATATTGGGGAACTTTTGTTTTTGGAGTCCCCCTCCTCTGATGCTACTGGGGGGTATAATTGCTGCAAATTGCATCAAAAGGGGGAGTGGTTTACCTGATAGTGGGGGCAGGGATTTCCGGGGGCATCAAAAAAGTGGACAGGAAGTAGGAGGAACTGGGTGGGGATGAAGGAAAAGTGGGAGGAACTGGGTGGGAAAGAGCAGAAGTGGGCAGAGTTTAAAAGAAAACACCACACATCTGGATAATCAGCCTCTGCCCCAGAGGCCCAATAATGTACTCTCAAAACCGGAGTCTCCAGGGCAAATCCGGAGAGTTCCCAGGTATGGTAATCTTAACCCTTTAAGGATCAGAGATGTTTGCATAACATTACTTCTCAATGTGTTGTACACCCCTTTGGATCATAAACTGTAAAGTAAACTCATACACCCTGCTCCTTGTTTCTGCTAGAAATTGTCATGTCCCCCTCCATGGATATGATATCCAGAACTGACTGAAGATGTTCATAGCTGGGAACTCTCTGGATTTGACCCAGAGACTCAGGTTTTGACTTTGCATTACCAGGTCTCCAGGGCAGAGGCTGACTCTCTGGATGTGTTCAGTTTCTAATGAAACTCTCCCCACATCTGCTACTTCCTAGTCTGTTCCTCCTACTCCCCTCCCTCTTCTCCTCCTCCACAGCTTACTCATTATTCTTTTGCTGCATTTCACAAGCTCCGCCTCACTCACAACTAAGCCCCACCCCTTATTGATGAAAATTGTGCCGTTTTTCTCCCCCAGCAGCACCACAGGACTACCCTCTTTGGGGAGTCCAACACAAAAAGTTTGCATGTATTCAAATGTTATCCTGTGAATCAAGGATCAAGGGCAAAATTAATAGACACCTGTAGGAATTTTTGGCCATTGACAGGTAACTGTGTGTATGTGGGAGGGGGTATTTTAGGAGGTGTTATTTCTGTTTTAAATCTTGGCCTGTTTACAACCCTTTAGGACCTGACTTTGACTCTCCTGCCTTAACATCACCTCTGATCTCATTGGGGCAACTAGGGAGCCCCAAGGATCTGTTTTCAGTTCCCTGTTCATTTGGCAGCCCCAGATTCATCACCAGATCTGTTCCTATGGGAGCAGATCTGCCTGTAGGGTACCATACATGTGATAGTTGCCTTTTAACTGAAAGATAGTCCTGATACCCTGCATAATAGTTGTTTAACAGTGTATTTGAGTTCTCCTGCACCAATGAAATAGTTTACAGATCCCATCCTGAAATGTAAAATACTGACATGGATATAACCCCATTTCAAGTAGTACCTTATCACCCATCTGAATAAAACATTGTTCTTTATTGGAATGCCTCTTATCAGCAAGCTTATCTTGAATCTCATTTCTTATCAATGACATAAGTTTAGGTGTTTATGACTGATAGTCACTGCTCATATTATACAATAATTATAAATCAGTGAAAAAAGTTGTTTGTCTTTCTGGATTAACATTTCCTTATCCGATCACAAGCTCATATCTCTTTAGGACAATGCATAAGTCTATACCATTATCCCTATCATTATTCAATGATAAGTTCTAAGCTTTTCACAAACAGGCACTTATGAAGACTAATATTAGCTTCAGCAAAGACTGGATTAAGGCTCTCAAGGTGAAATTGACCACACCCCATCACATGACTGCACTCTTTCTCCACCCTCCCTTACCTTTCACAGAAAATACCCTTATCCAATGACAGTACAAGACAAGAAGAAACAACATATGGTGTATTGCATAACATTTTATTCTCTTTACAATTCCATTTTCTGGCATAATTATCCTTGGCACAGGCTTTCATATTTGTACATTCTCTTCCAAGAATGAATAATGTCCCTGTTCATTTGACATACTGAACATCATAGGACATGACAGCATAATCCTGAAAAATAAGAATGCATTTAGTTATTTCCTGGTGCAAACAAGTTGTTCATCCTTTATGATAATTGCTGTGTTTGTATTGCATAGCCCAGGGCTAGTTAATACTTTAAGTGCCAGAGGGGAACGCAATGCATTTCAGAGCAATGCGTTGCTTACCCCTCTGGCACTCAAAGGGTTAAGAGTTGGCTCTACCGCTGTTGTCTGGTTCGAGGATGATGGAAGTTGTAGTCCCTAACAACTGGAGATCCAATAATTGGTTGCTCTTGGAAAGCCACAATCCCATAATTCCATGGATAAATATACATTTATAGTTATATTTATTGACTGATTTTTTTAAAGGGATAGAAACAATTATTAAAGGAAAGTAAAAAATAAATATGGTTGTTTTTATTTTCCTAAGTAAAACAAGGGTACTGCCACTGCTGAAATGCGGTTTATTAAAAAACACTGGTGGCCAGTGACCTGTTGCTGTTGGTGACCTGTGTGCCTGTTGACCCTTCCTATTCTGCAATATTCAAGCGTCAGCTGACTCGGAATCAGAAAGGCATCAACAGGAACACATCAGCAGCAACAGGTCACTGGCCGCTAGGCTCGATATGAATATGATAAACAACTACTGTAGGCAACAGTTAAGTCTATAACTTTTTGTATGTGTGTGTATAAGTTTGAACCTTATCTGCATATATCAGTGCCTCAAGCAATACAGTTAAAGGGATAGTAATACTTCATTTTATCTTTATTTTATTTTGTAGGCATTAAAAAAACATGAAGAACGATATGTCTTATCTCTCAAACCTTTATGGTTTGAGAGATATTCACAAGCAAAGTTTCCCTTTCCACCCCTTTAGCCTAGGGTAAGCCATTTCTTCTCAGATGTGGAATGCAGTCCATAGACCAGACAGATAACAGCAGGGGACAATATTCTTCCTATGAGAACAATGAAAACCCTGCCCCCCTTGACAAGTTTTTCAGGTTTTTCCCTTATCTTACTTGAATATTGTCCCTCCCTGCAATCTACCTGGGCACCTCCCTTCTGCTATGGCTGACCAGTGTTACATCAGTAAAAGGGGTGGGAGGGGGATACTTTATCATTCAATTACTCTTGAACTACAACTCTGACAGAATTGAAATAACACTCTCCAAGGCCCAAATACTTTGATGATTAATTAGAGCTGCTTTTATTATGAAACATTACTATTCCTTTAAGCGGTGATATTCTGGTCGTACTTCTACAAGACACAGCGACCCTTCAGCGGGCTACTTTGTGATCTCAACCTTGTCATGCAGGTGACTTTATGATATTGCCCTTTTGTGGTCAGCAAGTAGACGCCAACATTTCAGTAGGATACCTCTAAAGTGTGCCTAGGGTGCTTTGCTCAGGACCACCTGCAGTGTGAATCCAGCACTGGGTGTGATTTGATGCCACTGTGACTCTCCAATATTTCTCTTTTTTACTTTCGGTATTGGTCACAGATGACAAAAAAGTTTGAGACCTCTGCTATATGCAACAATAACATTGTGAGATTATCACTTGTTATCTATCCCGGTGGAATCTATAATTTTGAAGTGACTGGGAAGAATTTTCAGCATATGCAGGTTAGTATGTTTGCATTAGGCAGGCGTAAGGCCACAAAATTGATTCCAGCACCGGATTTTGGTCAGAATTCTCATTCACTTTGAAGTTTCCAGATTATAGATCCACATTGCTCGTCACTTACCTCCTTCACGTCCACAACAGAATGTAGAAACTGCATATTAGGTAACGATGGCAGGGACACTCCTTCACTCAGTACCTCTGTAAGATTAACAAAAGCAGTTATAAGAAAAATAATTTATGGATGTAGATTAAGGAGTGAGCAATGTATTCACGATTTTATCATTTGAAGGGATTAAGTTATTCTATATTTTGTGAAATGAGTCTTAGTAAGTCAATCTAACTCTACTTACCATTGATCTGAACCAGGTAAACCTTTTCAAAGACCTTGCGCATGTACCCAGCAATCAGGGATGGCTATGAGACATAGTAAACAGTTACAGGTTGTTCATAAGAATAGTTTAAGGGTTCACCAAGGTAAAGATTAAAGAATTAGTAACCCCCTTTTTTTTTAACTTTATTTATTATGCTGTTGTATTATTATACTTTATTTGTTTTAATATATTTTATTATCAGATCGCTCCATACATATCTCAAATCCAGAAAAGTACAGATAAAACATTCAAATGCAGCAAAAACATGTAGACTTTTGTAATAATGAAAAGAATATATTCATATCAGTAGAACGTACAGAGTCAACCTGAGGTTTATATTGTTATGTCAACCTCCAATAACCAAAACTCCCAGAACCCAACCTAACTTAAATTTTACTATACCCCCCAACCCCAATTCCTCTCTCTTCCGAACCCGCAGCCCCGACCCCCCGCCCGCCCACCAGCCAGCAATTTCACAAGATCCGGTACATACAGAGTTCATACAGAATGTCACGGAACAATCATACATCACAGCCATCCACGCAACAAGCAGGTGTGACCTCAATCAACCATCACTGGTAAGTTTCACATCATCAAGTGCCACATTATTATCTGTTCTATTTGTCCACCAGTTCTGCCATCTTCCCCATATCTTATCAAACTTACTTGGGTTACCCCGGTGTAGGTAAGCCAATCTATATTGTGGAATGCACTGCAAAACTAAATTTATCCACGCCCTGCAATTGGGAACTCTATTTGACATCCAGTGCAAGGCCACCACCTTTCTCGCCATCACCAAGAGCTCACTCAGCAGAGATCTGTCAGTAACATCTTCAATCTCATCGGGTAAAATAGATAATAGACACATTTTTGGAGTCACAGGGACAGGTCTCCCCAGCACCAGGACCAATATTATTATACTTTTAATGTAAACCTTACAACATCCCCATATTCTCTCTTTCTCTAATGTCACCAAATATAAAATGAGGGATGGTGATACAATGTACTCTATATCTACTACAGAAAAAAAAAACCAACCACCAATGGTGTAACTATAGGGGGTGCAGAGGTTACAGATGTACCTGGGTTAAGCATCTAAGGGTCCCCATCTGAACAAGGGTCCAATAGGATCTAGTTATACACCTATGCAAATATTTTGGGGTTTGGAGGCTGAAAAAAATATTTCCATCAGATCCCTCATAGGATTAGTTGCACCACTGTTCCCCACTATAGTGATAAATAACAAGAATACCCCCAAACACCAAGACTTTTGGAAGACTCCACAGACCACTAAATGCTGTGTATACAATGTGTATAATTATAAAGCTCTACAAACACTGAAATGGAAAGCCATTACCCTAAACTGTAATAACCTTTCAATAATGAATCTCCTAACTTTTGATGACTTCTTGTTTTCATAAGCAAGCAAAGTCACTCAGTGTGGGATTTACAATAAGGAGCGATGGAGGCATGATAAAGACGTGTTGATGAAGAGGAGATAACGTCTCCAATGATATCACTTCTCCAAGTTCTGTGTTATTCTGTGGAGCATATGCACTAAGATTTCTCGTGCATAGGCTCCATAGGATAACATAGGAATTTGAGAAATGATATCACTGGAGTAGTTATTGCCTCTTCATCACCTCTTCATCACACCTTAGTGCATTGTCTTCTTTACACAGCAGGAAAATCCCTAGAATATATATTTTTTATACTGAAACACCCTGATGGGTTGTTTCTGGGCATTTTGCACCATCTTGTGTCTAATGTCCAAAATGCTTCAATTTTAGCCTGAATAATTATCATTTACTAGTTGAAGAGCCCGTTACACGGGCCACAGTGCCACTACCACCCGGTCGCGGGGCAGTGATGTGCAGTAGAGACTGCCTGCGGAGAGGCTGATACAGAGCTTGATGCTCTGTATCAGCCGTGGCGCGGGCAGTCTCTACTGTGCATGACTGCAGCACGCGCAGCAGTGTCTACTGAGCATGACGCGCCATTACACATGTTTTAGAGAATAATTATATAGGATTTTGTTGTGCTAGCTTCTACTGGCAGCTAAAGGGCTAATACACATGCAATTTTTTTTTGGTTTAACAAGCAGAGTGGGTTAACCCCTTAAGGACCCATGATAGTCCTGGACCATCATGGGTTGTTATCCCCTTAAAGGGATAGTAATACTTTATCATTACTATCCCCCATATTGTAGATATTTGTAAAATAATTTAATAGCCCCCAGGTTAATCTCTCAAACCTTTATGGTTTGAGAGATAACCGAAGGCAAAGTTCCCCCCTCCCTCCCCCTTCCCTGAAGTCAACATTGTCCTGACTGCAGGGGAAGTCTGTCGTATGACAGGCTTGCGGCTCTGCAGCTGAGCTGAGATCCCGTTAGTGAAAAATAATTATTTCACTGAAACGGTCTTAATGTCCCAGTCAGCTGCTTATGTGCTAGTTTTGGGAGACCAGGGGCTAGATTCTATTAGAGGTGCTAATTTTATCTCTGCTTTTATATCCAGTTTTCTCCATAGACTTCAGTAGGAAAATATTTGATAAAATGGGTGTTAACATTTAACACCTGCAATAGAATCCAGCCCCAAATGAGGAGAGAATTGCTATGTGGAGACAATCTTCTGCAATTCAATTTCTGTGTTATTCTAAGGGGCTTATGCAGTAAGTGTCATGTGTACAAACTTATAGCAATTCTGGGGCAAACCAAGTATACCATAGGGAACAAATAAACATTCCTACTGATGTAAATGGAGCTTTTAACCCCTTGAATGCTAGACAGGTCTTGAAAAGGCATCTACAGTTCAGTGGGCTAAAAAATCCATTTAATATGTAAAGGAATTTGGTAGGCTTATCAGCATACCTGGAGGAGATTCACTAAGGCGTGATAAAGAGGTGATAAAGTCGAGATGACTTCTCCAGTGATATCACTTCACCAATTCCTATGTTATTTTATGGAGCCTATGCACTTAGATTTCTTTAACAATGGAGATCTTAGTTAAAGGGATAGTAATGCTTCGTTTTATCTTTATTTTATTTTGTAGGCATTAAAAAAACATGAAGAACAATACAAGTGTTTTCTCTCAAACCTTTATGGTTTGAAAGATATTCACAAGCAAAGTTTCCCCTCCCGCCCCTTTTACCTAGTGTAAGCCATCTCTTCTCAGCAGGGCCGGATTTACATCTCGGGAGCCTATAGGCACAGAAATCTGAAGCACCCCCCCCCCCCCCGTGGGCCATCTGCACTGGACACCTCCACAATGCTCCTAATCTCCACGTTGCCCCCCATCATCTCCATATTGCCCTCACACTGCCCCCATCATCTCCATATTACCCTCACATTGCCCCAGTCTCCGTTTCCTACCACACACATGAACGGATGATCCCAGTGACAGGCGCCCCTCTGTTGGGTGCGCCTGTAGGCAGATGCCTACTCTGCCTAATTATAAATCCAGCCCTGCTTCTCAGATGTGGAATGCAGTCCATAGACCAGACAAATAACAGAAGGGGACAATCTTCTTTGTATGAAAAGAATAAAAGCCCTTCTCCCCTTGACAAGTTTTTCAGCTTTTTCCCTTATCTTAATTGAAGATTGTCCCTCTCTGCAGTCTACCTGGGCACCTCCCTTCTGCTCTGCCTGAGCAGTGTCACATCAATAAAAGGGGCGGGAGGGGGATACTTTGTCATTGAATTACTCTTGAACTACAACTCTGACAGAATTGAAATAACACTCTCCAAAGTCCAAATATTATGATGATTAATTAGTGCTGCTTTTATTATGAAACATTACTATCCCTTTAATAGGCTCAGTAGAATAATATGGAAACTGGAGAGGTAATAAACTGGAGAAGACATCCCCACTTTGTCACTTCTCTATCACCACTTAGTGAATCCTCCACCTGGAAACCTTTTTTGTAACCCCCAAAGAGGGCTCATGAGCCGGGAATTGGAAGGTCTAAATAAAGTGAATTGTGGTATAAAGTGAGTGAGTCTTAATGGAGTGGGTGAAATTGAGAGGGGAAAGGGTGGGGTTTGACCATAGAATGGGTGGGAAGTATGTGGAACAGGGTGTGAAGCAGGAGAAATGATGAAAAGTGGGCAGAACTTTGCTCGGGAAACTCACCAAAGCCGGAGAATCGGTCTCTGTTCCCAGAGACTTTAATTGAGGACATAAAAAACTGCCTACTATGGGCTGCTTTGATTTCAGCGCAGTCCTGAAATATGCATATTTTCAGTGTGTCACAGTTGAAAAAGTGCGGTCTGATCAGCTTAGAATTTGGGGAATTTTGGTTGCATCACTATGATAGTTTGCTCCATAATTTCTCCACTTTGAATGAATATAGGCATTAATTCTTTAAAGGGATAGTAATGTTTCATAAAAAATGCAGCTCTAATTAATCATTATAGTATTTGGACTTTGGAGAGTGTTATTTCAATTCTGTCAGAGTTGTAGTTCAAGAGTAATTCAATGACAAAGTATCCCCTTCCTGCCTCTTTTACTGATGTAACACTGTTCAGCCAGATCAGAAGGGAAGTGCCCAGGTAGACTGCAGAGAGGGACAATCTTCAATTAAGATAAGGGAAAAACCTGAAAAACTTGTCAAGGGAGGCAGGGCTTTCATTGTTCTCATAGGAAGAAGATTGTCCCCTGCTGTTATCTGTCTGATCTTTGGACTGGATTCCACATCTGAGAAGAGATGGCTTACACTAGGTAAATTGGGCTGAAGGGGGATACTTTGCTTGTGAAGACTTATATCGTTCTTCATGGTTTTTTAATGTCTACAAAATAAAATAAAGATAAAATGAAGTATTACTATCCCTTTAAGTGACAGAGAGGTATCAAGCTTCAGCTGCAATAACTTTTGAATAAAACACCTCTCAGCAGTGGGAGTACCCTTGCACTGCAGTAAATATTTTTTATGTATTAAATGTTACTATCCCTTTAAGGATTTCCATGATTACGCATAGGCTAGTTACTCAGTGGCTTATTCATTTTGATTGACCCACCCGTGCTCAAACAGTCGAATCATTAAATACTGGACTATTGGTAGCTCTTGAGGACTGAACTTGGACACCCCTGCTCTGCAGTCCTCTCCACACCACTCCACTCCAGGGATTCATGCTAGGTCCTCATTTAGCATGGTCTTTAAACTTTCAAGGAAGCGCTGTTTTATATCTTAAAGGGATAGTAATGTTTCAAAATAAAAGAAGCTCCAATTAATCTTCATAGTATTTGGGCCATGGAGAGTGTTATTTCAATACTGTCAGACTTGTAGTTCAAGAGTAATTGAATGATAAAATATCCCCCTCCTGCCCCTTTTACTGATGTAACACTGCTCACCTCAGAGCAGCAAGACTGTCTGGATGGACCGCAGAGAGGAACAATCTTCAGTGATCATTAGGAAAAACCTGAAAAACCTGTCAAGTGGGGCAGGGTTTTCCTTATACTCACAGTAAGAAGATTGTCCCTTGCTGTGATCTGTCTGGTCTTAAGACCAGATACCACATCTGAGGGGAGGTGGCTTACACTAGGTAAAAGGGGTGGGAGGGGGATATTTTATCATTCAATTACTCTTGAACTACAACTCTTATGGTATTGAAATAATACTCTCCATGGCCCAAATACTATGAAGATTAATTGGAGCTGCTTTTATTTTGAAATATTACTATCCCTTTAAAACTGGTAAGTCTGTGCCTCCTGTGCTAATCTATTTATATTCCTATTTACTGTGGTGCCTAATATGCATGACAAATAAAGTCCTTTAACTGATTTTTCTTATTGAAAGTGGCTTATTCTCTGCTTTGCGTATTATACATTGACATGAATAAGTAGACCACTCACCTTGCAGTTGCATTTTCCAACAGAGGAGGTACTCAGATCGAGGTCAAGTTCCCTATCGAAAAAAAAAAGCTTTATTTTCTTTACCCCCCCAGAGACTAATGAGGTTTCTAACTCATCCAAGAGAGCAATTAAACATGGTATATAAATGAGTCAAGTTTAGTGGTAGAAACAATCACAAACCCTTGTATTTCAACTGAGATCTTCAGCTTTTCTCCTTTTACACTCAACGTGGCCACCAGAGGGAGTCCCTGTGAACAAACGAAAATAAATGATAAGTGATCTTCAACCTACCTTCCATTTCACACCTCTTTATCTCCAGGGGGCTAATGGTGAGAGTGTTACCTGTTGTAGGCATCTGCACACTTATCAGTAGAAAGCCATGAATAATTAAGTGTTGCAGTCTGCATCTCATTCACTCACATGTCCACTCACAGACTGCAGCTCATGCACTAAAAAGAAGGGGGAAGGATGCACTAAACTCTGATGCAGGTCATGTTTGGTGATACTTTACTGAACTGGATCCAGATCGATTCTGTTTTATGCACTAGCGTGTCTTTACCATCTCAGGCATGACTACACTGCCAAGCCTTTTCCATGCTATTGCTAAATTAACAATGTTTCAGTGCCTCCTTCACCAGTGGCTAATTTGCATAGTGAGATCTGACATAAAGAGCCATTTTCATATACTTGAGGGTGTATTTATACGTAACCCTTTGAGTGCCAGAGGGGATGCATTGCTTACCCCTCTGGGACTCAAAGGGTTAAATGTGACTACTATCCATGCTCTTACATCTTCTGATTCTTTTGGAGCTCACAGAGACAAACTTGCCTCCATGAAAATGGGGAATTGTGGATATGTAAACAGTTGGAGAACAGTTGCACATGTTCAGTACCAGATTTACAGCCCATGAATCCATAGACAAGGCACCCTAAGCAACCTTAGCTCTGCCCATGGCCACACCCTTACTCCTCACATGACCCCACCCCCTGTCCTATCCACTGCTTCCTGGCACAGAAAACACCCTCGGCTTAGAACAAGCAAGAATGGAAACAACTTTAACCCGTTGCTTGCTAGAAAGATCTCCAATACATTGCTCCATAAAGCAAGGGGTGTACAGGGTGCTGTTGGGAAGAAGCCCACCATCCAAGGGGGCATATTAGCCCTTTCAGTGCCAGAGGGGTACGCAACACATTGCTGAACAATGCGTTGCATACCCCTCTGGCACTCAAAGGGTTAATTACTCCCCTGGGAGAATATTTTTCTAAAAGGGCATAAAATAGTGTTTGCAGTGGGGCCCTCCAACCACTGGTTAAATCACTGAGTCCAGCAATAGCTGGGGAGCACATATTTGCAAACCTCTGGATTAGAGAGAAAATTGGCTGCAAGCTGAACATAGCTGGTGGGGACATGACCAGATAGCTTTCCCCTATTCTGCTGCCTGTGACTCTTTGGATGATT